>OX442344.1:7205636-8428930 GCA_949358125.1 Idaea dimidiata | reverse complement strand
ATGTTAATTAATTTTAATTAATGTACCTACATACAATTTTTGCCGTAGATAAAACTTTCGCGCGGTTTTCTAACCAAAATGGCGGGCAGCTGACTTTTTTTTTCGTAGCACGTGGCGAAGGCGAACACGGTTACTTGGGATATTCAGCCGGCACTCGTATATTTTTCGTGGGATATTTTTAGATCTGTATGTCTATTCGAACTGTGACGTCACAGAGTATTGTCACGTCACTATTAGGGCTAACACAGAGTAAAGATTTGGACTTTTGTTTTTGACGTGTTAGTGGAACGTCGTCCTGAATAGTTATTTTTGCAAAACCTAGTTTTATTGCGTGTAAATTGTTTAATTTCGGCGGCATGTTGTCAATTTAGTTACGCGAGGTTCAACGAGTAAAGTGAAAATAAAAATACCAGTGCCAAACACGAAATTAGCACGTTACAAACAAATGTTCCATGGTGTTGGAGAAAAATCGTCGCTAGTTTTTCTGCAGCCTTCACGCATTGAAAATTATTTCAAACGATTACAGTATAATAGTGGTAATTCACTGTTAGTACGAGAAACTGGCTAAATTGTCCTATATTGCTGACAGAAAGCCATAACTAAGAAAATGAATGAAAGAGTAAAGATTTTATTTAAGATAGACCGACCGAGCGCAATCTATTTTTCTATGTCATTTGCTTGGCTTTGTCCAGACCTCTGATTCCCGTATATTATAATTAAACGAAATATCATTTCAACATCATTACATTGCAAACATTACACTCAAAATGAAACTTTAATTTGCAACTGGACTGCAATCAAAACTTAATTGACTCAAAATGTATGGAAAACGGTTTTCTACAACGAAAATTTTGTTGTAAAATGTCAAATTTGAAATTGAAGATATACTCCACAACGAACGACGGCCTGGGTGGCGCGGCGGGCGAACATCCGACTGCAATGCAGAAGGTTGCGGGTTCGATTCCCACCGGGAGCCACTATTTATTATAAAAATAATTATTTGAATCTGGCCTGGGTGTTTTCCATGTATCAAAATTACGTAAGTATTTACAAAAAAAGAAAGTATAATATGTATACGTCGTCTGGTACTCATAGTACAAGCCTAGTGCTTAGTTTGGGGCTAGATTACGCTGTGTATCTAATGTCGTGTCGTGTCGTGTAACATTAAAATAATGTCGAAACGAAATTTTGGTTAATTTCAATACGGGCTGTGAGTGACTGATCAACACACAGCCTGAAAAGCTGATAGTAAAGAGCAAAAGTGTGTTTTTTACGTGGTGTAGGCATCCGATAAGAAAAGATTTTTGAGGATTTCGCTGGGATCGCAGCATTTGCAATTATTTAGATGTTTAACGCAATTTTGGTAAAAAGAAATACGGGTATCCGGGCTAGACGGCTAGAACAACGCATTTTCGTAGATTACCATCACCGAGTCCAGAATTAACGACAAAATGTCACAGCGTCTTGACTGATTATTGACCGAACGAGCGAAGCGAGTGAGGTCCATTGTAGACGGGCCTGGCGCTTGTATCTTTGTATGTTTGTTCAATGATAACTTGAGTATCGTAGCTCCAATCTTCATGAATTTTGGTATGCGCGTAGTTTAGGGCAATAGAATTTATGAGTTCGAAGATGAGCCAGATCGGTAGGGGGGTTGTGGAGATAGGGGGTCGTGAGGTCTCAGTTCGGGGCGAACTCCTGGTTAATTGCTTATGAATCAGATTGGAATTTTCCGTCTGCGATCGCCCTTAGCAAGGAGAAAGTGTTCTAAAATTAAATTTTAAAAGATATGACTAATTTTTTTTCGTGTTCTGGATGTTTTTGGCGGTGATATAGGTCAAGTCAAATTTAGTTTCAAATCATTTAGCTTGGGTACGTTAAAAAAAAAGTGTTTACGCGATACGTAGCAGAGCGGTTATGCCTGAAGAATGTGTTCAATTTCGATGTGTTTTTTTTTCAGTAATTTCTGTGGTCATTTTATTGGTATATATGTATATTACAAAAGGAATTTCGATTATAAATTCCACAGATAAATTCCAATTCAAAGCTTATGCTTTGAATATGACTATCATGGCTTGAGAAATATTGTGTTTTATTCATTACAATGCAAGTAATTGCAAGATTGCGTACGAAGATTATAAAAACGTGGGAAAATCAAAGTTCCGAGTTAACACGATACAATATTCATCAAAACTGATAAATTCATTTTTGTTTTTTAGAAAAGCTTAGTCCTAAAAATATTCTACCCCTCCCCCACCCCTTCTTTTTACTTTTAATTATTTCTAAAAGTCCCCCCCCCCTTTTCACCTAAACCCGGAACCCGACAAAGTTCGTTGGCATTAACAAATTAGCACATACGTTTATTTGTGTGCGTGGCGTAGCTCGCCAACTATCTCTGCGGCAGTCATGAGCGCCTGGTACTTTCAATTGAAATCCGACGTCCCTAGCCCGTGTTCCGACACTTAGGCCGGTTCAGCCACACTACATTAGTTATGGAATTCACGACATAATGTTAGAAAAAGTCTAAACTTCATCATCCGATTAAGCGAAACACAATACCAGAACACAAGCTTATTATCATACAAAATTCATTTTAATTCCCCCAAAGTAATTTCCTACATTTCTCCTAAATCACGTTTACGGTATTTCACGTCGTCGAATTTCATTTTATACGAAACAATCTTAATTCTAAGCTCATACAAATACCACTTAACATCACTTTTAAAAACTTTTTTAATAAGTAAACCTGAAAAGTAACTTACTTATAAATTAGTAAAAAAAACTTCTAATGAACATAAGTAACAAGCATCTATAGTGAAATTGAGGCAAGGTTTCTTTAATTTAATATATAACGGCGTTTGATTGGTGTAAAATATTCATAATAATAACGAATCATGAACAAATACTATAAAATTTTGTGCTCTGATTGGTCAAAATATAATTGCTGAAGTTGATGAAGATGTGTAACGTTTATGTGCTTCACGCATTCACGTATATAAACCATAGAACTAATTGCAATGAAACAAGGTATATATCTACACGCTGGAGTTCTTTAAGAACATACAGACATATAGAAAATCAGTCAGATATACATAGAAAATCAGTCAGATATATGTAGAAAATCAGTCATATATGATACTTCTGTAAAACGATATATATATATTGTTCATCCATCACACAGAATTTTGAAGTTCTGATATTTGATTTGCCCGAATATTTGTATTTGAACCTAATTACAATGATCACGAAAGATTTAAATTAAACAAGCCTTGCCCGATTTAAGATCTTACTTACCGTTCGGTAGTCCTCGTAATTATTTTCAAGTATTTTTCTTCTGGATGATGGCGTTTCGGGACTCGAATCTTCTGTACTTTCGCTTAAAGTTGACTCTGTACTGGTATCCATTGATTTAGCTTCTTCATCTCTTTCTTTATCCTCTCCATTTTTCAGTTTATCTTCTCCATTTTTCGACAAACGTTCCTTATCTTCTTCACTATTCGATCTAATTTCACCATTTTTCTCTATACGTTTTTTCAAAAAATTCTCATGTTCAAATGTTTTATTTTCAAAACCAGTACCACTAGGTGACTCTATATCATTTAAATTGTCTAAAACATTGCTATCTGGGTCTGAATCAACATATTTAATGTTGATTTTCGTCTTTTTTCTCGGTTCCTTTTCATCGGTGAGTATTTTTTTCTCGTCACTTAGTGTTTTTCTCGATTCTTTATCATTAGAAACATCGTTTATATCTCTTTTCGGCGATATAGTGCTACCAGAAGCTATGGGTTGAGAAATCTGTATATACGAAGCGAAATTTGACGTATGCTTTGGTGTTTTGACTTCATCTTTTTTAGGACTCTTTCGAAAATCACCATTCTCGCTCTGAATAACGGTGGATTTCTCTAAAATCTTTCCTATAGGATTGTTTGGGTCTAGATTTTTAGCTGCCGAAGGCAGTTTAGCAGTAAAAGTAACTGATATATTCCTATCTAGACTCTTTTCTTTAGTTAAATCCGAAGACGAACTATTTCTAGATCCATTCGGAGTGCCATCGACCTTCCCAACCTTAAAATCATATTTATTAGTCGTATCATATTTACTTGTACCATTTTTGGCACCTGAATCATATTTAGTGGTGCCGTTTTTGTCGACGTACGGCAAATGTATTGGGACGAGATCGTCCTTAGGCTTTTTAGTATAGCTTAGACCATTTTCAGCGTCTTTAAGCTGACTTAGATATTGTTCTACAGATGTTTTGGCGTATCGAGAGTCATTTGCTGGGAGTTTCGTCACAGTCATTTTTGGATCGAATCTTTTACGAATCTCTGAGACAGATACTTCGTTACCGTTTGAATCTTTAACGCCATTCGTCATCGAGTGCCTTTTCGAATAGGATAGTGTTGGAGAGAGCTCCTTGTAGCGTCGTTCCGGCCTCTACAAAGGGGGCGAGGGTTTTTTGTCGTGTCTTTGCGTGAGTGTGTGTGTTAGTTTGCTTTCTTTTACTGTCATACTTTCTTTGTTTGTTTTGAGGCAATCACGAGCAAAATATCTGATTATTTAGTATCTCATTTTGAGTTTAAGTTGTTTATAACGAAAATTGTTGGTAATTTTGCAAATTTGCGCTTTGGAAGTTATTTCTTGATTACTGCAGTGGTATCATACGAGTATGAGAGAAAAAAATATCGATCGACAAAAATGTTAGATCTCTCTTTCTTAAACGATGCGAAAAAGAGACAGAATTTTATTGTCGCTTGACAAATTGTTAATCGAGAATCGAGCGTATGCTACCACTGCCGGTTACTCATAGAATTTATCTATCAATTTTAAAGCGCGGATACAATTTTAATAAGAATTTGTCAAAAAAATAATAAAAATCGGAATTTCCTTTTGAGAAAGTATGGCAGCAAATTGTTACTACAAAATGCATACTAAAATGATTTTAGATCCAACGCGTAATGAGACTAAAATTTTGAAGCTTGCTCGTAGCGGCCGTATTTCGTTCGAGCGTTTATAACCTATTCTAACCAAGCGGAAAGGTCTTCGCTCGGAATGCTCGAGCGGTTTACTGCTAGGTTATGTAATTACAAATTAACCTTATTTTGTTCGGTTTTTATCGCGTTGCTTTTATTAAGCATTTTATCAATGCCCGACGTTTCAAGGTTTTTACAGACTTCTTGTTTGGCAGATTGAAATGTAATTAAGGTTAAGTTAGATTAGGATAAAAGGCTTCGCTCAAAACGCTCATTTGTAACTGTGCTGGGTTTTTTTAAATTGAGGAATGATTGTATGAAATTACAGTTTCTATTATAAACAAATACTTAACCTATCCGCTCGGGTTCGCTCGTTTCGCTCGAGCTACGTACGGCCGCTCGCTCGGTGCGGTTTTAATATGAACACTAACACACACACACGCAACACACTGTTTCGTTGTGGTTGCCTGTGAAATTCATGATTTTTTTTTATTTATGTAGGCCAGCACCCGTATTATCTACCTAGTTGACAACTGAGTTTCATAGGCACTTTGGAATACATTGCTGCTTCGACGACGTGGTATTCACCAGTGATTATCTCAAAGCAGAAATGTACTGCATGGTGCCTATGAATGATCAACCAGATAGATAGTACGGGTGCAGTTCATGCGGCTCTTTGTGTGAAAGAAAGAGAAGTAAAGAAATTTAATGTTTTTTTTTAATACACTTTTTATGAACACAAGATTCCTTTTGAAATAGTTAATTGACCAAAATATCACAGGTCGGTATGTGATCATGTGGTCTAATTCATAGCACAAATACCTAAGGATAACATATGGAGATATGTATATTGTACTTATTTTATTTTAATTTAAATTTCACATACAATACATTATGGACATATAAGCAGCGCCCAGCGGATTCTTTCGTTTGAACCGCAATTTGTAAGTTTAATGACAGACCGAAATCTGTCAGGTAAACCTTAATATTTGAATGTAACATTAAAAAACAATGAAGAAAAAAACACACAACAATACACAAAACACGAATTCCGATGATGATTTTTACTGAAAAAAAAATCTCATGCGATGATTGTATGATAAAATAACAAACACAAAAAAAGTTATTTTTAGCTCTGGCTATTTTTGAACAAAAAACAAAAAATTGTTCACTAAATAAAAATTAAACTAAGTACTACTATTAGAAATTACTATTTCAAAGTCTTTACTAATTTTATAAATCCAAAAGTTACTGTCTATGCCTGTAACACTTTCACGTCTAAACCGCTGAACCGATTTTGGTGAAATCTGGTATAGCGATAGATAGGACCTTGGATAATTACATAGGCTACTTTTTATCCCGATATTTCTGCGGGAACGGGACTTACAAGGGTAAAACCGGCACGCAGCAAGAACCTAATAAATATAATAAGGAAAAGAATAAATATTACATTTGAAATGCATTTTACGTACTTACCTATTTAATCGGAATATTTAATGTGGCAGAACTCGAATACGCACCGCACCTACTGGTAGCCGTATAAGTGCAAATATATGAAATGCAGTGGAATTTTTGGATTTTGTAACTCAAAAGGTAATTTTTCAAAAAATTGCCAGTACTAAAAATAACTTTAAATAATGTGATCATTTTAATATTAACATGTACTGTGTGTTTTTATGTGTTCTTTATGTGTTATGTGTATTTGTGTATAAACTGTCCGTCTGTTCGTATAAAGGAACTCTTTCTTTACTCAGTTTGAAGTGTTTTTTTTTTAATAAAATCGATATAGAAAAAAAATCATGTTTTCATTTTGTGCAGTGTAGAAGAATTTTAAAAATAATTCATTAATTTCAAATAAAAATCATCAATTTCACAGACTCCCTTAACATTAAAATAGAAATACAATATTTTGTGTGACTTTTAATGCGTTTTGTGAGTTTTTTATAAACACATTAACTTTATATAGCGCGTCTACGATAAACTATTATTCATACGCACTTTGGAATACATTGCTGTTTTGACGTAACGTGGTATTCACCAGTGTTTATCTCAAAGCAGCAATGTAGTACATAGTGCCTATGAGTGATGAACCAGATAGACAATAAGGGTGCAGTTTATGCGGCTTAAACTCGGCTAAACAATTACAATATTTTTTTGTAACAAAATTAATACTCCAATTCATTAAAATTCATGTCTTAAAATTTTATTAATTTTTTTTACTAATTAATTTTAGATGAACGCCCCTACAGAACCTAATCTAATAAATGCTCAACTAAAGTGCCCAACCAAACATAACCACCCACTTAAACCCCTTAAAGTCTCCATACATTCCCCAATCTACGCTCAACTGAAATGAAAGTCCCCAACCTAAATACCAACTTAAATCCCATTAGAAAGAAAGAAAGAAGAAATAAAGAAAATACGTTTATTCAGATAGGCAATAAAGTTCCTTTACAAAACAGAACTAATCCTAAGTTTTTCATTTTGTTTTTGTGTAATCAAACTTAACCACCTATTTAAACCCCTTTAGTTCCCCTACAGAACGCAACCTAGTAAAGTGCCTAACCAAACTTAACCGCCCACTTAAAACCCCCTTACAGTCCCCAATCTATGCTCAACTGAAGTGAAAGTCTGTAACTTAAATCCCATTTCAGTTCCTTTTACCCCCCCTCCCCCCTCAAACAGAACTAATCCAAGTTTTTTATTTACAGCCTTATTTATAAAATACTATTTACACATGACAAAGTTATGTGACGTTTGGCTCCTTTGAAACTTCATGGAACAGTCAAAGACAAACGATGCCTAGTTGCAACGCATGAATTAGCGTTTATAAATAAGGGGGTTAGTCTTTTTTTGTTTAAATAAACCACCCACTTAAACCCCTTACACTCCCCAATCTACGTCAACTGAAGTGAAAGTCCCTAAAGCACCCCCCCACAGAACTAAGCCTAAGTTTTTATCTATTTTTTAATAAACCACCCACTTAAACCCCTTACAATCCCCAATCTACGGTCAACTGAAGTAAGCCCCTAAAGCCTCCCCCCCACATAACTAAGCCGAAGTTTCTTTTTAAAAAAACCACCCACTTAAATCCCTTACAGTCCCCAATCTACGGTCAACGGAAGTGAAAGTCCCTTAAGCCCAACCCCCCACAGAACTAAGCCAAAGTTCTTATTTTTTTTTAAATTAACCACCCACTTAAACCCCTTAAGAGTCCCCAACCCACGTAAACGCGCTAATAAAGCTGTCGTGCCCACAAAGAACTCACATGACGCGCCGTGTGTTCACTTACCTCGACTATTGTAGCGGCGGATGTTCTAGGTTTCCTTAGTTTAGACGGATCGGATGGCGGCCGCCCGATGTCGTTTGATATTGATTTCGATCTAAAAAGGATATTCAGGCTTCAAAAGTCAAAAGTCAAAAAATTCTATATTTAATTGGATGTATTGATCACTTTAAATACGTCGAGTGTTCTTACAACTTTGACTCTAGAGTGGCTTCAGAACGCGCCCTCCGATAAGAAGAAGCCACAAGAAACTCATGGGTTTTTTTATTGTGATCATTTTTTTATTTACAATCCTCAAAATATACATATTTTTTTTATTTTTTTTACAATGATCATAATCATTGTCTCATATTTAGGGCTATAGTGGAACCGGAGCAATATTCTATTATCATATTTAATAACACAAAAGGTTCCAAAGTAATTCTATCTATTCTTAAACTACCTTTTCTCTTTCTTTGCTTCTCGTTTAAAGCTTTAAGCGAGAAGGCCGCCCATTGTACCACCTAATTTTATGTAGTTTATATTTCTTTTTCTTTATTACTGTAATTATTTAATTGTGGTGTGTTGCAATAAAGTATTGATCAATCAATCAATCAATCAACTATGGATATCCTAGATATCCAATAATACTTTTCTGCTTTAAGAGATACCCTGACAGTCGCTTAAGATACGATAATGTCATCTGTATAGTCTCTTTATAACTCTGGACTCTTCTCTAAATGCTACATCCTTCTTATGCGACTGCTGGCAGTCTCTTAAATCACTCCTGGTACTCTCTTAAGATACGTTATTATAATTTAGAGTCTCTTAAGAAAGTCCTGACCTTCTCTTAATCCTTAAGTGACTTATGTCAGTCTCTTAAGATACCCTCTTAATGCTTAAAATATTGAACGGAGTCTCGTTAAAATTACCTTACCTTTTCTTAGTGTTATCAAAGTCTTAAGTGACTTAAGATACCCTCTTAAAGCTTAAAATATTGAACGGAGTCTCGTAAAAAATCACCTTACCTTTTCTCAATGTTTTCAAAGTCAAAGTGACTTGTGTCAGTCTCTTAAGGCGCTTAACTCACCTGGATATCTCCCCGTAGTTATTCTGCTGCTGCTGCAACCGCTGGGTGAGCGGTATATAGTTATTCGGCGAGTATTTATCGTATAACTCTGCAGTGGACATTGCCAAAGCGGCTGAAGTCACGAAAGTGCGCTTTGTTCGCGGGATAGGTTCACTGGTTGTTTTCCCACTGTCGCTTCTAGTGGTTGAGAGGTCACGGGTTCGGGACTCGCTTCGGTCATTTCTAAGAAAAAAAAAACAACTTGCTATCTTGCTAATATTTCAAACGTGAAAGTTTGTATACTTACTTATAAATGTAACTCTGATTCCAAGTTTCCTATATTCCTATATTTCAAGATACCTATATTCCAAGTTTCATCGCAATCGGTTCAGTAGTTTTTGCGTGAAAGAGTAATAAAGTCACATCTTACTAATATTATAAACGCGAAAGTTTGTATTTATGTAAGTATGTATGTATGTGAGTTTGTTACTCTTTCACGCAAAAACTACTGCACCAATTGCGTTGTAATTTGGAATATAGGTAGCTAGAGACCTGGAATAATACATAGGTTACTTTTTATCCCGATAATCCCGCGGGAACGGGACTTACGCGGGTGATTGCGGGCGCAGCTAGTTTACCAGCTGCAATATGCAATTGTATCCAGCTACCTATATTCCAAGTTTTATCGAAATTGATTCAGTAGTTTTTGCGTAAATGCGTAACAAATATCAAGTCATTTATGTCGTAAGACTTGACAATACTAAAATTACTTATTAACGGGGTGTTTACCATGTTTAATAATTTATTCGCGGAGCTCGATATTTCGCTAGCAATTTCAACCAGCTTGTTCACGAGCTTGTCTCGTAAACAAGCTAGTGAACAAGCTTGTTGTTCACGAGCTCGGCGAACCGTTAGTAATATAGACAACATCATGGGCTACTTTTTATCCCGATTTTCCTCCAGGATCGGTACCAATACGCACCTATACCGCGACACTCCCGATTCTGAATCAGTGACGCTAGGAGCTCGAGAATTCCTTCCATATTCGACTAAAGAAGTCTTCCGTTCCCTTTTACCGTCTATATCGGAATACCTACGAAATAAATAAATAAATAAATGTCTGTGACCAACACACAGCGCCATCTAGCCCCGTGGTAAGCTGCTACGCTTGTGTTACGGTGACTAGACAACGGATATACTACTTATACAAGATGTAACGGGTATGCCCTTTTAAGCCGAAAGGTGGTTGTTCTAGACGTCTAGGCGAACAACTTTTGTTCTACGACTTTCGAAAGTTCAAACGTTTTTTTTAAATTTTGAAGTTATGTTTCACTAAAAAGGGCTGCTTTTAAAATTGAAGGTTATTGAAGGTTTGATTGTAGTAGACCAAACTAAATGAAAGGAGAACATAAGGTCAATGACCTCGAACTCTAAGAAACAGCTGATCTTCAAGTAAACTTTACACTTAAAATTTTCGAAAAGTACTTCGAATTTCCAAAAGTCGTAGAACAAAAGTTGTTCGCCTAGACGTCTACAACAACCTCCTTTCGGCTTAAAAGGACATATTATACCCGTTACATCTTGTATTTCTTTGTAAATACATACATATTATACATAGAAATACACCCAGACCAGATACAAAATTTTTATTTTTAAGCATTTAAAGGTAATTTGGACTGATTTGTTTAGGCATACATAATAGTCTTGTGGAATAATCGTTTCAAGCATAATTATGCGAAATGTAAAAAAAACACTTCATTTACCGGATTTAATCGCGTTTTATTCATGATTTTTAAACGAACCGAGCTTTATCCAACATTACATCTCAGTCAACCTTGAAAAAGCTAACTGTAAAGTTAGCGAAAGCTCGGTTCGTTTAAAAATCATGAATATACGCAATTAAACCCGGTAAATAAAGTGTTTTATTATGCAAAATCGCGAAAACCATAGATTAAATTATGCTAAATGTGTTCTAAATGTGAAAAAAGTTTATGCGAAAAGTAGGAGACATGATTTTAAACGAACCGAGCTTTCGCCAACTTTACAGTTGGCTTTTACAGTTGACTGAGATGTAATTTGTCTATTTTAATATTCTAAAAAGTTACTGTAAACTACCGCCTCATAATTATTTGTAACAAAACGTTGAAGTGTACGCAGACTATAGAGTTATTGTAATAGTTTTCAATTTAAATTATAATTATTTTTATCCCAAACTAGCTCAAAAAACTACCATGGCTTCGGAACGCGCCCTCACATGAGAAGAAGCCACGAAGAAACTCATGGGGGTTCTCATTTTACTCGGAAATTTAAAACAATTTTACATCAATCCAAGAATAATTATCATGCAAAATCGCGAAAACCATAGAAGAAATTAGGAGACCCCAGTTAAAACTTTAACTTTAAGGGCCTATACAACCCTAATAGCGTGACAAGGATAAAGCTAGCGAATTTCAGATGTGTAAGTGAAGGACGTAAGATGCGACTATGCAAAATTTTATTGCGTAAAATCGAACAATTGCTAGTTTCAAGATAACTAAACGTTAATCTTGAAATTCAAAACATTCACTGCCTGTATTGAGCAAAGATCAGTTGTTATACAAAGTTTTATTAGTTTTCGTACAATATTGACTGAGTAATATCACTTATTTGTACAATTTAGAGGGAAGTTTGGATTTTTTTTCTATCGAGAAAATTTTCAGGAATCGTGTTTTCACGACATTCACGTGTTAGTAAATATCCTCGACTTTAATAAATATGGTTTCAAAAACTTTTATTTCAATTAACTTTTGTTGTAATTCACCCTAGAAACATCAGTTCTGGCCTACTACGGCCCTTTAAGTACTAACCTGGATCTATATTCGGTGGTGCGGTCTCCATAGTTATTTCTCAATGTACTAGACACATAGGTACCTCCACTTGACCTGTAATATGGTTTGTCTAGACTTGTTGATGATGATAAAGTGGACCTGGGGGGGGGGGGGGAATATTAGTCATTAGAGTTATTCAGCGTTACCAAAATCGTTTCTCTTTTTCTTAGTTATCTGTTTTTCTTTTTTATCTTTTTTTAAGTTATCTAGGAAAAGTAGTAGAACAAAATTATATTATTTTTAAAATTCATGTCTGTTTGTCTGTCATGCTTCGTTCGGGCCATATTGCGTGGTGTGCAATGTCGTGCAATATCCATTTCAATTCTTTACAGTAGGTAAACACACATCACAAAAAATACGATATTAAGAAAAACACACAACACTTAAAAGCTAGTTGGCACAAATGGCGGCTTTTTCGTTTAAAGCGATCTCTTCCAGGCAATGTTATTATTACAAAGTTTTGTGTAAATGGTTCGGAATCCATCCTGCACGCGTCCGATTCGCACTTGACCATGTTTTTTTCTTAATTAGATTTAAACTGAACTGAGACCTCACGACCCCCTATCTCCGCAACCCCCCTACCGATCCGGCTCATCTTCGAACTCATAAATTCTATTGATCTAAACTACGCGCATACCAAAATTCATGAAGATCGGAGCTACGATACTCAAGTTATCGTCGAACAAACATACAAAGATACAAGCGCCAGGCCCGTCCACACTTAATCAATAAATGATTAAAACACATACCTATAAGAACCAGTAATACTCGAAGATGTTGAGTTGAACCGAGTGGGGCTGGCTACAGGCATTTTGATGCAATTTGATAGTTTATACAAGGAAGAGTGGAGCTAGTGTTCGTGGTCTTTGATTCTGGAAGGCGGGCGCTTTCTTTGCATTGTTTTATTTATTGATCTGTAACAAATAGGTTGTGTTAGCAATAATTTTGACGGCCACTGTGGCGTAGCGGGCGAAGCTCAGACTGCAACGCATCGGTTATAATAATAAATAAATCCTGTGACCAACACACAGCGCCATCTAGCCCCGTGGTAAGCTGCTAAGCTTGTGTTACAGTGACTGGACAACGGATATACTACTTATATTTATTTTTCTTTTGTAAATACATACATATTATACCTGCAACCTTCTGCATTGCAGCCAAGCGTTCGCCTGACGCGCCACAGAGGTCGTCGTAAGGCCTCACAGAGGTAGCAGGTTTACTATGGCGTTATAGGCTTGTACTATGAGTATTAGACGATAGATATACTACATATTATACTATTTTTAAATACATACTTACAAATGATACGTTGAAAACACCCAGACCAAAATCAAATATTTAAATTTAAGCTTGCACCCAGCGGGAATCGAACCCGCAACCTTCTGCATTGCAGTCAGACCTTCACCCGACGCGCAACAGAGGCCGTCGAACAATCCATGAAGTAAAAACACTTTACTTATCCGGTTTAAACGCGTCCGGTTTAAGTTGACGAAAGCTCGGTTCGTTTAAAACCATGAATAAAAACGCGATTAAGCCGGATAAATAAAGTGTTTTATTATGGAAAATCGCGAAAACCATAGAAGAAATTAATCCATGAAGTTGTTATACCTTTCGAGTCTTTATAAAATTTCTTTACAACAAAGTACAATCTATGTAAGCTAACCTTGACTTCAACATAATTTAATATATCAACATTTGCATAACAATATAACCCTTTTCTCATCCATACTAATACCAGCAGTCCTTCAGTTTCACACACGTAAGTCTAGATTTTCTCAGGACTTATTATTATTTGATTTTCAGGTCTAGATCGCGTTAGTACGCATTATTTTTAAATCCTACTAATATTATACACGCGACAGTTTGTATGTTTGTAAGTATGTATGTGAGTTTGTTACTCTTTCACGCAAAAACTACTAAATCAATTGTGATGAAACTTGGAATATAGGTAGCTGGAATAACACATAGGCTATTTTTTATCCCGATATTCCCGCGGGAACGGGACTTACGCGGGTAAAACCGCAGGGCGCAGCTAGTTTAGTTAATAAATTTCAAATAACGCGATCTAGAAAATGTACTAAGCCCTTAGATTCAAAGATTTTTTATTTTATTTAATTGAATGTATTATATCACTTAAAATACGTTGAGCGTTTTTACAACTATGACTCTAGTGTGGCTTCGGAAAGCCCCCCGATGAGTAGAAGCCACAAGAAACTCGTGGAGGGTTTTTTTTTAATGATCATGTTTTTATTTACAATCGTCTAAATATGTATTTTTATAAGTACATTTTTTTAACAATGATCATAATATGATTCACATTGTCGCATATTTAGGGCTTTAGTGGAACTGGAGCAATATTCTACCATAATATTTATTATCACATAGAAGATCCTTTCTTAGTGGATCCGTACACACCATAAAGAAAGAACACACTCTAATTTTCATGTTTTGACAGAGTCTATAGTGCGTCGGGCTAATGTCCGACTGCAATGCAGAAGGCTGCGGGTTCGATTCCCAATATATATTAGAAGGAAATAGAACATATTATAGAAACTTTTGTCAACATCATGTTAGGTTGTTCCTTCATACAAAACCCACAGAACTGATTGTGATGAAAATTGAAATATAGACAGCTGGAGTTGAGGAATCATAGAGCTCCGTTTGTTCCAATATAGTCAGTTTTTTTTATAAGAGTTTTTTTTTTTTTCTCTTTCGGTCTGAGACCGATATGGCCATATAAGAGTTTGGGGACCCTTTGGGCAAAATTATTGTTTTGACACTGGCTAAATGCATAAACTATGATATATTAAGTAATAAATAAAAAAAACATTGTTTATTTTTAAAAATCACATCATTATATAGGTACTTTACTTCTTGTGTACCCTCCGTAGCAGAGCCTATATGTTACATCTCCAAGTTTACAGAAATTCTAGGTCATTTTCACTTTCTATGCCTTACTGTGTGGGAATTCCAAGGTCAATGCAAAAATGCTGATTGGCATTATGATAAAACCTTGGGGCTATGGCCTTATGAATAGAAAAAAAATAAGAATTTCATAATGAGCACACACATGGCGAAGGACTGCAGTGTTTTGCTGAAGAAATGTAAATTTACTTGCAAAAATGTTTTCGCCCCTTCAAGGCCGGAGACGTTTCTAGCTTTTTTCATACGCAAAAGGCGTGATTAACACTTTCACGACTCACCCGGTCCCGCTCTAACAAAATCACCAAATTTAAATCCCAAAATACACTCACGAATTATTTTTAGATCCAAGAAAATTCGCTTGACACGATCTTCGCTACTTTCGACAACAAAAAACACTCGACTTTTTCACCCTTTGTTAGGTTTTATTGCTTGGTTTCGACGTAAATATGTTCGTATTGATCTTGTTTAGTGGTTTTGATGCGTAAATCTCGTTGGATACTCACAAAATATTGAAAAAGTGGTAACTAAGTAACAGCGCACTATAAAAGTAGTTTATCACTTTGTATTTGAACTGAGCTTGCTTGTTTGGTTCTTGTAGCACAAACACTCGCGTCGTTCACTAATTCGTAAGGTTATTTTGTTAATTATCGCAGAGTAAAACTAGAAAAATAATATTTTTCTCTTTTCAAAATTCTATGTAATTTTATATGGCTCCGTACCTCCATTGCATGACGTCATGGCAAAAGTTGGCAATCCTATTTTTGTGCCACTTACTATCCAAACAATAAAATGTCTTATTGAATTAATTTTTTGTACGATTTTAGTTCTTACTGGTTTGTAATACGGTCTAGTATCAATAACAATAAAAGGTCATAAAACCGCAAGTATTTTGACAACAATGTTGCCAGTATAAAAAATATGGAAGAATTTATTTATTTATTTCTTATCGGTTGTGAACCGATTATGGCCATTAGGAAATTAACCAGTGTCATGTATTCTAATATATTTTGCAAGTTATTTGCATCGAAACAGTCAAGTCGTCATAGTTAAAGTCAAGTCTAGGGAATCATTTGTAAACACGGCGGCCATTTACAAACAATCTTCACGGAGCCTTGGAGACAACACTAAGTCAATGTTTTGCACCGATTTTCACTTTCATTCCACTTGTACACCTTCACGAAACTAAATTGATTAATATGCCCCTGAAATCAAACAATTTGCACGCATATGAACTAGGTTTCACAAAAATGAAAATTTAGCACCACATCTCCTCAACGAGTTCCCGCCAAGACTCCCATATGGAAGAATGATTTTGACAGATGTATTTTTTTTGTCTATTTTGTTAAAATATTCGAAAAAAGATAAAATTTTATAGAAAAGTAATTAAAGTTAGTTTTTTACACAGAGTATAATATTTAATTTATTTAATAATAATGCAGAAAAGAAAGGATTCATTAATATGATTTTTTCGAAAGTTGTTGTTAGTTTTGACGTTGGTATAAAGCATAATTGGGCGGAGCCTTATAATTAAAAAAAAAAAAAAAAAAGTACCGCTACTCGACGTTAGATGGCATTGCCCAATTTAATTTAAAGTTAGATGTCACTAGTAGTCGGTGTCTTAGATTTTTAGTATTAGGTATATTTCCATTTTATATTTGAATCATTTACACGGTGGTGATTATGAAAAATTCACACGATGTTTTTTTCACAAACTAATGGGTACCATCAAGTTTTGAAAATCATGATATCCTTTCTTTTCTACATTTTTATTAAATAAATTAAATATTATACTGACGTAGTAAGTATTAATTAACTTTTGTTAAAAAAAATTTTTTTTAAATATTATTTGATAGGGAAGCGTTTAACCAATGTATCACCATGAACTGACGAGTGGTCTAAGATGTTGTAATAGCTTTTATTTTTACTCATGCAACAAATCGACTTAATTATGCAATGCTCCTGCATCCTGCCTGCTTGTCGCATGCTGTTTTTACAGAATCGGGCCACAGCATGTGAGCAACGAGTGTAAAACTGTACTACAGTGAAGACAGGGGTTAAATAAAAGTACAGTGTTATTTTTCAATAATTTTACTCTGTTGCATAAACTGTTATTAATTACAAATACTTAGTAGTCTTGAACATATTATGCTTGTAAAAATACACTTTTGAAATTATTAAAAACCGGATAAATAAAGTGTTTTATTATGCAAAATCGCGAAAACCATAGAAGAAATTATATTAAAATGTTATTTATTAAAAAGCCTTTTTTTTCTTTAAACTTTCCTGAAAACTTTTTGGTTACAATTTTGAATGAATGTTTAAATAAATTATTGCGACATAAACTTAAATTAAGCAAAACAAATACAAAAACTTAAGGCTAGCGTTGTACAATGGGCGTTCTTATCTCCTAAGGGCTATCTCTTCCAGACAACCTATTATCGACTGTATTTCCCTTGGAGTATACATAAGCAAGCTATAGAGCGCGCCTATGGGTATTTGCCTACTGCGCAAAGTGTAAGCAGATGCTCTATACATAGATATTCAAATGTTGAGGTTGAATAGTGATCCGCGAATCATTTTTACACCGCGGCACTGAACATTTCACCATAATTATAACTAGAATAAATTCTAACGAGAGAAACAGTCGATTGCCGTAACCCTAGGTGACTGATGACATCTTCTTTGTCATTTTTGACTGTTTATACCGGTGCTTACAGTTCATACTCGCATACCAGCGCTCTATAGCTTGCTTTTGTATACTCTAAGGTATTTCCAGATTTAATTTAAAAGGATATAATAACAAAAAGGAATACGCAAAGAAAATCTATTCTTCGCTTGAATAAGTCTCCTTTTGTCCGAGAAACTCTCGAGTTTTTTTTTATTTATTTATTTATAAAAACTTACATCTATCATTACAGCTTGCCCATTGCGATAGAGAAGCACATCAAATAATTTAGTAAATAACATAGGTATTTGGTTTACAAGAAACACATTCAAATGATATTTAAATTCCGACATTGTCTATCTTTTCAGCTTTATAACTGTTATATATAAAGTTAAATGACGTTTTATGCGGAGAATTGTTAATCTTTGCTTATTCTAGTTTGGTCGTGATATATTGGTATATTTTGGTATACCTAACCATAATATATAATATTATTATGTACGTGGAAATATTTATAACTTTATTATTTACAAGCTTTGCTGGAAGATAACTCTTGTTAGGGTTAAGCTCGCCTATGTACATACATGTTTCATCCATAGTTATCTCTCTATGTATTTGTGGTGTGTACATTAAAATAATTAAACTAACTAAGGGATCGTCTTCACAAGCGTTAGAATCGCGGCGATTTCTATACAACGCACCGCCGCGTTAACATCGCTGTACACGTCCCAAAAGGTACTAATCCAAATAAAACAACCAAATGTAGGTACAAAGGTCGATGTATATTCATAGATCGCATTTTCTAACGTAAACGTACAGTACGCAACGATAGCGTGTTTTAACTCGACGCTAGCGCCATCTCTTGACTTAACTTATAAAACACTTATAATTGTTATGCCGTTCGATATATAATATTGAACAATCGCCGTGTAGAGACACGTTCATATTGAATAGAGATTGTATAGAAATAAGTGGCTCAACGATAATATCGCCGCAATTCTAACGCTCGTGTAGACGGTCCCTAAGCTTGACTTTTTAATCAAAGGTCTAACGGAGCAATCTCGACTTCGGGAAATTTCGACTATTCTTAATAACGGGTAGAAATATAATTATGAAACAGTGCCATCTATGTAGTAATTTATGAAATTGCTTTTGCGCTATCCGGTCATAGATGTTTTTGAAATAAAGTAAAATGCTGAAGTTATTAAGAATAATCGAAATTTTCCGAAGTCCAGTCAAAAAACAAAATTAAAAGCGTTAGATTTGTTTAAATAAATTTGACGTGTTACATTTTATTGAACTACAGTACAGATATTAAAAATTTCAAAGCTTCGTTTGATTTTCCATCTTCTCTCCACGTTATCTCCTCTTCACACTATCTACTCCCCAGTAGACCGGCCAGTCGCAGGGAAAGTTAGCAGGCTATACAGTGTCTCCTAAATGGTGTAATACAGTACTATACAACCTACTACCTCACCCCGCAGCTGACACTCTTCTCTTCACTTTGTCTCTTCAAGTCCTCTTCATTACATCTACTGAGTAGCTATTTAATTGTAGGGGATAATTTAAAAAATAAATTACACCTATTTTCAAGATCTTCCGTGCTTCGGAAGGCACATTAAAAGGAAATCATATCTTTATGCGTAGCAAATATGATTATGATAAAAACCTAAATCATCCATGGCAGTGATTGAGTAACAAACAAATCAGCCATGGCCGTGATTAAGTAAAAAACTTACAGACATACGTACATGAAAACTTTCGCGTTTATAATATTAGTAAGAAGTAAGATTACAAATACCATGAAATCAAAATATCAAATTTAATAAATAATTTCAAATGACAAGTAAACAGTGAACTACATTTCGTACTAATATAGTCCAGTAAAATTATACACTGCCGAATGCGTTAAATCCGGTAGCTGTGATTTTTTGCAGACTTGTTTAGGATGGTGACCCAATGAGCCCCTCTAGTTTGTGACCTAGAACTATGTCAAAAATCAAAAAAACAGCAAAAAATTAAGGCTATTTTTTAAATTTTGGCGATTTTAACCTTAGAGGACTAATTTCTTCTATAGTTTTCGCAATTTTGCATAATAAAATATATATTTATAAACTATGATTTGTCTATGATTTTTACCTAAAATAAACTAATGTTTTATCTATGATTTTTAAACGACCGAGCTTTCGCCAACTTTACAGTTGGCTTTTTCAAGGTAACCGTGATTGGAACTTCATACTGCCGCTGGAGTTATTCGAGTGATATCTAAAATACTACTAAAAATTGCAAAGTTCAACAAAATGGTGTACTTTGAAATGCTTTATCTCACAAATTGTTGAGCCTACACAGATTATTCCTGTCTCATTTGCAGCAAATTGAGTCTACTTTTTAAACGCCCAAAAAAGGTGCTATCAAAAACTAGTCCTTTAGGGTTATAATTGCCAAAATTAAAAAATCGCCGATATTATTCGATTTTTGGCATAGTTGCGTTCGACGCTCGAGGTCACAAACTTGGATTATTTATTAGGTCCACATCCTACATAAGCCTGCAAAAAAATCACAGCAACCCGATTTAACGCATACGAGCCCATACATTCGGACGACAAATTTACTGGACTAATATTATATATTTGAAAGTCAAGACTATGCTTGTTACTCTTTCACGCAAACACTAGGTACTAAACCGATTTCTGTGAAACTTGGTAAATAAATTGCTGGGGATCTGCCAATTGATCAGTTCCCGCGATAATATCGGAATCAAATGTAGCATGTGTGTAAATTCCAATCTCCAGCTATCTGCATACAATCGGCTGAGTAATTTTCGTGTGAAAGAGTAACAAGCATAGGTACCCTTTATATGTAACTAGCTGCGCCCCGCGGTTTCACCCGCGTAAGTCCTGTTCCCGTTTCAGTTCCCGCGGGATTAAAAGTATTCTATGTCCTTCTCCTGGTTCTAAGCTATCTCCCCACCAATTTTCAGACAAATCGATTAAGCCGTTCGTGAGTTATAAATGGTGTAACTAACACGACTTTCTTATATATATATAATATACAAGATGTAACAGGTTAGCCCTTTTAATCCGAAAGGGGGTTGTTTAAGACGTCTAGGCGAACACCTTTTGTTCTACGAGTTTTGGAAATTCGAAGTACTTTTCGAGAATTTTAAGTGTAAAGTTTACTTGAAAATCAGCTGTTTCTGAGAGTTCGAGGTCATTGACCTTATGTTGACCTTTTATTTAGTTTGATGGTTTACAATCAAAACTTCAATTACCTTTATTTTCAAAAGCAGCTGTTTTTTCAGTGAAACATAATCTCAAAAATTAAAAAAAATAGTTTGAATTTTCAAAAGTCGTAGAACAAAAGTTGTTCGCCTAGACGTCTAGAACAACCCCCTTTCGGATTAAAAGGGCTTGCCCGTTACATCTTGTATATAATATATAGATTTGAGAAATGTCTAATAAGTGTCATAGTTAATAAATAAATATTTGATTTGATTTTTCTTATTTGAAACGCGAAAGTTTGCAAGTATTTGACTTTGTTACGCTTTCACGCAAAAACTACTGAACCGAATGTATTGAAACTTGGTAGCTGGAGATCTAGATTAACTGCACGCTACTTTTTATCCCGAACTTTTCGGGACTTACGCAGGTGATACCGCGGGGTGCAGCTAGTTTATTATAATTCACATCTATAATAAATAATGATTAGTGGTACAAAATCAAAAATAAAATCCCTATAGCCTTATAAACAAACGTGGAGTAAGGTCGGAGTAATTTAACACTCATAGGCCGGCTTGCATAACGGTTCCTAAACATGTTTAAACTGTTAAACGTGTTTAAAATCTGACTGAATTTCAAGAACTGTCCATGTGTGGCAACATATTATCAATCGTCCATTTAATGAAATAGAGTCCAATGTTCGATTTCCCATAAATTATTTTAAAATTGATTTAGATAAATGTTTTTAAATGGTTTATGCAAGTCGCCCTTAGTTTCGGTCTGTCAACATTGACAGTTGACAGACAGTTAAGTGGTGGGAACATGTTTTGCCTTCTCACGGAAAAAGACAAAACATGTTCCCACTACTCCAACCTTACTCCAAGATTATTAATAAGTCTATTACAGACTAACAATTATTACAGTTTCTCTAGCCACTAAAAAGTTGCTCGTCGATCACCCGTCTAAACTACGCCCACGTATCACCAAACTTGTGTGGGAAGCGCACGGCCGCCCAGTCGCGACACAATCAGTCGGGCAACTTTCTGTCGGACGACCTTTTTGTTGCGCAACTTTCTGTCGGACGACGTTTTTGCAGCGCAACTTACTGTCGGTCGACTTTTTTGTTGTGCAACTTTGTGGTAATTTGCTTTATTGGACCCACTCGCATGGGGCCGAAGTCAGGCCAGTATGAGAAGACAGTAAGCCAGTAAAAAAAATAGTCATTTTAAACGAAAAATGGTCTAAATTCAACACAATGGCTTGAAAATTTAGTCCTAAAATTGTAGTACCACATTTAGTTGCACGATTTTTTGTTGCGTCTCTTTTCTTGCCCAATTCGTCTACTAAAACGGATTTTTGTTAGTATTTTTCTTAAAGACAAAAAGTTGCCCGACTAATCGCGCGACTGGACAGTCGTACGACTTTTTCCCAACGACAAAATTGCGCACAAGTTCGGATCTACGGGTTTCAGTTAAGACAGTTGCGTTGAAATCTGAAAAGTTTCATCGAAAACTGCACAGCATTTTGTGTAAAACATAAAATATTTAATTAGAACATAAATAAAAAATAACAGTTTAAGAGGAAAAGTAACCAACTCTGATTTCCATAAAAACGAAGTCGACTCTTTCCTCGCTCGATAAAGAAATTAAAGCAAATATATTCATTAAAACCAACATAAAACCTATAGATACAATATGTAACAAGGATACCATTGCCGAAAGGGGTTTGTTCTAGACGTCTAGGCGAACAAGTCTTGTTCTAGACGTCTAGGCGAACAAGTCTTGTTCTAGACGTCTAGACGAACAAGTCTTGTTCTACAACTGTTGTCAATTCGAAGAAGTTATCGAAAATTTAAAGTTTAAAGTTTACTTAAAAATCAGCTGTTTCTTGGAGTAGGAGGTCATTGACCTAAAGTTGTCCTTTCATTTAGTTTGGTCTACTACAATCAACGCTTTGATTGCCTTTATTTTCAGAAAAAAACTTCAATATATTCAAAAACTTTTTTTTTTCAAAAGGCGTAGAACAAAAGGCGCCTAGAACAATCCTTTTTTCCTTTTTTTCCCAAAGTCGTAGAACAAAAGTTGTTTGCCTAGACGTCTAGAACAATCCCCTAACGGCTAAAATGGTATCCTAGTTACACTTTGTATAGGTTTTATGACATGAATATGTTTGCCCTGTCTTTATAAAAAAAAAATATATATAAGTAGTATATCCGTTGTCTAGTCACCGTAACACAAGCTTAGCAGCTTACCACGGGGCTAGATGGCGCTGTGTGTTCGTCACAGGATTTATTTATTTATTTATCCACGTAGGAAAAAGTTGACGACGTTTTTGTATAAAGAACCAGTAGGTCTGTATCATTTCCTCTTAAGTACGCGACTCATGTGAAATCCCTTCCGATTGAATAGTTTTCTTCATAACCGGTATCAAATAGATCTTCAAACAATGTTTTATGTTATTGTAAATGATACAAGAAGTGTCCCCTTCATTTCAAAAACAATAAAAAATAACTTTAAATACCACTATTATACGGGCAAAGTTACAACTGTTTTACAAAATAAATCAATTTTTCTTCTAAATCCTTAACTGCTATATTTTCTTATAGGCATAATAATATTAGAAAATACCCCCTTCATCGCATTTTATAAAAATAGTATTTTAATCTTCGTTAATGATTGACTTTACGAGAAATTGTAGATTTTTCACGCAATTCCATCTCGCTCATTTATATGCAATCGGACAAGGACCGATGATTATCATCTATCGCCGCCTTAACACTCGTTTGTGAATATAATATATTATCGCCCGTAGCTCTTGGTATAGCCGTTTGGTTTGGCCCTGTTAGGGACCTTTTGCGATGTTGGGCCCTAATAGCTGTACGCTGGCTGACCTGATGTCAGCCAATGAAAACGCTAAAAACCTTGCAACATACTGGAGTGGGAGTGTTTAGACCCATACCACTGAAAACTTAAGTGCCATCGACACGAAGAAGAAGAAGAATATATATATTTATGCGAGTTTGACACTTATTTATTCTAAAACTACTGAACCGATTGCGATGAAACTTGGTACGTAGATAGCTGCAGTTCTGTGAAATCATACAGGGTACTTTAAAACCGATATTCCCACGGGTTCGTGAATTACGCGTGAAAATCCGTGGGGTGATAGTTACCAATTTTCTTGTCCCAGAGTGAAAAAAATTAAGTTGTCGGCCATTCCGATTGTGCTTGAAGCTAGTCGTGGGCCGAGACTGCTGGGACGAGTCGCAGGTGAAGCCGAGTGGTCCACTAGGTGTCCTCTTTAGCTGAAAATATGCAAAAACGAATGGTTTTATTATAAGAAAGAACGAAATAGTAAAATTAGTTGATTTTCTATTCATTGGATGCCTGGAAATTATCGCCTTAAGGCAATAAGGCTGCCCAATTGGCACACTTTGGGATTGGGTTTTTTTTATCGGTGAAATTAGTTTAATTCAACCGCTGCGGTTGAGCTAGAGGTATTTTTTTTTATCGGTTGTGAACCGATTATGGCCATTAGAAAATTAGCCAGTGTCAAGCATTATTGATATATTATGCAAGTTATTTGCATCGAAACAGTCAAGTCTTCATAGTTAAAGTCAAGTTTAGGGAGTCATTTGCAAACAAACACGGCGGCAATTTTAAGCGCAAAGTTTAATTGAAAATCAGCTGTTTCTTAGAGTTAGAGGTCATTGACCTTATTTTGTTCTTTCATTCAGTTTGGACGACTACAATCAAAACTTCAATTACCTACATACCTACCTTAACAGCTATTTTTTTCAATGAAATATGAGCTCAAAAATTTTAAAAATAAAAGTAGGGCTAATTGCGGAAACATACACAGTTAAATAAACCCCATGAGTTTCTTGTGGCTTCTTCTCATCGGAGGTCGCGTCCGAGGAATCTTTAGATTTAATACGTATTCAAGTAATCATTGTATTAAATACAAGCATCCTGTGAAAATAAATAATTATGACTTTGACTTTGAAACTTTAATTTTATTATAATCGGTTCAGCAGTTAACACTAAAGAGTTAGATCTCTAATAAAAAGCTTTCAAAATTCGCGATTGATTATCAACGACTTTGAAAAAAAAACAGACGTTTTTTTTTTACTTTTTACCAACAAAGAATTCCCCTACACGCCGGCCATCTGCTTGCATTTCTCACGGGGGCACATAGCTGTTGTTTTTTGTGTGTTTTTTGCAAAAAAACACCGCAACGAAGGAAGTAAAATTCACACCTGTTCTGTTCAATAATAATTTGTTCAAAGTATTATTTGCGCGGGGCTTTTTTCGCGCAATTTTTGGTTTCTTTTTACGATTGAACTTCTTTCATTCGAAATACAAATTAATATTATCTCACTAATTTTATAAACGTAAAAGTTTGTTTGTTATACTTATGACATGTTACTCTTTCACGCAAAAAGTACTGAACCGATTGGGATGAGGCTTGAAATATAGATAGCTGGATACCGGGAATAACACATAAGCTACTTTTTATCCCGATATTCCTGCGGGAACGGGACTTACGCGGGTGAATCTTACTTCTCACTAATATTATAAACACGAAAGTTTGTATTTATGTAAATACTAGCTGCGCCCCGCGGTTTCACCCGCAAAGTCTCGTTCCCGAGGGAATATCGGGATAAAAATTAGCCTATGTGTTAATCCGGGTCCCCAGCTACCTATATTCTAAGTTTCATCGCAATCGGTTCAGTAGTTTTTGCGTGAAAGAGTAACAACCTCACATACATACATACAAACTTTCGCGTTTATAATATTAGTAAGATGTATGTGAGGTTGTTACTCTTTCACGCAAAAAATACTGAACCGATTGCGATGAGACTTGAATTATAGGTAGCTGGATACCGGCAATAACACATAGGCTACTTTTTATCCCGATATTCCAGCGGGAACGGCACTTACGCCTACACTTATAATAAAAGAAGAGATGACAAAAAGTCTGTACTTGGAAGTAAATTAAAAAAAAAGTTGTCTACAGGGCTTGTAAAAATTAGTAGAACATAACCATATAATTTTTAAAATTCATGTCTGTCTGTCTGTTCCTTATACAATTAAAAACTACTTATCCGAATTGAAATCTGGTTTTCAAAATTGGATAGTTCTATTTCCGAGGAAGGTCGTGGTATACTTTGCATCGAAATCCAATTAGTAGAACCCGAGTAATGAAAGAAAAAGTGCAACCGCTCGAGAACCGCTCGGCCGCCCGCGCCCGTGGTAACGCGTTTTTCACTGTCGCGGGTGAAACCGCGGGGCGCAGATAGTTTGTAATAAAAACAACAATGAATGAATGAATGAATAAATTCTTTATTATGCACACCAAATATCATCTAATATCTCTCTAATATCTCTTTTATTTCTTATCTTATCTTATCTTATCTTACCAAATACAAATACGTACAAACAAAGAAAACAAACAAAATTTAAAAATTGGTGGCACAATGGGCGGCCTTTTCGCTTAAAGCGATCTCTTCCAGGCAACCTTTGGATGGACCAGAAGTCGAGATAGGTGAAAGGTAGGGTGTTTACACAGGAAAAAGGTACTTAAGTGAAATATATATAACTAAAAACAATTAAAACTATAAATTATACATACATATTACTACATATATAATAATAATATATATATACCTATATTACATGTAAATAAATAAAATAAATATCTTCTTAGAAATGAACATGATCATTAAATACATTTAAGAATCAATCACAATTCGTAAAGTGACAGATTTAAAGGACTTAACGTTTAAAAATATTTTTAAAGGAAAAATTCATCTTCAAAAATTCACTTGCGGCTCGGCCACGCAAGTTCCCGAACTTGCGTGACCGCGCGGTATAGGCACTGGAATATTGATCCAGGGACGCGAGTTCAAATCTCGCCGCAAGTGAATTTTTGAAGATGAATTTTTCCTTTAAAAATATTTCTAGTAAATATGCCTTGAGCAATAAAAACAAATTTACGAGACTTAACGTTTTCCAGGAATGAGCAGATAATGTTTGTAAACCCAATTTTTGAAAATCGCCAATGATTTCGACTGTCTAATGACGATATACAAAGCATTCCACATATCCACTGCCTTTGTCGTGAAGGAATCTCCAATGTCCATCTACAATGTTAGTTTAAAATTCTAACATCTTAAGGATTTCAGTAGGAGACCAAAACCTAGTATAAATTCAACAGAGGTCCGTTGCCCGTAGCGACTCGATCAGCTGTCTAGACACCCCCCACCCCCTAACACCCCCAATACCCCCCGGTCGTCGTCTAGACGATCACCAGACACCCCCCCACCCCCTCAGACTATTTTAGTAACTTTAAGTTACATTTCGTTGGATGAATTGTTTATTTTGAATTCATAGTCGTTCATCTGAACCTGAATGGTAGGTATAAACAAATATAATCACGACATTACACACAGCTCAATCTAGCCCCAAACTAAGCACTAGGCTTGTACTACGGTTATACCTACTAGACAACGAATATTCCACAAAATTATACTTTTTTTTGTAAATCCTACTATCTATATATACAAGGTGTAACGGGTAAGCCCTTTTAATCCGAAAGGGGGTTGTTCTAGACGTCTAGGCGAACACTTTTTGTTCTACGACTTTTGAAAATTCGAACTTTTTTTTTGAAAATTTTGAGATTATGTTTTACTGGAAAACAGCTGCTTTTGAAAATAAAGGTAATTGAAGGTTTGATTGTAGTAGACCAAACTAAATTAAAGAACAACATAAGGTCAATGACCTCGAACTCTAAGAAACAGCTGATTTTCAAGTAAACTTTACACCTAAATTTTTCGAAAAGTACTTCGAATTTTCAAAAGTCGTAGAACAAAAGTTGTTCGCCTAAACGTCTAGAACAACCCCCTTTCGGATTAAAAGGGCTTACCTGTTACATCTTGTATATAACTCAAAGGTGACATAGTTATCAACGCACAGCCCAAACCACTGGACGGATCGGGCTGAAATTTGGCATGCAAGTAGATGTTATGACGTAGGGATCCGCTAAGAAAGGATTTTGATAAATTTACCCCCCAAGGGGATAAAATAGGGGATAATACTAATTTTATTATAATAGTGTTGTTAGTAGATACATGTAAGTGTCCTTTTGTTTTTTAAGTGCTGTTTGTGTCTCGAAAATAAATAAATAAATACTTCTTAACGCGAGCGAAGCTGCGGGCAAAAGCTAGTAATATTTATAAAGCTGAAAGTTTGTGAGTATTTTTGTATGTGTGTTTGTCACTCAATGTCTTTTTCTTGAAGAGAAAGTTATGTGCGCTAATAACATCGCTCTTACGCTGAAGGAAAACATCGTGAGGAAACCGACATGTCCTAGAACTCACCACGGTCCGAAGACATGGGACATTCGCCAATCCGGGGTAGGCTCCCGTGGCGTCTTACTGCCTAACGTCTGTAAAGGGAGCCCCCCACCCCCCCCTTAGCGGGCTGATTGTGTCACTTAAAGGGCTGATTATGTTACTTAAACTTGTTACTTATTAGTAATAGATTTTTCTTACCATGGCTTGAATGTAAATATCTAATTATTTTGAAAGTGCTTTTCTCCCATGGTTTTCCTTCATGTTTTGGACGCTCCATCTGAAAATTATGAAAATGTTTTTTAATAAATATAAAAAAATAATTATGTCTTAGGTTTTCGCGATTTTGTATAATAAAATACTAAATCTACCGGGTAAAACGCGAGTAAAACCTTGAGTTTTAATTGTAAAAACGTCGAAGGAGCCGCGTCTCTGCTGCCAACGAGGATCTGCGGCTAAATAATTAAGTAGCCCTCAATTTTGAGGGCTACTTAACTAGTTAAGTAGTAATTAAGTAAAATAACATTTACAGAATACGAATTAACGTACATCTCCTGCACGTCGCCTGCATTCCGCATGCTTGTCCTTACCGAATCGAGCCCCCTGTTCACTCGAATAGCTAACATATAAATCAGCACATTTTTTCAGAAATTTAAGTACTTTAAACTATTTATGGTTTATTTATGGTATTAATGGTTCCTGTATAATGGGTAGGTACGAAGCTGAGGGCAGAAGCATGTGTATCCGTTTGTATAGCACCAGCCTAGTGCTTTGTGTGGGGCTAGCTCTGTGGTAATGTTGTGCAGTATTTATTGATTTGGCCACCGTTTCTTTAGAACAAGGCGCCTCTATAGTTACACTTCTCTGAGCCTCAATGAGTTATGCGTGACGTCACTACATACATACATAATACATATATAACATGACAATAGTTTTTGTGTACGTTCTGTCTGTTTCTCTGTATACTGTATATAATATGTATATATGTTACAGGAAATGTGTGAACTTGGGAATTGTATACAATTCGACGACCTCTGTGGCGCGTCGTGCGAATGCCCGACTGCAATGCGGTCGGTCGGTGCAATGTCAATATGCGTCAATTGGCGACCTCTGTTGCGCGTCGGGCGAACGCTTGGCTGCAATGCGGAAGGCTGCGGGTTCGATTCCCGTCGGGCGCAAATATTTATGCATAAAAATAAATATTTGTATCTGGTCTGGGTGTCTTTCTCTATATCATAATATGTTTGTATTTAAAAAAGTATAATATGTAGTATATCCGTTGTCTAGTACTTATATATTATATGTATATCATATGTTTGTATTTACAAAAAGTAAGTACTTATAATATTATATATATATCCGTTGCCTAGTACCCATTGTACAAGCCTAGTGCTTAGTTTGGGGGCTAGATTGAGCTGTGTGTAATGTCGTGCAATTCCTAGGAACTGTATTGTATACAGTTCCCAGGAATTTTATTTTATTTTCTTATCGGCTGTGAACCAATTATAGCCATTTGGAAATTAGCCAGTGTCAAGTATTATTATTAACATTTGCAAGTTATTTGCATCGAAACAGTCAAGTTGTCATAGTTAAAGTCAAGTCGAGGGAATCATTGTAAAACGGGGCGGCTATTTACAATGACTGATCACGGAGCTTTGGAGACAACAACTCCATGTTTTGCACCAATTTTCACTTTCATTACACTTGTACACCTTCACGAAACTAAAGTTAAAGTTTTAACTGTGTGTTTCCGCAATTTAATTAGCCCTACTATTGGCCCTTTGTGCGTGATTTTAACCCGTGGGTTTCCTCACGATGTTTTCCTTCACGGAAAGGGCGATGTTAATAGCGCACATAATTTTTTCTTAAAGAAAAAGACATTGTTGCGCGGCCTGGATTCGAAACCATGACCTTCGGAATAAAAGTCGGGGTATCTACCACTAGACCAACAGCGCTCTTTTTTCACGAAACTAAATCGAATTAATATACCCCTAAAATAAAACAATTTACACGCATTTGAACTAGGTTTCACGAAAACGAAAATTTAGCAACACATCTCTTCGCCCCGTTCCCGCCGAAACTCCTAGGAATTGTATACAATGACGGATTACATACACACTTGTCCTGTAACATATACACAATAATATTCGAGTGTGTATGAGTCTTATCTGTCTATAACGTATCCGGTAGGTGTGGCGATGTTCACCGATTGCGAGAAATGGTGGTGTGTTGTTATTGACCCACTGGTTGATTTTGTAACTCGGTTGCTAACTCGATTGAGACGATTGAAATTGTCGATTTTTGCGATTCTTCGAATACAATTAGACAGTTACAGTCGATAGTTTTAATTGCAATGACAATTTGTTCTCTACTATATGAATTCAACAATTGACGGCCTTCGTTATAAATATTTGTTTTTGGTCTGGGTGTATTTCTGTGTATTATATGACATTGTTTTTTAATTACGCGGGTGAAACCGCGAGGCGGAGCTAGTTATTAAGTATAAGTCAAGTCGAGTGAGTAATTAAAAAGGTAGTTCATTTTATCTCATTACGAGATTTGAAAGTAGGTAACGGAACAGTCCATGTTTGGTACAGTCAGAAAAGGACTGAGGGAAACGGACTGACTATATCAGGTGCATAATTTAAACTTTCATTTTTTTCAATAATGGTTCAGCAATTACTTATTATAATGCTATCAGCTATCACTATAACATGCAAAGTCTTAGTTATTTCATGCAGAATCTTACTAATATTATAAACGCGAAAGTTTGTAGGTATTTATGTATGTGAGGTTGTTACTGTTTCACACAAAAACTACTGAACCAATTGCGATGAAACTTGGAATATAGGTAGCTGGGGACCTGGATTAATACATGGGCTACTTTTTATCCCGATTTTCCCGCGGGAACGGGACTCACGCGGGGGAAATCGCTGGGCGCAGCTTATAACCAATAATTACTGAATAATAAAACACTTTATTTATCCGGTTTTATCGCGTTTTTATTCATTATTTGACCCGAGCTTTCGCCAACTTTACAGTTGGCTTTTTCAAGGTCGACTGAGATGTAATTTGAAAAAAAAAAAGAAATTTGTTTTTTTTTTGATTTGTTCGGGCTCGGGGCTTGATGAGCTCGGGTCAAATAATGAATAAAAACGCGATAAAACCGGATAAATAAAGTGTTTTATTATGCAAAATCGCGAAAACCATAGAAGAAATTACTGAATAGTTTTGGAAAAAAAAACTTTAAAATTTGCACCTGGTACCCTCAGTCTTTTTCTGACGTACACTCGAAAAGTAACAAAAGTAAGATGTAGGTAGGTACTAAACACACACACATACATACAACTCACACATACACATGTATAATATAAAAGTGTGCAAGTCGTGGCATCGAACCGACGTCGTCAGAGACGCTCCAGACAGTATTTTTCACAACGCAAAACTGGTTCTATCTAAGGGGATGTGTGGTACAAGCTACGAGATTTGCAAGTTTATTATTAAGGCGGCGATATATGATAAGCAACGGTCCTTGTCCTATTGCATATAAATGAGCGAGATGGAATTGCGTGAAAAATCTACAATTTCTCGTAAAATCAAACATTAACGAAGATTAAAATAATATTTTTATAAAATGCGATGAAGAGGTTCTAGGTATTGTATTTTCTAATATTATGATGCCTATAAGAAAATATAGCGGTTAAGGATTTAGAAGAAAAATTGATTTATTTTGTAAAACAGGGGTAACTTTGCCTGTATAATAGTGGTACACAAAGTTATTTTTTATTGTTTTTTAAATAAAGGGGGCACTTCTTGTATCATGTACAATAACATAATACATATTGTTTAAAGATGTATTTAAAACCGGTTATGAAGAAAAATATTCAATCGGAAGGGATTTCAGCTCGATTCACATCATCCTTAAAAGTAGCTCCTCAATCCAAACATCTGAATTGAGGAGCTATCCGTATCTCGCAGAGTAACTAAAGGAAGATGTACTAAACTTACACACATGCATACAACCCACACATACACATGTATAATATAAATGTGTGCAAGTCGTGGCATCGAACTGACGTCGTCTGAGACGGTCCAGACAGTTTTTTTCACAACGCAAAACTGGTTCTATCTAAGGGGATGTGTGGTACAAGCTACGAGATTTGCAAGTTTATTATTAACTAGCTACGCCCCGCGGTTGTAGCCGCGGAAGTGAAAACGCGTTGTCAGTTGTCACGGGCGTGGGCGGCCGAGCGGTTCTCGAGCGGTTGCACTTTTTCGTTCATTACTCGGGTTCTACTAATTGGATTTCGATGCAAAGTATACCACAACCTTCCTCGAAAATAGAACTATCCAATATTGAAAACCAGATTTTAATCAGATTAGTGTAATTGTATAAGGAACAGACAGAGAAACAGACAGACAGTAATGAATTTTAAAAATTATATATTTTTGTGCTACTACTTTTTCGAAGCCCTCTGACAAACTTTTTATTTTATTTACTTCCAAGTACAGACTTTTTGTCCTCTCTTCCTTATAAGTATATAGATTACTTAAATATAAGTAGTATATCCGTTGTCTAGTCACCGTAACACAAGCTTAGCAGCTTACCACGGGGCTAGATGGCGCTGTGTGTTCGTCACAGACATTTATTTATTTATTTTATTTATTTACTTTGTTTAGTAGCTGTGAATGTTTCTTATGTTCCTATGTTCCTGTTCCTATTAAGTTTGTATATGACTTTGTTACTGTTTCACGCTAAAACTACTGAACCGATTGCGATGAAACTCAGAATATAGATAGCTGGAGACCTGGAATAACAAATAGGGTATACTTTGTATCCCGATATTCCCGCGGAAACGGAACTTACGCGGGTGAAACCGCGGGGCGCAGCTAGCTTCCCATATTGGTAAGAAATACTAACGTCAAATACACCTACTAATAAAAAGGTAAAAATATATTAATTTAATAAAACACTTTATTTATCCGGTTTTATCGTGTCTCGCGAGTCAACCTTGAAAAAGCCAACTGTAAAGTTGGCGAAAGCTCGGGTCAAATAATGAATAAAAACGCGATAAAACCGGATAAATAAAGTGTTTTATTATGCAAAATCGCGAAAACCATAGAAGAAATTATTTATTTTAATATTAATTTAGTTCAACAATTCTGGGTAAGCTTATGACTTGTACCAAACGCTTTACGTAGAAGTCTGTCTGCTATAAATCTAACTTTCCAGTACATTTCTAGACTTTAGGGCTTTGGACTCTCTCGTCTGATGGACTATACACACGGTGCCGGTATCCGAGCTATTCCCTACTAAATTGGAGTTTACTCATTACAAACAATTAAATATTCCTCATTATAATATTACCAGCTGCGCCCCCCGGTTTCACCCGCATAAGTCTTGTTCCAGCGGGAATATCGGGATAAAAAGTAGCCTATATGTTATTCCAGGTCTCCAGCTACCTATATTCCAAGTTTCATCGCAATCGGTTCAGTAGTTTTTGCGTGAAAGAATATGAAAGTCACATACATACAAACTATCGCGTTTATAATATTAGTAAGAAGTAAGTTTAGTATAATAGATTATTCAGCCGACTAAAATATCGGGCAACTGCATTATTCTTAAACACTGGATATTTTTTATTAAAACTTTAGTTTCGGCAGCAACACATCTGTCGTTTTTTTGGCGCGAGATTATCGATTTTTTTTTAACCCATTGTATTTCGTATTTCGATTTTCTATTAGGGTTATTGAAGGGGTGACTTTACAATGCAACTAATTTTAAACACAAAAAAACATTTCGCGCAAAAAATTTGGCGCAGTTTTCTTCAATCGATTATGTTACACGTTTTTTTTTGTTGTTTAAGTGAGGGATATCGATTGACAAAAAACTGCTATTTATTAGGTAGGTTTATTTTGAATTGAAATTTTAAAAAAATACAGGGATATGGTAAGCGAAGAAGCGGCTTGTTTTAACAAAATGGTAGGTTTACTTAAAAAAATGCTTTCCGAAAATTTCGCACCGGACAGCATCCGATGCATCCGTGGCCAAATTGGTGGCATCGGTTGGGACGGATCCCCAGAGATGCAGGTTCAAGTCCTGTCGGGTGCGAAATTTTTGGAAAGCATTTCTTTAAGTCATCCAAGTGTAGGAAACACTTTAAAAAATATATCAAAAATGGTAGGTAGGTAACAAAATTTTGTAATAATAAAAGCGACCCATCAGGCTGAGAAGGACAACTTCCGAAAAGGACAACTTCCGAAAAGGACAACTAGGACTTCAGAAGGAATAACAGTCAAAACAAGCCACTGAAGGAACGCTATCTAAAACTCAATGATACTTTTATTTTCGACTACTATGATTTCTAATAACCCGCAGCGATTGTAATTACATTTTAACAAGACATACATTAGACATAACTCTTAGCTTCCTTTCCATCCAAAGGTTGCCTGGAAGAGATCGCTTTCAGCGATAAGGCCGCCCATTGTGCTTAAGCTGTATTTGTTTCTATCTATTTATCTTGTAATTTATATGGTGTGTACAGTACAATAAAGAATTTATTCATTCATTCATTCAATTTATTTTCAGTTTTTTATATTATACAGTTTCTCCCGCGTAGGTCCCGATCCCGTGGGAATATCGGGATCAAAAGTAGTCTGTGTTACTCCTCGATATTGTAGCTCTCTTTTGGTGTAAGATTTTTTAAAATCGGTCCAGTCGTTTCGGAGATTATCCCCAAAATACATACATACATACATGTAACCAAAATAGCCTCTGTATTAGAGTTTCGTAGTTAACGAGAAATCCCTAAAACATTAGTTTTATATTTCTCCAGAATGGAACATGAAATTGTTTGAGAATCACTAATTGATCTCGACTTATAAGAGGTTATAAGACTTATAAGAAATCAGACTTATAAGTCGTCAGCGAAGGCGCCGCGTGCTACAGCCAAAAAAACAAAAGAATATTAATTCAAATAATAATAAAAAACATCTTCAAATAAATAAAATACTTTTTAAATTATCTGTGGCTTTTAAAAGTCGGGGCATTTTCTTTTTAATTTAAAATTTACTTATTTTTAACAATCCAAATAATTAAAAAAAAGAACTTCAAAATTTTTAAATTATCTGTGGTTTATAAAAACAGGGGTTTTTTTTTTATTTAAAATTTAGGTACTTATTTTTTTGAACGACAAAAGGACGACAAAGGAACGAGAAACGATCATGGTAGCGCAGAATATCTCGAATATGTTAGTTGAACAAAATTGGACGGTTTGAAATGAATGAAACCGTCAGGGTCCATTAATTCTATATTTGTTTACAGTTCAATCAGGTCATCTATAGTGTAGTTACATCGCGATCCCAGTCGACAGTGAAGTTGAATAACACTCACACGATGAATCCCCAACCTTTCCACTAAAGTCAAAGTCTAGTATGAAAACGTCCAAGTTGCAGAATGCCCTGAGCAAAACGTCCCAGTTGCATCACACTTGCAGAATCTAAATGGCCTAATGGCAATTTAGATATTTTGCAAATTAATTCATATTAATGAATAAATTTGATGAATATGACAAATATGGGTTTGAGATTTAAAAAAAAGGAAGAGAGAGATAGGATAATAACACATTTTACTTCTTACTTCTACTTAATATTATAAACGCGAAAGTTTGTATGTATTTATGTGACTTTGTTACTCTTTCACACAAAAAACTACTAATGCCCGGCTTCTGAACATCTGACATAAACTCTCACTACCTATTGATTCAATTAAGAAATCCTTAAGATAAACTCCAGTTATCTGTCTCCGTTTTTCTATGCATGTGACAAGCCGTCACTGTCACTCCGCTATTCGGAAACGCATTGACGCTAGTTATCGAACCAATAGCGATGTCGAATAGATAAACCACCGACAAACAGACTTCAGAAACCGGGCATAAGCCGATTGCGGTTTAACTTGGAATATAGGTAGCTAGGAACCTGGAATATTTTTGATCGCGATATTCCCGCGGGAACGCGGAATTCTATTTTAAATGCTAACGTTTAGAAGTTAATTGTTTAGCTCAGAATCAGTAAGAACAGAAGCTGTAACTTTTTGTATCTAAGACGTCTTGTCTAATTAGCCATTACCTCTGCCGAAAAATTAAGTGAACTGACTCAGTGGGCCCGGCATACTGCGAATCTTACTAATATTATAAACGCGAAAGTTTGTATGTAAGTATGTATGTATATATGTGAGGTTGTTACTCTTTCACCGAAAAACTACTGAACCGATTCCGATGAAACTTGGAATATAGGTAGCTGGAGACCTGGATTAACACCTAGGCTACTTTTTATCCCGATATTCCCGCGGGAACGGGACTCAGCGGGTGAAACCGTGGGGCGCAGCTAGTGGTCCATAAAGACAGATGAGAGTTAAGGCACGGAATGTCCAAGTTGCAAAACGCCTAAATTGAAAATGTCCAATTTAATATCTGAGAAACAGAATGTCTAATTTGGAGAACGTCGAATTTGTAAAATGTCCGAGTTACAAAACATTAAAGTTATAAAATGTCACAATTTCTGCCCTTATGGGCCATTGATACGGCCCACAAGGGCAGATAATGTTTGTTTGTTTGTATGTATGACGTCATAGGGTCATATGACATACAGGGTCAACGACAAAGCATGACCGGACAGTCAGTACTAAGTAGGTTTAAGAAACAAAAAGTTTAAGTTGGAAATCCAAGTAGCTGAATGTTCATGTCGCAATACGTACAAGTTGAAAAAGGATAACTTTTAAAATGTCAACGTGTTAAATGTAAAAGTTCCTGATGATTAAATTACAAAATGTCCAAGTTGCAGGAACCATGTGAAGTAACCATAAAAACAGAAAATGTGAATCAGTTTGTATGTTGGTATGAAGTCATATTGGCATAACGATAAAGCATGATCGAACTGTCAATTATTATGCAGGGTGAGGCACAGAATGTCCAGGTTTCAGAATGACTAAAATGCAGTTAGTCTTAATTGTAATAAAATGTCCAAGTTGTAATATTTCCCAGTTATAAAATGTCTAAATAGTAAAATGTTCAAATGGTAAAAAAAGTTTCAGAATGGCCAAGTTGCAGAATGTCTAAGCTGTTGAATGCTTAATTACTCTAATGTGAATTATAATCTGGAGTTTGAGAGTAAATAGATGTTTGAATGAAGAAGTTACAACCATTAACACACATACAACAAACGTGTGTAACTTCTTCATCCAAAAACTGCTGAACTGATTGCGATGAAACTCGGTATTTAGACAGCTAGATACCTCTAATAACACATCCGCGACTAACGCAAGGGAAACTCCGCGACGCAATTTTATTTTGAAAGTACAAAGAGTTCGAGTAAAACAGAATGGTGCAGCTAGTCAACATCGTCATGCGTACGGAATCGAACCCGCCACCATGTTACAGTAGGCGTGTATTCACCCACTAAGCCACAAAGGTCGTCTGAGCCTCAAGGCTGTGAGTCACCAGTACACTGACCTAGGACAACGTGATTTTCCTTAACCCATATACCTACTAAAATTTCTTCTATGGTTTTCGCGTTTTTGCATAATACACTTTAGTTACACTTTACTTTTCGTGAGAAAACCCACAGCTTAAAATCACGCACAAAGGCCCAATAGTAGGGCTAATTGCGGAAACACACAGTTAAAACTTTAACTTTTAACTTTACACTTTAGTTACCGGGTTTAATCGCGTTTTACTCATGATTTCGCGTTTCAGTCAATCTTGAAAGAGCCAACTGTAATGTTGGCGATAGCTCGGTCGTTTAAAAATCATGAATAAAACGGGATTAAACCCGGTAAATACAGTGTTTTATTACACACCTACTATGTTGGCTCGAACTTATTATAGGAAAATTATCATTTAATCAGCAGCACCTTGCAGTTTCTTCCTCGTAAGTCCCAGAACCAAAGGAATATCGGGATAAAAAGTAGCTTATATGTTAATGCAAATCTCCAGCTACCTGTATACTAAGTTTCAAAGGAATCGGTTCAGTAGTTCTAGCGTCAAGGAATAATAAACATACACATTTAAAATTTAAGTACTTAAAAGATTAACAAAGTCGATGTTTTCGCATGTCTGTCGCCTCTTAGGCGTGCTATGTTTAAGATCACATCGTCACTTGTGAGATTTAAATTACATACAAAAGAAATGTTAAAAGATATTTTTATTACTTTTTGATTTTCTACTAGCGATTCTTAAAATTTTGACACATTCAATGAAACGATGAATTTTGTAACGTATAATTAGTACCTACCTGATTCCACACAGCTTTTTTTTTTCTTTTTCGTTAGGCTTTGCATTATAGTGCATACAGCCAGTGTCATAACTTTTCTTATTTTGGCATCAAATTACAACTGAATTTGCACTGATTTTCCTTTTTTTTTATTACACTTTGCACTTTCACAAAAAGAAATTAGGTCATTAAATTGCACCAGAATTACGCAATCAAAATTGATTTTATCTACAATTTACCGAAAAAATAAATAAATGCAACATTACTCGACATGACACACAAAAGAAATAAATCTTGTTAGAAAACAATATTTTGACCAAAATTTTATAAATAGGAAATTAAAAAAAAGACACATGTTACACACTATGCACTCTAGCCCCAAACTAAGCAACTAGGCTTGTACTATGGGTACTAGACAACGAAAAAAGAACCACTAAAATCACCCGCGTGGCGTCTACTCAACGGCTAAATTCTAACTGACTGGATTTCCACTATCTATCTACAATACAAAAATAGACATAATAATTAAACTAACACTAACATACTAAAATCAACTTTAAAGTTGCAGTCAAAAGGTTCATGTTCCAATGCAACAATTTGACGCGTCCGTCGAAATCTTAGTTCGAAATGGTTTACTAAATATCGTTCTATTGTAAACGCGTTAAAGTCTATTTTCAATTGTTCTCTTGTACAAAGTGGAGTGCAGTCAAAAGTGCATTTTTTTCTCCGAAATGGAAGGTCCAATTTTTGATGGCAAATGAAATAAAGGGAGTAAAAAAGGACTACAAATGTTACTGTCTTTAATTTGTCTTAAGACGTTTTGCTAAATGATAAATGATTGTGATTCTTTGAAATGATAGATTTAAGAAATTTGACCATGTACCGTGTAGGAAAAGATAATAAATAAAATAAATATTGCACAACATTACACACAGCGTAATCTAGCCCCAAACTAAGCACAAGACTTCTACTATGGGCACTAGACAACGGATTTACTACAAATTATACTTTTCTTTTGTAAAAACTTACATTTATATTTTGACTAGCTGCGCCCCGCGGTTTCACCGGCGTAAGTCCCGTTCCCGCGGGAATATCGGGATAAAAAGTAGCCTATGTGTTAGTCCAGGTCTCCAGCTACCTATATTCCAAGTTTCATCTCAATCGGTTCAGTAGTTTTTGTGTGAAAGAGTAACAACCTCACATACATACATACAAACTTTTGCGTTTATAATATTATATTATGATACATAAAAATACACCCAGACCAGATACAAATATTTATTATTAAGCATAAATATTTGCACCCAGCGGGAATCGAACCCGCAACCTTCTGCATTGCAGCCAAGCGTTCGCCCGACGCGCCACAGAGGTCGTCAAAATATAAATACATCATCTATTGAAAACAACTGTCTAGCTATCACGGTTCATGAAATACAGCCTGGTGATAAACAGACGGACGGACGGACAGAGAACTCTTAGTAATAAGGTCCCGTTAGGCACTTAACTCAAAACACTAAGCTAGACTTTTCTTAAGGGGTCGTAGTAGGCCAGAACTGATGTTTCTAGGGTGAATTACTAAAAAAGTTATATGAAATAAAAGTTTTTGAAACCATATTTATTAAAGTCGAGGATATTTACTAACACGTGAATGTTGTGAAAATACGATTCTTGAAAATTTTCTCGATGGAAAAAAATCCAAACTTCCCTCTAAATTGTACAAATAAGTGATATTGCTCAGTCAATATTGTACGAAAACTAATAAAACATTGTAAAAGAAAGAACTGAACTTAGCTCAATACAGGCAGTGAATGTTTTGAATTTCAAGATTAACGTTTAGTTATCTTGAAACTAGCAATTGTTTGATTTTACGCAATAAAATGTTGCATAGTCGCATCTTACGTCCTTCACTTACACATCTGAAATTCGATAGCTTTATCCCTGTCACGCTATTAGGGTTATATAGGCCCTTAAGGCACTGTGTACTCTGTATCCCGACCTACCTCAACACGAAATCCATTTACCTACACAATGCCCTATAAAACCGGTTCAATCCAGATATATCCGGTTTTAACTAGACTTTTTTGTCTTTTACTCTGGTCTGGACTCCTACAGACAAACAGTGGGACAGTCCTTTTAGAATTTTATGTATTAACGTCCCGCAAATTTAACCGCGGTTCAGTTGGAAAATCGAGATCTAATATGTGTACAAGGTGTAAGCTTTATACCCTTTTAAGCCCAAAGGTGTTTTTCTAGACGTCTAGGCGAACAACTTTAAAGTATAAAGTAAATAAATTCTGTGACCAACACACAGCGCCATCTAGCCCCGTGGTAAGCTGCTAAGCTTGTGTTACGGTGACTAGACAACGGATAAACTACTTGTATTTACTTTTCTTTTGTAAATACATACATACATAGAAATACACCCAGACCAGATACAAATATTTATTTTTAAGCATAAATATTTGCACCCAGCGGGAATTGAATCCGCAACCTTCTGCATTGCAGTCAAGCGTTCGCCCGACGCGCCACACCCACACCAGATACAAGTGGTAGACAATTAGCAAGGAGAGATATGGCCGAAAAATTGTAACATGACACGTGATTCCTGTGTAGCTCAGTGGTTAGAGCAGTCGCCTGGTTAGCGAAAGGACGCAGGTTCGAATTCTGTCATAGGGATTTTTTGGAAATATATTTCCCTGCTAAAAAAATATTTCTTAGTTTAAAATGGCTTGAGCAATAAAAACAAAAATTAATATTATAGCCCGGCTATAATCCGGCTTGCACAACGGTTCCTAAACATGTTTAAGCTGTTAAACGTGTTTAAAATCTGTGAGAATTTCAAGAACTGTCCATGTGTGGCAAGTGACAACATATTATCAATCGTCCACATAATGAAATAGAGTCCAATTTTTGATTTCCCATAAATTATTTTTATATTGATTTAGTTAAATATTGTTTCAAATGGTTTTATGCAAGTCGCCCTAAGTTAAGTTAAAGTTAAAAGTAGTGGGGTTAACGACATCTCACGGAATCCTTAGAAATTTCGTCTAGACTGCGTCTCGGTGTAGAATTATACATTTCAAGCTGAGCCCCGCGGTTGCACCTGCGTAAGTCCTGTTCCTGTGAGAATTTCGGAATAAATAGTAGCCTATGTGTTATTCCACGTTTTTAGCCACCTATATTCCAAGTTTCATCGCAATCGGTTCAGTAGTTTTTGCGTGAAAGAGTAACAAAGTCTCATACATACAAACTTTTGTGTTTATAATACTAGCTGCAACCCGCGCGGTTTCAATCGCGTAAGTCACGTTCCCGCGGGAATGTCGGGATAAAAGTAACCTATGTGTTATTCCCGGTATCCAGTTACTTATAATCCAAGTTTCATCGCAATCGGTTCAGTAATTTTTGTGTGAAATAGTAGCAAAATCACATACATACGTACAAACTTTCGCGTTTATGATATTAGCAAGATTTTGTTTTTAGCATTTGTTGTTATAGCGAAATACATCATCATCTGTAAAAATATCAACCGTCTAGCTATAGCCCTGGATGCAAATTTTTTGAAAATATTTCTTTAAAAATCTTCTTCTTTAAAATGGCTTTTCTTTTCGGACATTTGCCAGTGTCAAGTATTATCAATATTTGCAGGTTATTTGCATTGAACGAAACAGTCAAGTCGTCACAGTCAAAGTCAAGTCGAGGAAATCATTGTAAAAAGGGAGCCATTTTTTACAATGTTTGTTCACGGAGCTTTGGAGACAACACTAAGCTAAAGTCCATGTTTTGCACCGATTTTCACTTTTATTTACACTTGTACACCTTCACGAAATTGATTAATATGCCCCCGAAATTAAACATTTTACACGCATTTGAACTAAGTTTCACAAAAATGCAAATTTAGCAACACATCTCCTTAACGCATTCCCGCCAAAACTCCTCTTTAAAAATCACTCATTTATTTCATTTCATTTTATTTGTTATGGCTTTCTGTCAGCAATATAGGACAATTTAGCCAACTCCTCGTACTAATAGTGAACTACCACTATTATACTGTAAGCGTTTGAAATAATTTACAATGCGTAAAGGCTGCAGTCTTATAAAATATTATTTACACATGACTAATTTATGTGACGTTTTTCTCTGTCTGTCAACTTTGAAACTTCATGTGACAGTAAAAGACAAACGCTGTATAGTTTTTTTTTACGTTTATGGCTTTATGTGATCACAAATTCTGCCAATGACACGAAGAAAGTGCAAAAGATTTGTATAGTTATGCAGGGCGTAAATTAGCGTTTATAATTAAGGGGGTTAACTTACCAAAATTCACAATATCTTTCCGTCTAGTCGTTGAAGAAAGTAGATTTCACAGTTAGGTCAAATAATATCTGAAACAAAAAAATATTAACATTATTTCCAGAGAAATATAACCATAGAAAAACCTTGTTGTGCACACTCACAATTTGTAGCCATGAAAAATAAAAGAAGACGCATCTTAAACATAGAAAAAGAACTAAACTTTAAATCAACAATAAACTAAATAATTTATGTAATATACTACAGAGTAATTAGTGTCAGAATGTCTTATAAGTTGGTAGAATCTTAGTTTAGAAATTAAATAATTAAGAAATCAATGAAAACATAACAGTATATTATTCAATAAACCATTTTGGACTATTTAAGACAATGAGAGACGCCATTGCAGAACAAATCATTATTGAAAAGCGGCACAAAGTATGCTATACAACCTCATTATTTATATTCATTCACATAATTTAAAGAAGAAATAGACGAAACTATTGTTATCTCTTTCTAAAACATAAGACTCAATGCTACTTGCATGACGTAAGAAAGAGATGTCATAATATTATTATGACATCTCATAGCGGTTAGGAGAGAATGATAAAACGTCAAATACTTCGTTGAGATTTTGGAAAAAAAAACTTTTTCTAAAAATAAACTAAAATAAATAAATACAGCTTTACTTACGTATAAAATGAAATATTTTTGCCAGTTTTTGGAGTATAATTCGTGGATCGCCTAAATACGCACGAGCGCATTATTGTCTGTGAATAATGTTGTGAAAGTGAACTAAATGTACTGTGTGTCAACAAGCGGGTGATCGTGACGTGAGCTGGGATGGAACTAAGACTTCTTTGGCTAGCTGGCTTAGATTTGTGTCGCCAAGAAATTCGCCCTATTAGGTATCTAGAAGTTTTTACATATCTCTGATTTAAGACAGCAAATTCATCGCCACGTTTAGTTAAGCTATTTCTATCGTATTAGAAAACAATATTTTCAATTACTTACATGAGTTTTTTTCACAAAATCTATTCTCGTAAATTAGATGCGAACTTGACAAAGCAAAAGCAATCAATAGCAATATATTTAAGTACCTATCTTCTTACTAGTCTGTGATAGCATGAGGATAGCAACCGAAAACCGCAAGACAGCGTTGCCCAGTATTTATTATAGTCGACCAATAAAAATATTAACTAAAAAGGTGTTAATCTTTAGAATATAATAATAAGTGTAATTAACTTGATACAGTATGGTATCCTATCCTATTCCTACCTCCTGCTAATATTATAAAGCTGAAAGTTTGTGAGTACAGTATATACTCACAAACTGTCCCAGACGGTAATCAAACCTGCAAACTTCCGCATTGCAGTCGGGCATTCGCCCGCCGCGCCAGTGGTCGATTTTTCTTCAATTTCCGTGATGTAGTAATAAAATTAAAAACATTTTTGAGTTTCAATCGCGTGGTTTAAAATTTAAAACATTTAAACTTAGAATTTTAAATCATTGCAACTATACGTAACGTGCTCAAGCCGAGTACACGTTGCCGTTCAAGGCGAAGCATCTCGATGTAACCCTAAACTGTTCCCAAAAACAAAGCAAAGTCAACTTAAAAAAAAAAGTTAAATTTGTAGTATATCCGTTGTCTAGTACCCATAGTACAATCCTAGTGCTTCGTTTGGGGCTTGATTGCGCTGTGTGTAATGTAGTGCAATATTTATTAGTATGTAAACAAAGTAAACCAACGCTACAACAAAAAAAAACTCGAGGACTACCCCCTTAATTAGTCTAGTCTAGTCTATTTAAGTAGATAGATTGATCTTTCAGTCCACCGAGTGGAAAATATGTCTCTAGGTCAGTTCCACCCTAGCCACCTGAGAATATCCAGGGGTGAAATTTACACCGAATGGAATTTTGCCAGACAAACTAGCTGGGTCCCGCAGTTTCAGTCGCGTAAATCCTGAATCTATTCATCATCATCAGCCTGTTGCAGTCCACTGCTGGACAGAGGCCTCTCCAATTGCACGCCACCTAGATCTATTTTCGGCTTCTCGCATCCAGTTTCGAAGTCTATTACGAAATGACAAAATACGAAGTTTCGGTGAACATTCGTACGTTTCCTACTACAAACTGCGATCGGTCGGTCCGTCGGTTCGAGCCAAATAAATTATATTACTCGAACTAGAATGCTGTGTTCCGCTTTATTGAGCACGCTGTCCCTTTCTATTGACACTATTTGAGGGTTTTTGCGAGAACGCGTTAAGGAGATGTGTTGCTAAATTTTCATTTTCGTGAAACCTAGTTCAAATGCGTGTAAATTGTTTAATTTCGGGGGCATATTAATCAATTTAGTTTCGTGAAGGTGTACAAGTGTAATGGAAGTGAAAAACGGTGCAAAACATGGATTTCAGCGTTGTCCTAAAGCTCGCGTGAACCGTCATTGTAAAGCGCCACCATTTACAATGATTTCCTAGACTTGACTTTGACTACGACGACTAGACTGTTTTGATGCAAATTGCAAATAACTTTCAAAAAATAATTATACTAGACACTGGCTACTTTCCAAACTGCCATAATCGGTTACCAACCGAAAAAAAAAATGACACTATTACTACACTATTAGAAAGGGATGGCATGCTCAATGTAGTAGACCACTTTTTAGTTCTACGTGAGCATTCGTCTAGTCTATACTTATAAATTGACCGAACGAGTGAAGCGAGTGAGGTCCAGTGTAGACGGGCCTGGCGCTTGTATCTTTGTAACTTTGTATCTTTGTATGTTTGTTCGACGATAACTTGAGTATCGTAGCTCCGATCTTGATGAATTTTGGTATGCGCGTAGTCTACGTCAATAGAATTTACGATTTCAAAGATGAGCCGGATCAAGAGGGGGGGTGGGGAGATGGGGGTCCGGTCCGGCTTATCTTCGAACTCATAAATTCTATTGACCTAAACTAAGAGTTCGCCCCGAATTGAGACCTCACGACCCCCTATCACCCCAACCCCCCTACCGATCCGGCTCATCTTCGAACTCATAAATTCTATTGACCTAAACTTCGCGCATACCAAAATTCATGAAGATCGGAGCTACGATACTCAAGTTATCGTCGAACAAACATACAAAGATACAAGCGCCAGGCCCGTCTACACTCAAATATTGATATTCTGATCTTTGTTGACCGAACGAGCGAAGCGAGTGAGGTCCAGTAGAATTTATGAGTTCGAAGATGAGCCGGATCGGTAGGGAGGTTGAGAGATAGGGGGTCGTGAGGTCTCAGTTCGGGGCGAACTCCTAGTTATTTTAAAGCATAAATATTTAAAAAATAGTAAGCACCTCGATAATCGGAATCGAACCTGCAACCTTCCGCATTGCAGTCGGCCATTCGCCCGACGCGCTACGGAGGTCGTCAATAGGAATAAAACATAATATTTTGTTGAGGTATTTATGTTTTTAATGCAAAAACTGCATTCCCAATGATTGGGGCAGCCCTGCACACACACATTGACACTCAGACGGTACGCACACATACGCTAACTGTGTACCGATAGGCACATTACAGGCCGTTTCGTTTTACAAATGAACTAGCTGCGCTCCGCGGTTTTGCCCGCGCAGCTCCCGTTCCCGCGGGAATATCGGGATAAAAAGTAGCCTATGTATTATACCCAGTATCCAGCTACCTATATTCCAAGTTTCATCGCAATCGGTTAAGGAATTTTTGCGTAAAAGAGTAACAAACTCGCATACGTACAAACTTTCGCGTTTATTGACCGAACGAGCGAAGCGAGTGCGATCCAGTGTAGACGGGCCTAGCACTTGTTTCTTTGTACCTTTGTATCTTTGTAACTTTGTATGTTTGTTCGACGATAACTTGAGTATCATAGCTCCAATCTTCATGAATTTTGGTATGCGCGTAGTTTAGGTCAATACTCGCTCCGCTCGTTCTGTCAATTAGTAGAACCCGAGTAATGAACAAAAAAGTGCAACCGCTGGAGAACCGCTCGGCCGCCCGCACCCGTAAAACGCGTTTTTTACTGCGCGCAGCTAGTTATATTATAACGTAACTTGAATCATGCTGTATGTATACAGTCACCCACACACGCGCGCGCCGTTCACCACCACTCACACAGACACACCTACACGGACACGTGTCTGCACGCACACATCCACAAAAGGTCACCGACCTAAGATCTGCACAGATTTCAACTCCGAGAGGCTTGTCTTTCAAAAAAGAAAAAGTAAATGTTCAGGGTTCCGTACACGAGGGGTAATGGAACCCTTTTGCTAAGGCTTCACTGTCTGTCCGGAGCCGGGCCCCGGGGTGGGTGGATATAGTTGGGCAGGTTGTGTGTTTGTGGATGCGGTTGTGTTTTTTCTCTTTACTAAAACACTTTATTTACCGGGTTTAATCGTGATTTTTTATATTTGCTAAACTTAGTTTTATTGCGTGTAAATTGTTTGATTTCGGCGGCATGTTATCAATTTAGTTACGCGAAGTTCAACGAGTGTAGTGAAAATAATAAAACCAGTGCCAAACACGAAATTAGCACTTTACAAACAAATGTTCCATGGGGTTGGAGAAAAATTGTCGCCATTTTTTTGCAGCCTTCACGCATTGAAAATTATTTCAAACGTTTACAGTACACTATTAGTACGTAAAACTGGCTAAATTGTCCTATATTGCTAACAGAAAGACATAACTAAGAAAATGAATGAATGAATTTAAATTTGAATATGTCACAAAGTCACCAGCTAGCTGTTCGATTACATAATTCTGTTGCTATCGAATCTCAATTGAAACAACAGTAATTGTTCATTTTTCACGTCATTCAGTTGCAAACAAATTGCGATTTGTTTCAATCGAGATTTATAGCAACAAGTTACATAATCAGCAAGAAGTCTGTATCTCAAGAAGCGTGGTAGTTAGACAGTTTAAATTTTCACAGATGAAGTATTCTTGTAGCCGCTATAACAATGAATAAACTAGTAGTTCTGCGAACAGTAGACTTCGCGAACAGCATGCGAACACAGACTTTTTTCAAACAAATTAGGCGGTATGTATTTAAAACACAAGTATTCAAATACCCTCTTTGTGGGATAAATGCCCCACCAATCAGATATCCCCCACGACAACAAAAAAACCATAAGCTCATAGAACTTGTATGTATAAATATCCAAAGTTTAATCTAAATCGGATCTCATAATGCGGAATTTTCCTATGGAGTGTGGGAGAAATACCCCACCAATCAAAAATCCCCCACGACAACAAAAATACCATAAGCTCATAGAACTTGTATACCAAGTTTTATCAAAATCGGTTGAGAAATACGATCTGTAGAGGAGAGGCAACATACAGAAAAAATAAAATTTGACCAAACTGAAGCATAGACGATTCGCTCGCTAATGCTCGCTCGGTCGAATATTTATCCATGATCATGAGGTTTGGAAAGATTTTGAAACGTCGAAAAAAGCTTAATAGTCGTATAATAAAAGCAACGTCATTAAAACCTATTATATTGAGTCTAATTTAAACAAATTAAATTAAAAAAAAACAGAATAATAAATGTTTAAGTGGGCCTCCCGTACAACGAAAATGTTTTTAAAAATTTACTCCCTTACTTATAAAATACTAGCTGCGCCCCGCGGTTTCACCCGCTACGTCCCGTTCCCGCGGAAATATAGAGGTAAAAAGTACCCTATGTGTTAATCCAGGTCCCCAGCTACCTATATTCCAAGTTTCATTGCAATCGGTTCAGTAGTTTTTGCGTGAAAGAGTAACAACCTCACATACATACATACAAACTTTCGCATTTATAATATTATTAGTATGAAGTAAGAAGTAAGAAGATTATTTACATATGACTAAGTTATGTGACGTTTGTCTCTGTCTGTCACCTTTGAAACTTCATGTGATAGTAAAAGACAAACTATGCATAGTTATGCAGCGCATTAATTAGCGTTTATAATAAGTAAGGGGGTTGGTACAGTACCCTTCAGACGCGAGTTCACTCGCACTTGACCGGTATTTTTAACCGACTTCAAAAAAGGAGGAGGTTCTCAATTCGTCGCGTATATTTTTTTTTTTTCTTTTTTTTTATGTTTGTTCACCGATTACTCGAAGGTGGCTTGACCGATTATGATGGTTCTTTTTTTAATGGAAAGGTGGAAGCCCCGAGGTAGTCCTATAAAAATTTGGTGAGGATCTGATGAGGATCTTCGAAGTGAGGACCGGGAATGCTCCTCAAAAACCTGTATTTAATTCACTTGTTCACTGATTACTCGAAGGTGGCTTGACCGATTAAGATGGTTCTTTTTTTAAAGGAAAGGTGGAAGCCCCGTGGTAGTCCCATAAAAATTTGGTGAGGATCTGATGAGGATCTTCGAAGTAAGGACCGGGAATGCTCCTCAAAAACCTGTATTCAATTCCCTTGTTCACCGATTACTCAAAGGTGGCTTGACCCATTGAGATGGTTCTTTTTTTAATGGAAAGGTGGAAGCCCCGTGGTGGTCCCATAAAAATTTGGTCAGGATATGATGAGTATCTTCGGAATGATGGACAGGATAGCTTCCCAGAATGTAATAAATTACTCGTTTTTGGACTTCTACCAAAAAGAATAGACCCCTAAAGAACTAAGAACAGATTGATGGGCCACCTAAAACCGCCTTCTCTTCAGCAAACTCCTCAATAATTAAAATTACGGTAACAATAGGTATTGTTAATTTATTTGGCAGTCGGAAGTAGGTAGGTAGGTACTAAAAAGGGTGAAATAAAAAAATAATTTAAAAATTAAAAAACCGAATTAAAAAAAAGAACAAAAAATAATTTAAAAATTTAAAAACCACCAAAAAAAAAAAAGAATTGATAAAAAAGACCAAAATAACCTCTACATACAGCGCCACCGACTAATTACTCTGTTTTATCATCTGAAGTCGGGCAATTTTACTGGCTGTATGGTTCCATATTGTACTTAGTTTGGCTGCCCGACCCGGGCTGCCGGCCCGGCAGCCAAACTAAGTACAATATGGAACCATACAGCCAGTAAAATTGCCCGACTTCAGATGATAAAACAGAGTAATTAGTCGGTGGCGCTGTATGTAGAGGTTATTTTGGTCTTTTTTATCAATTCTTTTTTTTTTTTTGGTGGTTTTTAAATTTTTAAATTATTTTTTGTTCTTTTTTTAAGTCGGTTTTTTAATTTTTAAATTATTTTATCATCTCTTGAGGGACAAGTTATTTTCTTAGTGAACTGCATCAGGGTAATAAAATAACCCTTCTGTCTCTTTGTATAAAGAAAGAAAGAAGAAAGAAAATACGTTTATTCAGATTCATTCGTATAACACTAACTGCCTCCCGCAGTTTAGATAGATAGATAGATTAACACTTTATTTGCACAACCAACAACAATTAAAATCAGTTTACATTATAATTAACTAGCAGCGCCCCGCGGTTTCACCCGCATAAGTCCCGTTCCCTCGGGAATATCGGGATAAAAAAGTAGCCTATGTGCTAATCCAGGTCCCCAGCTACCTATATTCCAAGTTTTATCGCAATCGGTTCAGTAGTTTTTGTGTGAAAGAGTAACAACCTCACATACATACATACAAACTTTCGCGTTTATAATATTAGTAAGATAAGTGAGACAAATTACACAGAAAGCTTAAAAGTAAAAAGTTGTACAAATGGGCGACCTTATCGCTATAAGCGATTTATTCCAGGCAACCTTTGCATGAAGAAGGTCAGTAAAGATTGTGTGGTAGGCACAGAAATTTAGAATATGCTTGACATAGTATAAATAGTGGATACGAATACCTAAATGGATATATATCGTACAATAATAAACATGAATAGCTATAAATTTAAGCCCTCTTAAGTCCCGTTCCCGCGGGAATATCGGGATCAAAAGTAGCCTATGTTACTCCTCGATAATGCAGCTTTCTATTAGTGAAAGAATTTTTGAAATCGGTCCAGTAGTTTTGGGGCCTTTATAAATAAACAAATAAATCTTTTGTCTTTAGAATTTTAGTATAGACTATTATTTACAACTAGCTGCGCCCCGCGGTTTCACCCGCGTAAGTCTCGTTTCCGCAGGAATTTCGGGATAAAAAGTAGCCTATGTTACTCCTTGATAATGTAACTTTTTCTTGGTGAAAGAGTTCTTGTAATTAATCCAATAGTTTAGTTTTAGTATGGGATCCTATTCATTACAAACAAAGTATAATACTTTTCTCTTTATAAAATTAATAGCTGCGCTTCGCTGTTTCACCCGCGTAAGTCCCGTTCCCGCGTGAATTTCGGGTTAAAAAGTAGCCTATGTGTTATTCTAGATCTTCACTATCTGCATACCAAGTTACATCGCAATCGGTTCAGTAGTTTTTGCGTGATTGAGTAATAAAGTCACTTACATACATACAAATTTTTGCGGTCATAATATTAGTTAGATATAAAGTACATCTGTAGTCTAGTCACCATAACTCAAGCCAAGCTTATAAAGAATCTAAATGGCGATGTATAGTTGAATTAATTTTAAGCTTGTACTATAGGTGCCCATTCGTTTAGCCCCTATTTTGACCCCCGCAAGGGTGCAATATGCACCCTCGTGGTGAAAGCTGACCAATCGGGGGCACGCATTCGAACCCCGCGTATAAAAAGAAAGTTGAAAATCACTAGGGGTTGATTTTATATTACGATTTTTGGAAAGGGGAGGTTTTATCATCAACTAGCTGACTATGTAATATTGTTGCTAAGAAACTTCGATCAAATTTGATGTAATTGTTCCTTTTAACGCGACTATGTGAATCGAGCTGAAATCCCTTCCGATTAAATATTTTTCTTCATAACCGGTATCAAATAGATCTTTAAACAATATATTATGTTATTGTACATGATACATGAAGTGCCCCCTTCATTTCAAAAACAATAAAAAATAACTTTAAATACCACTATTATAAAGGCAAAGTTACCCCTGTTTTAGAAAATAAATCAATTTTTCTTCTAAATCCTTAACCGCTATATTTTCTTAAAGGCGTCATAATATTAAAAAATACAATACCTAGAACCCCTTCATCTTATTTTATAAAAATATTATTTTAATCTTCGTTAATGATTGATTTTACGAGAAATTGTAGATTTTTTCACGCAATTCCATCTCGCTCATTTATATGCAATCGGACAAGGACCGATGATTATCATCTATCGCCGCCTTAAGATATGATATGACAAAGTATCATAGTACGCCTTTTTACACAACTTATGTTTAATGATTGATGATTGAAATAGATAATTCATCTCACAGTAAATGGTTTACAAAATTAACTAAAAACTAATGTTAATTTTTATTATTAAATAAATAAATAAAATACAAATCCATTCAAAAATTAACTATCCAAAAATGCTTACACAAGAAATAAATACTACAAAGATAAAAAAAATACACAAACATAATAAACATTAATAATAAAACGTCACAAAACCTCAATCAAACAACCCAACCCTCACCAAAAATGAAAAGACAAATAATAGACATGATAAATAATGCACAAATTGAAAATTTATTCTAGTAATTACAATTTTGTTTTTTATTTAAAAAAAATTCGTTTTATTCATGATTCTTAAACGAAACCGAGCTTTCGCCAAGTTTACAGTTGGCTTTTCAAGGTTGACGACGGTTGCTTATCGTTTTTATGCAAAATCGCGAAAACCATAGAAGAAATTATGTTCAATAATTATTTGTAAAGTTGTCAAGTGCACAGTCTTGTAGGAGCGAAGACGGCGATGTAACATGTATCTGGTTGAAACCAGTACGTGTATACCACACACATACGTACAGTATACCTACTGCAGCTGTCGTAGAGGCCGCGTAACTCGGTAGCGCAGGGACGACCGGTCGCACTCGTCTGACTCATGTAGACGTACTGTGGGTGAAATATAAATAACGCCTTCGGTTTCACCCGAGTAAGTCCCGTTGCCGATAAATCCAGCTACTTACCTAAATCGCTTTCAACGATAAGACCGCCCATTGTGTGCAATTTACATTTTAAGTTTTAAGACGGCAATAGATGATAATTATCCTTGTCCATTTGCATAGAAATGAGCGAGATTGAATTGCATGAAAAAATCTATAATTTCTATTAAAATCAATCATTAACGATGATTAAAATAATATTTTTATAAAATGCGATGAAGAGGTTCTAGGTACTTATTGTATTTTCTAATATTATGATGCCTATAAGAAAATATAGCGGTTAAGGATTTAGAAGAAAAATTGATTTATTTTGTAAAACAGGGGTAACTTTGCCAGTATAATAGTGGTATTTAAAGTTATTTTTTATTGTTTTTGAAATGAAGGGGACACTTCTTGTATCATGTACAATAACATAAAACATTGTTTGAAGATCTATTTGATACCGGTTATGAAGAAAAATATTCAATCGGAAGGGATTTCAGCAAGGAACCTTTCTGGTGTAGAAAATGTTGTGACCGAATGAAAAGCCCTCGCTTTCACTTGTGGACTTCAATAAATTATACCATTAATTTAATAAAACACTTTATTTATCCAGTTTTATCGCGTTTTTATTCATTATTTGAACCGAGCTTTCGCCAACTTTACAGTTGGCTTTTTCAAGGTTGACTGAGATGTAATTTGTCTATTTTTAACATTCTAAAAAGTTACAGTAAACTACCGCCTCATAATTTTTTGCAATAAAAACGTTCCAGTGTACGCAGACTATTGAGTTATTGTGATAGTTTTCAATTTAAATTATAATTATTTTTATCCCTAGCTAGCTCAGAAACGGAACGCGCCCTCACATGAGAAGAAGCCACGAAGAAACTCATGGGGGTTCTCTTTTGCTCAGAAATTTAAAAAACAATTTTTACATCAAACTAAGAATTAAGAAATCTAAATAACAAAAATACTAAGTCCTACAAAAAAAAATGAATTTAAAGCCATTAATTTAAGCCAAATGACTGTTAGACTAAAATATATTATGCTTTTAGAAAATGTGCTCGTTTCGCTCTCGTGTGCTTGATCACAATATCTAACCTAACCTAACCTTAACCTCCTCTTTGCTATACTTAGAAAATTGTATCATGTAAAGGCCTCTGCGGGCGGCTTCAATAAATTATGCCAAAAGACAATTTGACTAACAGAAATTATGCTTGACACGCAATAACTTGCAAAAACAAATAATACTTGACACTGGCTACTTTCCAAATGGCCATAATCGGTCCACAACGGATTAGAAATTAAAAAAAAAATGATTCTGCTGATTGCTCAATCACTAATCTCAACTCAAAGATGCGCGTTGATATCTTTTATATGGAAAATTTGATGGAAATGATCATCTAGTAACACCCTACGGTTTTACCTACATAATTCCAGATTCCGGGAAAATTTTGGGATAAAAACTAACGCATGTAACATCTAAATTATATTTGCATTATCTTACCAAGTTTCAATAAAATCGGTGTAGTGGTGTCATCGCAAACGAACATAAGGTGACAGAGATTTGAGTATCAAAAAATATAAATAATCAAAATAGTTGACCGAACGAGCGAAGCGAGTGAGGTCCAGTGTAGACCGGCCTGGCGCTTGTAACTTTGTTGGTCGACGATAACTTGAGTATCGTAGCTCCGATCTTAATGAATTTTGGTATGCGCGTAGTTTAGGTCAGTAGAATTTATGAGTTCGAAGATGAGCCGGATCAGTAGGGGGGTTGGGGAGATAGGGAGTCGTGAGGTCTCAGTTCGGGGCGAACTCCTAGTTTATTTCCTTTAGATTCTTGTACAACATTAAATGCACATGATCATTTAGCTACGTCTTAGGTGTATTGATTTTAGTGTGGCTTCGGAACGCGCCCTCCGATGAGAAGAAGCCACAAGAAACTCATAGGGCGTTTTTTTTGTATGTTGGACTATATAACTACACTAGCTTTATTAATAAAAGGGGAATAGGGTTGGAGTAGTGAAACCATGCTTTGTCTTTTTCCGTGACAAGAACTTTCCAAGTTAATAGACAGAAACAGAAAGCGCAATAACTACTCTGAACTAAGTTCCCTTTTATTAAAAAGGTTTTAAGGATACCAGTATGTTTTATACTCCTTCACGCAAAAACTAATGAACCGATAACGACAAATAAATAAATAAATCATGTGACCAACACACATCGCCATCTAGCCCCGTGGTAAGCCGCTAAGCTTGTTTTACGGTGACTAGACAACGGATATACTACTTATATATTTATTTTTTTGTAAATACGTACATGTTATACATAGAAATACGCCCAGACCAGATACAAATATTTGCACCCTGCGGGAATCGAAACAGCAACCTTCTGCATTGCAGCCAAGCGTTCGCCCGACGCGCCACAGAGGCCGTCTGACTTGGACTTGACTAAACTTGGTATGCAAATAGCAAGAGATCTGGATTAACATATAGGCTACTTTTTACCTCGGTAATCCCAAAGGAACATGAACTACGGGGGTAAAGCCGCAGGGCACAGCAAGTAGTAGAAACAAAAGAAATAAAACAGATGTGTAATTTGAATCAACCTCTTTTCAGAATCCAGGTCCTATTTCTACGAAATCATTCCTAACTTTTGTTTCTTTTTAGGACTCTGAACCTAAAGGGTTAAAACATGACCTTTCTGACCGAACGAGCGAAGCGAGTGAGGTCCAGTGTAGACGGGCCTGGCGCTTGTATCTTTATTGTATCTTTGTATGTTTGTTCGACGATAACTTGAGTATCGTAGCTCCGATCTTCATGAATTTTGGTCTTCGCGTAGTTTAGGTCAATAGAATTTATGAGTTCGAAGATGAGCCGGATCGGTAGGGGGTTTGGGGAGATAGGGGGTCGTGAGGTCTCAGTTCGGGGCGAACTACTAGTTACTAAGACTCCATTGTCTGTCTCTCATCAGGCAACCTGTCCCGTTTGGTTGTTTTTAGAGTTCCGCACCCAAAAGATAAAAACGGATTTTTTTTACTAATACTCCACAGTCCACTGTTCCTTTAATCTGTCACCAGGCTACCTGGCAAGCTGAACTGGGAGAGTTAGAAAGGTGAAATGTTCATAGATGACGTATTTTAATTTAGTAGTTTGAAACGCACCGTTAGCGTGATTTGTTTTTACCACTAGCGCCATCTAGTGATGTATTGGCGCCAGTGGCAAAAATGAATGGTAACTTTTCCGTTCACGGATTTCGTTTCGTCAGTGTTCTTTTTAGGGACGTGAAAAAATTTTACTTAGTCTGAATGGTCCAAATGTTAACGTATCTTAATAAATATTTTCATAATGAAACACAATATTTACCGAGTTTCACTCTCGTTTTATTTATTAATGGCATTTTTACAATGTAATGTCAACCTTGAAAAAGCTAACTGTAAAGTTAGCGAAAGCTCGGTACATTTTAACAATGCCATTAATTAGTAAAACTCGAGTAAAACCCGGTAAATATTTTGTTTCATTTTTGGAAAAATCAACATTTTAAGATTTTACATTCTGGGAATTCAACATGTTTATACTACCGGTAAATATTTTGTTTCATTTTTGGAAAAATCAACATTAAAAGATTCTACATTCTGGGAATTCACACGTTTAAACTAAAAATCAACACCAAAATGATTTAGATTATCGACCTAAATACAAAAAACCTATCGAACTATAATTGCGTTAGCAACTCTACCGGATGAACCGTTTTTAATGCTGTTTTTATTACAACATTGACGTTGACTTATTGATCAGGTCTATTATAATGTTAATTTCAGAGTCAAGGTCAGCCAGACAGACTGTCTAGATTCTAGATGTATCTAGGTTTGGCCTTCATTATTACTACCGTCCCGCGGTTTTACCCGCTTAAGTCTTGATCCCGTAGGAATTTTAGGATGTGTTATACATATAAACCTTCCTATTGAATCACTTTATCTACTGAAAAAAACTGCATCAAAATCCGTTGCTTAGTTTTAAAGATTTAAGCATACAAATACACAGACAGCGGCAAGCGATTTTTTTTAAACTATGGAACTGAGTGCGAAGCTGTGCTTCGCGTGTTTACCCGCATAATTTCTATTCCCGCAAGAATATCCCGGTTGTTCCCGGTATTCAGCTTCCTATATTTCAAGTTTCATCGCAATCGGTTCAGTAGTTTTTGCGTGAAGGACTAACAAAGTCATACATACCTACGTACATACAAACTTTCGCGTTTATAATATTAGAAAGAAGTAAGATTATTTATAAGTTATATTAATTAGATTATGACGCCCTCTATGGCGTGTCGGGCGAAGGCCTGACAGCAATGCAGAAGGTTGCGGGTTCGATTCCCGCCGGGTAAAAAATATTTATGCTTAAAAATAAATGTTTGTATCTGGTCTGGGTGTATTTATATGTATAATATGTATGTATTAACAAAAGAAAAGTATATATAAGTAGTATATCCGTTGTCTAGTCACCGTAACACAAGCTTAGCAGCTTACCATGGAGTTAGATGGCGCTGTGTGTTCGTCACTGAATTTATTTGAAAACTTGGAGCGATGTAGACGGTTGCAAGTTCGATTCTCGCGAGGACAAAGTATGCTGACCAATTGTGGTATCCACCGCTACTGGTTTCTATTTACTGTCAAAAACATATTTCGTATTCTACATTGCTGCTTTGAGGTAATCATCGGTAACAACCACGTTACGTCAAAGCAGCAATGTACTGCAACTTAGCAACTACCAGCGGTGGATGCTAATTAGATGATACCACAGCTGTGATGTGTAGATTCAGATTCAGATTAATTTATTCGTCCATAAACATAGGTAAAACAATGGTCTTAAGGACGCGACTCATGTGAAATCCCTTCCGATTGAATAGTTTTCTTCATAACCGGTATCATAGATCTTTAAACAATGTATTATGTTATTGTACATGTTACAAGAAGTGTCCCCTTCATTTCAAAAACAATAAAAAATAACTTTAAATACCACTATTATACAGACAAAGTTAAAACAGGGTTTTACAAAATAAATCAATTTTTCTTCTAAATCCACAACCGCTATATTTTCTCATAGGCACCATAATATTAGAAAATACAATACCTAGAACCTCTTCATCGCATTTTATTAAAATATTATTTTAATCTTCGTTAATGATTGATTTTCCGAGAAATTGTAGATTTTTTCATGCAATTCCATCTCGCTCATTTATATGCAATCGGACAAGGACCGATAATTATCATCTATCGCCGCCTTAATGATTAAAATTTGGTACAACTATGCTTCGCCTAGTGGCATGTGAACGTTAGTAGAATAAGTATTCAAGAACAGTCATCAGATTAATATTTAAGCAATTACAAAAATAAAAATAAATAATTTTAAATGTCAAGTAAAAAAAAAATAACAATAATTAAAACGTCAAAAAATAAAAATATAAAAAAATGATTATGTAGTAAATAGTAGATAGTTTAAGATGCGGCTTCCTTAATTTTTCACGACTACAAAAAGTTGAAAAAAAAAAGGTTTTTTTTATTTTTTTATTTTTTACCTTGAGTTTAAAGACAGAGCAAGATGTATAGTCCGTGAGCTAGCGACAGATTTTCATGACTCAAAAATTTTTTTTGCATGTTTGCGTGCCCAGCTGACGTATAATCCACCACGGTATGGCCAGCTGACTTTTTTTATCTTTAAATAATTACGTTATCTATCATCTAACAAATTTTCAGTCGGGAGGAAATGACTGAAAATAATCTTTTTTTACATGTTTGAAAGGCTGCCGCCCCCCTACCCACCCTTGGAGCGGCAGCTGACGTTCACCATGCTATATAATGCAACTCACTGAAATATTTCACGAGTTATCGCTTGAGAGGAAATGACTGACAAAAAATACTATCTGGCTCACGGACTACTTATGTGATTTTCAGACAGTAAGACAGATTACATTCGAATTTAATGACCAGTGATGTAAATTAAGTAGTTTTAGAAGCGCCATCTTTGATTTTTGACAGCTACAAAGAATGAGGGTAAGTTACCTTGACTTTGAAGAAAGAGCGAGGTGTAGTTTTTTTTTTTGTTTTTTTTTTTTATACGTAATAGGCCAGCATTTCACCTCATCTCACCTGATGGGAAGCGAGGAAGAGGTCGACGATGAAGCATGCTTACCTAGAAGGTACCTATTCACTCTGGATTTGAAGACCCCAAGGTTATAAGGTTATGTCATGTCATTGGTTGGTTAGTTATGTCATTTTCTTACTATTTGTAAACGCGAAAGTTTGTATGTATGTATGTATGTATGTGAGTTTGTTACTCTTTCACGTAAAAACTAATGAACCGATTGCGATGAAACTTGGAATATAAGTAGATGGAGACCAGGAATAACACATAGGCTACTTTTTATCCCGATATTCCCGCGGGAACGGGACTTACGCGGGTGAAACCGTGGGGCGCGGCGAGTAAGACACAAAGATAACTTATAGTCGAATTTAAAAGTCACTTGGTTCCATTCCTCTGAAGCTGTTTGTATGGAAACACTTTTTTAGAGTTTTATAACAAAAGGGTAAAACGGACGGGAGTCGGAATTTTTAAGGTACCTTTTGTTTACCATTTTGGTTAGAACAAGGCGTTTCTACAGTTCCATTTCTCTGATGATGTGTGTATGGAAACACCTTTTTAGAGTTCCTTACCCAAAGGGTAAAAACGGGACCCCATTGACTAAGACTTCGCTGTCCGTCTCCGTCTGTACCAGGCTGTATCTCAAGAAGCGTTGTAATTAGACAGTTGAAATGTTCACAGATGATGTATTTCTGTTGCCGCTATCGTAATTGGCCTTTTCATCTAATTTTAAATGATTTATACAGCGCAAGCACCTTTTAAATCCATGCTTTTTAAAGCGCTGTTGGCCCGGGACGTTGTTAGATGGAGTAGGCTTGCCCAGCACTTATACCACCCTCCCAGCCTAGTCAGCCATGTCCAGAGGAAAGTACTGGTCGATACGTCTGGAGCTAACTAAGCCGTGGGTTTCCTCACGATGTTTCCTTCACCGTATGAGCGATGTTATTAACGCACATAACTTTTCCGCAAGGAAAATGACATTGGTGCGCGGTAAGCCGGGATTCGAAACCACGACCTTCGGAATGAAAGTCAGGGTATCTACCACTAGACCAACACCGCTATTTCATATATTGTTGCCGCTATAACAACAAATAAAAACCTAATAAAATAAATATTGAATTTGGTGAGGATCTGATAAGGATCTTCGAAGTGATGAACGGGAATGCTCCTCGAAACAAATTCCTCAACATGTTCCTGACACAAAACAAATTAATCAATTTATTTGTTCATCGATTACTCAAAGATGGCTTGACTGATTGAGATGGTTCTTTTTTTAATGGAAAGGTGGAAGCTCCGAGATGTCCTCAACATGTTCCTCTAACACAAAACATATTTATCAATAAATTGAAAGGTGGAAGCTCCGAGGTAGTCCCATCAAAATTTGGTGAGGATCTGATGAGTATCTTCGGAATGATGGACAGGATAGTATCCCAGAATACTTACAATAAATTACTCATTTTTGGACTTCTACCAAAAATAATCAGCCCCTAAAGAACTAGGTAACCTACTGATTGATGGAGCAATTGAAACCACCTTCTCATCAGCAAACTCCTCAATTATTAAAATTACGGTTAAGTTTTGTCGATTTTCAGTGGCAGTCGAAAAGGTAAAGTGTAGGTGCACTAAAAATGGTGAAATAAATAAAAAAATTAAAAACCGACTGTAAATTAAAAGGAACCAAACTAACCTCTACATACAGTGCTACCGATTTATCTGTTTTATCTTCTGAAGTCGGGCAGCCAAACTACAATATGGATCCAGCCAGTAAAACTGCCCGACTTTAGATGACGGAACAGATTAGTCGGTGGCACTGTATGTAGAGTTTATTTGTGTTCATATTTGAAGAGGTTTTTTAATTTTTAATTTATTTCATTTAATTAATAAACTTTTTTTGACATTTAATTCGCTATCAAAGGGGATCCAATTTTTTTTGCATTCAAAGGGGATGGTTCAGAACTCAAGGGCTTAAAAAACACGTTTGATTATGGGAGTCCCATTTGAATATTTTTTTGTTCTGTTGCCGAGCTTTCGCTAACCTTACCCGGTACTTTTGATTATTGCTGTTTTTAAAATAAAACGCGAGTGAAACCCGGTAAATATTGTGTTTTATTGCAAAATCGCGAAAACATTAGACAAAATTATACCCATATCTGGTAAAATTTCAACTATCCAGCTATCGTATTAAATGAATACAGCTTGGTGGCAGACAGACGGACGGACGGTGGAGTCTTAGTTAAAGATATCGTTTTTACTCTTCGGGTATGTAACCTTAAAAGAAAGGTTTAAAGTCTTCAACTCTTCAATTGGCTGACATTCGACTGACAAGGAAAAATGTAGGTCCGTTCATACGATGCTTTTTTACTAGCTTACTAAATTGACAAGGAGATGGGCACCGTGTAAACCCCCCTTTTTCAGTTTGTGTATGTATGTTTACATGTTCCATCGTAGTGCCTAAACTACTGAACCGATTTTAATGAATGAGGTGTCGAAAGATTCATAATGATATCCCGGATGACATGCTATATGAATTTTACCAAAATTAATCAATCGTCAATGTTTTAGATGCGAAAGTTTAGAGGTTTGTTTGTGAGTCGATCTTGCAAAAACGGCTGAACGGATTTCGTTGAAATTTGACAGACAAGTAGTTTATAACCTGTATTAACTCAAAGTATACATTTTATCCCGATACTCCCACAGGGGTAAGTAGAATATGCGAGTTAACCCACGGGGCTCAGCTAGTGTTCCAAAAAGTATATAAGAAAAATATATAGGAGGGTTTCATCCTCTATAACGGCTAAACTATTAAATCGATTTGGGTAATATTTTATGGAAACATAGCTCACATATTCTATTTTTAAAATAAATACTTTAAATATTAACTTTCTTATAAAAACTACAAAAATAAAAAGAAGAAAACTTCAACAATTTTTTATGTCATTTTTCTTTAATAAATTTTTAATTTAAATATAGTTTTTACTTCGATTACAACTCCAAATGAAATTAACGGTCATATTAATATAGTTTTTTATAATAAAAATGTCAATTTGACTTAGAAATAGGGGTCCAAAGTCAAGCCCAACTAAGTATAAAGCTTGAAGTCAATTTACAGCTCAAAGTACTAAGCTTAAAAATTAAAAAAAAACTAACGAGGGTTCCTTATGTATTGGAAATGATAATAGCGACGGGATTTTTGTAATATCCCACGGGATTCTTATGTAATTAAACGATATTGTGGGAAAAAAATCTGTTTGAGCAAAAATACCTGGATTTTTACATCGAAAACTTAAAATTTCAGAAAGAAAACACTCATTTCGAATTCTCCTTTAGAAAGAGTGCTAATTTTTTAAATATTACAAAAAACTACCTACCTAACAAATTAACAAAAATTTAAAAAATAAACTTACCTCTGCAAAGCACAATCCATTCAATCACTCGTTTTTTTTAAACAACCGAATAATAATAATTATTAATAATACCACAGTTTAATAATACAGCTTTTAAATAATAATGTTTTAAAGAAAGTCTAGATTGAAACCCCAAGCGACTAAGCGTGTCACCAGGTAGAGAGGGACAGAAACACTGAGGCGTACTAACTGTAGAACGAGACAGAGATATTTCTCCAAGGACCGGCTTATCGAGTTCATTGTACGAAGACTGGGCGCGGGCGGCGTGTTACCTCTCTCAGTCTCGCACGGCGTCTGCCAACGGGTGCAAGAGAGAGGGTAACAGCGAACTACTTTTATTCCGTCGATCGATGTAGCTAGACGGCGGTGTGTTGATACTTGAGAGTTTTTAAGCGTTTTTTTTTTCGGATTTGAGTTTTTAGGTTACAGTTTGGTCTTAAGCATTGGCTCAAATGATCTGTAATTAAAAGTAGCTGTTGTTTTCATCTGTATGTTTCTTTGATAACTTCATTCACGAACAGGTTCTAGCATAGGTTTTTATTTATGTGACTAATTACTAATATTAAGATAGATTTAATTAAATATTATGTGTTATACTTAATAATAATGAAATTAGAGAAGATTCCAAAAGATTTATGTGTACAATACACTACTTACATGCGAGAAACCGGGGGAAGAAACGCGTTTGAAATAGATTTCACAATAATGAAAATTTAGCAACAATCCTTTAATCTTTTGAATAAATGATTTGAATTTTGATTTGATAACTTTCTTTTTCATGTATACCCATTAATTAACGATTTTAAGTAAAATGGGGATTTGTGGACAAAAAAGTTAACAACCATCAATGGGGATTAAAGGAATAACCCCTTTTTCTCAACGCGTTCCCGCCAAAGCTCACTATGACACTTGCCATATGAATGCATATTGACATAATTATTCGGTATTTCAACCGTCAATGTCAAAAGGCAAGAACATATGACAACGGTAAGAAGACCATTCAAAATGGACCACTAATGGACACGTAATGGAAGGGGGACTTTTGTTTTTGACGCGCTAGCGGAACGTGTTCCTGAATTTTTGCAAAACCTAGTTTTATTGCGTGTAAATTGTTTAATTTCGGCGGCATGTTATCAATTTAGTAACGCAGTGGTAAAATAAAAATACCAGTGCCAAAAAACTAAATTAGCTCGTTACAAACAAATGTTCCATGGGGTTGGAGAAAAATCGTCGCAATTTTTTCAGTATAATAGTGGTAGTACACTATTAGTACGTGAAACTGGCTAAATTGTCCTATATGGCTGACAGAAAGCCATAACTAAGAAAATGAATGAATGAAAATTGACCAGCTATGTTCAACAGATTTGGCATCTGTGGAACATAGCTGGTCCAATTTACCACTTCAAACAACTTTTAATACGAAATTATTTCATTCCTAAAACAAGATATATGAATTATTCAATAGATTTACGTGATTTAAAGCCACTGTGTTAGTATTTTTATTTTATTTCCGCTTAATTAAAAGATATTGTATGTTAGAGTTTAAACATTAACATAATGCCTTTTACCAGATTATTAATTTGCTCTTTACAGGCATTTCTACACATATAAAATTCAAGTTCTGACTAATTGACTCAACTATATACCAATACTATATACTTTATTGACCCTTTCCATCCAAAGGTTGTCTGGAATAAATCGCTTTTAGCGATAGGGTCGTCCAAAAGCAATTAAAACAACGTTTAACTTTTAAGCTTTCTGTGTATTTATTATCTTTGATGTTTAGTGATTATAATGAGAAAAATAACTAATTTTGAAAACAAGCTTTCCATGTTCTCTGTCAAAAATAAAAAATACAAGTGAAAGAATTAATTTGGTACGTTAATTCGTTTCCAATTTATAGAAGTAAACGTGCGATGTGGACTCGTACTTGGGTGTGACGTCATCTCACACTCGCCCAGTCCGCTCGCGCTCTATGTGTCGATGTCACAGTACATGTCGTCTTACGTTTTGATTAGGGGAGTGTTGTAAATGACATCACGTGACTGTTAGCGAGACTCAATATTTATCGTAATTTTAAATTCCTGTGACCAACACACAGCGCCATCTAGCCCCATGATAAGCTGCTAAGCTTGTGTTACGGTGACTAGACAACGGATGTACTACTTATATTTATTTTTCTTTTGTAAATACGTACGTACATATTATACATAGAAAACACCCAGACCAGATACATTGGCTTTCAGACGTTTTGGTGTTTAAATGCTGTAAGTCTAAAAGTGTTTGTTAAATAAATAAATACGAATATTTATTTTAAGCACCCGTTGGGAATCGACCCCGAAACCTTCGGCATTGCAGTAGGTCATTCGCCCGCCGCGCCACAGAGGCCGACTCCGGTAAAATCACTGGTAGTACAAGATGAATTAAACTCTACAAATCTGCCGCGTTCTTACCGAGACCTCTAACAGACCACGCTACGTACTTATACCGGCTTGTACTTATAACGTGCTATAAATAGCTCGCTGTTACCACGCGGTACGGACGGAGAGATGCATCGCTCGTACGAGAGGCTGGCCAACAACTTGTAGGCTAGGCGCGGTGAACAGAAGCTCAGTGCAGCAAAAACTGCAGGGTTTTTTCGATCGTCTTTTGTTTTCCACCAATCTCCTCTATTAGTACAAATACTATTAGCCTAAAATACAAAAACGGTCTCGACAGAGGACTTCATCTTTAGTTGTCCCTTTCGCACGCTTGCGAAGTCACCCTATTCGGACAAGGACGTGTAAAGTTTTCGTTTTCTCTCTAGGCTCGTTTTTACTGCCGCAGTAAACCTTCCTGTTGTAGTACTTCCTAATTCCATGGGGTAAACCTGATTTTTGGCGTGGCGATCCTATATGAAAACATATCGGTCAATGTCAAATATTTCACATCTGACAGACAATTTTAGATGAATCTGACAGATTTTTAAGTTTAGGTCTTCTTCTTTAAAATGGCTTTTCCATTCGGACATTTGCCAGTGTCAAGTATTATCAATATTTGCAAGTTATTTGCATTGAACGAAACAGTCAAGTCATCATAGTTAAAGTCAAGTCGAGGGAATCATTGTAAAATGGGGGGCATTTTTTACAATGTTTGTTTACTGAGCTTTGGAGACAACACTAAGCTAAAGTCCATATTTTGCGCCGATTTTCACTTTTATTTACACTTTCGAAACTAAATTGTTCAATATGCCCCCGAAATTAAACAATTTACACGCATTTGAACTAGGTTTCACAAAAATGTAAATTTAGCAAGACATCTCCTCAACGAGTTCCTGCCATAAATCCCCAGTTTAGGTCTTGTTTGCCTCTTTACTTTTTTTATTTATTTAAAACGCAATGTCGAATCTTTTCCTTTTTTTTTTCCAAAAAGGATTTTTAATGAAACACAATATTTACCGGGTTTTACTTGCGTTTTTTTTATTAACGGCATTGTTAATATACCTAAATGTAAAGCTAACTTTACAGTTAGCTTTTTTAAGGTTGGTCAAGCTAACTGCATAGTTAACATAGTTAACGGAAGCTCGGTACATTGTGACATTGTCATTAATAAATAAAACGCGAGTAAAACCCGGTAAATGTTGTTTCAATATACAAAATTGCGAAAATCTATTTTATTATCCATCATCTTTTATATCAGGACGCTACAGGTGGTCATTTTAAATAATTTTAACAAAATCTATTACTAGCCAAACGTATAAAATGCAAGTTTTTAAAATTCAATTTCCTTTTAATATAAGACACGTTAATTTAAATTAAGAGGGGTAAAACTTTTAACACGACTCGGTATAGGTAATTACAAGAACTAGGAATACTAAATACTGCCTATCTTTTGTCTGATTTCATGGAATTTTCAGTGACAGCCGGCAGAGAATACAGTATAGTTAGTAATTAAAATAATATACCCTAAGCGGTGTTGATACCCCGACTTTCATTCCGAAGGTCGTGGTTACGAATCCCGGCCGCGCACCAATGTCAGAGTAGGCAAAAAAGTGAACCACGACTTCAAATTTTAAGAAGGTGATGTTATTTTTTCTAGTAGTGAATTAGTCAAAAGTCAAATAGTTTATTTCATTATAACGTGTATAGAAACCTCATGAGTGCTTTACTTTTTATTAATCATGTTAGTGAGAATCGTCATCTATGAATCGAAATTTATAAAACATCATTGAAATTTTTTTTTACAACTACCATCGCCATCTAACGGTACAAATTAGAACTAATTGTCTAGAAACCCTCGAACTACAACAACAAACGAAAGTAAAACCACAATAATTAATTATTCTTAGATAACAATAAACGAGTGTATTCATGCAGATCGAACGATTGTGTTAATGATCCACTTATTAATGAGAGTCGTGTCTAAATCGGTCAAGCATTGCAATTGTAACTCTATAAATAGAACTGCTTACGTCTGAGAGATTAATTTAAACAAGTGTGTATTGGTTCATTTAATTCTGTTTTGTTATATACATATTTACATTTTAGCTGCGTCCCTCGGTTTCACCCGCGTAAGTACCGATCCCGTGGAAAATCGGGATCAAAAGTAGCTTATGTTACTCATGGATGTAGCTTTCTATCAGTGAAAGAATGTTTAAAATCGGTCCAGTAGGTTCGGAGATTACCCCCAAAATACATACATACATTGTTACGTTTCCTCATTATAATATTAGTATAGCGCGAGTAAAACCCGTTAAATATTGAGTTTATTATGCAAGTCGAAAACCTTAGTCAAAATTATGTTAAATAAACGAATTACATCCTAGTCGACTTTGAAAAAGCCGACTGCAAAGTTGGCGAAAGCTCGGTCGTTGATAATAATGACGTTATTGAATAACATATTAGTATAGATAGAAAACATGCCTTTATGTCAAAAACATTTATAATAACAAATTCCTTACCCTTCCTTTTGGCTTCGTCGTCGTCTCGGGTAAAAAAATATATACAATTATAATGAAAAGTATCAAGACACTTTGAGCGCGGCGCACACGATCGCCTCACTCAATGGGGAGTGGGTAGGCGTCGGTGCGTGCGAGCGAGACGGCAGCACGTCGCCCGCTCCCGCTCTAAGCGTAACGGGCCGCGGCGCGCGCGCAACCAAACGACCTTACTTTTTTATAAATCAGCCAGTTTACTGGCACTGATTTCATTCGAAATTCAAATTCAATTAAGAAGTAACATTTTTAGGGTACCATACCTCGATCCTACTATGCTTCGTTTTTAATTTTAGACTGATTTGACACTGTTCAAATAAATACAAAACTGCTGTATTTAGAAATATGTTTAGCAAGAAATGTATTTCCAAATAATCCCCATGACAGGATTCGAACCTGCGTCCTTACATATTATACTTTTTTTAATACAGTAGTTTTTATAATATTTTTTTTTGTTTTTTTTTTTTGCTCAAGGCATTTAAAGCTTAGAAATATTTTTGAAATGGCGAAAAGACGCAGGTTTGAATCCTGTCATGGAGATTTTTTGGAAATATGTCCTTGCCAAAAATATTTCGAAGTTTAAAATGGCTTGAGTAAGAAAAAACAAAAAGAAATATAAAAACTATATTATGTAGTTGGTATATCAGTTGTCTAGTACCCATAGTACAAGCCTAGTCCTTAGTCCGGGGCTAGATAGCGCTGTGTGTAATGTCGTGCAATATTTATTACTTCTTCTTGAAGAAAAAATAACAAATTCAAGGAACCAAAACGTGAGATACTTATTCTGAAATTTAAAAAACGTTTAGTAATATTTAGCGAAAGTTAAGCAACGCTTGGGCCGTTCTTACTTGGATAGGTCATTGTCTGGGGTTCCTTTTCGCTTCGGAAGGTAGGTTAAGCAGTTGGTCCCTGTTGTTACCTATCTCTGATAGCAGTCGTTAGGTCGAGTTAGAGGTCTTAGGGCGACCTGACAACTCTAACACTAGGTGAGACACACCACCATACGGTTGTTATCTTTGATAGCAGTCGTTAGGTCAAGGTAGAGGCCTTAGGGCGACCTGACAACTCTAACACTAGGTGAGACACATCACCATACGGTTGTTATCTTTGATAGCAGTCGTTAGGTCAAGTTAGACGCCTTAGGGCGACCTGACAACTCTAACACTAGGTGAGACACATCACTATACGGTTGTTATCTTTGATAGCAGTCGTTAGGTCAAGGTAGAGGCCTTAGGGCGACCTGACAACTCTAACACTAGGTGAGACACACCACTATACGGTTGTTATCTTTGATAGCAGTCGTTAGGTCAAGTTAGACGCCTTAGGGCGACCTGACAACTCTAACACTAGGTGAGACACATCACTATACGGTTGTTATCTTTGATAGCAGTCGTTAGGTCAAGGTAGAGGCCTTAGGGCGACCTGACAACTCTAACACTAGGTGAGACACACCACTATACGGTTGTTATCTTTGATAGCAGTCGTTAGGTCAAGTTAGAGGCCTTAGGGTGACTTGACAACTCTTACACTAGGTGAGACACACCACTATACGAAATGAAGATGACCAGTAAAATATGAAGGTATAATGACAAGTAACATGTTTGTTAAATTCCTTCATGCAAAAACTACTCAACCGATTGCGATGAAACTTGGTGTGTAGATAGTTAGCGAACTGGGTTAACACTTACGTCACATTTCATATCGATATTTTCACTATTCAACTGTTTGTTTATCGGTTCTTACAGGAACGGGACTTCCGCGGTTTATCCCGATATTTTCACTCTTTAACTGTTTGTTTATAGGTTCCCACGGGAACGGGATTTATGCGGGTGTAACCGCGGGGTGCAGCAAAACTAAAGTATAAGGACTTGGTTCCGGCGGGAATAGAACTCAGTACCTTGTACGTCGCGTGTGGTACATCTAAGAACTAAACCCAACGAACGCAAGTAGTCCTAACCCCCAAATTGTAAAGAAAAATACAATAATAAGAACTCAAAAAACCGACTTCAAAAAAAGGTTAGTATAACTAAAAAGGTATGAAAAAAACCTCTGAGTGTCTTGTGGCTTCTTCTCATCGGAGGGCGCGTTCCGAAGCCACACTAAAATCAATACACCTAAGACGTAGCCAAATGATCATGTGCATTTAATGTTGTACAAGAATCTAAAAGAAATAAACTACTTTGATTTTGATTTTATACAGTACTAGGTGCGCCCCGCGGTTTCACTCGCGTAAGTCCCGTTCCCGCGGGAATATCGGGATAAAATGTAGCCTATGTGTTATTCCCGGTATCCAACTACCTATATTCCAAGTTTCATCGCAATCGGTTCAGTAGTTTTTGCGTGATTGAGTAACAAACATCCAAACATCTGAACATCCAAACATACACACTTTTATGTAGGATATAGTAGCATTTATCTGTAAATAGAAATTAAAAAATCCGAATTGACATCCTCTCCTTTTTGAAAGTCGTTTTAAGAACAAGACAGTTAGAGGCACTTGACCTCTTTAAAGATAAAAAGGGTCCAAAATCGTATCTTACTAATCTTACTAATATTGTAAACGCGAAAGTTTGTATGTATGTATGTGAGGTTGTTACTCTTTCACGCAAAAACTACCGAACCGATCGGGATGAAAATTGGAATATAGGTAGCTGTGGACCTGGATTAACACATAGGCTACTTTTATTCCCGTTATTCCCGCGGGAACAGGACTTACGCGGGTGAAACCGCGGGGCGCAGCTAGTTATTTATGAATCGCAGGTCATTATTTTTAGACCTCCTTCTGAGAAACCTGAGCCCTGTTTTAGGAAAGCATACGTAATTGGGCTAAACGACGTAGTGCAGAAGATCTTGTCCATTCATTGGTTGCCTGGAAGAGATCGCCCTTAGGCTGATAAGGCCGCCCAATGTACATACCACACTAGTTTTAAGTTTTTTGTATTTGTAATATTTGTTAATTTATGTTTCTGGTTCAATAAAGTACGTACGCCCAGAATATATCGTTGGGATTCAACGGGGTAATGCCGCCAGTGTGATGGGCACTTTTGAACTTAATGGTCATTCATCTTAGATTATTTATATATATTTAGATTTTATATCTTTGTAGTATTTATTTCTTGTGTAAGTATTTTTAGATAGATAATTAAATAAAGCATGTATTCATTCATTTTTTCAAGAAGGGTGCTGGTTCGATTACCGGCGACGAACTAACATTTTGTCACCAATTTATAAGCCTAGTATAATCTGAGACGTTTAATGAGATCTGTCACTTTAATCACAGATAGAATGGTAGAAAATTTACAGAATAAAACTAAGAAAAAAATAAAATAAAAAAATAAAATAAAAAAAACAGTCAAAATAAGCATACCAAATGTACTTTGTCATACATAGACCTGTCAAATATGACGCCATGTTTGTCAAGACTTTGTTGTCATACAAGAAGTCGTGACAATTAAGACAGTAGATATATTTGTCAAAGGAGTCTTTCTTTTCTGTCAAAAAAGTCGCCATAGTGACAAATTTGACATACAGTAAGTCATGACAACAAACGTAGGCAGGTTTCTCAAACACGGAGTCATACCTATCTGTCAATTTAGACGTCATATCTGTCAAATATAAAGTCATGTCGGTCAAACATGGTGTCATATCAGTCAAATTACTAGTTATCTAGAAATATTTCTAAAGGAAAAATTCATATTCAAAAATTCACTCCCGAGCTCCCGGGGAACTTGCGTGGCCGAGCGGTATAGGCACTGGAATATTGATCCAGGGACGCGAGTTCAAATCTCGCCGCAAGTGAATTTTTGAAGATGAATTTTTTCTTTAAAAATATTTCTAGTAAATATGCCTTGAGCAATAAAAACAAATTTACGAAATACTAGTTATCTGTTAAATTTAAACCCGTCAAATAATTGTCATAATATATGGCAATGACAATTAAATTCTTAACAATTACGGCGTCAAATACATATTTGTGAAATAATAGTGATCATTTGACAAACATAAGTCATGCCTGTCAAACATCATGTCACACCTGTTTAAGATGAAGACATTTTTGACAAAAATGACATATGTCAAATACAACGTCGTATCTGTTAAATTATTATACATACAAATTCGGAAACAAACCTGTCAATTATGAAAAACATATGTCAAAAAAAGGTCAAGCTTGCCAAACATGGTGGTGTCATAAATTGAGTCAACATCGGCCCTTACCATGATCTCTTATTTACAAAAAAAAACTTCCTTATTATTTGTGTTTATTTTTAAAGTAGTTGGCGTATTGTTTTTTATTAACCTATTTAATTTAATTTTATTGTAGCGACAATAGGACGATAAAATAACGAGAAACGATCATAGTGAGGCAGATTATTTCAAACATGGCATCATATCTGTTTAGGACATTGTCATACTTGCCAAACTGGGTGACATGTCTGACAAATAAAGCTACATTCTGTATAAATGTCAAATATGGCTTGGCAACACAGAACATTAAGTTGTCTAAGGTTTTCGAGATTTTGCATAATAAAACACAATATTTACTGGGTAAGAAGAAGAATGCCGTTATCAAATAAAATGGGAGTAAAATCCGGTAAATATTGTGTTTTATGACACAACATGACAACAAACGTTATAAATGTCAAATAGCCATACTCCTATTTAATAAATAAACATATCTGTTAAATATATCGCCAAATCTGTCAAATATATATCGACATATCTGTCAAATACAGTGACATTCTTGTTTGATATATCGCCATATCTGTCAAATATAGTGACATTCCCGTTTAATATATCGCCATATCTGTCAGATATATATCGATTTATCTGTAAAATATACTGATATTCCTGTTTAATGAATTGATATATCTGTCAAATATAGTGACATTCCTGTTTAATATATCGCCATATCTGTCGAATATATATCGATATATCGACTGATATTCCTGTTTAATGAATCGACATATCTGTCAAATATAGTTCCTGTAGTTATATAGTTCCTGTTTAATATATATAATATATCTGCCAAATATACAGATATATAGAAAACACTTATTGACACCAAACACACAATAGAAACACCAAAGACACAAAAGAAAAAAAATAACATTTTATACACTATACACAAAAACAAGAGGAAAAAAGAACAATACAATAACAAAAACATAGATACAAAGTTCAATTAAAATTGTACAAGCCGTGTGTCTGCTGCCAATAAGAATCTGATCTGCATGGATGTATGATCTTATCGGCATACGTTATCGATATATTTGTCAAAAACAGTGCTGTCAACTACAGCGACAGTCATGTCAAGAGGGTAGTATTTCTGTAAAATAAAGCGACATTACTGTCAAAATCGGTGACATACCTGTTGAAATGGGACGACGCGACATCCGACTCCTTAAACCAAAATCTGTAACAAAAATAGCACAATGAATTTTTCCTTTAAAATATCTCTAATAAACATGCCTTGAGCAATAAAAACAAATTACGAAAAAATAACACATTTAAAACAATTTTTTACACACGATAAAGGAGCGCATGACCACTATCTCACCTGATGGTAAGCGATTATATGGTCTAAGGAGTAGCACGACAATGGTCAAGTCTGTTATAAGTCAAATTGGTAATTCGTCAAGTCCTCTTTTTGACAAATTATGAAATTTGCCAAACATGCCATTCGTCATATCCATGTACAGTCAAAATAATACGAATTCCTAAGATGTAACACGCTCAGCTGTAAGGTTAAGTTTTTGAGTGTGCCAGTTTTCTAAACGGCACACCCACGCCTACTTCAGCGCCTTGTTTCAACTGTCCCACTTCTGATGTTATCTTCACTGTTTTAGTCATATAACATAGACATCTAGTTACAGTTGATATGAATGATTCAATAATAAAGAGTCTTTCTAGTTATATAGTTTTCTTAAGCAAGCGGTTTTAAAAAAAATGTTTTGTTTTACACTTTTTAGTCTTCATTAGGTTTAATTGACCGAGTTATTAAGGGCCTATACGAAGTATAACGGGTAAGCCCTTTTAAGCCGAAAGGCGGTTGTCCTAGACGTCTAGGCGAACAACTTATGTTCTACGACTTATGAAAATTCGAACTTTTTTTGAAAAAATTTGAGGTTATGTTTCACCGAAAAAACAACTGCTTTAGAAAATAAAGGTAATTGAAATTTTGATTGTAGTAGACCAAACTAAATGAAAGGACAACATAAGGTCAATTACCTCGAACTCTAAGAAACAGCTGATCTTCAAGTAAACTTTACACTTAAAATTTTCGAAAAGTACTTCGAATTTCCAAAAGTAGAACATAAGTTGTTCGCCTAGATGTCTAGAACAACCCCCTTTCGGCTTAAAAGGGCATACCCGTTACATCTTGTATAACCCTAATAGCGTGACAGGGATAAAGCTAACGAATTTCAGATATGTAAGTGAAGGACGTAAGATGCGACTATGCAAAATTTTAGTGCGTAAAATCAAACAATTGCTAGTTTCAAGATAACTAACCGTTAATATTAAAATTCAAATTATTCAGGACCCGTATTGAGCTAAGTTCAGTTCTTATACAAAGTTTTATAAGTTTACGGACAATATTGACTGAGTGATATCACTTATTTGTACAATTTATAGGAAAGTTTGGGATTATTTCCTATCAAGAAAATTTTCAGGGATTGTGTTTTCACGTCAACAATTACTTAGTAAATTTCCTCGACTTTAATAAACATGGTTTCAAAAACTATTGTTCCAAATTACTTTTGTAGTAATTCATACCAGAAACATCAGTTCTGGCCAACTATAGCCTCTTTAGTTGAGGATTATTTATTAAATTGCGGTCTTTTTATAAACGACTGCGAACCAACTTTAAATCATTGTAGATCCTAAATGGTATCATTAATTGAAAACTGATTAAAGAAACCTAAGGTTTATTTTAAAATACCTTTTCAATGATACCTCACTCGACATAGTCGGTTCACTTTTTTTTTTAATTATATGGCATCTGGTGGGCGCCATTTTGTTTTTATTTTTTATGTCGGCTATCTAAGAACCATTGGAGAAATTAGACAAATTTAACAATATCTTAATTAAATAAATCCATCAAATACAAATACATAAATATTTTATTAATAACCACCGTTACAAGTCAATCACAACAGTCTTAATAAATACATCATCACGTTATTTCCATTACAATACATACTTTTCATTACATTACATTATTGACCGAACGAGCGAAGCGAGTGAGGTCCAGTGTAGACGGGCCTGGCGCTTGTATCTTTGTATCTTTGTATGTTTGTTCGACGATAACTTGAGTATCGTTGCTTCGATCTTCATGAATTTTAGTAAGCGCGTAGTTTAGGTCCATAGAATTTATGAGTTCGAAGATGAGCCGGATCGGTAGGGGGGTTGGGGAGATAGGGGGTGTAAAAAGAGAAAATAATCAAGTTCTAAAAATTTGTCAATAGATGGCGCTCAACATACCCCCTAGATCGCGGTATCGTTGCGTTTGCTTGCGATATATACTCCAAGATCTGACATTTTTGTAGGGAATATTACAAATTGTGGTCGATTGTCGTAATTAAGGAATAATTCTTGTTATGTTATCGTTTTTCTTGTCTTTCGTTATATTTATTCGTTTAATAATAATTCTTATTTTGTAAAAAAATAAAGCTGTTGGTGTTAAAATCCTACAAAAAACAAAATCTCTAAATGGATTCTCGTGAGGTCTCAGTTCGGGGCGAACTATTAGTTTCATTACATTTTATTTTAATCATATCATTTCATTTACCGAGCGAGCGAAGCGAGTGAGGTCCAGTGTAGACGGGTCTGGCGCTTGTATCTTTGTAACTTTGTATGTTTGTTCGACGATAACTTAAGTATCGTAGCTCTGATCTTCATGAATTTTGGTATGCGTGTAGTTTAGTTTAATAGAATTTATGAGTTCGAAGATGAGCCGGATCGGTAGGGGGGTTGGGGAGATAGGGGGTCGTGAGGTCTCAGTTCGGGACGAATTCCTAGTTTAAAATAAAAAAATAACATTAGCATAGTCAGTCACAGTTCATTTACTATTCTACTTCACTCACACTTCACACAACGAGTGGTTTGGAAAATTGGAAGGTACGAGTGAATTAAAAATATAACAAACATACAAGATAGGCGCTAAAAACATTACCCTTTTCTTGCAGCCGGGTAATTAAATCAAAATAAACTGCCGTATTGTTAAAAAAACCTCTTGATCACACTCCTCAGATCCTCACCAAATATGGAACCAACTCAGGGCTACCTTTCAATAAAGTAAAGAATCTAAATCTTACTGACCAATATTATAAACGCGAAAGTTTGTATGTATGTAAGTATGTATGTATGTGAGTTTGTTACTCTTTCACGCAAAAACTACTGAACCGATTGCGATGAAACTTGGAATATAAGTAGCTGGATACCGGGAATAACACATAGGCTACTTTTTATCCCGATATTTCCGCGGGAACGGGACTTACGCGGGTGAAACCGCGGGGCGCAGCTAGTAATATATATAACTCATAGGTGACTGACTGACTGACATAGTGATCTATCAACACACAGCCCAAACCACTGGACTAATCGGGCTAAAATTTGGCATGCAGGTAGATGTTATGACGTTGGCATCCGCTAAGAAAGGATTTTGGTAAATTCTACCCCCAAGGGGATAAACGGGACTTACGCGGGTGAAACCGCGGTGCGCAGCTAGTCATCTATATCGGTCAAGCCGTGTTTGAGTAATCAATGATCCATCCTAACTATATTTTAAACATAATCACCATCAGCCTGTTGCAGTCCACTGCTGGACGTAGACCTCCCCAATTGCACGCCACCTGGATCTATTTTCGGCTTCTCGCATCGTATTCCATTCATCGCATTGCATTTTTAAATGTATTCGCGACGAATTCAACACCTCCTCCTTTTAATGGAAGTCGATTGAAAATCGGGTCTTCAAGTCAAAAGTCAACATAATTTATTTCCTTTAGATTCTTGTACAACAATAAATGCACATAATCAATTTGGCTACGTCTTAGGTGTGATGATTTTAAGGTGGCTTCGCAACGCGTCTTCCGATGAGAAGAAGCCACAAGAAACTCATGGGGTTAAGTAAGTACCTAAGTACCTAATCGGGGATAAACAAAGAATAGAATTGAGAACCTCTTCCTTTTTTGAAGTCGGTTAAAAATATAAAGGAATGGTGGTACAACCTGGTAGTATCAAAAACCACCCTCTGTACATACGGAGGGGATCAAAATACACCCTTCTACTTTCTCCATACTAACTACTACTTAATCTGTGATTCACCCTATACATATTGATCAACCTTTATAAGGCCCTCTTGCTGTACCGAATAAAACTCCATTGCCTTAGACGACGCCAGACAGCAAAATGGTGAATATTTGATATTATACATAATATCAACATAATCCTACTAATATCCTACTTCCTACTTCCTACTTAATATTATAAATCTGAAAGTCTGTTTGTTTGTTTATTTGTTTGTTTGTTTGTTTGTTCCCTCTTCACGGTCAAACGGCTCGACCGATTTGGATGAAAATTTGCATAGGGATAGTTTAAATGATGGAGAGTAACATAGGATACTTTTGATGCCGAAAATCCCGCGGGATCGGTACTTACGCGGGTGATAACTATTTATTAGATGTTAATTTGAATAGGGATAATTTAAATGATGGAGAGTAACATAGGATTATGTAACTTATGATCCCGTAAATCCCGCGGGATTTGATCCTGAAAATCTCGCGGGATCGGGACTTACGCGGGTAATAACTATTTATTAGATGAAAATTTGCATAGGGATAGTTTAAATGATGGAGAGTAACAAAGGATACTTTTGATCCCGAAAATCCCGGAGGATCGAGACTTATACGCGGCAGATAACTATTCAATGAATGAAAATCGACACAGGGGTAGGGTAAGTGATGTAGAGTGGCATCATCATCATCGTCATCGTCATCCATCGTCATTGATCGTCATCCATCGTCATCGTCATCCTTCGTCATTGTTATCGTCACTTACTGATGAAATACAAACTTTATCTTACTTCACCTACCTACCCTGGTCGTCCGTTTAAGTGTGGATTATTGCATTGCGGTAGGTAGGTGATCGAACAACGCGGGTTCGCAACTTGCGCGGGTGAAACAGCGGGGCGCAGCTAGTAATATATAATATCAAATTATTAAACATATTTTATCCTATTCTACTAATATTATTAGTGTTAGAGTTGTCAGGTCGCCCTAAGGCCTCTAACTTGACCTAACGACTGCTATCAGAGATAACAACCGTATAGTGGTGTGTCTCACCTAGTGTTAGAGTTGTCAGGTCGCCCTAAGGCCTCTAACTTGACCTAACGACTGCTATCAGAGATAACAACCGTATAGTGGTGTGTCTCACCTAGTGTTAGAGTTGTCAGGTCGCCCTAAGGCCTCTAACTTGACCTAACGACTGCTATCAGAGATAACAACCGTATAGTGGTGTGTCTCACCTAGTGTTAGAGTTGTCAGGTCGCCCTAAGGCCTCTAACTTGACCTAACGACTGCTATCAGAGATAACAACCGTATAGTGGTGTGTCTCACCTAGTGTTAGAGTTGTCAGGTCGCCCTAAGGCCTCTAACTTGACCTAACGACTGCTATCAGAGATAACAACCGTATAGTGGTGTGTCTCACCTAGTGTTAGAGTTGTCAGGTCGCCCTAAGGCCTCTAACTTGACCTAACGACTGCTATCAGAGATAACAACCGTATAGTGGTGTGTCTCACCTAGTGTTAGAGTTGTCAGGTCGCCCTAAGGCCTCTAACTTGACCTAACGACTGCTATCTGAGATAACAACCGTATAGTGGTGTGTCTCACCTAGTGTTAGAGTTGTCAGGTCGCGCTAAGGCCTCTAACTTGACCTAACGACTGCTATCATACTGCTGTATAAATACTTTTCCTCGGTAGGAATCAAACCCGCAACCTTTTGCGTCGCCAGAAGTTCGGATAATATCAAATCAAACTGTCAAACTGAATCCGGACAAAATTAGGTATAAAAATATGTTAGCTATCTAGTGTTTATATTATGATACAGTTATCTACAATTAGGATAGGTCATGGTCAATACTAAGTCAGTAGGTCACGTAGCATACCTAGGTTTCATAACATTCGTATCCTATGTTACCATTTATTTATTTATTTATCGTACAGTTTAGAAACACTGGTACAAATGGAATATTTATAATAATCGAAACAATCAAGTTAGCATTATTAACAACTAGCTGCGCCCTGCGAGTTCCCGCAGGATTATCGGGATAAAATGTAGCCTATGTGTTATTCCCGGTATCCAGCTACCTATATTTCAAGTTTCATCGCAATCGGTTCAGTAGTTTTTGCGTGAAAGAGTAAAAAAGATCCATACAAACTTTCGCGTTTATAAATATTAGTAATTAAGAAGTAAGATACGAATTGATGACCGATGAGCGACGGGTAAAATTTTTTAATATCCAACTAATATTTTAATTGGGAAAGTGTGTGTGTTTGGATGTTTGGATGATTGTTACTCAATCACGCAAAAACTACTGAAACGATTACGATGAAACTTGGAATATAGGTAGCTGGAAATCTGGAACACACAGACTACTTCTTTTTCCGATATTCTCGCTAATATTAGTAGGATAAGGTACGATTTAAAAAAAAAACTTTCAATCATAGATAGCCTCATTTTTGAGGAATAACATTAGCGACTTTTGATCCCGATATTCCCGCGGGATCGGGACTTACGCGGGTGAAATCGTAGGTCGCTGCTAGCTATGCAGCTAGTCTCTTAATAAATTAAGAAACTGTCCAAATTCTTTATCCATCAGGATTCCAAACCAATTGTAGTAGTCCCAAACAGGGACCCTACCGCGTAATTCCTGTCGAGTTCAACTCGACGTCGTTTTGGGAATACGATGCTGTCGATAACAGGGTTGAAAAAAGCTGCCGCGAAGGAGCGAGCAGAAATCTATGGGTTGAAGAAATATATAATTCTAATTTTATATTTCTTCAACCCCGTTATCGTTCAATCGATGCAACGTTTATCGACAAAAGATTGTTTCGCAATAAACTGTTTCGAACAGTCACGTCGTTCAGATGATCAATCGTTATTCGATCATACGTAAATCATAATATAAAATATCATATATTATGATTTAAGAAAATGTGTAGTAGTAAATGTAAGATTTAATTAATTTACATAAATAATATAATACGCACGTAAATTACGGACCCTTTATCGACTGCATCGTATTCCCAAAACGACGTCGAGTTGAACTCGACTGGAGTAACGCGGCAGGGTCCCAGATAGCTACCGAAATCCCCAACCAAACCGACTTGCCTCTAGTACTGTACTACGTACAGAGTACAGTGGAGCGGTCATCGGCGCGGGCGCGCGTTTGCTGCGCGTACGTCGGCAAGGTCACGTGACGTCGCCAAGATGGCGGCTGTTGCCGCCCGCGCGATAGATACAAGCCGCAGTCATACAAGCAACGTACTAGTTGGTACCAACTAACAAGGGGTAAATTCGCGTTTCGGTTCATAATTGTTGTTCTGTGTTAAAGATTGTCTTAAAATCGCGTCTAAAACGCGTGCAAACTGAAAAGTAATTCAATGTTACAACATTTACCATACAAATAAATGCAATTTTTTCAAAGATATTTAAGATTAAAATCCGATTTTTCATTCCTCAGATAAATATAACTGTCGAATATGTTCGAACCCAACCAAATTTAAAAGCCCTTAAATTTTGTTTCTTTTTAATAATATCATAGTGACCTTAAAATCAGATCAGTCCATAAAAATATATAATATGTATACGCGACGAATTGAGAACCTCCTCCTTTTTTGAAGTCGGTTAAAAATAATCAGCGAGACAGAAATGACGTCCAGCTGACAGAAATGATTTCATTTATGTGAAAATAATGATATTTTTTTTAAATGATGACGAGAATGACGAAGTTTTAAGAAAAAAGTTATTGTATGTAGTAAATTAGTATTTTTTTTAAATATTATAATTAATTAAATTATTAGAATACCATAGACATTACAGCGGTGTTAGTGTAATGGTAGATGGTGGTGACTTCATTCTCGTCTTAGTTTCGAACACCGGCAGGCCACGCACCTTTTTCCTTGAGAAAAAGTTATGTGCGTTAATAACATTGCTGTTACGGTTAAAAAAAAACACCGTGAGGAAACCCATGGCTTATTAAGCTCCAGACGTATCGACCAGTTCTTTCCTTTGGGCATGGCTGACTAAATTAAATGAAAATCCTAAAGACTTATGAACTATGACTCCAGAAAACAGCAGATTTTAAAGCAAACATAAACTCAAAAGTTACATGTCTAGAACAACTTCTTTATACCCCTATTTAACCCCTTTTATAGATAGACACACATTTCGTAATATAATGTTGTTCTTTCTGATGAAACCGTTCAACGGTTGGCAATAGAAGTCAGTAGCTCTAAAATATTAATGTCAATTTTCAGTAATTATTTTACTAAATTGTTTCTAAAAGGAAACATAAAATTTAATTATTACCAAAGCTTGACACGCTGTTTTCTGGGAGGTTGACATGACAAAATTGACGCAAATCCTAATTCATCATATCCATCAGCATAACGTCATCACCATCTGAACAAACTTTATGGGAATGATGATGATGATGATGGAAATGACAAAGGTGGCTATTTCCTTTTATATGTTACTCGTGAATTCTACTACTCTTTTATATATTGACTACCATTTTGAACATTACTTTTCGAGTCACATAACGTTATAAGGTTAACAATTTACCATTTTTTGCAATTCCTCAGTAAACTTACTTGCTAGGAATGAGTAAGAAACGTGCTAAACTACATAAGGGAATTTAAATTTACAAAAATATATTTTTATGTGACACGGGACGTGAAGTGCGGTCTTGTTTATTTTAAATTAATTTCATTTCAAATGAATTTGATGTTGCCGTGATCAAATTGACGTATTTCCGTTCCAAAATTCAGTTTTTTTTTACTTAAGCCGATTAATTCAAAGTACAACAAAGCATATATTTAATGCATGTACTGTGACATCGACACATAGAGCGGAGGGGCGAGTGTGAGATGACGTCACACTCGAGATCGAGTCCGCATCGCACGTTTACTTCTGTATATCGGAAACGAATTAACGTATCGAAGTAATTTTTTCACTGATACTTTAGCCGTGAAACCTTTTAATTGGCTTTCCGTTTTTACACTGTTTTTCATGTTTTTGTTTTTTAGCTGTTAGGTTTTCAAATAAATAAATAAATAACATACTTTTTATTTTTAACAGAGAATATGGAGAGCTAAAATTCAAAATTAGAAATTTTTTCGTTTTTTATTTCAATTCGACGTTTAGGTACACCTTAATAGATAAAGCGGTAACATTGACAAATCTAATTGTTAACACTAATTTAACGGTTAATCGGAAGCAACATCTCAACGTTGAATTTAATTCTATGAAAATAGAATAGTTCAAGCTGGCAGTCTGCAAATATTGTCAGTAGATGGCGCTACGTGCCTCCAAAAACGTAAAAACAATAAGAAATGCAATCCTTAATTTCGACTCGATTGAACATGCATCCGTGGCCAAATTGGAAAGGCGCTGGAACGGATTCCCAGAGATGCAGGTTCAAGTCCTGTCGGGTGCGAAATTTTTGGAAAGCATTTCTTTAAGTATAATCTAATTGTGTCATACAAACTGAATGGTCAATGTATGAATCATCTATCGTTGCTAATTTGAATTGTACCTATTATTACTTAGTAGGTTAGTCAGGTTAGGGCATACGTCATTTAATTATTTGATATCTATTGTGATGTAAGCGTTTATATAAATAAATAATAAATCCTGTGACCAACACACAGCGCCATCTAGCCCCGTGGTAAGCTGCTAAGCTTGTGTTACGGTGACTAGACAACGGATATACTACTTATATTTATTTTTCATTTGTAAATACATACATATAACATACATAATATACATTTATGGTAAGTAGGTAACTATACATATATAAGCTAACATAATCAGACCGTCAATTTGATGCTTTTGATGCTCCTCTAAGGCTGAGATCTATAGTGCGTACTTTGACTTTGCTCAGACTGAGCTTAGCAAAAACTAAGCATCCTTTGAATTGGAATTTATAGTCGAAATTCATTTTGTAATATACGAATAAAATAAAAAGAACTTTATAGTCATAACAGAGAAGCAAAGTTTAGGTTATTATTTTTGATCGGTTTACATTCTAAATTTGAAAAACTTCGACTTTACTAAGCAAAAACTTTGGATAGTTGCGAAGATCGCTTTATAAATACCAAAAATTGTCTTAAGTCAAAGTTTTTGCTTAGCAAAGTCAAAGTACGGACTATGGATTTCAGGCATAAAGACGTTGGCCAGTAAGACGTCACGGGAGCCTACCCCCGGATTGGCGAATGTCCCATGTCTTCGGACCGTGGTGAGTCCTAGGACATGTCAGTTTCCTCACGATGTTTTCCTTCACCGTAAGAGCGATGTTAGTAGTTAACTTTTAAACGCAACAAAAAATTAAAACATCCCTTTAAAAACTGAGTTTTCCTTTTTATAACGGTTACGTAATACGAAATTTGAACATTGGTTTTTCCCGTATTGATTAGTAGTAACCTGCACTTCAAATTGTTAGTACAGTTTTGCCTAATTAACAGTACAATTAATATTAAATGAGAAATGCTGTTTTAGCGTTTACGAAACGTCGCTATTTGAGCTAGCTACCCATAGTAAACTAGTATGAGCTTTTAGGTTTATCAATTCTTCGTCTTAACATGATAAATGGCCTTTTTCATCTAATTTCAGATGATTTATACAGCGCAAGCAACTTTTAAACTATTGCTATTTTATGACGCTCGCCGTACTAAGCAAAAACTTTGAATAGTTGCGAAGATCGCTTTATAAATACCAAAAATTGTCTGAAGTCAAAGTTTTTGCTTAGCAAAGTCCAAGTACGGACCATAGATCAGCCTTAGTTTATTACCAACCTATTTATTATTTATTATGTTCTCTACACATACCCTACCTATTTCTATATGAAATCAAAAGTTCTTACAAAAAAACCGGGACCCAACCTCACCTACCCAATAGATAAATAACCATACATACCTAAAATAAATAAAAAAACAACATAAAACTCAGAACCCATAAAAGTACATAATCACACACATAAATTAGAACCCCACCCAAGAGCAACACAAATAGGAAAGCTTCTTCTATCCGAAAGTCAATAAAAAAACAGTTAACAAAAAAAGGGTCCCATGGTACCATCCTAGACAAGGGCCGGCCAATCGCAGCGGATTTCAAATTCGGGTTCTAAATTTGAATAGGCCAATAGAGTAGTCTATGAGAGATTGCGAGGCGGTTCCTGATTGGTCGGCTGCGTATGCGCCGGCCCTTCAGGACGGTAGGGCAAACCGACTTGGAAAGTGAGAGGTGTGGAGTTTTCATATTCATATTCATTTATTGCTTGCTTTCATGAGTATTACAGATCATATTTAAAAATAATATAGACATACATGATGCCCTTAGCAAATTGTAATCAATTGCTATATTTTACGTTTATATTATTGTGGGATTGAAATTGACACTCTGTACTGTGTTTTAACAGTTTTACTAATATTCGATAAATATAAATAAATATATATTGCACGATGTTACACAAAGCGCAATCTAGCCCCAAACTAAGCACTAGGCTTGTACTATGGGTATAGATAACGGATATCTACACTACCTATAAAACTTTTTTTTTATAAATACATGCATATTGTATATAGAAAGACACCAAGACCAGATACAAATATTTATTTTTAAGCATAAAAGTTGCACCCAGCTTATGTAATTATAATTACAAAACATAACACCATTTAGACGTTTTCACAGATAACTACAAAGGTAGATTGTTTGCTTGTAATTTGTAAAAAAAACATTATTTTTAGTTTCTTCTATGGTTTTTGCGATTTTGCATAATAAAACACTATTATTGACCGAACGAGCGACGCGAGTGAGGTCCAGTGTAGACGGGCCTGGCGCTTGTATCTTTGTATGTTTGTTCGACGATAACTTAAGTATCGTAGCTCCGATCTTCATGAATTTTGGTATGCGCGTAGTTTACGTCAATAGAATTTATGAGTTCGAAGATGAGCCGGATCGTTAGGTTGGGTTGGGGAGATAGGGGGTCGTGAGGTCTCAGTTCGGGGCGAACTCCTAGTTTATCAGATTTGAGTCATGATTTTTAAACGAACCGAGCTTTCGCCAACTTTACAGTTGCAGTTGTTGTTGTTGTTGTTTTGTTTTCAAAATTAGCGAACAGGAAAAGGTGCTATCAAGTTTTTTTGAGTCAACCTTGAAAAAGCCAACTGTGAAGTTGGCGAAAGCTCGGTTCGTTTAAAAATTATGAATAAAACGCGAATAAACCCGATAAATAAAGTGTTTTATCATTTTTTTTTAACAATAAACAGTATTATAAAAATAATTATGCTTATAACTATTTAGAAACCGAACAGTTGGAATTTAACAACATTTTGACTTTGTGTGGGACCGTGTTGAAAATGTCGATGTCCTGAGATTCAACGCCGCTCTAGGAACAAAGGCTACAATTTTAATTACACAGGTAATTAGAAACAGTCCCATATCATCTATCCAGTGGACGTTTTTTTTTTTATACGTAATAGGCTAGCATTTGACATCATCTCACCTGATGGGAAGCGAGGATGAGGTCGACGATGAACCATGCTTACCTAGAAGGTACCTATTCACTCTGGATTTGAAGACCCCAAGATTATAGGTTTGGGGAAACAGTGAAGCTGGCAGAGAATTCCACTTATTGGCAGTGCGTACAAGAAAGGTGGAGGCGTGACGCTTTGTACGCGAAATTGTAACGTTGGAACGTCAGACAACAGTGGAAATTGACAAGCACTATGTAGTACATTGCTGCTCTGAGTCACCGATAATAACCACGTTACGTTAAGTAAATTCCTAACCATTTTTTTATACCTATATCTTTTGTTTTCTATTTATAATTTTTGACGATGTATCCAATTTAACAGAAATTAACTTTAGAAACGGAAAAATGCTCTCATTGTATTTGAAGTAAAGAATATTAATATTATGATAATAAACGACATAATAATATCCTAATTGTAATTTGCACACCTAATGAGTAGAATAGAGAGAACACTTATTATTTTATAACATCTTTGTAACCTTTATTCGCAAATAAATGATTGATTGATTGATTACGTCAAAGCAGCAATGTACTGCATAGTGCCTGTCAATTTCCACTGTTGTTCGACGTCCACTGGATAGATGATACGGGTGCTGTTCTGCCATACTGCAATACTATCTCTTTGTAGAGGTGAACGTTCTAGATAACTTTAATATAATTGTACTTTCTCAGTTTATTTCTACTTATAATTAAATAAATAAACAGTGCATCGCATTGCACACAGCTCAATCTAGCTCCAACCTAAGCACTAGGGTTTTACTATATGGGTACCTACTATACAAACAACGGATATACTATACATAGTATATACTTTATTGTAAACACATAGGTACTTAATATTATACAAATACAAATATTTATTTTTAAGCATAAATATTTGCACCCGATGGGAATTGAACCCGTAGCCTTCTGCATTGCAGTCGAGCGTTCAACCGCGCCACAGAAGCCGTCACTTATACAGAAGAATTATTATACAGTGACTCTGCCTATGTTGATCCATGGCTTAATTAAAGGGTATTTCCCGGTATCCAGCTACCTATATTCCAAGTTTCATCGCAATCGGTTCAGCAGTTTTTGCGTGATTGAGTAACAAACATCCAAACATCTAAACATCCGAACATTCAAACACACACACTTTCACATTTATAATATTAGTAGGAAGGAGGATAGTAGAATTACTCTTCATCAGTTAAACTATCTTTACCTACCTATTTTCAATTTTCATCCGAATCGGTGGAATTTATCTCTACCTACCTATGTCAATTTTCATCCGAATCTGTCGAACGTTTGACCGTGAAGAGGGGAACAAACAAACAAACAAAAATACACAATCAAACAAACATTTGGATTTATAATTTTAAATTTTGGATATTGGTCGAATAATTACATTCACTCGTATCTGGTCTGGGTGTATTTCTATGTTTAATATGTGTATGTATTTACAAAAGAAAAGTAAATATAAGTAGTATCTCCGTTGTCTAGTCACCGTAACACAAGCTTAGCAGCTTACCATGGGGCTAGATGGCGCTGTGTGTTGGTCACAGACATTTATTTATTTATTTACCATGGAGCTAGATGGCGCTGTGCGGTGGTCACAGAATTTATTTATTTATTATTATGACTTGCCGATAATAAACACACTTTTCGACTTTTTTGTTTAAAATCTACATCAAAACCATAGAACTCGCAACTGCGCATCTTCCTTCATAAACGGCATCGAACGAGCAGAAATTGTCGGCGTTAAAGCCATAGACAATATCTGCTCGCTCCTTGCGCGGTAGCTTTGTTCAACCCCGTCATCGACAGCATCGTATTCCCAACACGACGTCGAGTTGAACTCGACGGGAGTTGAGCGGTAGGGTCCCAGGATGCATTCATTCGACTCGAAGTGGCTAGTAATTTTTGAGAACTGTGTCACGTGGAATGAATTGGGGGAAACCCTTGAACAGCATTGGTACACTAAATCTGTCTATATCTATCTATAAGTACTTATAATAAAGGAAGAGAGAACCAAAAGTCTGTACTTGGAAGTAAATTAAAAAAAAAAGTTGTCTAGAGGGCTTAGAAAAAGTAGTAGACCAAAATTATATAATTTTTAAAATTCATGTCTGCCTGTCTGTTTCTCTGTCTGTTCCTTATACAAATTAAAAACTACTAATTCGATTGAAACTTGAATATACAAAATATTTTAATCTAGCGGAAAATAAACTCAAATTCAAGTTTCACAGTTAAGAGCTCAAACCTATATGATTTTCGGATATACCTAATGACGTTAAACATTGTTGATTTTTTATAAATTTTACTCATAATTTTTTTATGCTTAGATTTACCTACTCTATCCAAAAATATTGGGACGCCTGCAAGCAGAATTTCTGTAACTCTATAATGTTTGTAACAACTTTTGTAACGGAATATTGTCCAAATAAATTATCTTTATCTTTATAAGTTCTTAGAATTGACATTTTTAAGTTTTTTGTACTTATGTCCCAATTTCGTATAAGTAATTTTTTTCGAGCCAAATTCTCAAGCGACGCAATAATGGCGTCCAAGCAGCGCTGGGGTAAGATTTCCAAAATGGCGCGCCCAAACTGTATCGATTTTCAACAGAAGGATTAGGTACAGAAATCTTATTCGAAATTCAAAAAAATATCTTCATAAAAATTATTACCAGCGCTAGTTGTAGAAAATTACCTTAGTAAGTAGGTAGGTAGGTTATGTTTCTTTTTACAATCACTAAGTACCTACTTATAAGTTGTAAGTGGTAGAGTTATCTCCAGTACATTATTAAATACACTTTCCTTATCATTTCTCGATAAATAGGTTACTTCATGTAGGCATTTCGCAATTAAAATTATAAAAATGATGTCTGGCAAATTCTATAACTAAAACCCGGCATTATGACTTTGAAAATCGATGCCTGAAAAACGCTTTACAATTAGAAAAAAAAAACAATTACAACAAAGACATTCGAAATACGAATTCGTCTTACCTCAATCCAACATGGCGTCGCACAAAGACAATCGAGCATCCAGAAAATAATCCCAAACTGATTTTTTAATTGAACTAAAAAGTTTAATAACGTCACTGTCGTTTCCTTTTTTTTTATTCGATCGAAGAGGTTGGTTTTTAAAGTTTTTTTTTTATTACAGCGCGACATGCAATCTGTTTGGTGCATCAGAAATGACTGGGCAATGCACCAGGCGCATTGATCGAGACGCACACATGTACGCGGCTGGCGAAAGTCGGTACCGCGTACATAGCAACTGAATTTACATTAAACTTTTTTTTTACGCTTTTTTATGTGGGTTGGTTTGGTGCTGTTTGGATCGAGTTAAGAGCTACACTTTTAGGTTATTACAAATGGGTGGTGTTACTTGCTTATGTCCCAATTTCGTAAGAATATTGGAATAAAAATATTTTTTGTGTTGGTTTAGAACTACAGCCTGCTGTGTTTTAATTTTCATCGAAATTGGTTTAGTTTTAGGAGAAGGAGTAAACAAACATCGTTACAAAATTTTATGTTTAAAACGCAATTTTTCTAAGAATTCTGCTGAGTTACCTTTTATTATTTTTTTATATTTATTTAAAAAAAACTGAAATTTATTCTGCTGAGTTATTATTAGTTTTCTATATTTAATTTAAAAAACTTTCTGTGTAACATCAATTTTAAAGTACCCTTATTCGAAATCAATAAATGAATTAATAATATATTTGGTAATATTTCAAGCAAAAAGCGTCTACAAAAATTCACTCACGCGAATTCGCGCCTTTCGGAAATTCTTCATTCACTTCATCTAATCATCATTCTAAATGGTAAAGATCTTCGCCTTATGAAGAACTAGCTTTGCTCCGCGGTTTCACCCGCGCAAGTTCCGTTCCCGCGAGAACATAGGGATAAAAAGTAGCCTATGTGTTATTCCCGGTATCCAGCTACCTATATTCCAAGTTTCATCGCAATCGGTTCAGTAGTTTTTGCGTGAAAGAGTAATAAACTCACATACTCACATAAATATATACAAACTTTCGCGTTTATAATATTAGTAAGATATACTTTCCAATTTTCAGTTCTGTATCATCAGCTCTATACTGTTGAGCGGTGTTGGTCTAGTGGTAGATTCCCCGACTTTCATTCTAAGGGTCGTGGGTTCGAATCCAGGCCTGCCACGCACAAATGTCTTTTCTTAAAGAAAAACTTATGTGCGTCAATAACATCGCTCTTACGGTGAAGGAAAACATCGTGAGGAAACCCACGGGTTAAAGTCACGCACAAAGGCTCAGGCAAATTGTGAAAACACACAGTTAAAACTAAGTTTAAGGGTAGCTCTGCCGTGTTTCGTCTTTTGAGGTAAATATGCTGCGTCTTACACCTTTCCATCACTTACGATTAGGTGAAATAATGGTCAAATGAACTAAGTGAATGAACAAAGTGTGAGTTTAAAATGTTTATTGACCGAACGAGCGAAGCGAGTGAGGTCCAGTGTAGACGGGCCTGGCGCTTGTATCTTTGTAACCTTGTATCTTTGTTCGACGATAACTTGAGTATCGTAGCTCCGATCTTCATGAATTTTGGTATACGCGTAGTTTAGATCAATAGAATTTATGAGTTCGAAGATGAGCCGGATCGGTTGGGGGAGGGGGGGGGGGGGGGTTGGGGAGATAGGGGGTCGTGAGGTCTCAGTTCGAGGCGAACTCCTAGTTAGTTAGTAGGTATAAAACAAACTGGCACAAACTATGAATGCGAGAAGCCGATAATGGATCTAGGTGTCGTGCAATTCGAGAGGCCTATGTCCAGCAGTGGACTGCAACAGGCTGATGATGATGAGTTTAAAACAAAGTAGCTTTGAGCTTTGTTCGTTTGTATAATTTTTTTGTAATTATGTTATTTTTTGAAAAATAAAATACACAGCGCCATCTAGCCTCAAACTAAGCACTAGGCTTGTACTATGCTACTAGACAACGGATATACTACATATTATACTCTTTTTTATGTAAATACATACATATTAGAGGTTAAAGTATGAAATTGCCGATTTGTACTGAAAATCTTAATTGTTTATTTTTTAAATTTTTAACAAATTTATTAAATCAAAATAATTGCCATTATTATCTATACATTGCTGCCATCTAATAGGAAGGTTATTAATGCCTTTGCGATAGAACTCCGACGATCTAGACTGCACAAACTGTGTGAAAGCATTTTGTACTGCCTCCTGGGAAGAAAACTTCTTGTCACGTAGATAATTGTCCAAATCACGAAAAAAATGGTAGTCCGTTGGAGCAAGGTCTGGTAAATACGGAGGATGACGAATGGTTTCTAAGTGCAGTTCCTGAAGGGTCAAAATGGTTTCTCGTGCTGTGTGAGGTCTCGCGTTGTCGTGGAGCAATAATGGTGAAGATCGATTCATGAGTCGGGGCTGTTTTACTGCTAGTTTTGTCAACATGGTTCGGAGTACGGCACAATAGACATCTGCCGTAATTGCTTGACCAGAAAACTATAGTGAATAACACCATGCTGAGACCACCAAACAGTTACCATTACCTTTTTATTGGTAAGTTTTGCTTTAGGACACTGTTGTGGCATTTGACCTGGGGTCAGCCATTGCATTTTTCTTTTCCGGTTATCATAAAGAATCCACTTTTCATCACATGTTACAATTCGATCCAATATTCCTTCATTTCTGTACCGGTTCAACAAGGCAACACAAGTTTCAACACGCGTTTCTTTCTGCAGATCAGTCAAATCATGAGGCACCCATTTTTCGTATTTTTTTATTTTATTGATTTGACGCAAGTGAGTCAATAAAGTGGGTAAGGTAACGTTAAACCATGCCGCTAAATCCTGGGTAGTTTGACTAGGATCGGCTTCCACTATCTCTCTTAATTCATCGTTATTCACCTGTGTGGGCGGTCTTCCTCGTGGCTCGTTCTTTAAGTCGAAATTTCCATCACGAAAGCGTTTAAACCAAAATCGCACGGTGCGTTCATTAGTAGACCCCTCTCCAAACGCAGCATTGATATTGCGGGCTGTTTCTGCCGCGTTAGTTCCGCGTCGGAACTCGTATTCAAAAATCACTCGAATTTTCGCAGTATCCATCTTTCTTGTCTAAATTGAATAACAAAAACAATTGAAAGTCGATATTCAAATGTTTCACATTTTTTAAAAAAAGAACATCACAGAAACCATTTGAAAAAAGTTTCATTCGAAAACCTCAAACCATGAAGATTCTATGTCAATTCAAAGAACCTATTGCAATAAAACGGCAATTTCATACTTTAACCCCTATTATTATACATAGAACTAGACCAGATACAAATTTTTATTTTTATTTTTAAGAATAAATATTTAAAATTATGAATAAAACGCGATTAAACCCGGTAAATAAAGTGTTTTATTATGCAAAATCGCGAAAACCATAGAAGAAATTATATAAATATAAATTTTCCAAAAAAATGTAACTTACCCCTTTCTTCGCGTAAACAATGTACCTATCTTTGTTACAAATATAGAAACATAGTCATCTTTCTTGTATTTGTGTGTTTAATTTTGCTAAACCATTTATGTTACAAGTAACATCGCTTTCCCCTTAAAAAGCGGTTTAATTTAACCGGATATCCTGACAAAATAAATTAAGTAGCATAAATTGTAGCCTAATGCTTGAGCTATCTGCTCAGCAAATTTCATTGAAATCGGTCCAGTAGTTTTTACGCTGTGCAGACAAAAGGAAATCTAAATTAAAAATTATGAGGCGGTGGCTTACAGTTACATTTTAGAATGTAAAATAGACAAATTACATATCAGTCAACCATGAAAAAGCCAACTGTAAAGTTGGCTAAAGCTCTGTTCGTTAAAAAATCATGAATAAAACGCGATTGAACCCGGTAAATAAAGTGTTTTAGAAAATCTAGTAATAAAATACATACAGACCTACGACATTCAATACATTGCACAAGAAGCAATGTGATGTGCCGAAATTGCCTCAAATCGGGCAATGTCAACAAATCAATGTCAAAATCAAATAATAAATATTGCACAACATTACACACAGCGCAATCTAGCCTCAAACTAAGCACTAGGCTTGTACCATGAGTACTAGACAACGGATATACTACATACTATACATAGAAGGGTGTCTTTCTATGTATAGTATGTAGTATATCCGTATAGACCAGATACACATAAAGATACAAATAAATAAATATTGCACAACACTGCACACAGCGCAATCTAGCCTCAAACTAAGCACTAGGCTTGTACCATGAGTACTAGACAACGGATATAGATAGATAGATAGATAGATAGATAATCATTTATTCCACATCACAAAAGCACATTAGTAGGTACAAACGGTGTAGACACAACAGATGTGAGGTGAGTTGTGTGCTGAAGTGGTGCAGACGGGACACTGCTCAGTGATATATTTGCTAAAGAGCAAAACACTGATTTTCAGCAGTAACCCAAAAGTAAGGACGCTGCTTTGCATGGACCAGTGTTAAATATAAAAAGTTAAATGAATATAAAGTAATCTAATCTATACATATATGATTTATATAACACATAAAAATACAGTAATAAAGATAAGTATCCATAAATAAACAAACAAAGTAAGTGCACATATATTATATAATCTATAAATAATAAATAAAATAAATATAATTAAATATATTACCATTATTTAACAAGCACTCAAAGGGAAAAATCAATTAAAATTACGAAGTACTCGCATTACGGAGAGAACGAGTAGACGAGGGAAAGAGAAGACCGCTACCACCACTTTTTATAACATTCTGGATATACTACATATACTACATACTATACATAGAAGGGTGTCTTTCTATGTATAGTATGTAGTATATCCGTATAGACCAGATACACATAAAGATACAAATAAATAAATATTGCACAACACTGCACACAGCGCAATCTAGCCTCAAACTAAGCACTAGGCTTGTACCATGAGTACTAGACAACGGATATACTACATACTATACATAGAAGGGTGTCTTTCTATGTATAGTATGTAGTATATCCGTATAGACCAGATACACATAAAGATACAAATAAATAAATATTGCACAACACTGCACACAGCGCAATCTAGCCTCAAACTAAGCACTAGGCTTGTACCATGAGTACTAGACAACGGATATACTACATACTATACATAGAAGGGTGTCTTTCTATGTATAGTATGTAGTATATCCGTATAGACCAGATACACATAAAGATACAAATAAATAAATATTGCACAACACTGCACACAGCGCAATCTAGCCTCAAACTAAGCACTAGGCTTGTACCATGAGTACTAGACAACGGATATACTACATACTATACATAGAAGGGTGTCTTTCTATGTATAGTATGTAGTATATCCGTATAGACCAGATACACATAAAGATACAAATAAATAAATATTGCACAACACTGCACACAGCGCAATCTAGCGCCAAACTAAGCACTAGGCTATTAGGCAACGGATATATTACATGTTATATTCTTTTTTTTGTAAATACATAGTTATTATACAAATATTTATTTTTAAGCTTAAATATTTGCACCTGACGGGAATCGAACCCGCAGCCTTCTGCATTGCAGTCAGGCGTACGCCCAACACGCCACAGCAGCCGTAATGACATTGACAAATACACAAACTTAAATACAATTTCAACAAGAAAAACTTTCATCAGCATTTCTCTAATCTTTAACTTCAGCAAAATATATTTACATTTAAAAAGTTTAAAAGTTTTCAGCAAAATAGTTGCGTTACAGATTACAAACTTTTCCTAGGAAATGAGATTGTAAATGCAGAAAACCAAAAGTTCACTCTACAATTTTCTGCTTTGTAACTAATTAAACTATCCATACTGTTAACCTACGAATGTTTATAAACTAGATGCGCCTCGCTGTTTTACCCATGTAAGTGAATATCAAGATAGCTCTTAATGTTATTCCAAGTCTTCAGCTATCTGTATACCAAGTTTCATCGAAATCGGTTCAGTAGTTTTTGTGCGAAGAGGTAACAAACATGTACCCATTTGCTTATAAATATACACAAACTAGTAATTTAGGTACCTAACTAATTTCACATCCTATCCTTCCTACTAATAATATAAATCTGAAGGTTTGTGAGTATCTGTGTATGTGTGTTTGTTACTCAATCACGTAAAAACCGCTGAACCGATTGCGATGAAACTTGAAATATAGGTAACTGGATGCCGGGAATAACACATAGGCTACTTTTTATCCTGATATTCTCGCCGAAACGGGACTTACGCGGGTGAAACCGCGGAGACAGCTAGTTCTTCATATGGCGAAGATGGATGATGGTAGCTGGATACCGACCTAAACTACGCGCATACCAAAAGTCATGAAGAAGCGCCAGGCCCGTCGACACTGGACCTCACTCGTTTCGCTCGTTCGGTCAACTAGCTGCGCCCCGCGGTTTTACCCCGTCCCGATATTTTTTTATTTAGTTTCCTGATCACAGACACAACAAAAAGAGAATTAGCAAAATCGGTCCAGCCGTTTACGCGTGACGCCGTGACCATGGGAAATAGGAATTTATTCGGTTCAGAAGCCAAATCGGATGAACCGATTTCCTAACCTACTAATATTATAAATCCGAAAGTCTGTTTGTTTGTTTGTTTGTTTGTTCCCTCTTCACGGTCAAACGGCTCGACCGATTTGGATGAAAATTTGCATAGGGATAGTTTAAATGATGGAGAGTAACATAGGATACTTTTGATCCCGAAAATCCCGCGGGATCGGGACTTACGCGGGTGATAACTATCTAATAGATGAAAATACTAATATTATAAATCCGAAAGTCTGTTTGTTTGTTGGTTTGTTTGTTTGTTCCCTCTTCACGGTCAAACGGCTTGACCGATTTGGATGAAAATTTGCATAGGGATAGTTTAAATGATGGAGAGTAACATAGGATACTTTTGATCCCGAAAATCCCGCGGGATCGGGACTTACGCGGGTGATAACTATCTAATAGATGAAAATTTGCATAGGGATAGTTTAAATGATGGAGAGTAACATAGAATACTTTTGATCCCGAAAATCCCGCGGGATCATGACTTACGCGGGTGATAACTATTTATTGGATGAAAATTTGCACATCGATAGTTTAAATGATAGAGAGTGACATAGGATACTTTTGATCCCGAAAATCCCGCATGATCGGGACTTACGCGGGTGATAACTATTCAATAAATGAAAATCGACACAGGGGTAGGGTAAGTTATGTAGAGTGGCATCATGATCATCGTCATCGTCATCCTTCGTCATCGTCATCGTCACTTACTAATGAAATACAAACTTTACTTTACTTCACCTACCTACCGCAGTGCAAAAATCCACACACACGCAGCGCCTGGCTTCAACAGTACTTCAATGGGCGACCGTTTAGGTGTGGATTTTTGCATTGCGGTAGGTAGGTGTTCGAACAACGCGGGTTCGCAACTTGCGCGGGTGAAACCGCGGGGCGCAGCTAGTTGATGATAATTTACAAAAACGGGCTAAAACTAGCGCATTTCTCTTTAAGACCTCACATTTATTCCGTGGCGACATGGCAACACCATTTTATTTTATTTATAAATGAAAGTACTTGCACGGGGCCTTTGACTCTACACTTTGCCAGTGTAAAATACACCTTATTCGAAAGAAATACGGTTCAATATAAATCCCCTTTTTTCACTTTATAATGAAATCCAGAAACTTGTTCTTGTATAATTGATAAGTAGAGGTCGGATTACATGCGTCGGGATAATGATTGGAATATGCATAAAGTTTTTTGCATAATGTTAAACTTTTATGCATATTTTATTTTTTATTAAAATAAAATATTTTATTATTTAAGCTTCAGGGGGATTGGCACCGTGGGTATTTTTATTTTATTTTTAACTAGCGACTTTGTCCAAGTAGTTCATAGCCGACTTTTTCGTTCATTACTCGGGTTCTACTAATTGGATTTCGATGTAAAGTCTACCACGAGGTTCCTCGAAAATAGAACTATCCAATATTGAAAACCAGATTTCAATCGGATTAGAAGTCTTTATTGTATAAGGAACAAACAGAGAAACAGACAGACATGAATTTTAAAAATCATGTAATTTTATTCCAAAATTTATTAAATAAATATAAGTAGTATATCCGTTGTCTAGCCACCGTAACACAAGCTTAGCAGCTTACCACGGGGCTAGATGGCGCTGTGTGTTCGTCACAGGATTTATTTATTTATTTATTCCACTAAGTCTACTCTTTCGTTCTACTTCATCTCAGTCCTCTAGACAACTTTTTTTTTATTTACTTCCAAGTACAGACTTTTTGTCCTCTATTCATTTATTTAAGTAAATATAGATTTTTTTAAAATAGCGGTAACAGAAATACATAATGCTGTGATAATTTCACCTGTCTGGCTATCACAGTTCATGAGATACAGCCTTGTTGACATAAGGACGGACAGTAGAGTCTTAGTTGAAGAGTATTTTTTTTACCCATTAAGTACGGAGCACTTAAAAAAGAATTATGTACGATTTACTTAGTACACTGAGTCGAAAATCGGCCACAATTAACCTCCACATATCTATAAAATCTATCCATCTATCGATATCTATGAAAGGCATTGTCGTGACTTGTGACTCATTAAACGACTTCTGTGAAGCCCGGACTGCGATGCAGAAGGTTGCGGGTTCGATTCCCGCCGGAAACAAATATTTCTACTGACCATAAATGTTTGTTTCTAGTTCTGGGTGTTTTCTATAAATAAATAAATATTTCACTACATTGCACACAGCGCAATCTAGCCCCAAACTAAGCACTAGGTAGGCTTGTACTATGGGTACTAGACAAAGGATAATAATATGCTACTTTTTTTGTTTTTTTTAATACATATACTTACAACTTTACTTATGTGTAATGTTGTGCAATTAATATCGCTCATAGGATGCATATAAACCGACACTACAGTATAAAATCAGTAAGGAAATATATTCCCAAAAAATCCCCATGACAATATTCGAACCTACGTCCTTTCGCTAACCAGGCGACTGCTCTAACCACTGAGCTACACAGGAATCACGTGTCATGTTTCATCACGTGTCATTTTTTTTTGGAAATATATTTCCTTGCTAAAAATATTTCTAGGTTAAAAAAAAAATGTCTGTCTAAACTCGATAAAGCTCATAGGATGCATATAAACCGACCCTACAGTATAAAATCAGTACATTTACTGCAAATAGCGACCTTCAAAGTCTGCACAAGAAGGGGTGTAAAAAAAATTGGTTCATTTAGGTGGATTCTGCAACCGTGTTTCAACGTATTTTCCTTGCAGAATCCAAATATATAAAAATGGGATAAAAAGTAGCCTATGTGTTATTCCCGGTATCCAGCTACCTATATTCCAAGTTTCATCGTAATCGGTTCAGTAGTTTTTGTCGTGATTGAGTAACAAACACACATACACACATACTCACAAACTTTCAGCTTTATAATATTAGTAGGATTCAATAGATTTACGTGATCTAAAGCCATGGTGTTAATATTTTCGTTTATTTGATTGATTGATTGATTAATTAATACTTTATTGCAACACACGATTAAATAAATTACAAAAATAAAATAGAAAAAGGAAATAAACGTAATATATTATTTTACGTTTATATATATATATATATATATATATATATATATTTTTAATTGTTATACTTTTCGTGTGGTACAATAAAGAGTTTTCTTATCTTATCTTATCTTATCTTAAACATTACTCTAGCTAAATTTCTGCTAAATTAAATGTTATTGTATATTAAAGTTAATAAAGGAAGAGAGGAGAAAAAGTCTGTAAGTATTCGGAAGTAAATTTTGAAAAAAGTGGTCTAGAGGACTTAGGATAAGTAGTAGAACAAAATTATATAATTTTTAAAATTCATGTCTGTCTGTTTCTCTGTCGGTTCCTTATACAATTAAAAACTACTTATCCGATTGAAATCTGGTTTTCAAAATTGGATAGCTCTATTTTCGAGGAAGGTCGTGGTATACTTTGCATCGAAATCCAATTAGTAGAACCCGAGTAATGAACGAAAAAGTGCAACCGCTCGAGAACCGCTCGGCCGCCCGCGCCCGTGATAACGCGTTTTTCACTTCCGCGGGTGAAACCGAGGGGCGCAGCATTATATAGGATTAATTAATTTTTAAGTAAATCATTAAATTTAAAATTCCATAATGTTACAATTAAAAATTAAACTAAACCCTACATTCAAATTCAAATAATACTAAAATACATGAAAACACATTTTAAAGTATTTATTAACCGAACGAGCAAAGCGAGTGAGGTCCAGTGTAGACGGGCCTGGCGCTTGTATCTTTGTATGTTTGTTCGACGATAACTTGAGTATCGTAGCTCCGATCTTCATGAATTTTGGTATGCGAGTAGTTTAGGTCAATAGAATTAATGAGTTCGAAGATGAGCCGGATCGGTAGGGGGGTTGGGGAGATAGGGGTTCGTGAGGTCTCAGTTCGGGGCGAACTACTAGTTATAAAGTATCCTAGATTCATTCGTATTTTGACTGTACAAGTAAAAAACACAGAACCTCCCTCTTTCGTCAAGTAGGGTAAACACTACTTCAGTCTGGCTGGTTCCTTCCCGAAATCTATATCTTTTGGTTGGCGGTGTGCGAGCGGGACGGGTGTAGGTGTGGGTGGTGCGTGCGAGCGAGACGGTAGACCAGTCGTCTGGAACCTGGCGGCGACTGTCCGTGGGAAGGGTGCGGTCCTACTGTTCGCGTGGATACCTTGAGATTCACGACTGATGGATGAGTGTATCGCACCCGTGATGAACTGATGACTGATATTGTCCATACTTTACTTTCCTTACGACTCCCTATCTCCCCAATCCCCCTACCGATCCGGCTCATCTTCGAACTCATAAATTCTACTGACCTAAACTACGCGCATACCAAAATTCATGAAGATCGGAGCTACGATACTCAAGTTATCGTCGAACAAACATACAAAGTTACAAAGATACAAGCGCCAGCCTAGGCCCGTCTACACTGGACCTCACTCGCTTCGCTCGTTCGGTCAATAAACGCGGAAGTTTATATGTTTGTATGTATGTTTCTTACTCAATCACGCAAAAACTATTGAACCGATTGCGATGGAACTTGGAAAATGGTAGTTGAAGACCTGGAATAACACTAGGCTAGTATTCTGATATTCCCGCGGGAACGGGTTTCGCGGGTGGAACCGCGGGGCTAGTCCATACTAACTCACTGACAAACTTTCGCGTTTATAATATTGGTAAGTAAGGGACCTTCTCCAAGAGCGTTAAAATGGCGGCGATATTATCATATTTGTATACAACGAAGCGCCGTTTTAACATCGCCGTGTGGAGACACGTTCATAGAGATTGTATAGAAATAAGTGGCTCGACGAAAATATAGCCGCGATTCTAACGCTCGTAGAAACATCACAAAGGCTGTAATCTGTAGTCCGTCCGTCCGTGTCCGTATTTGAGTGAACTTAAAATTTGAGAGCTACTTAATGATTTAAGTAGCTCTCAAATTTAATTTTAAGTGGCGATTTAAAATTTGATTGGATTTTGGTGCCTCTTAAGTTGAGGGCTACTTGAATAATTAAGTAGCTCCCAAATTTAAAGTGTGGTAGGTCGAATGAGAAATATCGCTACTTAGGTTAATATTTTCTGATACTATGCTAAGCAAGTTGCAAAGATCGGGTTATAAATACGAAAATTGTCTTAAGTCAAAGTTTTTGCTAAGCTAAGGTAAGTCTAAGCTAAGACAAAGTACGGACTATAGATTTCAGCCTCTCCGCTAAGACTGCGGCCGCACCTTTCCTCCAGTCGCAGGTCGTTGACCCCAGGTACAACCTACCTTGTTTGTAGACGTATAGACTTGTACAGTCCCGCGGTTTTACCCGAATAATGAAGCACTAAGTAGTACTCAGGGAAAGGTTATCATTGAAGGGCTTTGTTTTGACAAAACGGTTACAAAAACCGGCCATGAGCAAATTGAATGTACTGTACACATTTTAGTATCCAGTGGATGTCGGGCAACAGTGGAAATTGACAGCCACTATGCAGTACATTGCTGCTTTGACGTAACGTGGTCATTACCGGTGATCACCTCAAAGCAACAATGTACTGCCATAGGGCCTTTCATTTTCCACTGTTGTCGTCGTTCACTGGATAGATAATATGCGTGCAGGATTCCGTATAATTATAAAAAATATACAAGATGTAACGGGCAAGCCCTTTTAAGCCGAAAGGCGGTTGTTATAGACGTCTAGGCGAACAACTTATGTTCTACGACTTTTGAAAATTCGAACTTTTTTTTGAAAATTTTGAGGTCATGTTTCACTGAAAAAACAGGTGCTTTTGAAAATAAAGGTAATTGAAGGTTTGATTATAGTTTTATTAAATAACTAGCTGCGCCCCGCGGTTTCACCCGCGCAAGTCGCGATCCCGCGTTGTACGAACACCTACCTACCGCAATGCAATAATCCACACTTAAACGGTCGCCCATTGAAGTACTGATGATGGCGACGACTGGGCGACTGTTTAAGTGTGGATTATTGCATTGCGGTAGGTAGGTGAAGTAAGTTAAAGTTTGTATTTCGTCAGTAAGTGACGATGACGATGACGAAGGATGACGATGACGATGGATGACGATGATGATGATGCCACTCTACATCACTTATCCTACCCCTGTGTCGATTTTCATTCATTGAATGGTTATCACCCGCGTAAGTCTCGATCCTGTGGGATTTTCGGGATCAAAAGTATCCTATGTTACTCTCCATCATTTAAACTATCCCTATGCAAATTTTCATCCAAATCGGTCGAGCCGTTTGACCGTGAAGAGGGAACAAACAAACAAACAAACAAACAAACAGATTTTCGGATTTATAATATTAGTAGGAGTAGGATATAATAATATTTACTGTAATTATGAAGTTCGTTTTTTATTACATATAGTATAGTTTGATTGTAGTAGACCAAACTAAATGAAAGGACAACATAAGGTCAATGACCTCGAACTCTAAGAAACAGCTGATCTTCTAGTAAACTTTACACTTAAATTTTTCGAAAAGTACTTCAAATTTTCAAAAGTCGTAGAACAAAAGTTGTTCGCCTAGACGTATAGAACAACCCCCTTTCGGCTTAAAAGGGCTTGCCCGTTACATCTTGTATATCACTTTCATAATACTTATTTGTATTTGTTATTATAGCGGCAACAGAAATACATCATCTATGTAACTTTCAACTAGGTACCACGATTCATGAGAGATAGCTCGGCGACAAATAGACACAGACAGACAGTGGAGTCTTAGTAAAACGGTTCCGTTTTTACTCTTTGAATACGGAACTCTTAATAGGAAACAGCTTGAAAACTTGCCTCTATGAGATAATCATCCAAAAAAAACTACCAATATCAAAATCGGTTCATCCGTTTAGTTAGGAGATGCCACAGGAAGACACACAAATACACCTATATTAAAATCGGTTTATCCGTTTAGGAGATGCCAAAGGCAGACACACAAATACACCTATACCTATCAAAATCGGTTCATCCGTTTAGGAGATACCTACGATTCCACAGGCAAAATTAAAACTTCAAACTTAAAACATCCTTTTTGCGTCCGGGGTTAAAAATCAACGAAATCGGATAATGAATGAATGAATAAATTCTTTGTTATACACACCAAATACAAATAAGTACAAAGAAAACAAACACACTTAAAAATAGGATTTTAATAGGATAAAGTCAAGGGTCAAAAAAATATTTCTATCTACCCTCGTTTTGTGAAAAAGTACACCTCGGAGTTTTGGCGGGAACGCGTGGAGGAGATGTGCTAAATTTTCATTTTTGTGAAACCTACTTCAAATGCGTGCAAATTCCTGGCTCAAAAGCTCCGTGAACAATCTTTGTAAATGGCCGCCGTGTTTAAAAATGATTCCCTAGACTTGACTTTAACTATAACGACTTGACGTTTCGAACTTTCGATGCAAATAACTTTCATAATTTATTTAATAATACTTGACACTGGCTAATTTCCAAATGACCATAATCGGTTCACAACCGATAAGAAATAATAACCTCTACTGTCAACTATTCCTCCCAAATATTCAAACTCATCGGACCCTCCAAATGGAATGTCAAAAATAAATCAAAAATAATGGTCCCGATGAAATGACGCTCTCCTATTGGCTAGTCGTTTTTTTTCTAAGGGGACTGCATCGTGGGCATCGACCGTCACGAATATATAGCTTTTTTTTAAACATGCATGTACGAGTATAATTAAAACATTTATTTTCGTATAGTGGTAGACAATAGACATCACTATACGAATAATATAATACTTTTCTATATAATACTCACCTAATGTTAGAGTTGTCAGTTCGCCCTAAGGCCTCTAACATGACCTAACGACTGCTATCAGAGATAACAACCGTATAGTGATGTGTCTCACCTGGTGTTACAGTTGTCAAGTCGCCCTAAGGCCTCTAACTTGACTTAACGACTGCTATCAGAGATAACAACCATATAGTGGTGTGTCTCACCCAGTGTTAGAGTAGTCAGGTCGCCCTAAGGCCTCTAACTTGCCTTATCCCGTGATTTGTGACCAACACACAACGCCATCTAGCCCCATGGTAGCTTATGGTAAGCAAAGCTTATGTTATGGTGACTAGACAACGGGTATATCTACTACTTAATGCTTATTGACCGAACGAGCGAAGCGAATGAGGTCCAGTGTAGACGGGCCTGCCGCTTGTATCTTTGTAACTTTGTATCTTCGTATCTTTGTATCTTTATTCGACGATAACTTGAGTATCGGAGCTCCGATCTTCATGAATTTTGGTATGTGCGTAGTTTAGGTCAATAAAACTTGTGAGTTCGAAGATGAGCCGGATCGGTAGGCGGGTTGGGGAGATAGGGGGTCGTGAGGCCTCAGTTCGGGGCGAACTACTAGTTGACCAAACGAGCGAAGCGAGTGAGGTCCAGTGTAGACGGGCCTGGCGCTTGTATCTTTGTATGTTTGTTCGACGATAACTTGAGTATCGTAGCTCCGATCTTCATGAATTTTGGTATGCGCGTAGTTTAGGTCAATAGAATTTATGAATTCGAAGATGAGCCGGATCGGTAGGGGGGTTGGGGAGATAGGGGGTCGTGAGGTCTCAGTTCGGGGCGAACTACTAGTATAAATTCCGTGCAGGTGTACGTAAAAGTGTGCGAAATTTTCGCAGACACACTGGCGCCCTTGTCACTTATCGCGGTTATTAGCGATAAAGAAAGTGTTATCAATTGATAACATTTGTCATTGAGAGGCCTTCTTTCGATCGACTTCGAATTTGACTTTGATAATTTGAAAGTCAGAGTCAAGATCAAATAGGTACTTATCTGATTACAAAGAAAATAATGATAATTATTGGGCGCTCTCAATGTATGTGTAGAGGTGTGTTCATTCCGTAGATCGTGTGTTCGGATCCCAGCCTAAGTCTTTTTTCTTTCGAAGAAGTTATGAGCGCTATCAACGTTGACGACCTCTGTGGCGCGGCAGGCGAAGGCCCGACTGCAATGCAGATGGTTGCGGGCGCGCGGGCTCGATTCCCGTGGGGTGCAAATATTTATGCATCCGACTGGAATCGTGTCAGGGTGTCTTTCTATACATAATATGTATGTATTTACAAAAGAAAAAGTATAATTTGTAGTATAGTACAAGCTTAGTGCTTAGTTTGGGGCTAGATTGCGCTGTGTACAATGTCGTGCAATATTTCATCATCATCATCATCATCAGCCTGATGCAGTCCACTGCTGGACATAGGCCTCTCCAATTGCACGCCACCTAGATATATTTTCGGCTTCTCGCATCCAGTTTGTGCCACTAGTGCAAGTACTGGTGCAATATTTATTTTTTATTAATATCTGCGCCCCGCGGTTTCACTCGCGTAAGTCCTGTTCCCGCGGGAATACGGAAACAAAACTAGCCTATGTGTTAATCCCGGCATCCAGCTACCTATATTCCAGGGTTTCATCGCAATCAGTTCAGTGGTCGTAACGTGATTGAGTAACAAACACACATACACACACCCATTTACACGTACTCACAAACTTTCAGGTTTATAACATTAGTAGGATAGGATGATGAGCGCGAAAGTTTGTATGTATGTATGTGACTTAGTTGCTTAATTACACAAAAAGTACTGAACCGATTGTTATGAAATATTGAATTAAAAAGGTAAGCTAGGGACCTGAAATATAACACACAACTTTTTATCCCGATATTCCCGCTGGAACGGGACTAACGCGGCTGAAATCGCATGGCAATGCTAACCTTATATTTAAAAATGAATTCCTATTTCACGCACAAAAACCTAAACCGATTTTGCTAATTCTTTTTTTGTTGTGTTTGATATGATCACAGAAAAAAATCGGAGCTTACGCGGCTGAAACCGCGGGGCGCAGCAAGTTTACGAATATTTAAAAGTTTTTGTTGCCATCTGATAGGTTTGTATTATCAGCTAGCTAATGAGGGAGGGCCTTTCTATATCACAATTTATATAGAAAGGTATATACGTGGTAGGTAAGTTGTATATACTTGACTTTTGATAAGAGATAATGTTAATCAGGACTTATGTAATATGTGATTATTTTGTTTTATAATTGATAGGTTTTTAGGGATCAAGTTTTTAAGGTTAAGTTTTAAAATAATCATATATTTGTTTACATTGTTCTCGATGAATTAATGAATTTTGAATTCGAATTTAATAAGTTCGATTGTCTAGATCATTCCGCTTATTTTGTGTAGACGCAGTCATTACTTGGATGAATCATTTCATAACTCGACACTTTACTTGACGTTTCTAAAAATATGTGATTAAAAGAATCAATATTTTGAATTTTGATGACTGATAATGTGTCGAAAAAAAATATTTCTCCCTCCTCCGTGCTCAGTGAGATAAGTGAGCAGTTGATCCTGGTTGTTATCTTTGATAGCAGTCGTTAGGTCAAGTTATAGACATTAGGGTGAACTGACAACTCTAACACTAGGTGAAATGCAACACTATACGGTTGTTATCTCTGATAGCAGTCGTTAGGTCAAGTTAGACGCCTTAGGGCGACCTGACAACTCTAACACTAGGTGAGACACACCACTACACGGTTGTTATCACTGATAGCAGTCGTTAGGTCAAGTTCGACATGAAAACTGTGATATTAGATAAGGCACAACCTCTATCAAAATTACAATAAGATTTATATATGCACACGCATTCAATTCGATACTAAAATAATACAAAAAACATCGTACCGTTTTTACTCCTTCACACAAAAACTACAAAACCGATTGCGATGTAACTTCATAAGTAGATAGTCAAAATCACGAACAAAAACATATACTAATTTTCATCCCGATATTCTTTCGAAATCGGGACTAAAAACTACGCTGTGTTGCCAGTATTTTGTTTCTGCTTCGATAGTCTTTTGGTTTTCACCAATCGCCTCTATATATTATTTTCTTCACAACATTTTGGTATTAAAATGATACTGTAGTTGAGACTCTATTTTGGCACACTGGTTGTTAAGGTAGACTAGACATTTTGACTTTAAACTGGATGCGAAAAGCCGAAAATAGATCTAGGTGGCGTGCAATTGAAGAGGCCTATGCCCTGCAGTGGACTGCAACAGGCTGATGATGATGATGAGACATTTTGATACACTGGTTATTATAGTACACTAGACATTATCGAACTGAACTGTTCTGTTCTTGTTCTTGTTGAGTTCATCGTATCACTAGGACAACGCCTCGATGACGTCATCTCACAGTTTTTGTATCAAACCTAGATCCGTCAAGTAGGGTAAACTCGCATAATTCGGTGACTCATATAATTCGGTGATAACAAGTTCCAAGCCTTCCCCAGCTTTATACAAGCAAAATACACTATTTTTAACTGAACCTTACGCTAAAGTAATAAAGCTTCTTTTTGTACAGAAAAAATTGCATCAATCGTGTGAGTGAGATAGTAATAATAAGTCAAAATGTCATTTCGCGCGGCCATTTTTTCTCCTCGCCAGTTACGTGTTGTTGTGTTGCGTTAATTAATTTATTTTAAATAGTAAACATTGATGTTTATTTTTGAAAAATGGAAATATAATAGCCACAATAACGTTATAAATGCTAGTTTGATTTGTTTTCGTGATATCTGTTAAGTTTTCCAGTTACTGCTTATTTAGTTGGCTAAAATTTTAACGATTATTAGGATTTTAGCGCGAAACGTTGTCACTGAATTAACCAAGGTAAGAGTGATATTTTTATTATTTTTAAAGTAAATGTAGTTACTTAATTGGTATGGTTGATTTGTTAAATTTGAAAATAATCAATTGATATGATACTACGATATTAACAGTTCTTAAGTATGTTTATTTTTTTTTTTATTTTTTTATATCACCGAATTAAGTAAGTTGTTTATTTCAAATGGAAGAAAACGGCGACTCCAAAAAATAATAATAGAAAATACAATGAAGCGTCGTTAAAATCGGCTATTTGAAGTGTTATAGAATCAAAACTAACTATTTACATGGCATTAAAGGCCAATGTTGAACGAGTCAAAAGAGAACGAGAACAGAGAGCTACTGATATTAAAATTTTGAAAGTGGGTAGACCTTTTTCGTTTGTGAAAGTGTAAAAGAAGCCGCCTAATATTGTTAGCTTACTTTTTTTTTACTACTTCAAAAAAATGTTTCTGTAATTATGTTACTGATTATAAAACTTGTTTCTAGTATATTTGCACAATTTCTGTTGAATACGTGATTTTGAAATAGTTTTTGTAAATTTTATGTGTAAAAATAATAAATTGCTCACTTAATTCTGATATATCATAATTAAAGTAGTACTGTCACCGAATTAAAGTGGTTACCACAGAGTTGCCCAAGTCAAAGACATCTCAAAAAACTCACATTACGTCAAGTTAATTGTTATAAATTTCACATTAACATCGCTCATATGATAGACAAAACACTGATAGATGTTCCTCCTTAAAATAAAAAGTATTGATTCAGTTTATCCTGGGTTTTTGTTCCATAATTTGTTTTATCACAGAATTGGATGAGTTCACCCTACTAACCTTGAAGAGAGAACCATTGACATGATGATAATCGACTAGACAGGCCAGTGAACCAATGATAAATGGTTTCACATCTGACAGGCCAGTAAGCCAGTACATAATTATCATTAGTAAATCCTGTCACCAACACATAGCGCCATCTAGCCCCATGGTAAGCTGCTAAGCTTGTGTTACGGTGACTAGACAACGGATTTACTACTTAGATTTATTTTTCTGTTGTAAATACATATATTTATACATAGAAATACACCCAGACCAGATACAAATGTTTATTTTTAAGCATACATATTTGCACCCGACGGGAATCGAACCCGCAGCCTTCTGCATTGCAGCCAAGCGTTCGCCCGATCGTAGTTTTTAATTCTTCTTCTTTTCGTTTAGTGGTGTGGCTCACCTGGTGTTAGAGTTTTTCAGATCGCCTTAAGGCCTCTAACTTGACCTAACGACTGTTATCAGAGATAACAACCGGGACCAACTGCTTAACGTGCCTTCCGAAGCACGGAGGAGCTCGAGAAAATTATTTTTTGCCACACAAATTTTAGGTCACCCATCCAAGTAATGACCGCGCCAAGCGTTGCTTAACCTGCACAACCATTCAAGATCGGCTGGTACAGCTAGGCCAATGAGCTCCAATGAGTTTTTAATTGTATAAGGAACCGACTGATGAACAGAGAAACAGACAGACACATGAATTTTAAAAATTATATAATTTTGTTCTACTACTTTTTTTATGTCCTCTAGCAATGAGTCTATTAAAGTTATAGAGACGCCATTGCAGAACAAATCATTATTGAAAAGCGGCACAATTGTATGCTATACAACCTCATTATTTATATTCATTCACATAATTTAAAGAAGAAATAGACGAAACTATTGTTCTCTTTCTAAAACATAAGACTCAATGCTACTTGCATGACGTAAGAAATAGATGTCATAATATTATTATGACATCTCATAGCGGTTAGGAGAGAATGATAAAACGTCAAAGTCAAAAACTTCGTTGAGTTTTTGGAAAAAAAAAACTTTTTCAAAAAATAAACTAAAATAAATAAATACAGCTTTACTTACGTATGAAATGAAATATTTTTGCCAGTTTTTGGAGTATAATTCGTGCATCGCCTAAATACGCCCGAAGGCATTGTTGTCTGTGAATAATGTTGTGAAATTGAACTAAATGTACTGTATGTCAACAAGCGGGTGATCGTGACGTGAGCTGGGATGGAACTAAGACTTCTCTGGCTAGATAGTTTGCATTTGTGTAGCCAAGAAATTTGCCCTATTACGTATCTAGAAGTTTTTACATATCTCTGCCCTCTAGACAACTTTTTTTTAATTTACTTTCAATTACAGACTTTTTTTCTTTCTTCCTTTATTATAAGTATAGAAGATACTCTAGACTAGACTAGCTTAATTCTTCTGCGGCTTCACCCTACCTACAGTCAGAATACGACATACCGGGTCCATATTTTAAAATTTGTTTTTTCAATAACGGTTTATTAATTTTTGTCATCGATTATTGAACCGTTATTGAACAAATTAAAACTGTATTGCATCTGATACCTCAAGTCGAATTCCGACTGTACTACAGGAAACATGATTAGCATGGTTATCGCATAGGATTAGAATTGATTTGCGATCTCGTCCAGGCCTTTAGAGAGAGATATAGAAGAAGGAAGGCGGTAGTGGAACTTGATCCATCTTTCATGATGGCTGCACCGGCTATAAAAAGTTGATTTAACTATGAACTTAAAGAAAGATGATCTAAGCATTGCATCATCACACTATCTATTAATCGAAATAGAAACAAAGTGGCACAAACTGGTTGCGAGAAGCCGGAAATAGATCTAGGTGGCGTGCAATTGGAGAAAAGCCTATGTCCAGCAGTGGACTGCAACAGGCTGATGATGATGATGATCGAAATAAAAACAAATGCCAATCGACATGGAAACAAAAAACGATTCCATTGCAAGTAGCTAGTATAATTATTAATTGGTTAAGATAATTACTCATTAAAAATAATCAACCATAATGATATTTTGTTATTATTGTTGTATTCTAGTCTACCTATTATCGGATATTTTTGTATCATTTCCAATTGCACTTTTACACTTACAAATTTTGATTGTGGGTAAACCAGTGAACGGATTTAAGCATGGAAGAAGCCTTTCCATACTTACTCACCTCAAATAATAGCACCAAAACTTACTCAAATACGAAGTATGCATACACAAACTACGCACTACGCTACTAGCTAAGCGTTTTGACTGTGTGCCCTTGGAGTCTATGGGCATTTATGTTGTATTGTTATCACCACGAAGTCCTGGAGTCCCACTTTATCCCAGTTACCACGAAATTGTCTACTTTAGTTATCAGAAGGATTTTGTGTCTATACGTTCACCATGCACTAGGAATAAAACTTCATAATTTATAACTATACTAAATATTGGTCAAGTGTTACGCGTACAGGTATCCCAGTGTGCGGACGGAACCCAAACTAGTGCATTTAGCGTAGTGAATCAAAATCATACATGGCATTATCGGGTTACATCGAGTTGTTACAGGTCCTTAATTTATATTCATTTTAATCATCGCGGCCTATTTTACGTGGTGTCATTTTGAAGCGTAAGGAATACTTCCATGCTTATATATCCGTTCACTGGGGTAAACTTCTACGCCAGCTGTGTTCTGCGGTTTCACCCGCGTAAGTCCCGGTCCTGCTGGATTAACGGGATTGAAAGTAGCCTATGTGTGATTATTTATCTCTAGTTATCTATATTTCAAGTTTCGATGCAATCCAGCCGCCAGCCAAACTAAGTACAATATGGAACCAACCAGTAAAACTGCCCGACTTCAGATGATAAAACAGATTAATTAGTCGGTGGCACTGTACCTATGTAGAGGTTATTTTGGTATTTTTTATCAATTCTTTTTTTTGGTTGTTTTTTAAAATATTTTTTGTTTCTTTTTTGAAGTCGGTTTTTTAATTGTTAAATTATTTTTTTATTTTGCCCTTTTTAGTATATGTACCTACCTAAAAATCAAGAATATTGTTACCGTAATTTTAATTATTGAGGAGTTTGCTGATGAAAAGGTGGTTTCAGGGTACCTGAAACCACCTTCTCATCAGTACTTAGTTCTTTAGGGGTCTATTCTTTTTGGTAGAAGTCCAAAAATGAGTAATTTATTGATTTCTGGGATGCTATCCTGTCCATAATTCCGAAGATACTCATCAGATCCTTACCAAACTTTTATGGGACCACCTCGGAGCTTTCACCTTTCCATTAAAAAAAGAACTATATCAATCGGTCAAGCCATCTTCGTATAATCGATGAACAATTGAATTGAATAGAGCGTTTTGAGGAGCATTCCAGGTCCTCACTTCGAAGATCCTCATCAAATCCTCATCAAATTTTTATGGGACCATCTCGAAGATCCCACCTTTCCATTAAAAAAAGAATCATCTCAATCGGTCAAGCCATCTTCGAGTAATCGATAAACAATTGGATTGATTCATGCGTTTTGAGGAGCATTTCCGTTCATCACTCCGAAGACCCTCATCAGATCCACATCAATTTTTTATGGGACCATCTTGGAGCTCCCATCTATCTATTAAAAAAAGAATCATCTTAATCGGTCAAGCCGTCTTCGAGTAATCGGTGAACAAAAAAAAAAAAAAATTATACATACAGACGAATTGATAACCTCCTCCTTTTTTTTTGAAGTCGGTTAATAAAACTTAGAATATAGGTAGCTGGATACCGGGAATAACACATAGGCTACTTTTTATCCCGATATTCCCGCGGGAACGGGACTTACGTGGGTGAAACCGCAGACGTAGCTAGTACATACGTACATACATACAAACTTTCGCGTTTATAAAATTAGTAAGAAGTAAGATATATTAGGAATAATCAAAGGATAATATTTCCATTTATTATTCCTAATAAGTATCTATTTCTAATTTTAATATTGGAGTGTTAAAATAAACTTATCTGCCGACATCATACTGCAAAGTGACGGGACTTGTTAGTAGTCTACCCTCACTATAAAAAAAAAGTGTTTTGACTAATTGACGATTATTTTTAACCGACTTCAAAAAAAAGGAGGAGGTTATCAATTCGTCTGTATGTATAATATTTTTTTTTTTGTATGTTCACCGATTACTCGAAGACGGCTTGACCGATTAAGATGATTCTTTCTTTGATGGATAGGTGGAAGCTCCAAGATGGTCCCATAAAAATTTGATGTGGATCTGATGAGGGTCTTCGGAGTGATGAACGGAAATGCTCCACAAAACGCATTAATAAATCCAGTTGTTTATCGATTACTCGAAGATGGCTTGACCGATTGAGATGATTCTTTTTTTAATGGAAAGGTGGAAGCTGCGAGGTGGCGAGTTTGGTAAGGATCTGATGAGTATCTTTGGAATGATGGACAGGATAGCATTCCAGAATTCAATAAATTACTCATTTTTGGACTTCTACCAAAAAGAATAGAACTAAGTACAGATTGATGGGGCACCTGAAACCACCTTCTCATCAGCAAACTCCTCAATAATTAAAATTACGGTAACAATATTGTTGATTTTTAGGTAGGTAGGTATACTAAAAAGGGTAAAATAAAAAGTTAATTTAAAAATTAAAAAACCGACTTCAAAAAGAAACAAAAAAGAATTTAAAAAACAACAAAAAAAAAAGAATTGATAAAAATGACCAAAATAACCTCTTCATAGGTACAGTGCCACCGACTAATTAATCTGTTTTATTATCTGAAGTCGGGCAGCCAAACTAAGTATAATATGGAACCAACCAGTAAAACTGCCTGACTTCAGATGATAAAACAGATTAATTAGTCGGTGGCACTGTACCTATGTAGAGGTTATTTTGGTCATTTTTATCAATTCTTTTTTTTTTTTTGTTTTTTAAATTCTTTTTTGTTTCTTTTTGAAGTCGGTTTTTTAATTTTTAAATTATTTAAGAACCATGTTAGTGTGCCCACGTGGTAGAACTAGAGATTCTTTAATTATTTATCCATCTCTTATACCTAGATCCACAAACAATAAATTCATTTCATTTCATTTCATAACCAGTAGCCAGTTAACTTGTATCAATAAAAGGTGTAATGTTGATACAACTAATAACGTCCAGCGACATCACCTGCCTTGAATATTAACACGGTACAGACGCCGACCTGTCTGTCTGTCATTCAAGGTCAGCTAATTTAATGATAGACGGGGAATAATTCTACCATAACATAAAGTTAAAGTTTTAACTTGTGTGTTTCCGCAATTAGCCTTAAAACTGGGCCATTGTGCGTGATTTTAACCCGTGGGTTTCCTCACGATGTTTTCCTTCACCGTAAGAGCGATGTTAATAGCGCACATAAATTTTTCTTAAAGAAAAACACATTGGTGCGCGGCCGGGATTTGAAACCACGACCTTCGGAATGAAAGTCGGGGTATCTACCACTACACCAACACCGCTCTCTACCATAACATAATAGTTCAATGTAAAAGTTTGTGTGGAAGTAAGTAAGTATGCCTTCGGACCTGAGTTAGACTGAAATCTGCGTGCGTACTTTGACTCTGCTCAGACTGAGCTTAGCAAAAACTAAGCATAAACTTTGAATTGGAATTTATAGTCGAAATTCATTTTGTAATATACGAATAAAATAAAATGAACTTCACAGTTTTAACTGAGAAGCAAAGTTTAGGTCATTATTTTTGATCGGTTTACATTCTAAATTTGAAAAACTTCGACTTTACTAAGCAAACACTTTGGATAGTTGCGAAGATCGCTTTGTAAATACCAAAAATTGTTTTGAGTCAAAGTTTTGGCTTAGTTAAGTCAAAGTGCGGACTATAGATTTCACCCTAAGTCCTAAAGGCCGTGTCGGTTTCCTCACGATGTTTTCCTTCACCGTAAGAGCGATGTTAATAGTGCATTTATGTTTTTCTTAGGTAGGTATTGAAAAAATATTGTTTTTTTTATACGTAATAGGCTAGCATTTGACCTCATCTCACCTGATGGGAAGCGAGGATGAGGTCGACGATGAAGCATGCTTACCTAGAAGGTATCTACGACATAATCCCCGCTCCATGATCGTTTCTCGTTACTTTGTCGCTCAGAAAAATTAAGGAAATCCTACTAATATTATAAACGTGAAAGTTTGCATGTAAGTATGTCTGTGAGTTTGTTACTCAATCACACAAAAACTAGGTACTGAACCGATTGCGATAAAAACTTGGAATAACACATATGCTGTCCCGATATTTCTGTGGGAACAGACCTGCCCATATAAAACCGCGGGGCGCAGCTAATTTTATATATAACAGATAATATAAAAAGTAGTATTATTGGTCTAGGGATAGATAATAGATTTATTTATTTGATAAAATAAGTATAATGTATGAGGGTATATAAATCTATATTATATAAATCTTAATATATAAAAGAAAGTCGTGTTAGTTACACCACTTATAACTCAAGAACGGCTGAACCGATTTTGCTGAAAATTGGTGGAGAGGTAGCTTAGAACCAGGAGAAGGACATAGGATACTTTAAATCCCCGCGGGAACTGAAACGGGAACGGGACTTACGCGGGTGAAACCGCGGGGCGCAACTAGTCTATATATAAAAGAAAGTCGTGTTAGTTACACCATTTATAACTCAAGAACGGCTGAACCGATTTTGCTGAAAATTGGTGGGGAGGTAGCTTAGAACCAGGAGAAGGACATAGGATACTTTTAATCCCCGCGGGAACGGGACTTACGCGGGTGAAACTGCGGGGCGCAGCTAGTTTAATATATTATTATATAATTAATGTAATATAAAAGTAGTTCAACCGGTCTAGCGATAGATATGAAGTAAGATTATCGTGTCACAGTGTTAGTTCTCATACTCCTTCGAAACGGCTTATCCGATTTTTATGCATATTGAGTAGGTCTGTGAAGAGGCCCCTATCTATTTTTCATACCCTTACGTGATAAGTGACGAATTCAATAAATTACTTCGATAAGGTTGTCACTTGTCCATCACTAAAATTTTATTTTATTTTTATTCCCGATTTTGATGAAAATTTGCAGAGGGATAGTTTAAGTGAAAAGTAGGGTAGGCATTAGAATAATTATCTAAAATTAAAATATCTACAGTTAAAATCCTGACGGTCAAAACCTCTAAAATATAAAATATGTTATAATTTTATAATTTTTTCAACTCATTGTTGGTTGATCTAATTTCAAATTAATGAAATTTTAAATTACCTAATGACTTATAAGTATCTAAAACTAAAATAAGGCAAATATCAACACGGAGCACCCCGACTGGGATAGGTTAGCTTAATATTAGAACATGATTACACGCAGCGCTTTTGCGAGCGAGCGAAGCGAGCGTTGCGCGGCTGCGGACAGCCATTTTCCGCATCATAACCTATCGTAACACGCGTGGACCTTATCACCCTCTTGAAACACCATCTGCAGTAGATTGAAGACAAGCAGCCTATGGACAGATGCGTTCGGATCGTGGATCACCTATATCGACTCTATAACGTCGATAGTCCAGTTCAGTGGTTTACTCCAAGAAAGATATCATATCATATCTTTCCTTGGCCCAAAACACCAAATCAAATCAAAACATTTTTATTCTTTTAAATCATTATTATAAAGAATATTTCAAAATGCTCATTTTATAATATGAATAATTTTAACATTTTATATCATAAATAGTATAAAAAATTAAGTAGCATATTTCTTAAAGAAAGTTATGTGCGCTAATAAAATCGCTCTTACGGTGAAGGAAAACATCGTGAGGAAACCCACATGTCCTAGGACTCGCCACGGTTCGAAGACATGGGACATTCGCCAATCCGGGGTAGGCTCCCCTGGCGTCTTACTGGCTAACGTCAATAAGAGGATGTCCTTGATTATGTTATGTGATGTATATTTCATTTTAATTAAGTAATTCATCCTTAGAATATCGATAAATAGTTCTCAAATCTATCCAAAAAAAAACTTTTATAATACCTATGTTAATAATAAGAAATAATGCATTATATTAAGTGATATAGCATATAAAAATAATTCACCCTTATTTATTTAGTTATCAAAATAGATGAATAGATCCCTTATCTATCAATAGACCAATGAAACTACTTACTGTAACATTTATTACTATATTCTAAATTTATTCACCCTTGAACTTATTATGTCTTTAAAATAGATGAATAGATCTCATATCTATCCCTAGACGAATAGAACAACTTTAAAAGTATATAAAAAATTGAATATTTTACAATAATAATATTAAATGGTATAAAATAAAATGTGATCACCCTTATTTGTTTAATCTTCAAAATAGATGAATAGATAGATCTCTTATCTATCCTTTACACCAATAGGACAACCCTAATATTTATATTAATAATGGAATATTTTACAATAATAATATAAAATGGGATACAAAATGTATTCTAATTTATTTATATAATCATTAAAATAGATGAATAGATCTCTTATCTATCCCTAGACCAATAGAACAAATTTAATAGTAGATTAAAAATTAAAAATTTTACAATAATAATATGAAATAATGTAAAAATTGCATTCACCCTTATTTATAAAAGGTGTAACGGGTAAGTCCTTTTAATTCGAAAGGGGGTTTATTCTAGACGTCTAGGCGAACAACTTTTGTTTTACGACTTTTGGAAATTCGAAGTACTTTTCGAAAAATTTAGGTGTAAAGTTTACTTGAAAATCAGCTGTTTCTGAGAGTTCGAGGTCATTGACCTTATGTTGTCCTTTTATTTAGTTTGATGGTTTACAATCAAAACTTCAATTATCTTTATTTTCAAAATCAGCTGTTTTTACAGTGAAACATATTCTCAATATTTTCAAAAAAAAAGTTCGAATTTTAAAAAGTCGTAGAACAAAAGTTGTTCGCCTCGACGTCTAGAACAACCCCCTTTCGTATTAAAAGGACTTACCCGTTACAAATTGTATAATCTTCAAAATAGATGAATCAATCTCATATCTATGCCTAGACCAATAGAACAACTGTAATATTATATTAATAATTGAATATTTTACATTAATAATATAAAATAATATATATAAAATGTATTCACCCTTATTTATATAATCTTCAAAATAGATGAATAGATCTCATATTTATCCCTAGACCAATAGATCAACTTTAATAGTATATAAATAATTGAATATTTTACAATAATAATATGAAATACTGAATAAAATGTATTCACCCTTATTTATATAATCTTTAAAATAGATGAATAGATCTGTTATCTATCCCTAGACCAATAGAACAAATTTATATTATGTTTAATAATAACATAAAGTTTTATTTAAAATGAATTCACCCTTTTTATTTAAATTTTGAACCTGTTATTTAGTGAGAATGGCCTTGGATAGCAAGTTTTATTATAAATTGTCAAGGTCCCAAGGGTTGTCTTTAGACTGTGCATTTTGATTTTGAATTTGCATTATTTTTTCTGTATTTAATCGAGCTTGATTCCCATAGAGATGTTTTCAAAAGATTTTGAAGGTGAAGGTGACTAGTACAGGTTTGACCAAAGAACCGACCGAACCAAAGAAATAAATAAGAACTGTCCCTAATAGAAAACAAGTAGGTGAGCCTACAGTACTATATGACAAGAAACAGAACCAGGGCCCTGATTCGGTAAGGACATAGCATGCGGAATGCCGGCGGACTGCAGGCGACGTGCAGAAGATGTGGGTTTATTTCGTATTCTGTAAATGTAATTTTACTTAATTACTACTTAATTAGTTAAGTAGCCTTCAAAATTAAAGGCTAATTTATTATTTAAATAGCTCCCCTTGTTCCTCAGTCAATCAGTATTTAAAGAAGTTATAGAATAGCTTTTATTTTTACTACTGCAACAAATCGACTTCTGCAATGCTCATGCATCCCGCCTGCTTGTCGTATGCTATGTTTTTACAGAATCAGGCCACAGATAACAACAAAACTAACTAAGCAATTTACAGTTAATTTTGTTTAAAACTAACCAATTTACAGTATTCTGAGGAGGTATTCTGCTTATCATTCCTCCTCAGGTTCTCATCAGATAATCACCAACTTTGAGGCCAACTGTGAGGCCAAATTTGAGGCCAACTTTGAGACTAATATCTCAAAGTTGGCCTCAAAGTCGGTGATTGTGAAAGTTAGCTTACCACAATCGTTTCTTTTTATTTTATTGTAATTTTTTCACAATTTTATCGTGTTCTAATAGCGCGAGAATATAAATATAAAAGTAAAATAGTAAAAAGCCCACTACTTTAAAAACGACATACAATCTAACTAACTCGAAAGTGTGTATTATGTATGCATGTATGCATTTAAGTATGCACTTATGTATGCATGTATGTGACTTTGTTACTCTTTCACGCACAAACCACTAAACCGATTGCGATGAGACTTGGAATATAGGTAGCTGGAAACCTGGAATAGCACATAGGCTACTTTTTATCCCGATATTCTTGCGGGAACAGGACTTATGCGGGTGAAACTGAGGGACGAATCTAGAAAAAAAATAACTGAAGTTAATTTTTAAGTTTACAGCTTAAGTCGTATTGACAATTGGACTCGTGTATCTACCGATATGTAGGCCAGTGCAGCCACTTATAAAAAAGGTCGGAGTTCGTTGCACTTCCGACTTTCTAAATTCTTCTTCTCATAAATAGCTGGACCGATTGCGATGAAACTTCATATTATATACAGGCAGATCCAGTTTATTCCGGTATTCCTATAGAAACGAGAAAAGGAAATCGCTGGACTAAAATAATAAAGTTCTTTTTATTTATATTGTACCTAATGATAATGGTTAATTTCTAAAAGATAATCTGCGGAACTACTGATCCGATTTTAAAGAAACTTGAAATGAAGGGAGATTGAATCCGTAAAAAAAACATTATTAACTATTTCTTATCCGGATATCCTCCACACTTGGAAATTTTTGATAAAATTTGAAATAATATATAACTGTGCGATACAATTAGGCCTAAAAATATTTATATTATATATTATTAAAATAATTATATTTATGTTTTAGATTTTAGCCTCAATCTTAAACTTATTAATACATACTGCAATTAATAATAATTTAATAGAAAAACTAAAATTAAAAGAAAGGTAGTAGGTCGGTATTTAATGTTATATTAAATAAATATTAATAAATATTAGTAAAATGAAATATTAAATTTAAAAATGATGGTATAGTACTAATTGAATTACTTTACTTTTTCTCTTCCTATATTAGTAAATATTACGATCTACTTTTTGTTTCGTTCGTTTTTTAAGGGGCAATTTTACAAATTATATTATACAAAGCTTTTATCAAATTTAGGGATGTTTTCTTTAATTGTCTTTGATATGGAGTCGATGTCTTTTATGAAATTCCCACAATCTTTGTAATCCAATTATTAAAATATGTATTGTGTTTTTAATACAAATATTTTTAGTTCTTAGAGTCACTTTTTATTCTGTTATTTTATCCCTTTTTATCCCGGTTTGCGGTATCGAGACTTTCGTGTGAAAAACACAATTTATTGGAATTTCATCGATTTAAAGTAGCTTTGTAAAAAAGATGTTATATTTTAATTCCTACTACTTAATAATCGCATTTAAAATCGTCCATTCATTATGGACATACAAGGAGACAAAAAGCCAAATCAGTTAATTGATTTTAAACATTATTTTATTTTATTTCGAAGGTTTTAGTAAATATTAGATAATTCTTTTAAAATAAATATTTTTAGTAAAAATACAACCAACCTAACCATAATTGTAAACTATTTACTTAAATTTAATTTGTAATATTAAAAAATATAAATATATTTATTTCTTATTATCTGTTCTTTTAATTTTTTTAATCAATTTTACCCGTTTCTTTGTCATAAATGATTTTTAGATCTTTATAGTTGGTAAGATGTAATTTGCATTAGAACTATGAGAACATTTTGGCCTAGCGACAGGCGGCTGGCTAAAATCTGCGTCTAGACCTATATTTAGACTCAAATTTTACCCAAAAATAATAACTTTTTCTTAAAGATTCTGCTAAATAAAGAAAGCCTATATCATATAAAGCCAGAATTAGAATTAAAATTGAATCAAAATCAAGATATTATGATATAAATTTTAAATTTACTGAACCAATTTTTGATACTTTTTCACACTTAAAAAAATGATTTTTTACAGCTGTTATTTGCCAATTTTTGATTAATAACGCTTAGTAATCAAAGCTAAAATGACTTTATTGTAAATTTAATAAATATTTTAGCAAAAAACAAAAGAAATTAGGAGAAACAAAAGCATTAGTTCTTTTTACCAAACCCATTTCTGTTAGGGCTTAAAAATCGTACTTTTACCGTTTTATATAACATTTATATGAAAGTAAATTGTGTCAAAAATGATTATAGAACAATATTTATGAATATTTTGTTAGATTTTAACGATATTAAATTATTTTATTTGATCAAAATAGAACAAGATGAGTTAGACTCATTGCTTGACATAAATAGCTTACACAGAGCAGTTTTTAGGCCATTTTTTTACATTTTATTAAAAAGAATCTAAATAAATACCTTTAAAAATAATGATACATAAAGAACACAATTCATTTTTAGTATATTTAGAAAAACAAAACAGCTTTTTTAATGATTTTTAACCCAAATTATTGGAACCACGTGACGTGGCCGCCCTAATTCCGAAAAATCACCAAAAACGATATATTTTTGTAGCTTTTCTTAGTATTAACTAATTAAATAGGTAAAATATTATATAACTCACCATTTCTAAGCCAGTGGAGAAGTATAAAATCCAATACCAATCCTTAAATAGACCGTGATCCAACACTGAAGCGTCCGCGCATCACACAAGCACAAAAGTCGAAAAAAAACTTGATCAGAACCGAAAATCTTTGAAAGTTTTTCCATAAACACTTTTTTGGATGTTTTCAGGGCATTTTGGTTGAGTTTTTTAAATAGGCCTATAAGAATCTTATTGGGTTTGAGACGTGCGAAAGTTTGCAAAAATATCGCATGATTTCGGAGCGCGCGCTTGTTTAGGCCTACTCCAACTCGAGCGTGCGATCGACTGAGACGCCGCTCTAGCACGCCCAGAGATAAAAACACGCCACAATCGATTTTCGATTTCTGATAACATTCGATTCTAAGCACCATTTTAATATTTCTAATTCGGTACCTTGTTTTACGTTTTTTAATTTGTATAAAAACTGAAAATTTAAAAGTAAACGTTGTTTTTTTAATAGGGAATTTTAGCATTTAAAATTGTGTTTTAGGAAATTTGATTGTGGGATTTGAACCTTTTCCTTTATTAGGTATTTAATTTGTATTGCTTAATTTTTGTTTATTTGTATTTTTTTTTAATAGAAATGTTATTTATAATAGTGCAATTTATAAAACAATTAATTTTTGATAAAATATATTTCCTACACTACCTACGTCCTTAATTTTAAAAATTATTTTTTAATAAAAATAATTAAATTGAAATGTATTTATTTATAATTAATTTACTTTCTTACCTTAAATTCATATAAGTACATTTCATACTAATATTATATTTTCTCATATACAAGTGCGTACTTATACATTTTTTTAAATAATTACTAAAGTATACTTAGTAAACTTTCTAGTTCAATGTATACATTTTAAATCTTTAATATTTCTTATTGATAAAATTGTTCATACAATATTATATTAATTTATTTTTTAAATAATTCTCACATCTTCCCTACGTAGAGTACCATATTATACCTGCTTATTTTTATCTTATTAGAAAAATCGTTTTGCTATAGCTATATTTTTGTTTCACTCAAATCATTTTAATTTTTGAGAAAAGTTATTTAAATCACCGTTTATCATAATATATTTTTTGCACAAAAGTTTGTTCTCATATTATTTTAATTCAATAAGTTTTTTATTAGAAATATTTTAAAGCCAAATTCATCTTCAAGAATTCACTCGAAGCGAGATTTGAACTCGGGGATGCGAATTCAAAAATCGCGAGTGAATTTTTGAAGATGAATTTTGCCTTTAAAACATTTCAAGTAAATATGCCTTGAGCAATAAAAACAAATTACGAAAAGTTTTTAATTTCTAGTTTTTGCTTTACGGTTTATTTTATTGTATTAGCTATATAATATTAACTAATAAATATTCAAAGGTTAACAATTATCAAGGGACACTTATTTTTTTATTTAAAAAATATTTTAAATACTTCAATATTTATTTCTTATAATAACATATTTTGTCGGGTCCTAATCGCGTGATTTTAACTCTTTAATTTTCCTTACCTCGACGTTTCGATCATAGTACAATGATATTTGTCTCGAGGGGACATAAAGAGTTAAAATCACGCGATTTAAACCCGGGAAAATGTGTATATGTGAGTTCCAATCGTGTAAGTTTAAAAAGTGTATTATTTATTGTCAATTCTTTTTATCATATTTTTACAACTTGGGTTGAATCTAGTTTTTTATTTGTTTTACCTATTTAAGAATGTCTTCTATGGTTTTCGCAATTTTGCATAATAAAACACTTGATGAGGCGTAAGTTTACAGTAACTTTTTAGAATGTTAAAATAGACGAATTACATCTCAGTCAACCTTGAAAAGCCAACTGTAATGTTGGTGAAAGCTCGGTCGTTTTAAAAATCATGAATAAAACGCGATTAAACCCGGTAAATAAAGTGTTTTATTGTTTTATTTGATACAACCATCATTTATTCCAAGAATGTAGTGGACAAGGTTTTAAAATAATTGTCAAGTGTCTAACATGATCCGCCCTAACATGATCTCTCATAAGTCATCGCTAAGTCTAAAAAATAATTAAAAACACATTAAGGCCGGCTTGCATGACGGTTCCTAAACATGTTTAAGCTGTTAAACGTGTTTAAAATCTGACAGAATTTCAAGAACTGTCCATGTGTGGCAACATATTATCAATCGTCCACTTAATGAAATAGAGTCCAATGTTCGATTTCCCATAAATTATTTTAAAATTGATTTAGTTAAATATGTTTTTAAATTTTGTTATGAAAGTCGCCCTTAATCATCTTACTAATATTAAAACGCGAAAGTTTGTATGTATGTATGTATGTGAGTTTGTTACTCTTTCACGCAAAAACTATCTAACTGATTGCAATGAAACTTGGAACATAGGTAGCTGGATACCGGGAATAACACTTAGGCTACTTTTTATGCCGTTATTCCTGCGGAAACGGGACTTACACGGGTGAAACCGCTGGGCGCATAATTTCCACCAAAGACAAGAGCATCATTTTATTTAATAAAGTTTCACCCGCGTAAGTCCCGTTCCCGCTGGAATTTCGGGATAAAAAGAAGCCTATGTGTTATTCCAGGTCCCCAGTTACCTACAATCTAAATTTCATCCAAATCCGTTCAGCCGTTTTTGCGTGATTGAGTAACAAACATCCAAACATCTAAACATCCAAACACACACACTTTCACATTTATAATATTATACGATTATTACTTATAAGAAAAATTTGCAAGCCACGTGACGGCAAAGTATATGAAGCTTATATATAATTTAAGATTAATTTGTACACTAAGGGCGACTTGCATAACACTATTTAAAAACATATTTAACTAAATCAATTTTAAAATAATTTATGGGAAATCGAACATTGGACTCTATTTCCTTAAGTGGACGATTGATAATATGTTGCCACACATTGACAGTTTGACAGATTTTAAATACGATTAACAGCTTAAACATGTTTAGGAACCGTTATGCAAGCCGGCCTTATTCTTTATGCGATTAAATTTCTTTATCATTATCTAATATAAAAAATAATCCAACTTCAAAAAAGATTAATTAAGTATCTATAGTTTTTAAAAGTAGTCAGGGTACTTATTTTAAATTTTAATTTTTCTTTAGAACTTTTTTTTGACCGACAAAAGGACAAAGCAACGAAAAACGTTCATGGTAGCGCGAAATAACTAAAAGTAGATTATCATTGACAGAAATTTTTCTTATATTGATAGATACCTAGTTATCAGGAATTTTTAACTTAACCGCTAAAGTTAGTTCCTATATAAAGTACGTAGGTATTTAATCTTTTTACTGCAGAAGGTTTCCTAAACGAGGATATTTCATTAATTGTGTACTTATATAAAAGTATATAATTATAGGTATATAATACTACTAATTAAGAAATCTATCTTCTATATATACAAGGTGTAACGGGTAAGCCCTTTTAATCCGAAAGGGGGTTGTTCTAGACGTCTAGGCGAACAACTTTTGTTCTACGACTTTTGTAAATTCAAAGTACTTTTCGAAAATTTTTGGTGTAAAGTTTACCTGAAAATCAGCTGTTTCTGAGAGTTCGAGGTCATTGACCTTATGTTGTCCTTTTATTGACCGAACGAGCGAAGCGAGTGAGGTCCAGTGTAGACGGGCCTGGCGCTTGTATCTTTGTACCTTTGTATCTTTGTATGTTTGTTCGACGATATCTTGAGTATCGTAGCTCCGATCTTTATGAATTTTGGTATGCGCGTAGTTAAGGTCAATAGAATTTATGAGTTCGAAGATGAGCCGGATCGGGAGGGGGGTTGGGGAGATAGGGGGTTGTGAGGTCTCAGTTCGGGGCAAACTCCTAGTTTTTAAAATTCATGTCTGTTTATCTGTCGGTTCCTCATACAAGTTTACATAGTTGTTTTTAGTACTTATCCGATTGAAATCTGGTTTTCAAAATTGGATAGTTCTATTTTCGACGAAGGTCGTGGTATACGTATACTTTGTATCGAAATTAAATTTGTAGAACCCGAGTAATGAACGAAAAAGTACATTTTCGAAGTCTTGTCTATTACTTTTAGCTTCTGGTGACCAAAGGACCGATGATGATGAAGATTAAGAATTATGATGGTGTACCTGTATTAATATTGTAAGTTTATAAATAAATCACCACGTCTTCATTAAACAACTTTTTTCCTTTTTTCTAAATTATATACCTTACCTTTATATAACACTTTAAGATAAGGTATATAACTGGAGATACTTCGTTAATACTTACTTTACTGATTAACTAATAAACTAGACATTATGCTTTTATATTATTTCGGGCCAAACTATTATGTTGTTTATTTTTTCTAAAAATATTTTAGGAAACAAAAATAGATTTGTTACTTTCTATGATTATTGAGTGCAGTCCTGGATTTTGTGGTTTATCTCAACCAAAAGACCTCACAAGGTGATTCAAGAATCAATCACACCAATCATTCACAAGAAATCATTTCTTTTTTATTACCAAGTCTTTAATTTTAAAGTACCTTATTATACGGGTGTGTAATATTACCTATTATTTATTATTTTTACACATCTACGGCTCTACAAAGTGACTTTGTTTGACCAAAGAGGTTAACGGAAAACGAGTCTTTATTCTCAAGGTGCATAATCAAGTGCTAATTATTGACTTATTGGGGCTTAAAATAATTTAAATTTGGAACGTTGTGAAATTCATGAAGGCTGTGGTCAAAGAGGATATAATCACTCAGGTTGCCAGTCAGGAACTGGCCATATAAACCTTATCTAAACAAAATTCGTAAAGAAATAAAAACTGGTTTCTGCTTTTTTTTATTTTTTTATTTTTATGGAATGGTAAGGCGAAAAGTTTTAGTTAATACTAGCTGCGTCCCGCGGTTTCACCCGCGGAAGTGAAGAACGCGTTGTCAGTTGTCACGGGCGCGGGCGGCCGAGCGGTTGCAGTTATTCGTTAATTACTCGGGTTCTACTAATTAGATTTCGATGCAAAGTATACAACGACCTTCCTCGAAATTGAAACTATCAAATATTGAAAACCAGGTTTCAATTGGATTAGTAGTTTTTAATTGTATAGGGAACAGACAAAGAAACAAACAAACAGGCATGAATTTTAAAATTATATAATTTTGTTCTACTACTTACCCTAGACCACTTTTTTTTTAAATTTACTTCCAAGTACAGACTTTTTGTCCTCTCTTCCTTTATTATAAGTATAGAATATTTTCTATAGATAGAAGATAAAGGCCAACTTTTTTTTACTGGCTATAAAGCCGATGTCTGGTTTCGTCATTTTGATGCTACATTGGAAAATTTCATTGATAAATGTAATAAATTTCAAAGACGTAGAATCAATCTATTCTATTGTTAAAAATTGAATGCTTATTTTTGTAGCCTTTTTAATTGTCTAGCAATAGATGTGTAATATTTATCTGCAATAATTATCTATCTATATATATATAAAAGAAAGTCGTGTTAGTTACACCATTTATAACTCAAGAACGGCTGAACCGATTTGTCTGAAAATTGGTGGGGAGGACTTTTTATCCCGATATTCCCGCGGGAACGGGAAGGGTACTTACGCGTATTTATTTATATAAAATTATAATTAACACCCTCGCTACGCTCGGGAATTAGCTCTAGACTCCTTCGTACGCTACTTTCTCCACTTACCTACCTAATTTCCACTGTCACTGAAAAGCAACAAGATTTTAAAAACGTAATTTTAATTATTGAGGAGTTTGCTGATGAGAAAGTGGTTTCAAGTGCTCCATCAATCAGTACGTACCTAGTTCTTTGGTTAGAAGTCCGAAAATAAGTAATTTATTGCATTCTGGAACACTATCGGAAAATATTGAAGCCTTAGCACATTTTAAACAAAAAAATATATTTTTGTCTACTACCTATGTCCTAAGACTACACCAAAATGTAGGAAACAATGTCATTTACAAACGCTACTTAAACGAAAACATTGCGTTAGAAAATAATCAACAAATTTCGATGAATCTGACAGGGATTTTCAGTTAGCTCGTATAGGGGCCTTAAGTTTATACGTTTCTGCACATAGGTACTTTAAAAGCTGATAAAAGAAAAAGGCTGGCTTGTTTTCTGTGAGTTAATTACATCGAATAATCATTCGAATCCGATAATTTTAAGGGGTGGAATGTATTTTAAACTCGTCATAAAGATAGTTATTTCAAAACCCATATTAAAACAAATATTTTTCAACATTTATTCTCAAAATGTCTACCGTATTAATTCAACGATAAAATTTGCTTTTGGCAACCAATGAACGGCGTGTAGGTAACACAGATAATAGTGTTTTACATGCCTATGTACAGGCAGGAAACCAATGTGCATGTCCACCATAGTGTATTTCTTTAATTAACTTTGACTTTTATTTTAGTACACAGTACTACAAGCAGGTGCATATCCACTACAGAGTTTCGCATAGCTGCGTAACGCAGTTTCACCCGCGTAAGTACCGGTCCCGTGGGAATATCGGGATCAAAAGTAGCCTATATTACTCCTCGATAAAGCAGCTTTCTATTGGTGAAAGAATTTTCGAAATCGGGTCAGTAGTTTCAGAGTCTATTCATTGCAAACAAACGTTTAAATCTTTTATCTAACCAGGCATTATTAGCTTTTTCAGGTTTTTCTATTCAACCGATCTTCACGAAACTTGGAATATAGGTACATCTTATCTTACTTCTTACTAATATTATAAACGCGATAGTTTGTATGTCCGTATGTGACTTTATTACTCTTTCACGCAAAAACTACAGAACCGATTGAGATGAAACTTGGAATATAGGTAGCTGGAGACCTGGAATAAAACATAGGCTAGGCTTTTAGGCTAAACACATAAGCTTTTTATCCCGAAAATCCCGCGGGAACGGGACCAACGCGGGTGAAACCGCGGAGTGCAACTAGTATCATAAATTTTAAAAACGCGAAAGTTTCTTTGTATGTAAATTGTGAGTTTTTACGTAAAGAACTCACAAACATTATGTCGTAATTATAAGTAGGATTTCTAATAAATACTCAATATACCAACACAGCGAAGTTTTTTAATTTATTTTTATTTTAAATGGTACTATTCTAAATTGCTTTAATAAAAAATTGCTGCCTCTACATCCGTAGATCGGGTTCGTTTGATATCCACTTTTGTTCCCCAACTATACGTAGGTAAAACTTGGTGAACTCAAACTGCAGGCTACCTTTGTAAAAGTACTTGACTAGAGTTCTACTTAGATTTAGGACTAGTTCGACGCATTGTGTGTATTTTAGTGTAGCAAATAATTTAGTACTCAGCTTCAATAGGTACTATAAACTCAAAAACCCCAAAAAAATAGATTGCCTCGCATTAAAAGTACTTACTAACCTAATCAATTGAATTTTTGGTGTTCAGTAGCCACTATGTTACTAGCTGATTAGACTAAAACACCAGTAAAATGCGAACTAAGCTTTAATTGAAACAATTTACCGAGTTTTACTCGCATTTTATTTAATAACGACATTGTTTTACCGAGCTTGTGCTAATTTTACAGTTAGCTTTTACTAAAAACAAATGACATGACAGGCCCCTTATTCTGAGGGTCGATTCGAATTATAAAAGCTTCTGTCTTTGTGAAGAATTAGGTAAACGAATTCTTTTACTGTCTAGGTATCAAATAAATAGGTACTGAGGAATACTTAATTGAATAAATACTACAGTTTTTTTGAACGAAATTGCAGTACGATTCCGTTAAAAAAGTCCGTCAGCTAGTCTGCGATCATCAAATTAATCTTATTGTCCTCATTTCGAGCCCACTCACTTTTGGTGCCTCGCGCTCGCTTGAAACAGAAGATTTCCAATTTTCGTTCCGGAAACTAAACAACTTATAGCGCCATCTCATGATCAATAGAAAAAAAACACTACTAGATGGCGGTGAAATAGTTTACAGCTACTCATATACAGATGGCGCTATTTCAAATCTTATTCTCTGCTCACTTCAGTTGCGTATGGTTAGAGTTGCCAGTACAAAAAATATGTAATTTGACAGTTGACGGATGAGATACGTAACTAACTTCACACAATTACAATCAAATTCGGAAAAATGGCGTCGGTCAAGTTTGCGGTTGTTGATGTAAACGATTTTCTATCGAAGAAACAAGCTTCGGAGCCCGATATCGCCGCAGATTGGGCTAAATTAGAAGAGCTTTACAATAAAAAGTAGTTATCTTACTCTATTCATTTGTAAATTCGTTGAAAAGTGGACGTTTTTATATCTAACCTAATCAATCGTTTTGTTCCTTTAATTTTCCAGATTATGGCATCAACTCACGCTAAAACTACAGGAGTTGGTGACCCATCCCATTCTACAGTCCAAGGACAACCTAATTCAGCTATACAACAACTTCATCACCACATTTGAAAACAAGTAAGTTATCATTTTGCTTTGTCATCAAAGAACTATCACGAGATTGGTTTTCTATATTTTTTGTATAAATACACTATTCTCATAGGAGAAAAGTTTACAAAACCAGCGTACCGACAAAATTGTAGTGGTTTCAGGGAGCCGTTGGATGAAGATGCCTTGATAACGCTGTTTGTGGTGTCGTATTGGGTGGCCTATGTGAGGCAGTGGACAATGGATCAGGGCACCCTGAAAAGATGATGAAACAAGCAGTCAAACCATTTGTTTGTGCTCTAATTTAACTATTTAAAATGATTTCAGAATAAATCCCCTGTCATTGGTTGAAATTGTGGTCCACATTGTGAGTCAATTTGAGGATAAAAAGGAAGCGATTGCCTTCTTGGAGAAGATTGAAACTAAAGTCAAGGCTAATGATGAAGCCCTTGCACTCTGTAAGGTAACTATCTTTGTTATGGTTGTTATCTCTGTTGTTAGGTCAAGATAGAGGCCTTAGGGCAACCTGACAACTCTAACACTAGGTGAGACACACGTATAGTGGTGTGTTGTTATCTCTGATAGCAGTCGTTAGGTCAAGTTAGAGGCCTTAGGGCGACCTGACAACTCTAACACCAGGTGAGACACACCACTACATGAAAAGAAGATAACTATCTTTCATACCATTCATATCTCAGCATCTTTATGGCCTGCTGTGCAGAGCAATCTGCTAACAACCAATGTGGCCTCCATTTGCAGATGGAATAAAGCCATCATGCGTTTTGATTGTGCCTGTGTTATTATTCCTTATCGTTTGTGTACCAATTATGGCCATTTGGAACGTAGCCAGTGGCAAGTATTATTAATTTTAGCAAGTTATTTGCATCAAAACTGTAAAGTCAAGTCAAAGAAATCATTGTAAAGGCTTTTTACAATGGTGGTTCACGCGACCTTTGGAGACAACGCTAAAGTCCATGTTTTGCTCCGATATTCACTTTCATTACACTTGAACACCTTCAAGAAAACTAAATTGATTAATATGCCCCTGAAATTTAACAATTTACATGCATTTGAACTAGGTTTCACAAAAATGAAAATAGGCAACTCATTTCCTCAACTCGTTCCCGTCAAAACTCAAAAGTGTCATGTTGAGTATTGACTCGATTTTATGATTATCATGTCTAACCTGTAAACTATATTCTGCATATTCCAGGTGCTCCAGGGCCAGATTTACCTCGACAAGCTCAAAGACTACGATGCCACGGAGAAGATCATCGACCACCTCGAGTCCACACTGGAGGATGCAGACGGAGTGACTCCCGTACACGGCAGGTTTTACAAGCTGGCTTCACAGTACTACCAGTAAGTAGACCCTTTTATGAATCTTCTATATCTCGTAATTGGCCTTTCCATCTAATTTAAGATGATTTATACAGCGCAAGCAAACTTTTAATCAATGCTATTTCATGGCGCTGTAGTGCCTGGGACGTTGTTAGGTGGAGTAGGCTTGCCCAGCACCTATACCACCCTCCCAGCTTAGTCAGCCATGCCCAGAGGAAAGAACTGGTCAATATGTTTGGAGCTAACTAAGCCGTGGGTTTCCTCACGATGTTTTCCTTCACCGTATGAGCGATGATATTAACGCACATAACTTTTCCGCAAGGAAAAAGACATCGGTGCGCGGCCGGGATTCGAAACCACGACCTTCGGAATGAAAGTCGGGGTATCTACCACTAAACTAAACAACACCGCTATTCTTCAATATCTATACTTATTGACAGAACAATCGAAGCAAGTGATGTCCAGTGTAGACGGGCCTGGCGCTTGTATGTTTGTATGTTTTTTCGACGATAACTTGAGTATTGTAGCTCTGATCTTCATGAATTTTGGTGTGCGCGTAGTTTAGGTCAATAGAATTTATGAGTTCGAAGATGAGCCAGATCGGTAGGGGGGTTGAGGAGATACACAACCCGTTCTCTATTAATATATGTTATAGCGTCCCCACCGTCCCACCTTTCGGTATATCAGCAGGGGCCGCTGTACCCGAGCGTACACCCCTAAGGGCGACGTCAGGGATCGAGTTTAAGACGGGTTGGGGAGATAGGGGGGGGGAGATAGATAGATAGATCTTCATGAATTTTGGTATGCGCGTAGTTTAGGTCAATAGAATTTATGAGTTCGAAGATGAGCCGGATCGGTAGGGGTTGGGGAGATAGGGGGTCGTGAGGTCTCAGTTCGGGGCGAACTCCTAGTATAAATCATCCCTTAGCAGCAGTCCCTGGGTGTATGTTGCAGGGTCCGCGGCCCCACGGCCCGCTACTACCGCGCGGCGCTGCGCTACGTGGGATGCTCGGCGGGCGGCGCCGCGCTGTCGGCCGCCGAGCGACGCGCGCTCGCCGCCGCGCTGGCGCCAGCCGCCATACTGGCGCCGCACGTCTACGACCTCGACGAGCTGGTGAGTTGTAACCACTTACTATCTTACTGTCTAAAACGAGTAATCAATTAAAAATAATCTAGTAAAATCAATATTATTAACGTTAGTTCGTCAGAGTAAAACTAGATGGCGCCACTCCGCACACCGCGGCAAGACTAGATCGCGCTAGCGTTGTCGCGCCCCAAATGGTGAGGTCCCAACGAACATTTTGCATAGTTAAGTTTTGTAAGCTATATTTAAGTGAGTGTTAAGTAGTGAATAAAGTAGTTTGAAAAGTGAAAAGTGTTGTGATTAACACTTACTAATACTAGAGCTGGTGAGTTGGAACCATAAGTATACATAAGCAAGCTATAGAGCGCGCCCATGGGTATTTGCCTACTGCGCAAAGTTTAGTCAGATGCTCCATACATAGATATTCAAATGTTGAGGTTGAATAGTCATTTGCGAATCATTTTTACACCGCGGCACTGAACATTTCACGTGCAATATTATTTATTTATTATTCCAGGTGGGCCATCCAATTCTGAATTCACTAACGGGTACAAGCGATGAATGGGCAGTGAAGGCTCTTCGAGCAGTTTGTGCCGGGGACGTCCTGGAGTACAAGCGGGTAGTGACCGCGGCGGGTGCAGCCGTGTTGAAACCTGACGACCCAGCCGTCATTAGGAAGATACAGCTGCTGTGTCTTACACAGGTAACCACCTAAAATAAATAAATAATAAATAACTAGGAGTTCGCCCCGAACTGAGACCTCACGACCCCCTATCTCCCTAACCCCCCCTACCGATCCGGCTCATCTTCGAACTCATGAATTCTACTGACCTAAACTACGCGCATACCAAAATTCATGAAGATCGGAGCTACGATACTCAAGTTATCGTCGAACAAAGATACAAGCACCAGGCCCGTCTACACTGAACCTCACTCGCTTCGCTCGTTCGGTCAATAAACTCTGTGACCAACACACAGCAGCATCTAGCGCCATGGTAAGCTGCGAAGCTTATGTTACAGTGACTAGACAACGGATATACCGAGCAATTGTCTTCAAACAGTTCAAATGACCCATCCATTTTTGCCCCGAGGCCTGTAGTCTATATCTCTGTCTAAACAATTTTATTTTTCTGCATTTAAAGATGGCTTTCAACCGCACCTCAGCCCAACGCAAGCTGACCTTCGAAGAGATATCTCAAGAAGCGAGGATCCCGCTCGATGAGGTGGAACTCCTGCTGATGAAGGCATTGGCTGAGAAGCTCATCAGAGGACACATTGATCAGGTGGGTTTTCCTATTTTTCCCAGGGGTACAAACAATGGGGTAGCCCATTGTTTGTACCCCTGCGGAGGCTTACTTAGGAATTTTTTTATTTTATTGACTGAATGAGCAAAGCGAGTGAGGTCCAGTGTAGACGGGCCAAATGATCATGTGCAAGAATCTTGAATTTTGACGACCTATGTGGCGCGTCGGGCGAACGCTTGGCTGCAATGCAAAGAAGGTTGCGGGTTCGATTCTCGCTGGGTGCAAATGTTTATGCTTTAAAATAAATATTTGTATCTGGTCTGGGTGTCTTTTCTATGTATAATAATGTATGTATTTATAAAAAAAAAGTAAATATAAGTAGTATATCCGTTGTCTAGTCACCGTAACAGAAGGTTATGGTTTATTGCATTTATTTATCTAAAATAATTTAGAGAAGCTTAGCAGCTTACCATGAAGCTAGATGGCGCTGTGTGTTGGTCACAGACATTTATTTAGTATTATTATTAATCTAAAGGAAATAAACTATTTTGACTTTTGACTTTGACTTGATTTAATGCAAGATTTTGACACTTCCTGCCATAGAATATAAATACAAAGAAGCAAAACGTCAGATTATAGTCTGAAATAAAAAAAAACACCATTCGGTTTTCGAATTATGAATTCGAAATTCAAAATTCGAATGCAGAATTGAATTACCTACTCTTCTATTCTGCCACTCACTATAAGGCCATGATTGCTTCCTACTTTTTTTTTCTCGTGACAACATGGCCGCTTAGATAGCATAGCGATAGAAAGCGTTTTTGACTTTCATTTATTTATTTCCTACATATCCGTGCAGGTCAACCGATTACCTAGCTGAACTAATGTTTTGTAAATCGATACTGACCACCTCACGACACAAACTCAGTCTAGTGTGGGGGCTGTAGTTAATCCATACTTCGTGTTGAGTTTCTGGTTAATAAATATTATTCATTTTCAGGTGTCGGGTACGTGCCAGGTGGTGTGGGTCCGACCGCGAGCTTTGACACGTGCGGGAGCGGCGACACTCGCGGCCAGACTGGACGTGTGGTGCGCCAGTGTAGCGCGGGCTGCCGGACTGTTGGCACACCGCGCACCCGACCTACTCACTGTATAGGTAACATATATACATACATACAGTGTAGCGCGGGCTGCCGGACTGTTGGCACACCGCGCACCCGACCTACTCACTGTATAGGTAACATATATACATACATACAGTGTAGCGCGGGCTGCCGGACTGTTGGCACACCGCGCACCCGACCTACTCACTGTATAGGTAACATATATACATACATAGAGTGTAGCGCGGGCTGCCGGACTGTTGGCACACCGCGCACCCGACCTACTCACTGTATAGGTAACATATATACATACATACAGCGTCCTTTTAATCCGAAAGGGGGTTGTTCTAGACGTCTAGGCGAACACCTTTTGTTCTACGACTTTTGAAAATTCCAACTTTTTTTATGAAAATTTTGAGGTTATGGTTCACTGAAAAAACAGCTGCTTTTGAAAATATAGGTAATTGAAGTTTTGATTGTACACCATCAAACTAAATAAAAGGGCAACATAAGGTCAATGACCTCGAACTCTGAGAAACAGCTGATATTCAAGTAAACTTTACACTTAAAATTTTCGAAAAGTACTTCGAATTTCCAAAAGTTGTAGAACAAAAGTTGTTCGCCTAGACGTCTAGAACAACCCCCTTTCGGCTTAAAAGGGCATACCCGTTACACCTTGTTTAAATATACAATAATACACTTCTCATAAAAAAAATCGAAACAATTCTACAATAACTATTGGATAGGATGAGTTATAGTTAATATTTTATTTCCTCTTGTATAGCATGAGAACAGTCATTAGAGCCCGGAGTGGCAATACGAGATGTTGAATAAACATTTTTTCATTATTTTTTTTTATGATAAAACACTTTATTTACCTGGTTTAATCGCGTTTTTATTCATGATTTAAACGAACCGAGCTTTAAACGCGATTAAACCCGTTAAATAAGAAGAAATTATATATTTTTTTATGTCCTTATTTCTAACATTTCTCAAATTTGTCTTTGAGGGTAAAATCGAACCTGTTAGACTAAACACGATAGCTAAATAAATTATATTTTAATTTATAACCAGAGATCGGAATTAGGTGAGTGAAAATACCTAGTTTGCGGGACATATATGGAGCTGTTACAACCAGTTATTCCGGTTTTGGATTTTACCTATTTAGTTTCGTTTTTTTTTTTACATGTTCTTTACCTTTGGAACACCGAACTATAAACATTTACAAGCTGCTAATACAGTTCTAAATAAATTTTTGTTTTGTACTTTTCCAGTTAAAATTCGGTCTTTTAGTCCCAATTGTTCTTTGTCGGTCAAACACAGAATTTTATATATCTGCAAAATGCTAATGCGGTTTTAATTTCTTTTTTTTATGTGTATCTTAAGTTAAAAAGTTTTGCTACAGATTGATGCAAGGAAAACGAACATTTTCGCGTCTTTACATAGTTTTGAAGTCGTTTTTTTTTTTAATTATTAAACCTGCACTGCATCAAACAATTAATTAAAAACATTTATTTCAATTGCAAGAACGTTGTGCGTAAACTACTTTCCACATTCAGAGTTCGGAACATGCAATAATATTAGTTTTTTCCTAGAAATGATAAATATTCTTCTAATGTTAAAAAAGGCTTTGTGTTCTTCGCAGTACAAAAGCCCACGCTAATCCATTGTTCTGTTGAACATGTTCGTTTTCCTTGCATCAATCTGTAGCAAAACTTTTTAACTTAAGATACGAATCAAAAATTAAAACCACATGAGCATTTTGCAGATTTGTAAAATTCTGTGTTTGGCCAACAAGAACAATTGGGACTAAAAAACCGAATTTTAACTGCAAAAGTACAAAACAAAAATTAATTTAGAACTGTATTAGCAGCTTGTAAATGTTTATAGTTCGGTATTTCAAAGGTAATGAACATGTAAAACAAAAAAAAAAAACAAAACCGGTTTTAGCTTAAGTGGTTGTAGCAGCTCCATATTATGTCCCGCTGCAAACTTTAGGTGTTTTCACTCACCTAATTCCGATCTCTGTTTATAACATTAATCTTTGTTAAACTTTACCTTTTAATATCCGCAACAAACTAGCATTCATATAGTTTTATTTGTTTATTAGAAGAACAAGTTAAACTCTTCCAAACTTAAACTTCTAAAATGTTTCGATTTTTTAGATACAACAATAAACATGATTTACTACTTTTAGATAAACAGGAGAAAATAAGCTAGTAAAATTATAAATTAATAGAACATGTTTGTTTCAGGTTACTTGCATCAAGTCGTCGTAGCTCCGTCAAGCGTCAAGCAGTTTGATTCCAGTCTCATTTTGTCATTCTTTTATTTTAATTGGTTTATTATTATAAATAAATATACTTATCTACTTACCTTCTTGTTTTATTTTTTCCGGTTGTGAACCGATTATGGCCGTTTAGAAAGTAGCCAGTGTCAAGTATTATTAATTTTTGCAAGTTATTTTCAATTTGCATCAAAACAGTCAAGTCGTCGTAGTAAAAGTCAAGTCGAGGAAGTAATTGTAAATGGTGGCTGTTTACAATGACGGTTCACGCGAGCTTTGGAGACAACGCTAAAGTCCATGTTTTGCACCGATTCTCACTTTCATTCCACTTGTACACCTTCACGAAACTAAATTGATTAATATGCCCCCGAAATTAAACAATTTACTCGCATTTGCACTAGGTTTCAAAGGGTACAAAAATGAAAATTTAGCAACACATCTCTTCAAAGCTTTTCCGCCAAAACTCAAACAATGACCAAGTTATGTGAAGTTTATCTTTGTCAACTTTGAAACTTCGTGTCACACTAAATGACAAACGATACATAGTTATACAGCTGCTTAACCAGCGTTTTTATCCATTATCGCGTCCACAGCCCGCCGCGACTCTTGCGTCACACGCCACTGCACGAATCGCGAAATTACTCTGCACCACCCGACCGCGACCTTCTCGACAAAAACTATCACAGTTATCAAACTACTACAGCTTTAACAAAATAAAAAATACCGACAAAAAGCTAATGGAATCCAGAATAATTTTAAATGTTTAACTAATTATGTAATAAATGTGGAAAGGATAAAAAATACCTTCAATTTAGGTGTTTTAGTAAAAATTCCGTAATATTTTTGTTTATTTCGTCTTTTTAAATATTTTTTTTGGTTTTTGTTTATTATTTTTTTATCAAAATGAAACGGTTTTACCTTTCCAATAAAACCGGCATTGTGCTCCGAGCCTTGTTCAGGGTGAAGAGTGAGAAGCTATTGCTGACATTTTACTGAAAACACGTTTAATTAGTAGCTGGCATGACTAAATTCCTCTATTTCTTGACCTATTTCCTGTAAAGTTTCCAAGTTTGCCGCCAGGTGGGGCGAGTGACGCGAATTTCCGCTGAGAGCCGTTGAGAGCGGCATCGACCTTTTCTTGTCATTGATTCTCACCAGGTAGCAATTGAAATCACCCTGAACAAGGCTCGGAGCACAATGCCGGTTTTATTGGAAAGGTAAAACCGTTTCATTGTGCTCTTCACCTTGTTCAGGGTGAAGAGTGAGAAGTGTCTGGTATCACCTGGTAGGTATTTTAAGAGGCAAACAAACTTGAATAAAAGCTGAAATGTAGGCAGCAAAAATTAAAAATTTAATGTCATATCGAAGTTTTTGTAAGCTGAATTTAGGTAAACTACTTTGTAGTACCTGCCCGTACTTGGGTAATCCAATACCTAATTATATGTCATTATGTAGTATAAATATCTTAACATAAATAGCAAACCAAAACGATTGTTACATATTATAAAGATAAAAAGTATTATTAATTTACCAGTAAGACCCACTACTACAATAGCATTTATTGTAAAGAATAGACAATGTTATAATATTTTAACATTGAAAATAGATTTCGATTTGATGAGAACTGATAATACGTCTTCGCATCGAATTAAACGAGAGGAACAATTAATGCCTTTAGAAGGCATCTGGACAAATACAAAGAATATTTTAAGATTCAAAAATAGTTAAATAGTTTACATTACACTTTGATTAAATAAATATATTAAATAATAACATATTAATAAAAGTATTAGTCTGTGTTCAATTCTCAATTGACAAATAAATATTGGAACATTACATTACCAATTTAATCAAGTCATCGTGGAACATCTCAGAACTTCTTGCGGTGTCGTGTATAGCTGCAAAATCATTCTTATTAATTCTTACCCAATGATCAATATATCATGTAAGCACCTTTTCTATAATTAATTGTGTAAACACATCTGAAAAATTCGCACAGAAATGCCTATGCGAATTGTCCACTAACCCATGATACTCGTTATTCACCGTGACAAGACTATCGCAATCGTCTTCCTGTGAGTTAAAAGGTTATATTAGACAAAACAATATTGAAATCCTAATGCGGTTCGATTTTGGAAACACGTGCAAATCTAGGTATCCATATTGTCGACAAAACAGTTTACATCGACATCGACAATCGTCGTGCCATTCGGCTGTCGGCCAATCGGCAGGCGTTTCGTAGCGTTAAGTTGTTATGTTGCCCCCCTTCTTTTTTTGTTCATCTGAGACGTACAAAAACAATTCTGTTTCGTCTATAAAATAAAAAAAATAAATAAAAATAAAAATAAAATATCTTTATTTCAGGTATGTACCCATATAAAATTAAAAGTCTATGGAATGTAATGATAAATATTTTACATTCGGGAATTTGGAGTTTCGTAACTTTTTTCCGATATATAAGCGTTTCCAAAGTAAAAAGGGGAGCTATTTTCTAATGAATGACCATCAGAAAATTTCAAGTTATCCAATGTTTAGGGTCCAGTGCGACAGAGAGATTAGTATCTCTATCGTACCAAAAAATCTGTTTGATTTCTGCAAGTGATTGGTGTCCAAAGTCCCATCAAGACATTGGTTTAGGTCAAATCTGTTAAGAATTTAGCCAGATCTATTATTTCGGGTTTCAAATAAGAAAGATAACAAATAAGTTCAAGCAGGCTTAAAAAACTTACGTCATTATCTCAAAAGAAGTGACGCTTAGGCGGTTGTCCAACAGATGAAGATAAAACGCCATTGACAATCAGACAAACCTCCATCAGGAACCTAAAGAAAGTGTTCAGTAAGTCGTTGTTGATCAGAGCGTCTCGTTAAGGCTCAAAATCTCACAGGGCCCGCAGAGGGCTCTGCTCTCGAGATCGAAAAGCTTTAAAGTACCGAGGTGCGTTCAGATGCTGCAGCTAAATAGCCGAGCAGGTGAATGACGAACTCTAATCATGAATGACGAACTCGATAGGAAGAAATATTTACTGATGTTCGTACAGCCACCGCCTGCTGAAGGCTTTATGATATTCGGCAGGACCGTCTCAGACATCAGACGTTACGAAGATTGAGTAAAAAAGATGAGTAAGACAAAAAGAAAACAGATTCATCCGTGTTGCTAGAGCCACCGCCTGCTAAAGGCGCTATAATGTTGGGCAGCTCATCTTAGCTCTCTGAAATCCAACATCACGTACTAGAGTACCTACTACGCGAGGTTGTTCAGATCTAAACAGAACTATGATTGTTGGTAGATCAAATTTCTGGAACGTATTACAGTAGTCTCTGCGATTTTCCCGGCGACGAGAATGCAGTTGAATTGACCCAGTCGTCAAAACAACTCTTAAGCAAAATCAGTGACGGAACGAACTTTGTGCGTTCGCTTTTTAAATCAGAGAATAAATAGAAACTTATTGACTCTTAATGTAAGCCATGATATGCTTTTCATGTAGGTTAAAATGACAGGTTTTTTTTAGCTGTCATTCTCATACTCCCGATTGATAAACGGGTCAAGCAGTGCTCCAACGGTAACTAGAACGCAGTCGGGGCTACTGTCATAAAAGACGCCGTAAGCAAAATCAGTCACAGAACAAACCTTGTGCGTTCGCTTTTTGAATCAGAGAATAAATATAAACTTATTGACTCTAATGTAAGCCATGATATGCTTTTTCATGTAGGTTAAAATGACAGGTTATTTGTAGCTGTCATTCCCACACAGCTGTGCTCCCAAAGGTAACTAGAACGCAGTTGGGGCTACTGTCATAAAAAACACCGTCCAGAAGGAAGATGAATAAAGAAAACTACACTTAGTCTTTCCACATGTGGGTAATTTTGGTTTTTATTTCGATTAAAGCTGCTGAAGCGGTTGCTGAAACCATCGAAATCTGTATTATCCTCTGCAGTAAATACTGTAATTCGATCGAAGCTGAAGCTCGTCTCGAAATTTCAGTATTTTTCTTGTAGGTACCGGTACTGTGATTCGATCAAAGCTGCTGAAGCTCGTCTCGAAATCTCAGTATTTTTCTTGTAGGTACCCTCAATATAACCTAAATCCTAAAAAAAAAAAAAAAATCTACGTACGTTGTTTGTTATTTTAGCTGCTGCGAATTTTTGCAATAGTTCTTATATCGTGTGGGCCTAAAAGCTCCTGCTTATGATCTCCAAAGGCAGAAGATACTATGATCTTCACGCAATTGATTAATTTACATTCACATAGAACTGTGCTTATGATATGTGTAATTTTTACTTGCAGGTTCAGAAGAAATTCAGTATTATATTTAAAAATATTAAGATATGTATACTACTATACATCATCGGTTCAACCGTTTTAGTCCGAAGGTCAATAAGGGGTCTTTGTACCACTAGAACACTTATATTTTTCAACTGAGATTCTACTACAAACTGCGAAACTTTTCAAGACTATTGAACTTTGCCCGGACTTTGAAGGTTCCGATAAATATATTTAAAAATAGATTTTCGAAAGAAATGGATACAAGACTTTAAATAATATTTCAATTTTACAAAACATTTAATAATAGCTTTGTGGTTTAAAAGTTGAAGGTATGAGCTAAACAGTTACTAGTAAACTAGTGTCGAGTGGACAAAAATAAATATAAGTAGTATTTGATTTCAAACATGAAAATAGGAGTTTAATTTGAGATAAAATAAATGTTATCGGGCGGAAATTTTCATTTATATCAGGTTCATTGAAACCTTGTAACTACAGCAATCTAAGGAATGAAATGCTGCAGTTTTATCCGGCATTATAAACAAATGTAGCTACGAATATTCTCAACTTAAGCCTAGCTCAAACTGCCGATCTTAAACGGCCGCGCGGCCTAAGCAACGCCAGGCGCGGTTACTACTGGGATAGATGACGAGATATTTTGTGGCAAAAGAAATTCGAGCCCTCTCGAGCTCCTTCGTGCCTCGGTATGCGTCAACGTTGTTATCTCAGGTAGCAACCGCCCCAGGCCAAGTTACAGGTCTTAGGGGGACATTTAAAACTCTAACACAAGGTGAGCTACACCACTACATAAAAAGAATATGATGAATATTCTTAGTTCTTACTTTTATCAGTTGTAGGTTAGCGAATTTAAAGAAAAATCTTATTTTTAGTTGTAGGTAGGGTAGGTAGTAATGTAAAAATCTCATTTTTCAGTTGTTGGGATTATAATCCACAGAAAAATTTTGTTATCCAAATTGTAGGGTAGGTAAGTAGTAACGGAAAAATTTCATTTCTCAGATGTACCTATATCAGAGGTAATAGAGAATTAGAACAATAATAATGAATTGGAAAACATATTCAGACTTACATGACTTTTTTACTTTTTTATTTTCTACAACATTACTTTTCGAAGTGCACACGTTTTTTCGGTATAAGCTGCTGTAACTCTTCTCGAAATTACGGTGCACGCGATTCAGAATCGTCGATTTTCGGTAGGAGTTGCTGAAACTCTTTTCTAAGTTACGGTGCACGGGATTCAGAACCGTCCGATTTTCGGAAGCAGCTGCTGAAGCTCTTCGAAATATCGGTACCGTAAGAACTACTCGATGAAGAAGATCTCGATGACTTCGGCGACGTTTTGCTGTCTCCTCCTCCAGTGTGCTGTCTATTCTTCTCCTCCTGTGTCTGCCAGCTTCTAAGTTCAATCTAGTAAAATAAATCTGCAACAGAAATACCTTACTAATTAGAACAAAGTATAGTCAACGTGTTGACAGCGCGATGTTCAACAACGCAATGACAAGAAAAGGTCGATGCCGCTCTCAACGGCTCTCAGCGGAAATTCGCGTCACTCGCCCCACCTGGCGGCAAACTTGGAAACTTTACAGGAAATAGGTCAAGAAATAGAGGAATTTAGTCATGCCAGCTACTAATTAAACGTGTTTTCAGTAAAATGTCAGCAATAGCTTCTCACTCTTCACCCTGAACAAGGTGAAGAGCACAATAAAGTTTATTTTATGCCCTTTCAAACTATTTTACTACCTAAATATAAATATTTAGCTAAATATCAAATTAATTAATTTAAATATGTGGTCTGTGTATGTGGGGACTGTGCGCCCCGGCACTCGAATCCCGATAGTTACGTTGTTTTTTTAGGAAAATTAATACATATCTAAACATTATTTTGTTTTAATGTCTCTAAATATGACTAACTTAATCACTCTTTAGGTTTAATTATTTATTTTACAAAACTATATCCAAATAATATACAGATTACATTTTGACTTTTCAACTAACCTCTTTGAAGATGCACCCATATTTCATGTTGTCCTATTCACTCAAAACGTTTTGAAAAAGTCGTAACCATAATATTTCGTAAAGTAAATATCCTCATAATTAATTTTATGTACAATTATCTATAAATTAGGTTGAAAATTACGATAGTTTCACGAATTACATTAATCATAGAACTGACGGAACACAGAATAATGCAATGTCTTCTTCAATATTTTTTTTCTTTGAAATTGTCTTTGCCATAGAGTGACTTTGATATACCAATGGACTTAAGAATTATTTAATCCTACCTCCATGGATATACCGTCGGATTAAGAATTTAATAAGGAGCCATCTAGTAACGTCGTGTAAAACTATTTCAAGCTTTTGTTTTCTAAAATAATGGTTTTAAAGAACAACGCCGACGTTACAGAAAAATGTGACTTTAGTCACCATCGGCGCGGAACGCTACTGTCTCTTTGGGGACTGTACTCCCTGTGGTCGCGGTAGGGTTATATTGTAATTGGACCCTTTTACTCTAAATTTATCACCTGTTAGGAATCTGCCCCCCTACCGCGTAACTCCGTCGAACTCGACGTCGATTTGGGAATATGATGCTTTCGATAACGGGGTTGGAAAAAGCTACCGCGCAAGGAGCGTGCAGAATTTGTCTATATGGCTTTAACGTCGAAAGGCGAAATGTACTATACTGCGCGTCGTCGCCTTCAAATGCATGCAAAACAACGCAATGATTCTTGCAGCTCAGGTTTTTCCTCTGAAGTCGAGCCCCTGGGACCCAACCGCGTAACTCCCATCGAGTTCAACTCAAAGATCGGCAGGTACAGCTGTGGCATCATGTAATTAGCATCCACCGCTAGTAGTTGCTAACTTGCAGTACATTGCTGCTTTGACGTAACGTGGTTGTTACCGGTGATTACTTCAAAACAGCAATGTAGAATACGAAATAAGTATGTTTTTTGACAGTAAATAGCAACTAGTAGCGGTGGATGCTAATTAGATGATACCACAGCAGATAGGCCAATGATCTCCTCACCTACGGGCTAAAGTGTAAGTACTTAATATACGCCCATCTATAAAAACTCACCCATGGTCTAATTATAAAATGTACTCAATACGCTCATCTAGAAGAAGAAAGATGGCAATGGAGCAAGATCAACACGTCTAGAACCAGTCTTCTTATCTAAACACGGACGAGACCGCTTCTTGGTGGCTACGACTTAAACTAGGAGTTCGCCCCGAACTGAGACCCCCCTACCGATCCGACTCATCTTCGAACTCATAAATTCTATTGACGTAAACTACGCGCATACCAAAATTCATGAAGATCGGAGCTACGATACTCAAGTTATCGTCGAACAAACATACAAATATACAAGCGCCAGGCCCGTTTACACTTTTACAACTAGTAGTTCGCCCCGAACTGAGACCTCACGAGAATCCATTTACAGAGATTTTGTTTTTTGTAGGATTTTAACACCAACAGCTTTATTTTTTTACCAAATAAGAATTATTATTAAACGAATTAAACGAATAAATATAACGAAAGACAAGAAAAACGATAACATAACAAGAATTATTCCTTAATTACGACAATCGACCACAATTTGTAACATTCCCTACAAATATGTCAGATCTTGGAGTATATATCGCAAGCAAACGCAACGATACCGCGATCTAGGATAGATGTTGAGCGCCATCTATTGACAAATTTTTAGAACTTGATTTTTTCTCTTTATGCACCCCCTATCTCCCCAACCCCCCAACCGATCCGGCTCATCTTCGAACTCATAAATTCTATTGACCTAAACTACGCGCATACCAAAATTCATGAAGATCGAAGCTACGATACTCAAGTTATCGTCGAACAAACATACAAAGATACAAGCGCCAGGCCCGTCTACACTGGACCTCACTCGCTTCGCTCGTTCGGTCAATAAGCTTGGACCGATGACGCGAAGTGACTGACCAAGTAACCCCAAAGCAAGAATACAAAGTGTAACAGGTAAGCCCTTTTAAGCTGAAAGGGGGTTGTTCTAGACGTCTAGGCGAATAACTATTGTTCTACAACTTTTGAAAATTCGAAGTAGTTTTCGAAAGTTTTAAGTTTAAAGTTTACTTGAAAGTCAGCTGTTTCTCAGAGTTCGAGGTCATTGACCTTATCTTGTCCTTTCATTTAGTTTAGTTGACAACAATCGAAACTACAATTACGTTTATTTTCAAAAGCAGCTGTTTTTTCAGTGAACCTTAACCTCAAAATTTTCAAAAAAAAAGTTCGTATTTTCAAAAGTCGTAGAACAAAAGTTGTTCGCCTAGATATCTAGAACAACCCCCTTTCGGCTTAAAAGGGCATGCCCGTTACATCTTGTATAGTAACGTTATTAGAAACGACATAGGTTAAAGTCGCTATTAAGAGCTAATCTATTCATATTAAAACTCATTTCTTCTTCTTTTACATTCAGACATTCACCAGTGTCAAGTTTTATCAATATTTACAAGTTATTTGCATTGAACGAAACAGTCAAGTCGTCATAGTTAAAGTCAAGTCGAGGGAATCATTGTAAAAAGGGGGCCACTTTTTACAATGTTTGTTAACGGAGCTTTGGAGACAACACTAAGCCTAAACTAAAGTTCATGTTTGCGCCGATTTTTACTTTTATTTACGCTTGTAGGTACACCTTCACGAAACTAAATTATGCCCCCGAAATTAAACAATTGACATGCATTTCAACTAAGTTTCACAAAAATAAAATTTAGCAACACTCTTCTAAACGCATTCCCGCCAAAACTCTAAAATTCATTTGAATATTCCCGGCAATCCGGTCATCATGACCGTTTTGACAGTTTACTATTGATGTTGCCACAATGAAAAAAAAAAGCATTCGATTATCGCTAACGAACCGCATCTAAAATACCTTTATTCATTTTAGTACATTTCTATATTCTATTACGACATTCATTTTTAAAAACACCTATTAGAATTCCAAATAATTCTTATTGGATTTTTAAAATGATAAATTAGTAGGTAATCGAGTTAGATTAGCATCTTATTTTTTCACTGTTTTTCACTTCAGTACGCAATTGCAAATGGCCGCTGCGTGACGGCCTGTCGCCATAAAGATGCTTTAACTCAAATAAAACCCAGATTTATGTTATATTTACACGTAGACCGACCACGTAAATGGCTAAACGGTAAGTCTGAACAATATTACGATGAAATACATTTGATTAATTACGTAATTCAATTGTTATTGTTAAGTGCATTATCTATCTCGCTCGGTGTTAAAAATAGGGTTGGGTAAAGAAAATTATGCAAAGACAACATTAAATTATGCTAGTATTTCCGGTAGAGTCAAATTTTGTCTCATAATCAGGAACACAGTTTCAAAATATCGCCCATCTAAACCAATATTATGCACACTACACTGATGTTATAGCCTTTGATAGCAATTCCGTTTGTTCAGTTACCTAATCTAAATTAAACCTAAAATTGTTTAGAAATTCTAAAAAGCTATTCTGTTGTTACGCTGAGTTAAATTTAGCAGGTACCACAAAATGAATAGTTTAGAACTGTCAGTTTAGGGTGGCACCAAAAGAATTGGAATACTATCTTGAATTTTTTGATTAAATTTTAGGATGTGGTGACGATGGAATTTCCACCAATATCGACCAATTAATAATATCCGCAATTTACTTTAAAGCACTTCGTTCTAATAATCAAAATGATTCAGACAACCTCTCGTAAACTATTTTGTGTTATCTAAATGAAACAGCATAATATCACGGCCTGGCCCGTCCCTAGCTTCGCCTCTCATTATTTACATTCGCCGACATATATCCGTCTCTTTCACGCACCGCATTTTCTTCCAATAGATTTTTCATTTTTAAGTGTCTGTGAGAGAGACCGCAGAGCGGGGCCCCACGGAAAATATGATCAAAAAAACACTGTGTGCTTAAAAAATATTGATTTTTACCATCAAAATTTAATTAGTCAGTGAGTAATTACCCCGTGATGTGACGTCTGGACCTTAGACGGTAAGTTGCTGTACTATTTTTGTAAATATTTTCTCCAACTTACAGATTCTAAGGTCGTGAAAAGTCATATTTTTCAGCGTTAGGTCGGACATTTTCTTTTTATAGTGTTTTTCTGGGAGGTATTGTTTAGTTAGGTGCCTATATTGATTTTTTATCTGTGTTTTTGTTGCGTGTGTGTGTGCGTGATTAGTTGTGAAGCTCTGAGAGTCTGAACTATTTTGGGATCGACCAAATGTTGTGTTACCCATTGGCTTTGGAGTTTCACCATTTTTAACTTCAGTAATATTCAGACCATGGTCGTTTCAAATAGGAGCTGTGCACAGTGTGGTTGCATTTTGGTAAGAATTTCCTGTTTTTATTTTTGTTTTGCCACAAATGTAGGTACTGAAACTAATGAAGTAGGTACCCATGTATTTCAGGTTTCTTTGGCCGTATTTTTTTTTAGCGAGACTTTATTGTCTGTGACTCTAGGTAATTTGTGTACCTAACTCTATTTCCTGAATTGAGACCCTGAAATGTATTATGAAGTATTAATACTATAAATTCTATTTTCCGCGAACATTTGGATAGGATGGTACTTATTATTATAATAATTGCTTAAGATAAAACTTTTTTATTTGATTTCAGTGAGCTTTACTTTTACATACATTTTTTTACTTGTTTTTTTTTTTAATTTTATTGTAAAATTTGGATTTCTTGAACCTAATTAAATACCAATTATGTTACAAAGCCCTAAATTATTTATAGCCTAGGTTAGGTACTTACCTAAATTTTAAATAAATTTTTTAGACCTTTGACTTTGTAATAATAATTCATTTATTTCGCCATTTAATTCGGTACATTGCATAATATTTGAACATCAACTTAAAAAATAAGTAAATGAACATCCCTATTTATTTCTAATTAATCTAAGATCTATTTCCTTCTTAACAAGTTAAACACTGATGTTAATTTTTTTATTACTAAAAAAATGTATCTGCCGTAACAGCATAATTTTTAATCTATATTTATTTCAAGTACTTAGCATGGAACTGGGCGTTCATGAGGTTAATTTTTGCCATTAAAATATTTCTAGCATAGGTAATTATTAAGGGAGTTACATATAAAATATGATTTACACACGACTAGTTATGTGACGTTTGTCTCTGTCTGTGAACTTTGAAACTTCAAATGACAGTAAAAGACAAACGATGCATAGTTATGCAGCGCATTAATTAGCGTTTATAAGTAAGGCGGTAAATTGTTACTTATTGCATAATTTTACAAACAACAAAATAAATAAACAACAGAAACAATGATGTCATCATAACATAACTGTTAGCATAAAATTATGTCATAATTCCAACTTATGTAAACGTAAGAGTTCACTTGGACACTCTTGACGGTCAAATTACTCGACCGATTTTGATGAACCGCCTGGTACCTGAAGTCGTATTCTGACAGTACTTGCCTGAACCTATTTGCAAAGTCGCTGTTTTTGACTGTCTATTTTTAACTACTTCTCAATTACGCAAATCAGGTATTTTGATTTTCTTTCTTTCTTTTCAATGAATATTGCGCCGAATTCAACAAAATTGTTTGAGAGTAACATAGGCTGCTTTTTATCCGGATTTTTTTCCCGAAATTGGAATATAGAGTCCCAATAAAACACTTTATTTACCGGGTTTAATCGCGTTTTATTCATTCATATTTTTAAACGAACCTAGCTTTCACCAACTTTACAGTAGGCTTTTTCAAGGTTGACACCTTTCAACCTCCTTGAGTCAACCTTGAAAATGCCAACTGTAAAGTTTGCGAAAGCTCGGTTCGTTGAAAAACCATGAAAAAAACGCGATTTAACCCGGTTAATAAAGTGTTTTATTATGCATAATCGCGAAAACTATAGAACAAATTATATAAAGTTCTTTTCGAGAAAGAAGTCCTACGGAAACAGCGCTGTTGGCGTCAGAAATTGTCTTAAAATGTCATTTTATTATATCCATTTCTTCCTCGTCAACTGTCACGGGGCTATGGAGCCCCGGACCTTTGTCGATGATGCGTGGAGCCAAAACCAACATGTAGGCTGAAATCTGTAGTCCGTACTTTGACCTTGCTAAGAAAAAACTTTGACTTAAGATAATTTTTGGTATTTATAAAGCGATCTTCGCAACTATCCAAGGTTTTTGCTTAGTAAAGTCGAATATTTTCAAATTTAGAATGTAAACCAATCAAAAATAATGACCTAAACATTGCTTCTCTGTTACGACTATGAAGTTCTGTTTATTTTATTCGTATATTACAAAATGAATTTCGACTAAATTCCAATTCAAAGTTTATGCTTAGTTTTTGCTAAGCTCAGTCTGAGCAAAGTCAAAGTACTTACGCACTAGATTTCAGCCGTAGAGGTCCGCGTCAATAACAATAGTTTTACTCGTAAACAATGCAGCTAAAGACAGCAACCAAGGATAACCTCAGAATCGAAATTAAAAAAAAAACTTATTTATCATTATTGTACCATTATTGACGGCCTCTGTGGTGTGGCTGGCTAAGCCTAGACTGCAACGCAGGTTGCGGGTTCGATTCCCGCCGGGAACAAATATTTCTGCTGACCATAAATGTTTGTTTCTGGTTCTGGATGTTTTCTATGTTTCTATGTATTTACAAAAAAAAGTATAATCTGTAAAGTATATCCTTTGTCTAGCACCTATAGTACAAGCCTAGCGCTTGGTTTTTGGCTAGATAGCGCTGTCTGTAATGTCGTCCAATATTTATTATTTAAATTTATTTATTATTACAATTTTTAACCAACCTGTTGTCAAATAACAATTTTAATCATCACGATCGATGTTATATAAAGTTACGCGTTACTTTAAAATGAACTCTTTCGTTAAGAAATGGATTCAAAAGACGATCGAAACAATAACAGAAGACGATCGAAGCGGAATTTCGTCGACGATCGTAATTAATTTCATGCGGAACACAGATCCATGTTCACTGGGTACGGGTCATCTGTAGACATTGTAGAGAGGGTATCATACAAATCCAAAACAAAGGACGATCGAAACAAAAACGAAATTCGATCGGAACGGGAACAAAAGACGATCGATACGGAAACAAAAGACGATCGCAGTGGATCGAAAAGACGATTCCACTTTGATCGTCTTTTGTTTCGTAACTTGTTTGATACTTGATTTAAATACTTCATGTCATTAAATACTTCACGTCATTACACACAGCGCAATCTAGCCCCAAACTAAGCACTAGGCTTGTACCAAGGGTACTAGACAACGGATATACTACATATTATACATAGAAAGACATAACCAGATACAAACATTTATTTTTAAGCATCAATATTTGCACCCGACGGGAATCGAACCCGTCGCCTTCTGCATTGCAGCCGAGCGTTTTGCTATTTAAGTCATTTCATGTGGAACACAAGTGTCTGCAGACATAGCTTGTAGAGTGGGTATCAATCGAGTTCAAAACAAAGGATGATCGAAACAAATACGAAATACTATAGGAACGGAAACAAAAGACGATCGATACGGGCAAAACAAAAAAAGACTATCGAAGCGGAATCGGAAGAACGAGATTCGAAAAGAGGATCGTTATTTATTTCACGTGGAACTCAAGCTAAATCTACAGGGGGGAGTGAAGGAACGCGTTAAGAAGATGTGTAGCTAAAATTTCATTTTTGTGATACCTAGTTCAAATGCGTGCAAATTGTTTAATTTCGGGGGCATATTTAATCAATTTAGTTAATGCAAAACATGGACTTTATTTAGCATTGTCTCCAAAGCTCCGTGAACAATCTTTGTCAATGGTCGCCGCGTTTACAAATGATTCCCTAGACTTGACTTTAACTATAACGACTTGACTGTTTCGAAGTTTCGATGCAAATAACTTGCATAATATAATTAATAATACTTGACACTGGCTAATTTCCAAATGGCCATAATCGGTTCACAACCGATAAGAAATTTAAAAAAAAACTACAGGGCGCAGTCTTTAGACGTGGCTCATAGGTACTGTATTGGGTATCAGAACGCGACAGACGCGCCTGTCCAAATATAACATGGTCGGGAGTCGGCATGGGACCCCGCCGCGTCTATTTCGGGCCGCGTCGGAGGGTCGTTGGCCTCCAGCCCTCTCGGCTGAGGGACCCTCGCTTTAGGGTGGCTGACCTATAGCGTCACTTTTAGGATACGTATATCAACATTTTACTTACAATTTTTGGTTATATTCAATTCAATTCAATTTATTATTCAAATAAAAATACAATCCATTTTAGTCTTAAGCTATGTTAGTTAATTCGATTATCGTCCATTAATTACATTCATATTTATTTTTAAACAAATTATTTTTCCGGTTGAATCGCGTTTTTATTCATTGCGTTTTTTTCGCGATTCAACCGGATAAATAAAGTGTTTTATTATGCAAAATCGCGAAAACCATAGAAGAAATAAAAATTATTTTTATTTGCATTAGACTATAATATGTGCACCTGATTCCAATGCATAATCACAGGATTATCCAGCCTCTCCAGCAAAAAGTTATAAAAACCGTCCGTTTTGTTGGTTATTTTGTGCAAACTGGTCCTATCAGTAAATGCTTTTTTACCGCGGCTGCAAGGAAAGGGTTATGTTTTACTGCCAAGGTATCTTGTATTTGGGTTTGTAATATTCTTCCTCAGCTCGTATCTTCCAAACCTCTCGATGGATTTCTTTAATTACGGTATTGTTAGATTCGTCGCTTTCTCCAATGGTTCTTAGATAGGTGTCAAAAAATAAAAACAATATGGCGACCTCCAGGCGCCATATTGTTTAAAAGAAAAAAAAATAGAGATGAACTGGCTATATGTCGAGTGGAGTATTTTTGAATAGGTATTTAATAATAATAATTAGGTTAATTTCGTCTATGGTTTTCGCGATTTTGCATAATAAAACACTTTATTTATCCGGTTGAATCGCGTTTTTATTCATTGTTCTAAACGAACCGAGCTTTCGCCAACTTTACAGTTGGCTTTTTCAAGGTTGACGGACAACCTCAAGTTTTATTAATTCATAGGTTTCTTCAATCATTTCTCATTTAATGATACCATTTATTTATAACAGTAAACTTGCTAAAATTACACGGCTTAAACTCATATTACTTTTTTACTCGGGTTTTATTTACGTATTGTTATATTTAAATTCTCTTACATCGACGTTTCGACTATGTTACACTGGTTTTGGTAGACTAACAGTTGAGGTAAGTGAATTTAAATATAACAATACGCGAATAGGACCCCGAGTAAAATACTAGTAGGGTTGTGGTAGCGAATGCTACCACTGCAGGCTGCACGAAATAATTATGAGCTTTGAAAAATCTCCGGTAGACGCGATTAGACGAGTATCTATCTACTCATCGTAGGCTGAAATCATTAGTGCGTACTTTGACTTTGCTCAGACTGATTTTAGCAAAAACTAAGCATAAACTTTGAATTGGAATTTAAAGTCGAAATTCATTTTGTAATATACGAATAAAATGAAAAGAACTTCGCAGTCATAACAGAGAAGCAAAGTTTAGGTCATTATGTTTGATCGGTTTACATTCTAAATTTGATAAACTTCGACTTTACTAAGCAAACGCTTTGGATAGTTGCGAAGATCGCTTTATAAATACCAAGAATTGTCTTAAGTCAAAGTTTTTGCTTGGCAAAGTCAAAGTACGGACTATGGATTTCAGCATTAATTTGTCACCTATATTTTGAACCGTGTCGTAACAAGAGGTACCTGAAAGAACCCAGCGTTATCTAATCAAATGATACTGATAAAGGCGAGGACTACACTCATAAAATATGGGTGTCTATTTTTTTTTATTACTGCCTTTGACGGCCTCTGTGGTGCGTCGGGCATACGCCGGGCAATGCAGAAGGCTCCGGGTTCGATTCCCGCTAGGTGCAAAAATTCAAAAATCTATTTAATGTCATTTTAGTATGTTAATATCGAGGACGCAACTCCTTGCAGCATTGTTTTCTATCTCATAAAGTTTAGGATATCCCCCTGAAAGTCAATCGAAATGGTTCACCCTGTATAAATAAATAATAAATAAATAAATCCTGTGACGAACACACAGCGCCATCTAGCCCCATGGTAAGCTTGTGTTACGGTGACTAGACAACGGATATTCTACTTATATTTATTTTTCTGTTGTAAATACATCCATTATACATAGAAAAACAACCAGACCAGAAATAAATATTTATTTTTAAGCATAAATATTTGCACCCAGCGGGAATCAATTCAATTCATTTATTTCGAATAAGGGTACAGTTTGGTGTCGAACCCGCAACCTTCTGTATTGCAGCCAAGCGTTCGCCCGACGCGCCACAGAGGTTGTCCAGTATAAAATATTCTCTTAAACAGGATACTAAGGGTGTGCTTAGTGATTTTTGCATAATTTCATTCAACTGAGAAAAACAGTTGGGTTAAAAAAGTACCTACCCTATATCAGTGATTTTTGCATAATTTTATGTTGCCTCAAGACCCCAGCACTAGTTATTCACGACATCGATGTTGCCTTCTCTTTTACACTCGTTTCGAAGACCTTCCTGCTGTCTCTTTCACACTAAACTTAAGGGTCATCACCAGTCTTTTCACAATTTTGTTTTGATTTAATAATTGCTTAGTTTAAGGCTAGATGGCGTTGTGTGATTTACTAGTATTATAAATAGATAAATAAATATTGCACCACATTAAACACAGCGCAATCTAGCCCCAAACTAAGCACTAAGCTTGTACTATGGGTACTAGACAACGGATATACTACATATTATACTTTTTTGTAAATACATATAAATAAGAAGGTCAATATAATTTCTTCTATAGTTTTCGCGATTTAGCATAATAAACCGCTTTTTTTACTGGGCTTAATCGCGCTTTATTCATGATTTTTGAACGACCGAGCTTACGCCAACTTTCGTCGGCTTTTTTAAGGCTGACATCATGAAATCTTACTAATATTATAAACGCGAAAGTTTGTATGTAAGTATGTATGTATGTGAGGTTGTTACTCTTTCACGCAAAAACTACTGAACCGATTGCGATGAAACTTGGAATATAGGTAGCTGGGGACCTGGATTAACACATAGTTAATTATCTACTACTTTTTATCCCGATATTCCCGCGGGAACGGGACTTACGCGGGTAAAACCGCGGGGCGCAGCTAGTCATGAATAAAGCGCGATTAAATCCGGTAAATAAAGTGTTTTTGTAAAAATGTGAGTGTGTATGTTGATGTGTTGCTCCTTCACGCAAAAACAGCTGAACCGATTGCAATGAAACTCTGTATGTAGATAGCTGGAGATCTGGAATAACATAGTAGAATAATAAATAAATAATAAAGGTAGGATCAGAGATATGTAAAAACTTCTAGATACGTAATAGGGCGAATTTCTTGGCAACACAAATCTAAGCTAACTAGCCAAAGAAGTCTTAGTTCCATCCCAGCTCACGTCACGATCGCTTTAGTTATAAAATTATGACATCTCTTCCTTACGTAATGCAAGTAGCAGTGAGTCTTGTTTTAGAAAGAGATAACAATAGTTTCGTTGTATAGCATAGTTTGTGCCGCTTTTCAATGATGATTTGTGCTGCAATGGCGTCTCTATAACTTTAATAGACTCATTGGGTAGGATAATAAAATTTTATCCAGATATTCCCGCGTAATCGGGAATTTTTGCTTGTATTGAAAGAAGATCGGCCTTTTTCCTCAGAGCTCAGACCTAGGGGGTAAAGGTACATTAGTGAAATTTTAAAGGCATTCTTAAAACACAAGATATGGATTATTCAACTGATTTACGTTATCTAAAGACACGGTGTTAGTATTTTCGGTTATTTTTCGCTAGATTATAATATTTTGTATATTAAAGTTTCACAGTTAAGAGCTCCAAACTCCAAACCTAAAAAATGGCGGCTCAATCTCTGCCAACTTAGGAGAATAGTGTAGTGCTCCTAAGTGTGAAACTTTAACATACAATTTCATTTAATTTAGCGAAAATAGAACGAAAATACTCACACATGAGTGGCTTTAAATCACGTAAACCTATTGAATAATCCAATATAATAATATCTTCTTTTAGGAAAATTCGTATTAAAAGGTGTTTGAAGTGCAAAATGTCTTATCTGTGGAACATAGCAGGAGCCTTATTTTTGAATCGCTCGTTGCACTTCAGGCGATTTAAATAATTCGATATCTGCTGATTATCGTTTGATGCCGGACTCCTGCTGCGAGTGGTTGATACCACTCGATGTGGACGTGCGATTGACGTATAAAAATTACAGAAATTGAACGAAAATCAGTAGAAATCGAGGTATTAAAATCGCTCGAAATGCCTCATTTGGTTCAAAAATAGAGCTCCTGGTCCATTTTGAACGGTCTTCTTTAATCGTATTTTCTCATGTTTCAGGTACTTGGAAGAAAATCAGTATTTAAAATCCAAAATCTAGTCTCAAAGTTTCTAACTACTTAAACGAGTGTACTTAAATAAAAAATAATTAAATAAACAAACTTATTTTTATATAAATAAAAAATAACTATATAGTGTATTCTGTGATATTATAGTGGACTTTTGTGCAATTTTGTCGTCTTTTGTCGCCAAAGATTCGTAGGATGTTCCATTTTTAAATTATATTAGAAAAAAAAAATACTTAAACAAAATGGCGGCGATACCTCCTCAACAGTTCTGCGTAAGGTGGAATTCATACCATACGAATTTACAGGTGAGTTTTGGTTATTTTAAGCCTGAAGGCTGCGGGTTCGATTCCCGCCGGGAACAATGTTCCTGCTGACCATAAATGTTTGTTTCTGGTTCTGGGAGTTTTCTGTGTAGTCTATACTTATACTACTTATCCTCTAGACCACTTTTTTTTAATTTACTTTCAAGTACAGACATTTTGTCCTCTCTTCCTTTATTCTAAGTATAGATAGATATAGATTAAAATGTCACGTCATGAACTGCAATGTACTGCGCTTCTTATTTACTTAACTACAGCAAGTTGAACACCTACGTATCTCTGTTAAAATAAAAACCAATATTTACCGGGTTTTACTCCAGTTAAATTTAACCGAGACCGTTTACTCAGGGGGGCACAGTGAGAACCCCCATGTGTTTTTTCGTGACTTCTTCTTATGTGAGGGCGCGTTCCGAAGCCATGGTAGTTTATTGAGTTAACTAGAAATATTAAAAATATATAATTTAAATTCATAACTATGTATAACAATAACTCTAAAGTCTGCGAACACTGGAACGTTTTGATACAAATAATTATTAGCTGGTAGTGTACAGTAACTTTTTAGAATATTAAATATACGAATTACATCTCAGTAAACCTTGAAAAAAGTGTAAAGTTAGCGGAAGCTCGGTACCTTGTAATAATCCCCTTATTAAATAAAACGCAAAGACATAATTACTTAACTCAGATGCTAACGAATTTCGATTGAAACAATATGAAATTGTTTTTTTTTAATTCAAGTCATTTTTCACATCATTCGGTAGCAGACAAATAGCACTTAAAATTAGTGATTGTAACTAGAAATTGATAAATCTTACTTAATATTATAAACGCGAAAGTTTGTATGTAAGTATGTATGTGAGGTTGTTACTCTTTCACACAAAAACTACTGAACCGATTGCGATGAAATTTGGAATATAGGTAGCTGGGGACCTGGATTAACACAGGAGTAACAACCTCACATACATACAAACTTTCGCGTTTATAATATTAGTAAGAAGTAGTATTATAAATTATAATAACTTATTTGTTTACTTAACATAGATCTCTAGTTTGTAATTTTTAATTTAAATACAAATAAATGTCTGTGACCGACACACAGAGTCATCTAGACCCATGGTAAGCTGATAAGCTTGTGTTACGGTGACTAGACAACAGATACTACTTGTATTTATTTTTCTTTTGTAAATACATACATAGTTATGATGCCAAGATGATGACAAGACAAGGCAATGGTGAGTAGACAAGGTGTTACAATGTTTCGTGTCCGCTTCACAGTCATGGTTTCCGCGCGTGCTGCTCAGCGAGCAGTTCGCGGACGTGACGCTTGCTTGCGAGTCGAGGCAGCTCAGATGTCACAAGCTGGTGCTCTCAGCTTGCTCCGCCTACCTCGAGCGGTTGCTGGCCCAGAATCCTTGCAAGCACCCCATTGTGCTTATGAGGGATATGAGGTAAGTTCTGTAACTAATCGAACGAGCAAAGCGAGTGGGGTCCAGTGTAGACGGGCCTGTCGTTTGTATCATTGTATGTTTGTTCGACGATAACTTGAGTATCGTAGCTCCGATCTTCATGAATTTTGGTATGCGCGTAGTTTAGGTCAATAGAATTTATGAGTTCGAAGATGAGCCTGATCGGTGGGGGGGGGTTGGGGAGGTAGGGGGTCGTGAGGTCTCGGTTCGGGGCGAACTCCTAGTGTAAATTAGGCTTTAGTACAATAGGGTTGCCAACCGTACTATACTATACAAGGTGTAACGGGTAAGCCCTTTTAATCCGAAAGGGGGTTGTTCTAGACGTCTAGGCGAACAACTTTTGTTCTACGACTTTTGGAAATTCGAAGTACTTTTCGAAATTTGAGGTGTAAAATTTACTTGAAAATCAGCTGTTTCTGAGAGTTCGAGGTCATTGACCTTATGTTGTCCTTTTGTTTAGTTTGAAGGGTTTCAATCAAAACTTCATTTAACTATATTTTCAAAAGCAGCTCTTTTTCCAGTGAAACATAATCTCAATATTTTCAAAAAAAAGTATGAATTTTCAAAAGTCGTCTCAAACAACCCCCTTTCGGATTAAAAGGGCATACCCGTTACAAATTGTATAGTATTGTACTATATTTCAGGTCAACGTACTATAATAAATAATACACTTTTTAAAGAACATAAAGTACGCAAAAATACTATATTTTTAACAGACAAATTTTTTCAAAGTTATTTTTAATTTTCTGGCTTTGTGGCGATCGCATCTTGAATACAGTCAAATAAAAATATACACATGTATTGGAGATAAGAAAGAAATAGGACAAACATCAATTTAATAAAAATGAGCTGCTTATGACTATACATTTAAATATAGGAGGTAAAGAAGCATTAGAAACATTTATAAAAGAATAGAAGCATAGGAGGGTGGTATAGGTGCTGGGCAAGCCTACTCCACCTAACAATGTCCCGGGGACTACAGCGCCATAAAATTGTATGGATTAAAAGTTGCTTGCGCTGTATTATATTCCTAATATATCATCTACAATTAGATGAAAAGGCCAATTATTATTAATTGATTGTACTCTCCACAGATTCAGCGAGATGCAAGCTCTGGTAGACTTCATGTATAAAGGCGAAGTGAACGTGACACAGGACGAGCTGCCCAGCTTGCTCAAGTCGGCTGAAGCATTGCAGATTAGAGGTACTTAATTGTCACATGAGTCGCATATGACTCTTGCTCGTATTTTACACTCCACAGTGAGTTACATATAACTCATGGACAACTTTTGCCCTGTCCAACGAGTCACATATGACGCATGATCAACTTTTGCCCTGTCCAACGAGTCACATATGACTCATGATCAACTTTTGCCCTGTCCAATGTGTCACATATGACTCACGCTAAACTTTTAGACTTCATATAAAGGGCGAACTGTCTCACCTGATGGAAAGCGACGATGTGGTCTAAGATGTTGCACGATTTTTGAGTTTTGCGATTACGTATCCCATATGACAGTTACAGTGGCTAGTTTTAATTGCAATGGCATTATGTTTCTTTAACTTAACTTCTTGTACTCTCCCAGATTGTTATCCTCTTAAACTAAAATCTCCCCTAACGTGGGGTATGTTCCAGGGCTCTGCTCCAGTGAGAACGCGTCGCTAGTATCGGAAGGGGGATCCCCCGAGCTTTCTCCCCACGCTTCTCTCCCCCCGCAACATGGCAACACCAGCGCTAATGTCAATGGTACGTATAAAAGAAGATCCGCGTTTTTCCTCAGAGCTCAGACCTAGGGTGTAGAGGTACATTAATGAAATTGTAAAGGCATTCCTAAAACACAAGATTGGATTATTCAACTGATTTACGTGATCTAAAGCCACGGTGTAAGTATTTTCCTTTATTTTCCGCTAGATTAAAAAAATTGTTTATTGAAGTTTCACAGTTAAAAGCTGCAAACCTGCTGGCGGCTCAATCTCTTCTAACTTAGGAGAATAGCGTAGGTTTCCTAACTGTGAAACTTTAACAAACAATATCTTTTAATTTAGCGAAAATAAAACGAAAATACTAACACAGTGGCTATAGATTCATATTAAAAGTTGTTTGAAGTGAAAAATGTTATCTGTGAAACGTAGTTGGTCCATTTTGAACGGTCTTCTTAGGGCTTCTACTTTTTATTATTTCTGATCCGTTTGGCTATTTGGAAAGTAGCCAGTGTCAAGTATTATTAATTTTTAAAAGTTATTTGCATCAAAACGGTCAAGTTGTGGTAGTTAAAGTCAAGACAAGGAAGTAATTGTAAATGGTGGCCCTTTACAATGACGGTTCACGGAGCTTTGGAGACAACGCTAAAGTCCATGTTTTGCACTGATTTTCACTTTCATTACATTTGTAACCTTTACGAAATTAAGTTGATTTAATTTGCCCCCGAAATAACGATAAAAACACCAGTCAAGTGCGAGAAAAAACTGTATAGAAATAGGTTGCGTAGTTTTAAAGAAGTATGCATAAATACAAACAGCGGCCCTAGCTAAAATTCTTATCGAATAACGAAAACGCCAATCGACAGATTTTTTTGTATGAAATTGACATAAGCTCGCGAAAAATCAAACGTGACCTTATGTCAATTTCATACAAAAAAAATCTGTCGATTGGCGTTTTCGTTATTCGATAAAAAATTTGGCTAAGGCCGCAGAGCAGATAGTGATTTGTTTTGTTTTACTATGTAATGAAGTGTGATTATATGATATCTCTCCCCCTTCCAGGCGGCCCGCCTCCCCCATCCAAGCCGTTTTCTCCCCCAAAGAAGAAAGAGAATGACGTGAAAGAAGAGACGGTCGAAGAGGACGGACTTTACTACGGAGAGTTGGACCACGACCAGATGGAGTATCAGGAGGTAGGTTGGGGGGAGTAGGGGGTATTTGGGGGAGTAAGGGGTCTAGGGGTTTATTATAAGATAGTTATTTGGGGGAGATTTGGGGCTTAATAATAGGTGTAATATGGGGGTTATTGGTCGAATCAGGGGGATTTAAGGGTTTAATCATAGGTATAATATTATGGGAGTGTTTGGGGAAGTCATGGGGTGATTTTGGGGGTTATTAACAAGATGGTTGTGTACCTTTGGGGAGGAGGGGGAGTTTTTTTTATTTTTTATTTATTTATTTAAACAAGAAAAATACATTAAATTATTACATAAATTACATTCATAAAACCATTTTTTTGTTTGTCTTGGACGTAAGAGGTTTCCTCTTTCCTTAAGTAGAAGTGATTAATTAAGAGGTGTTAGGTTTGTTATAAGATGGTTAGTTTGGGGAGATTTGGGGTGGGCAGGGGGAGATTTAAGGAATCAGTGTGAGATTCAAAAGGTCAGTCAGGGGCATTTTCGAAGTTTTACCAGAATGTATGTTGGGGGTATTTAGGGGGTCGGGAGGAGATGAAGGGGTATAATACCAGGATGTTAGTTGGAGAAGATTTAGGGGGGGGGGGGTTAAATCAATAACACATTTTGATTCTTGATTCAGAAACTACTGGACCGATTTCAAAAAATCTTTCACCAATAGAAAGATACTTTATCCAGGAGTAACATAGGCTACTTTTGATCCCGAAATTCCCACGGGATGGGGAATTACGCAGGTGAAACAGCTGGACGTATCAAGTTTATTAATAAACCTTTTGTTCCAGGATGAGGAACCTGGCAAACCCAGCAGTAGCCTCGGACAGACTTCTGGTAAGTCTAAATTATTAGTTTTTTTTTAGAAGAAAAATAAAAGCAAATTATTTGTAAATACGTATTTTATAAAGAAATTGTTTGAAAATGGTGTATTAATTTTTGAAATAATGGATTCTATGTTAGATTTTTCTTAAAAATTAATAATTGGGAAATAATTTTTACTTCATTTTTGAAAATAATAATAATTAGGAGACGATTTTCACTTCATTTTAAAAATAATTATGATTAGGAGATGGTTTTTATTTCATTTTTAAGTAAGGTAGTTAACTCACAGTATTTAAAATGAAAAGAACGCATTTTGACTCCATTTTTAGGGTTCGGTAAAAAAAGGAATCTTTAAAAGATTCGAGGCCTCGATAAACGAGGCACTCGTTTATCTATCTTTTTATTGGGAATTTCCTAAAACTTTATTTTGAATTTCCAAAAGTTGTTCGCTTATACGTTTGAAACCCCCTTTCAGCTTTAACGCATCCTCGTTACACCTTGTATATAAAAAAAAAAAAAACAAAAAAAAAACTGGCATATTATAAAAATACAAGATGTAACGGGTAAGTCCTTTTAATCCGAAAGGGGGTTGTTCTAGACGTCTAGGCCAACAACTTTTGTTCTATGACTTTTGGAAATCCGAAGTACTTTTCGAAAATTTTAAGTGTAAAGTTTACTTGAAGATCAGCTGTTTCTTAGAGTTCGAGGTCATTGACCTTATGTTGTCCTTTTATTTAGTTTGGTCTACTACAATCAAACCTTCAATTCCTTTTATTTTCAAAAACAGCTGTTTTTTCAGTGAAACATAATCTCAAAATTTTCAAAAAAAAAGTTCGAATTTTCAAAAGTCGTAGAACAAAAGGTGTTCGCCTAGACGTCTAGAACAACCACCTTTCGGATTAAAAGGACTTACCCGTTACATCTTGTATACTACAATGTGTTTTAGTGAGGGTAGATAATTTATGACGAAAAGGGACTTGTTCTAGATTTCTAGGAGAACAAATCAATATCATCAAATTAATACACCATTTTGATTTTTTGTAAAAAAAAATACAACTTTTATTTTTTCGTTATATTTTTTCAATGTTTATTTGCAATGTGACTTCTCTCTTGTCACTTGCATTTTTATTTTTTTTTGTTTATTTATTTTTTATGATTAACAACAAATACTAAACAAAAATTAAAATGTAATAAAAATCACACCCACGCGTGATGACAAACCGTGTGATTTAAAATTTTCCGCGTTATTTTTGCTATTTGAAGTTGATTTTCGCGCGTTTGTGACTTGAAATAAGTTTCGCGCGTATTTTTTCGCGAAAAAGTTGATTTTCGCGCGGTTTTTGAGTGTGTGCCATAGAGTAAAAAGAGCGAAGAACATTGTAAATGGACATTGCCTTAAGAATGATGTCTGTAAGGTAGGCCGATTTCAAATACATACCTTTTTTGTAACAGTTGTGACAAAGAACTGCGATTTTCACTCGTGATTTTTGGTAACACATGTGATTTTACTTATATCAAATGAAACAGTGATTTTCACCGTTGAACGTTCCAGTTACCATAATAAATTGTGATCGTTTGCGATTTTTACGGGTAAAAACGACTTCTCGATATCACTCGCTATTTTCATTAGTAATTATCACATGTGATTTCTGTCCCTAATCACATATTCACCTGTGATTTATCGCAGTTAAGTCGCAAGTAAAGTAGTTTTTCGTAGATTTTTGCTAAATTAATTTGGACCATGAATGTGATTGGATTTAAAACCGCTTTTACGGGTATTTGTACGACTTATTCATGTTTTTATTTTAGTAGAGATATCTTACAGACATTATTTTTGTGGACATTCATGGTTCAACTTTTTGTACCACATTTTGGAGTTGCTTTTTGTCATGTTCTACAGCGAAGGTGGCGTGAGTTGAAAAGGGTTGTTCTAGACGTCTAAGCAAAATTGTGTTCGGCGTTTTTTTTTTAAATTAGAATTCCTTTTTTTATATTTTAGTGTGACTCAAAATAACCTGTTGCTTGGCATTAAAAAAAATCTAGTTTCAATTCCTTTTCGACATTCTTTACCCTCGCTGATATACACACCGTATGATATTTTGTAGTTGAAAGTAACTGTTGCATGCTAAATGTAGAATCGAAAAATTGCTAAATTAAAAGTACCTTTAATAATGTTGCCTAATAATTTTAATTCCCATTTTTTTCTCCCAAAATAAATAAAATGTTTTTTTTTTAATTCATTTACAGGTCGGCACAATTTCCTCCGAGTGAAGCCTGAAAGCGAATTGTTTTTCCAAAATAAATTGCAAAACTTGGCCAAAGCGAACTCTGACTATTTGACAAAACTATCCAAAATGAATCCTGTCGAAATAAGAAACGAATTTTCAAAATACGGACTAAATACAAATTTAGACGAAATTTATCAAAAAAATCAAGAAAAATCAGAAAATGATTACTACAAATCCTGGCTAGAACAAAACGGCGAATTGGAAGTGTCTCTATTAAAAGCGAGTCAAGTTAAAAAGCAGAAAATCGATTTGAAAAATCAAAAATCCGAAGTCGAACTTATACCGAAAATCAAGGACAGTGTTGTCAGTAAAGAAATTTACCCGAAAATTGGGGAAAAAGTACCGATGAGGAGGCGCGGGCGCCCTCCTATTTTTAAAGATAAAAATGTGGATATCGGAGATTCGGTGTTGAAATCGGATTTGGATCAGTTTCTGGAGGGAAAAGAGGTTAGTTCGTCGGGACTTTCTCGGAAGGACCTCGAAAGGGTTATGATGGGGAAATTCAACCCCAATAGAAGATACTCTAATGAGGCGATGTGGGCAGCACTCATGGATGTTAAGAAAGGGGGGAGTATTTATAGGTATGTGTTTTTGAACATTTTAGGTACCCCTATATCTTCTTTTTCTTTTATATGGCTATATTCCATTTGGACATTTGCCAGTGTCAATATTTGCAAGTTATTTGCATCGAATCAGTCAAGTCGTCATAGTTAAAGTGAAGTCGAGGGCAAAATTGTAAAACGGTGGCCATTTACAATGATTGTTCACTAAACTTTTTTTTTTGTTTTGTTAAGTTTGTTTGTTGTTTTTTATGCTCTAGGCATTTATCTTCTAAAAATATTTTCAAGGATTTTTCCCCCGCGAGTTAGTTTTTTACATTGTATTTTTCCTTGTTAATATTTTTAGTTAATATGTATAAATTTACCCCCTTATTTTTTTAATATATTTTAAAGTGTTTCCTGCACTTGGACGACTATTTACCCCCTTACTTATAAACGCTAATTAATACGCTGCATAACTATGCATCGTTTGTCTTTTATTGTCACATGAAGTTCCAAAGTTAACAGACAGAGACAAACGTCACGTAACTTAGTCAAGTAGCCAAATGATCATGTGCATTTAATGTTGTACAAAAATCTAAAGGAAATAAACTATTTTGATTTTTACGTGTGAATAATATTTTATAAGTAAAAGGAGTTAGTTGATAAAGTGTGCATTATGTATCCACAGAGCTGCGCAGACGCACAAGGTTCCGCGCAAATCGCTCCGCAACTGGATGAAACGATGCCACATCAAATCGTCCTTCCCAATGCCGCAACAGTTAAAACAGTTCGTCGAAAACAGTAAAAAACAAAAGGAATACAAGACCTACGAAGAGGACAAGGGCTTGGCCGAAACGGATGCGGCTTACAACGATGGAGAAATCGAATTCGGGAAACATTTCCTTTTCAACACGGCCTTGTCTAGCGATGAGAGTGGAAAGAATGAGGAGAAAATTGAAACTGGGGAGAATTGTGGGGAAAATATTGGGGAGAATGTCGGCGAGGATGGCAGCACTGTGCTCGATATGTCCCTTCACGAGTAGTGTTACTAGTTTGTTTATAAAAAAATGCCAATTTAAAATATACTTAGTAGATGTTTTTCGCGCTGGCAATACTGCGTTTAAATTTTTTTTAGGTCCGGTAGCGTTTTTTGAGTCTAGAAGTTCAAAGTGCTTTATTACCTTCGTTGGATGTTTCCAAAGCGGAATTCGAACCAAAAATCACTGGATTTTTTTTTGGTAATATTCTATTTAACAAGCAAACGTTTATATATTTGGTGGTATACGAAATTAATTACTTAATTTATTTACCCTTATTGGGAGATTTGTGTGGCCGCGCTGGCAACACTATTAAAAATACAACTGCCAAAGATTTGTCAAAGATCATTTTTAAAAAGTCTATTTACGTTATACGTTATTTATTTTAAAATATGAATCATCCAAAGAATTATTTAATTTTACCCAAAAAAGGATGCCAGTTGAAATAATTTTCCCTAAAAGTTGGGAGATTACCAAACTTTAAATAGTACTTTAGTATAATAATTATATTAATATTGAATTGTCGTTGTATTGCGTGTAATTATTAATTAATTATATTATTATTTTTAATTATAGTTAAATCATTATAAAAAAAACTGATTGGCCTTTAAATAAAAAATTGTGTGCTTGAACGGACTGCGTCCAGATATATTTAAAAGACTTAAATTTTTTAGCTTAATATTGAAAAATTTATAAAATTTATAGTTTTAGGGACAGTAAATGGTAGTTATTTTTTAAAATTGATAAAATTTTGAGAAAAATATAAAACATTATAACGCTTGCTGCACTACTCTTAGTGCGAGTTTTTTCGTAAAAAAAATCGCGAACATGATGGTTAAGTTAACGCGTATTTTGTATAGAAACTGGTAATTTTGATATCGTCCGCTAGGGGCGCTTTTTGAGTTTCTATACAAAATACGCGTTAACTTAAGGGCCTATATAACCCTAATAGCGTGACAGGGATAGAGCTAGCGAATGTCAGATGTGTAAGTGAAGGACGTAAGATGCGACTATGCAAAATTTTAATGCGTAAAATCGAACAATTGCTAGTTTCAAGATAACTAAACGTTAATCTTGAAATTCAAAACATTCACTGCCTGTATTGAGCTAAGTTCAGTTCTTATACAAAGTTTTATTAGATTTCGTACAATCTTGACTGAGCAATAATATCACTTATTTGTACAATTTAGAGGGAAGTTTGGATTTTTTTTCTATCGAGAAAATTTTCAGGAATCGTATTTTCGACATTCACGTGTTAGTAAATATCCTCGACTTTAATAAAAACTTTTATTTCAAATAACTTTTGTAGTAACTCACTCTAGAAACGTCAGTTCTGGCCTACTACGGCCGCTTAACCAACACGTTTGCGTTTTTTTTTACGATAAAATTCACAGTAAGGGTTCTGTAGTACCTAACCATTTTTTTATCTGTGACCGCCGCCGTTTAAAATCCGGTCGCAATGATTCATTTAAAGGTCCGGAATCCGGGCCTCAAAAGGTAAAAAGTAACACTTATAAAATTACTCGCTTGTGTTTGCTGAGCTTCAAAATAAGCGGCCTAAACTCTACAAAAAAAAAACAATCCTATAATTCGAAAAGTGCCTAAAATTTTACAAAATAACTACGAGTACTATTATTATTTAATTATAAAATAAACTGCTATTATTTATAAATAACTACATAATTAGGTTAATTAATAACAATGCTACCGTATTATTATTATTTGTTGCAATTTTAATGTACTTAACTAGTGCGAAAGTTGGAGGCATCGAAATTATTATTATTATTTTAGTAACTATTAATAATATCCAAAGATTGTGTTCCTATAAAATAGCCCACCATTATTTCTTAAGCGCGCATTTATAAGTCGCGGCTTAGGCGCGTCGTCGCGTCTTATCAGGGCGCAATTAGCCTTAAAGATACCTACCATATGATAGCTTTCAGTATCACCCAGGGGTCAATAATGACTACATCTCACAAACATGTATACTGAAGAATTTTTCAAAATTAAACTGTCTTTCGATTGCTTTGAATACATTTTGAAATATGACTACAAAGTTACATTTTACCGGGTCTTAATCGCGTATTATCAGTGAACGGATATAAACGTGGAAGAAATTACAAAACCTTTCCTTTCAATACTAACACACCTCAAATAATAGCGCCAAAACTTACTCAAATACGAAGTATGCATACATAAACTATAATATGCTTACTAGCTAAGCAATTGGACCTTTGTTTATATTTTCACCAATTGTGTGTTGACAACGAGGACGGCCTGTGGCCCGATTCTGTAAAAAACATAGCATGCGACAAGCAGGCGGGATGCAGGAGCATTGCATAAGTCTATTTGTTGCATGAGTAAAAATAAAACCTATTCTATAACTTCCTTTAATACTGATTGGATGAGAAACAAAGGGAGCTATTTCAATAATTAAGTAGCCCTTAATCTTAAAGGCTACATAACTAATTAAGTAGTATTTAAGTAAAATAACATTTACAGAATACGAATTAACGTACATCTCCTGCACGTCGCCTGCGTTCCGCCGGCATTCCGCATGCTATGTCCTTACCGAATCAGGGCCCTGGCGGCAATACGATTTTGCATAATAAAACACAATATTTACCGGTTTTTACTCGCGTTTTATTCAATACCGTCATTATTTTTAACGTCCGTGCTCTCGCCAACTTTACAGTTGGCTTTTTCAAGATAAACTAGTTGGTTGGTTAAGTCGACCTTGAAAAAAACAAATGTAAAACTAGAGTAACGAACAAAACCCGGTGAATATTGTGTTTTAAAATAAATAATATTACGCGATTATGACCCGGTAAAATTTAACTTTGTTAACAAATCGCGTGAATTTAAAAAGTTTATGACTACAAAAACCTATGGATGACACTGACGCATTACAGTTCGGTTATGAATTGGGTTATTTTTAGCTTTCCTTTCTCCCCCCAGAGTAAAACCTAAAATAATAATATTATTGCTGATCTTGAGTTAAATTTTATACTATTAAGTATTAAGTTTAATAAATCTAGATTTATCCTTTCTAACGTAAAGAAAACTCTCAACTTCTGTCCAGTATTTCTTAAATACCAAAATGTCGTAAATATAATTGAAATTGTAAAACGTAACTATGTCTGTTCATTAGAGAAAGCTTGACCAATTTTGATAAATCGCGAAAATTTGCCACAGACGAATTGTACTTATACTTTCTTCTACAATTTGTAACGGGTATGCCCTTTTAAGCCGAAAGGGGATTGTTCTAGACGTCTAGCCGAACACGTTTTGTTCTACGACTTTTGGAAATTCGAATTTTTTTTTGAAAATTTTGAGGTTATGTTTCACTGAAAAAACAGCTGCTTTGGAAAATAAAAGTTAATTGAAGTTTCGATTGTAGTAGACCAAACTAAATGAAAGGACAACATAAGGTCAATGACCTCGAACTCTCGAAACTTTACACTTAAAATTTTCGAAAAGTACTTCGAATTTCCAAAAGTCGTAGAACAAAAGTTGTTCGCCTAGACGTCTAGAACAACCCCCTTTCGGCTTAAAAGGGCTTACCCGTTTCACCTTGTAAGTATAAATTAATAAATACATAAGCCTATTCTATGAAGTGCCTATTAGTATATAAATATATACATAGTATAGGTGTATTCTAGGTTATAATAAACTAGCTGCGCCCGCGGTTTCACTCGCGTGAGTCCCGTTCCCGTGTCATACCAAAGCGCACGTGACAGAAGCTCTGTAAAGGGGCAATTTTTTCCCGCTTTTGCAATATTTTTCACAGATGCTCCGCTCCTTTTGGTCGTAGCGTGATGTTAAATAGCCTATCGTTCCTCGATAAATCGATAAACAAAAACAGCTGTTGATTTTCAGTAAAATCACCGAAATTTATTTTCAAAAGGTTTGATTTTCTAAAAGTTCAAAGGCCTAGACATCTAGAACTACCCTCTTTCGGCTTTTTAATGATCTTCACTGATACTCACTGTATTTATAAAATCAAATCATGTCCTTTAATAAAAGTAAAATAAAATTACAGAGGTACTCACTTAACTAAATGTTTTATTAAAACGCAGTCTTTGATTTATAATAAGTATTATAATTATTTTTATAGTTATCCTATTATATTAGGGGTTAAAGTATGAAATTGCCGATTTGTACTGAAAATCTTAATTGTTTATTTTTTAAATTTTTAACAAATTTATTTAATCAAAATAGTTGCCATTATTATCTATACATTGCTGCCATCTAATGGGAAGGTTATTAATGCCTTTGCGGTAGAACTCCGACGATCTAGACTGCACAAACTGTGTGAAAGCATTTTGTACTGCCTCCTGGGAAGAAAACTTCTTGTCACGTAGATAATTGTCCAAATCACGAAAAAAATGGTAGTCCGTTGGAGCAAGGTCTGGTGAATACGGAGGATGACGAATGGTTTCTAAGTGCAGTTCCTGAAGGGTCAAAATGGTTTCTCGTGCTGTGTGAGGTCTCGCGTTGTCGTGGAGCAATAATGGTGAAGATCGATTCATGAGTCGGGGCTGTTTTACTGCTAGTTTTGTCAACATGGTTCGGAGTTCGGCACAATAGACATCTGCCGTAATTGCTTGACCAGATCGAAGAAAACTATAGTGAATAACACCATGCTGAGACCACCAAACAGTTACCATTATGCATTACCTTTTTATTGGTAAGTTTTGCTTTAGGACACTGTTGTGGCATTTGACCTGGGGTCAGCCATTGCATTTTTCTTTTCCGGTTATCATAAAGAATCCACTTTTCATCACATGTTACAATTCGATCCAATATTCCTTCATTTCTGTACCGGTTCAACAAGGCAACACAAGTTTCAACACGCGTTTCTTTCTGCAGATCAGTCAAATCATGAGGCACCCATTTTTCGTATTTTTTTATTTTATTGATTTGACGCAAGTGAGTCAATAAAGTGGGTAAGGTAACGTTAAACCATGCCGCTAATTCCTGGGTAGTTTGACTAGGATCGGCTTCCACTATCTCTCTTAATTCATCGTTATTCACCTGTGTGGGCGGTCTTCCTCGTGGCTCGTTCTTTAAGTCGAAATTTCCATCACGAAAGCGTTTAAACCAAAATCGCACGGTGCGTTCATTAGTAGACCCCTCTCCAAACGCAGCATTGATATTGCGGGCTGTTTCTGCCGCGTTAGTTCCGCGTCGGAACTCGTATTCAAAAATCACTCGAATTTTCGCAGTATCCATCTTTCTTGTCTAAATTGAATAACAAAAACAATTGAAAGTCGATATTCAAATGTTTCACATTTTTTAAAAAAAGAACATCACAGAAACCATTTGAAAAAAGTTTCATTCGAAAACCTCAAGCAATGAAGATTCTATGTCAATTCAAAGAACCTATTGCAATAAAACGGCAATTTCATACTTTAACCCCTATTATTATAAATGTGAAAGTTGGATTGTTTGTTACTCAATCACGCAAAAACTACTAAACCGATTGCGATGAAACTTGGTATACAGGGTTATGGGTTTCGAATCCAAAACCGTTCAGGGGGTGATTTTCAACATCAAAACGAATAACTTTTGTTCTACGATTTTGCGAAATTCGTTTTTTTTTTTGCAAATTTTAAGGTTATATCTCACTGAAAAAAGACGACTGTTTTTGAAAATAAATTCAATTTAAGTTTTTATTGTAGTAGACCAAACTAAAAGAAATGACATCTTAAGGTCAATGACCTCTAACTCTATGAAACAGCTGATTTTCAAGTAAACTTTACACTTAAAATTTTCAAAAACTACTTTGAATTTCAAGAAGTCGTAGAACAAAACTTATTCGTTTTGATGTGAAGAATCACCCCCTAAACGGTTTTGGATTCGAAACCCATAACCCTGTATAAGTAGTTGGATATCGGGAATAACACATAGGCTACGTTTTATCCCGATATTCCCGCAGGAACGGGACTAACGCAGGTAAAACCGCGGGGCGCAGCTAGTGTAATATAATAGTACCTAATAGTAATATATTGTTTTAATATTATTATATTTTTAATATTGTATTTTGTTTTAAACATCGATGGAAGTGCAATTTTTGTAATTTGAAACCAAAAATATGCCTTAAAAGTCCTAAAAACCACGGATAGTTCTATTCGGCTATAACAACGTCAATAGGTCAATATGACGACCTCTGTGGCGCGTCGGGTGAACGCTTGGCTGCAATGCAGAAGGTTGCGGGTTTTATTCCCGCTGGGTGCAAATATTTATGCTTAAAAATAAATATTTGTATCTGGTCTGGGTGTTTTTCTATGTATAATATATATGTATTTACAAAAGAAAAGTAAATATAAGTAGTTTATCCGTTGTCTAGTCACCGTAACACAAGCTTAGCAGCTTACCATGGGGCTAGATGGCGCTGTGTGTTGGTCACAGACATTTATTTAATATTTAATAACTTGATTTTGACATTTGTTTTAATTCTCGTCAAATATGAACTATGACCGGTAAAATGAATATTTTCTTATTATTATCAATGTCAAAAACTTGATTTTGTAAAACGTTTCAATGTCACAATTTGTATTTGACATTGTTTCAAATTCAATAATTGAATTTGAAATCCATAATCTATTTTATTTTAACTTTGACATAACATTATTATTTTTAAATAACCCTTCTAGATAAGGGTATATAATGTATTCATTATTCGTACAGTATTATGTTTATATGTACTTAAAGTATCTACATATTACGAAATTACATAATTATTAATTAATGTTTGTGTTTTACCATTATTTGTTATTTATTAGTTCGTTAATTAATTACAAATAACAATTTGTGATTTATTAATTACATAATTATAAATATTAATTATAGTAGTAATATAAGTGATACTGATTGTACCAGTTTTTTGCTATTATGAGAGTTAATAAATGATAAAAGTGAAAACGACTTGTTTTATTAAACAACTTGATGACGCCACACGTAACGTTACATCACGCTGGCGTTGTGTTTCGACTTCTATAGTAATCATACTGCCATCCAAGCTAAATTATTAAAGAAAAACCCCAAGCTAAATTAGTTAAATTTTTGCATAACAATTCTTTTTTTGTGAGACCAAACACGGAAGTGTTAATCAAATCAAAATATATTTAATGTTAATTAATGTACACAATTTTATTTATTAAAATTTATATTTTTCTTTCCGTTTACGCGCGATGCCGTGACCAAGGGAAATATGGTTTCATTTTTATATATAAGAATTTAAAGTACCTACTTATTATTATTTGATTTGGTTGAGTATGATTATTTGGTAGTAATGTTATCTGAATGATATTAAATGAGTTATATTTCAATTTCTTGTTATTTTCAATGAGTCCTCCACTCATTGGTAATATAAAAGTTAAGATAAGTTTTATGATTATTATTTTAATCATTGAACTCCCGCCACTTAGAAGTTCTTTATAAATATTTATATTTTTAAACGAAATAGGTACCAATGGCGACATATAATTATAATTAAAACAAATTACACTGGCATTATTATTAATTAGAAATCATAATTATTATTTGTAATTACTAATTATAATTATATCAACACTGACTTCAAGAATTTTTACAAAAGAATTAAAAGTCTTTAAGCTTAAATCATATCCTTTTTGAAGTCAATTTAGGTTTAATTAAACCCTCGCGACTTTTCCTTGCTTCTCACCCGTCCCCGCCCGTAGCAAGTGAGGAAAAGCCCGCGCAATCTAAACTTTATACCAACGTAATAAGGGCGACCTCACTTGTTGCAGGCGTGCGGACTTCAACCGAGATAGTAACCCGGCACTTCATTGACATGGACCATGGCATACCTCTGAACATTCACGCGAGACCACGGATAGTTGGCCGAAGACCTAACGCAATAGTCAACATCGAAACGGACGTATTCCAAGAAAAGTCTTATAAGCAATACTCATCGCAACACCTGAGGGATGCTTTAATAGCAGTCAAAAAAGGCTATAGTGTTTACGCCGCGTCAAATAAATATGGTGTGCCGAGGAAAACGCTGAGAAATTGGATGGAAAAATACGATATAAAGAGTCAGTTTTCGAAAGGTCGTCGTGGGACGCGCACGTCTACGCAAATACTGGATCCGCTTGATTTGTTGACTGAGGCCAGATCGGAGAATTTTGAGGAGACACTTTAGACGATGCTGAAATGTTTCTAATATTGTATTTTGTTGTGTTTTTGAGATATTGGATCAAAATTCATTTTTCCGGTTTAAATCCCATTGCTTATTTTGTACTAAGCATTTTATCAATACATTACGTCGGAGGTTTTTCCAGATCTCTTGCGCACGTGTAGACTGAGATCTAATAGGTCATTCTCATTGTTTTAAAAAGAATAAACAACATAATTTAATCCCAGTGAAATATAGGGCGTTGATGAAGTGCTTAATATTACAAAATTAACGGCTTTAAACTGGAAAATGAGTTTGATTTCGCGAAACCTGTTTTCGTAAGGAAAGTGCTGAAATCTTGGCACTAACGGGCACATCTATTCACTCTATTTTTTATATTACAGTCTAAGATTATGTATGAATGATGCTGTGGCCCGATTCTGTAAAAACATTGCATGCGACAAGCAAGCGGGATGCATAAGCATTGCAGAAGTCGATTTGTTGCAGGAGTAAAAATAGTAGCTATTCTATAACTTCTTTAAATACTGATTGGCTGAGGAACAACGGGAGCTATTTAAATAATTAAGTAACCTTTAATTTTAAAGGCTACTTAACTAATTAAGTAGTAATTAAGTAAAATAACACTTACAGAATACGAATTAACGTACATCTCCTGCACGTCGCCTGCATTCCGCCGGCATTCCGCATGCTATGTCCTTACCAAATCGAGCCCCTGATTGGACGCTAACTCTGATTATAAAATTAGAGAATAACACTGCTGGTGACAGACCAACAGCGGAGTCAAACAGAGTTAAATCTAACAACACAATTTTGAGATTGAACATAATTGGAATTATTTGGGGAATTCTACATTTTGGGCTATCAACATTTCTAAATTCAATATTTTGGTCTTAAAGGTGAAATAATAATGTAAAATGTCCAAAGATCTTTAGCAATTTGTCTTGCCAAATAATTTATAGAGTAAAATAATTATGAAACGTAAATAAAACACTATGTAGGTATAATGATTGTATTTATTAATTGTAGAATAATTAATAATTTAAGTATTATTATTTATAATTATGATTGCATTTCTTTAAGTATATAATTATAAAACTTTAGTAGCTTTTCCTCGCATTTTCTGGGCCGTATTCTATCTTCTTCGAAGAACTTTTCGAAAAATTTAGGTGTAAAGTTTACTTGAAAATCAGCTGTTTCTGAGAGTTCGAGGTCATTGACATAATGTTGTCCTTTTATTTAGTTTGATGGTTTACAATCAAAACTTCAATTAACTTTATTTTCAAAAGCAGCTGTTTTTTCCGTGAAACATAATCTCAAAATTTTCGAAAAAAAAGTTTGAATTTTCAAAAGTTGTAGAACAAAAGTTGTTCGGCTAGACGTCTAGAACAACCCCCTTTCGGATTAAAAGGACTTACCCGTTACAAATTGTATATACTTTAGAGACAAACATACATATAGAATATATAGATCTAAAATTAAATTTTAGGGTTTTCTACCTTCGGTCGCGCTTCCCTAAAGCGTCGGTAGACTATGCCAGCTGGCCAGAAGTCGGCAGCAAAGAAGACGTCCCTAAGCGGTGCTGGGAACCGAAGAACGAAAGATTAAAAGTTTGTTTTCCTTTGTGACTCCCTCCAGTGCTTCTAGCTCAAAACCACCCGAGACCGTTATCGAGCTTATGAAGTGTGAGTAATTTCTTGAAAATAAAATTAACACCATCTGAATCTGGCGCGTGGTTACGACGATTTATTTATAGAATACGGACCCTAAAAGTGTCAGCTTCAGTTCACTATTTATATTTAAAACATTTTGTTGTCTTAAAAATGTATTTTAATCATAGTCTAGTATTATTACAGGGAAAAAATAATATTTGATTTGAATCGCCAAATAATTGATAGTCATAATGTACTTAATTATTATAGGTAATTATTAATTATAAGTTATTATTGTAATGGTAAGGTATTAATTATAAATAATAGGAATAAATGTTTTTTTCTTCTTCAAATAATATGTTTACCTAACAATCTAATCGGATCTGATGGTAAATAGGGTTAGTAAAAAAACATACAACAACCCTCGGGTTCTTTTATAATCGGATTATACCATCTTCAAACTTTAATTTAAACAACGTATGAAAAACGTATCAAAACGAATTGAGCGTACAGGAGCTCGATTCGTTAAGGACATAGCATGCGGAATGCCGGCAGAATTCAGGCGACGTGCAGGAGATGTACGTTATTTCGTATTCTGTAAATGTTATTTTACTTAATTACTATACTTAATTAGGAAAGTAGCCTTCAAAATTAAGGGCAACTTAATTATTTAGATAGCTCCCCTTGTCCGTGAGCCAATCAGTATTTAAAGAAGTTATAGAATAGCTATTATTTTTACTCCTGCATCAAATCGACTTCTGCAATGCATTCCGCCTGCTTGTCGCATGCTATGTTTTTACAAAATCAGGGCCCTGATGAGATGACATAATCATGACAGTTGAAGATGACAAGTTTAATTTCGAACAGAAAATATTTTTGAAATTGCCCCTATTTTGACTACTTTCAAGACTTTTTATCGATTGTCAAAGAACTGGGCCCTGATTCTCTAAAAACATAGCACGCGACAAGCAGGCGGGATGCATGAGCATTGCAGAAGTCGATTTGTTGCAGGAGTAAAAATTATAGCTATTTTATAACTTCTTTAAATACTGATTGGCTGAGGAACAAGGGGAGCTATTTAAATAATTAAGTAGCCCATAATTTTGAAGGCTACTAACTAATTAAGTAGTAATTAAGTAAAATAACATTTACAGCACACGAAATAACGTACATCTCCTGCACGGCGCCGGCATTCCGCATGCTATGTCCTTACCGAATCGAGCCCCTGTCATCTATGATATATATTATTTAAGGCAGCTTGTAACAAAGCTATAACAAATAACAATAAAGTACTTGTATAATTTATTATATTTTATTACGGAACCAAAAGTATTAAGTCATTAATTTACTAAACTTACTATAATTAATTACATTTAAAAGGAATGATTCCTACTCCTCACCCATATTATCTATCCAGTAGTTAACGACGACAACAGTGAAAATTGACAGGAACTTTGAAGTAGGTATATTGCTACTGTGAGATGATGTACATCGGCCCCATTGAGTTGAACTGCTGTGGTACCATCTAATTAGCATCCACCGCTACTAGTTGCTATTTACTGTCAAAAACATAGTTCGTATTCTACATTGCTGCTTTAAAGTAATCGCCGGTGACAACCACGTTACGTCAAAGCAGCAATGTACTGCAAGTTAGCCATTAGTAGCGGTTGATGCCAATTAGATGATACCAAAGCTGTCATTGAATGCGAGGTCTCTTGAGCTGCCGGTTTCAATAACAGTTGAATTCGACGGCGTCGCTTTCAAATGCATGCAAATTAACGCAATGGTTCGAACCGCGCAGGTTATTCCTTTGCGCAGTGGGATTTTGATGCCGATTGAAGCAAACAAAGCTTAGGTCAATATTTTTGTTTGGTTTACATTCTAAAATTGACAAACTTCGAATTTACTAAGCAAATTCTTTGAATAGTTGCGAAGATCGCTTTATAAATACCAAAAATTGTCTTAAGTCAAAGTTTTTACTTAGCAAAGTCAAAGTATGGACTAAAGATTTCAGCCTAAATCTTATAATAATTTTAAGTTACCTGGTTTTGGCGTTTAAATGTTTCTAAAAAAATAATTTAACAACCAAAAACAAACCAAAATTAGATATTTTGTAGACAAATTAATCGATATTTATAAATTATACTAGTTGGCCCCGCGGTTGCACCCGCGTAAGTTCCGATCCCGCAGGATTATCGGGATCAAAAGTATCTTATATTTCTCTCCATCACTTAAACTATTACAATGCAAATTTTCATCCAAATCGGGCGAACCGTTTGACCGTAAAGAGGGACAAACGAACTTTCAGATTTATAATATTAGTAGGTAAAGATTTAGGAACCCTATTTAATAATTATAAATAATAATGCCAGTATTTAAAGTAATTATAATTAATAATTACGGGTGATTGTATCGAATTGATGGATAATAAATAAATAAATAAATAATTTGTGTCGCATTTTTTTTGGTTTTTAATTTACCTACTTATAACCTTATAACCTTTACAATAAATATTATAAGTATTTATAGGCAAAGTACGAGTCGGACTATCGCACGAAGGGTTTCATACTGTTCTCACTTTTTTTGCATGGGAGCCCTGTCGAGTTCACCTCGACGCGACGTCGACTTGGGAATACGATGCTGTCGATAACGGGATTGGAAAAAGCTAGGAGCGAGCAGAAATTGTCGACGTCATAGACAATTTCTACTCCCGCTCCTTGCGCGGTAGCTTTTTCCAGAGCCGTTATCGAAAGTATCGTATTCCCAAATCGTGTAACGGGGTAGGGGGGGGGCTGGTTCCAGAGTATTTTACTTATATAAATATAGGATGCTTGCTTGTACAATACAAATGTAGCGGGCGTCATAATTGAATCCAAAGCGTAACGAAGGACTCTAGAGTTACCCCCAGTTTAATAAATAAAGGGTACATTTATTTATATAACAAACACTTTCAGACTAACAGCATTTAAACACCAAAACGTCTATTATACCATAATTACAAATAATTTATTGAAAATAAACTTTTAATCACATATTTTATCATAAGTAAAACTAAGTAGACATCAAAATGAATCAGCTAATACCAGAATACAGATAGTTTTCAAACAATATTTGTGCCTTGGCTCAACCAATCCATGGACAAATAAAATAAAAATATAAAGTTGTATAACTCTACTACTCCCACCTACTCTTTGTAAGAATTGGTTGGTTATTATTAGTATTTAAGCTCATACTTATGTGGCGGTCGCCCACAGTACCTACTAGATGGCGTTACTAGTATGAAATCCTGGATCACGATATCAACTTTCTTTCCGAGATAAGCTCATATACAACTACCGACGAAACATCGTCGGGCCGCGGCCTACCGGGCAAAACCACCTGCCCGGTGGAAGATCTTCCCTTTGGAGGTATACACCACCTCATACCACCAAACCGACATTGTATATCTACATTGTTTTTTTGCTCGTGAGATCCTATAATTGGCTTCCTGGTGATACATGTTAATTTATACTTCTGTAATAGCTGTTGGATTTCCTAAATAATAAGTAAATAAATAAAGCACGCTACGCTTCTGCATCAGATTCAGTTCCACGGACCATTTACAAAGAGGACATGCCTTTATCAGTTAGTCCTCGTGACACTTTGAGACGTAAGGGCCTACTTACTGAACTAGAGTTCGGGGTAAGTAGTTAAATTACGAAATTTGACTTAGTTTCCGATTTTAATACGTAGTCTTAATTTAGGGTGCTAAGACATCTACATATTTAATTACGTACCAGAACAAATAGTTGCAAAAATAATATTAAAACTAAAATAAAACTACTTACTTAAATTGAAATTAAACTAATTAAAAACTAAACTATATCTAAATCGGCTAAACCCTTGGTGGAGGGAAAAGTTGCCAAAATGCTGGCTGCATTGCCCCGTTGTATGCAAATACTTATTTTTTGGGCAAAATACGTAGTAAAGTCAACATAGGCCGAAGCAAGCAGTTTTGCAGTTTTTTTTTTGACCTGTAGATGAAAAATAAAAAGACGGATCTTAAATCTCACACTCAACCGCAATTTGTCACGCGTTGTTTCATGGAGACATCTGAATACAACATCTCTACTCCATATCTCGACGTCGGTTTGGAATACACACTGCGCAAAGGAAAAACCTGCACGAAACCTGCGCGGCGAAAACCATTGCGTTCTTTATGCATATGAAGGCGACGACGCGCAGTACAGTACAGTTGCCGTCAAGTTCAGCTATCATTGAATGCGACAGCTCAAGCGCATTGAACGCGACGGTGCCCGCAACGCAATGTACTGCGCGTCGTCGCCTTCAAATGCATGCAAAACAACGCAATGAACTCGACGCACAAACCGCCGCTCAGGTCTTTCCTTTGCGCAGAAACACCGTCCGCGTCGAGTTGAACTCGACGGAGCTTGCGCGGCCGAGCCCCTGCTGTGTGTTAAGACCTAAAACGTTTATATTCTAGAACTATCACCGTGTCCAGACTATGCGATAGCAAACGTCCAGTGCCAGTACGACAGTCCCTCAGACACGGAGGAGGAGCGGGGGGAGACGTTGCGGACGGGGGGAGGTGGGGGATGCGTCACCGACCACACCTACAACTCGAAGGATGAGCCGCCCGCTTTTATTATACACCAGGTACATTATACTTCGTTCGTGTAGTGATGTGTCTCAGTGTCTCAGTTGTCCTAACATGACCTAACGACTGCTATCAGAGATAACAACCGTATAGTAGTGTGTCTCACCTAGTGTTAGAGTTGTCAGGTCGCCCTAAGGCCTCTAACTTGATCTAACGACTGCTATCAGAGATAACAACCATATAGTGGTGTGTCTCACCTAGTGTTAGAGTTGTCAAGTCGCCCTAAGGCCTCTAACTTGACCTAACGACTGCTATGAGAGATAACAGCCTTATAGTGGAGTGTCTCACCTAGTGTTAGAGTTGTCAGGTCGCCCTAAGGCCTCTAACTTGACCTAACGACTGCTATCAGAGATGACAACCGTATAGTGGTGTGTCTCACCTAGTGTTAGAGTTGTCATGACAACTCTTAGGGCGACCTGCAGGTCGCCCTAAAGCCTCTAACTTGACCTAACTATTGACTGAATGTAAGTCTTTTATTCCAGCGGCTTCCACGGACTCCGGTGCCCCAGTCTCTTGGCCAGAAGATAATGACGCTGGCTCCAGAGCCAGGCCCCGGCCTGCCCACACTTAACGTCATTCACGTCGGGGATCAGCCGCCTCACATGGTACAATATCTTACTAATATTATAATAATAAACTAGCCGCGTAAGTCCCGTTCCCGCGGGAATTTCGGGACAAAAAGTAGCCTATGTGTTATTCCAGGTCCCCAGTTACCTACAATCTAAATTTCATCCAAATCCGTTCAGCCGTTTTTGCGTGATTGAGTAACAAACATAGAAACATCTAAACATCCAAACACACAGACTTTCACATTTATAATATTAGTAGAATAGGATATTGGGATATTAGGATAAATATTGCACTACATTACACACAGCGCTATCTTGCCCCAAACTAAGCACTAGGCTTGTACAACGGATATACTGCATTTTATAGTTAAGATCTCTTGCCCTTGCATGATTATGAAATAAATGAATTATTATCCATTCCTTGCATGATTATGAAATAAATGAATTATTATCAATTTCATTTTTGTGAGTGAAACCTACTGCAAATGGATGTTAAATCTTTAATTTCGGGGGCATATTAATCAATTTAGTTTCCTGAAGTGTAGTAAAAGTGAAAATCGGTTCGAAACATGGACTTTGGCGTTGTCTCCAAAGCTCCGTGAACAACGGTCGCCGTTTTACTATGATTCCCTTGACTTGACTTTAACTATGACGACTTGACTCTTTCGATGCAAATAACATGTAAAAATTAATAATACTTGACACTGGCTAATATCCAAATGGAATAAGCCATTTAAAAATAGAAGAAAATATTCGTGTATTTAAAGCAGTAGCTATGTTTAACGGTTCATATTTTTTATCGAATCAGTCCCATATAATTTTTTATTAAATTAACACGATTTAATATTTCGTAAATTTGTTTTTATTGCTCAAGGCATATTTACTAGAAAGTGCCGCCGCAAGTGAATTTTTGAAGATGAATTTTTCCTTTAAAAATATTTTGAACACGATTTGTTAACATAATATTTACATTTTACCGGGTTTTAATTTTTTTTTCTTAGCTCGACGTTTCGATCACTTTGGTCTCGGTCTGGAGGGGACTGCAAGTCCCAGTCTGTCAGTGCCATATAATTTTGAGTTTTGGCGGGAACTCGTTGAGGAGATGTGTTGCTAAATTTTCATTTTTGTGAAACCTAGTTCAAATGCGTGCAAATTGTTTAATTTCGGGGGCATATTAATCAATTTAGTTTCGTGAAGGTGTACAAGTGGAATGAAAGTGAAAATCGGTGCAAAACATTCAATCAATCAATCAATCAAATATTTATTTATTAACTATAACACTTATTAGACATTTTTCAAATTACATATATCAGACATCGATTCTACACTAAGCACAAGCTTGTATCGCAGTAACCGAGGAAACAATATAATGCAATATAGATAGACGCCTAATAAATCCATAAAAATATATACCTTATTAACTAACATACATATAAATTATTATTATAACTAAACACGAACTACATAACATGTTACGTGTTACGAGGGTGCGAGATTAGCGGCTGCACGGGGGGTGGTCTGCGGCGTCCACGGAACTTGCGGAACACGACTCCTTTCGGCCACAGCTCCTCCTTCAGGAAGGTCGATAGCTTCTCTGTAGGCACCCGTACAGCAAACGAACTGAAGTTCACGTTGCGGCGCGACTCTAACTGTTCGACCCACAGGCGGTACTTCGTCTTCAACCGCAAGTACTCCACGACATCATCTGATTTCGTGGTATAATGCAGGCGGGAGACGTAGATGTACGTCACAGGTTGGGCGGGACGCAGAATATTGTCCGGTCCGGTCGGCGCAGAGCCACTCAGGTTACGACAAGGTGGTTTTCTCTTCTTCTTCTCCACTTTGATAAAGCCATCCTTGTCAGGTTGACCCTTGGCAGCGGCTAGAGGCAGGACGCTGGGAGGGGGTTCGGCGCGAACGCTACCCCTCTCTTTCTTCATTGACTTAGTGTTGTCTCCACAGCTCCGTGAAGAATGTTTGTAAATGGCCGCCGTGTTTACAAATGATTCCCTAGACTTGACTTTAACTATGACGACTTGACTGTTTCGATGCAAATAACTTGCATAATAAATTAAAATACATGACACTGGCTAATTTCCTAATGGCCATAATCGGTTCACAACCGATAAGCAATAGAATATAATTTAACTATATTATCTTTTTTATTTTTATTTGTATGTATTTATTGTAATCAAGTGTTGTTACATTTACAAAACTGTATCTACTATAATTATTAAACAAGAAACGAAACAATAAAAAAAGCTAAAATTAAAACTAAAATTTAATAAAACACTTTATTTATCCGGTTTTATCGCGTTTTTATTCATTATTTGACCCGAGCTTTCGCCAACTTTACAGTTGGCTTTTTCAAGGTTGACTGAGATGTGTGAAAAAGCCAACTGTAAAGTTGGCGAAAGCTCGGGTCAAATAATGAATAAAAACGCGATAAAACCGGATAAATAAAGTGTTTTATTATGCAAAATCGCAAAACCATAGAAGAAATTTTACTAAAATTTAAATTAAATATGACCTATAAATAATTTCATTATATTATTTATTAGTTTGGCAATCCAGAGGGGAAACGTTGCTAGCCTTCTGGGAACAATGCCTCGTGAGGACGCCCTCGAGGACATTTTTCAATTTTAGCTTTGATTTTAACTTTTAACTTTATTGTTTTGTTTCTTGTGTTTTAATGCAAAACATACAGTACCCTTTTTATTTATTACTTACACACTATTGATTATTTACTTATGACATATTTGTTACATATTTAAAAAAAAACCCGACTGCGTAAAAAACTCGATTAAAAAATACGCATAGAAACAACAAAAAAACCAAAAAGAAAAAAACAAGCCCAGTAATTTGAAATTACGCTAAGTAATAATAGTTTTGTAATCGATACACACAGAACACATAATAAATGAGTAAAAAATTACTCACAGTCGGGACCCATTCATTTTACCAATCTAATTTTTCCCATGGGTCCCGACTGTGAGTAATTTTTTACTCATTTATTATGTGTTCTGTGTGTATCGATTACAAAACTATTATTACTTAGCGTAATTTCAAATTACTGGGCTTGTTTTTTTCTTTTTGGTTTTTTTGTTGTTTCTATGCGTATTTTTTAATCGAGTTTTTTACGCAGTCGGGTTTTTTGTTTTTTTATAAATTATTTTTTTTATTTTACGCTTTTTAGCTATTTTCATTTATTGATGGTAGGTCAAATCAAAATCAAATCAAATATTTATTTATTAACTATGACACTTATTATACATTTCTCAAATTACATATATCAGACATCGATTCTACACTAAGCACAAGCTTGTAGGTAAGTCTCGTAATCTATTCATTTCATTAGGTAGGGGGTTATAATGTACTAGCTGCGCCCCGCGGTTTCACCCGCGTAAGTTCCGTTCCCGCGGGAATAAAAAGTAGCCTATGTGTTAATCCAGGTCCCCCAGCTACCTATATTCCAAGTTTCATCGTAATCGGTTCAGTATTTTTTGCGTGAAAGAGTAACAACCTCACATACATACATACATACAAACTTTCGCGTTTATAATATTAGTAAGATTCTGTTAGGGTTTAGTTATTTATTGTTTAAATTTATTATTATTCTTTTAACGTTTTTAGGTACCTAAGTGTTATTAGGCTTTTATTCAGTAGGTAGGTACAATTTATGTAAATATTGTTTTAGTATATATCAATAAATTCCTGTCACCTGTACCATCACGGCTTATACTTTGATAGTTCCAAGCGTAACTACGTAACAAAAATAAAAACTTGTTCGTTAGTAATAAAAAGCAAGAATACCTAATTGTAAATTAACTTTAAACCGTTATATTTCCTAAACGGTTCTTTAAAAACCTAATATTTATTTTTAAAAACCTATTCAGCGATACCCATCTTGACATACTTTGACGATTTTGGATTTTTTAATTTTGACAATATGGCGTCTGGTGGTGAAATATGTTACTTTGAATTACTGTCATGTCTTTAGTCACACTCGCCAGATTAAGACGAATCGATTGACGTAAGAATCATCAAAATCGGTTCACGCGTTTGGCCTCTAGAACGCCACATAGAAACATCCATACATACATACATACATACATACTTACATACATACATACATAGACTGATAAACACATTACCCTCCTTTGCGTCGCGCAGTCGGGTAAAAATACAATACTAGGTAAATAAAAACTCCAAGATTATCGTAAATAGTAGGAATTCTAACAAAATTGTTCGAATTTTGTTACAGCTTTTATAAATAGTGTTATTATCTGCAGGTCTCTCCAAGCCCCGAGTACAACATCAGCAAACGCATCCGCCGCAGCGAAGTGGTGCTGAGGCAGGCAGCGGACTGCGTGAGTCGCGGGCTCACCTTTCAGACTGTCTCGGAACAGTTTAACATACCAATATCTACCATACGGTAAGTATATACTCTATGTATATATATATATATATATATATATATTCTATGTATCATATGTATGTATTTACAAAAAAAAAAAGTATTATATGTAGTATATCCGTACCCATAGTACAAGCTTAGTGCTTAGTTTGGGGCTAGATTGCGATGTGTGTAATGTCGAGCAATATTTATTTATTTATTTATTTATATACCGGGTGAAACATTGCAGTCGGCGGATCCAGGTTAAACTGTACGACATATGCGAAATGTGCTAAAAATCTGCGTACCGATTTTAACAAGTGACTTCTGTAATTTTTTTAAATTCATTTAACATATGACTTCGTATTTTCCCATGATTGAAACATTGAGGTAAGAAAATTAAAAAGTAAAACATACACAATTAAGAGTGGGAAAAATATGAAGTTACTAGCTGCGTCCCGCGGTTTCATACGCATAAGTCCCGTTCCTGCGGGAATATCGGGATAAAAGGTAGCTTATGTGTTAATCCAGGTCCCCAGCTACCATATTCCAAGTTTCAACGCAATCAGTTCAGTAGTTTTTGTGTTAAAGAGTAACAACCTCACATACATACATACAAACTTTCGCGTTCATAATATTAGTAAGATGAGTCGCAATCATGTTAGCTTAGAAAGTTTAAAGGCCATTTTAGTTTTGTCTAAATCGAGAACGCAACTTCTTTCCGCATTTTTCGCTATCTGTTATAGTATAGGATATCCCCCTGAAGACCGTTTTAAATGGTTCACCCTGTATAATATACAAACGTATTGTATAAGTAAAAAACTTAACAGTGATACACCGTGAGTTATCCTACTTATTATAAATGTGAAAGTGTGTGTGTTTGGATATTTGGATGTTTGTCACTCAATCACGCAAAAACTACTAAACTGATTGCGATGAAACTTGGAATATAAGTAGCTGAATACCGGGAATAACACATAGGCTACTTTTAATCCCGATTTTCCCGCGGGAACGGGACTTACGCGGGTAAAACCGCAGGACGCAGCTAGCAAAACATAGGCTACTTTTTATCCCGATATTCCCGCGGGAACGGGACTTACGCGAGTGAAACCGCTGGGCGCAGCTAGTTAAATATAATTATTATTTGTCCTAAATAAAACTTACTTTTCGCTCTTACGGTGAAGGAAAACATCGTGAGGAAACCGACATGTCCTAGGACTCACCACAGGCCCGAAGACATGGGACATTCGCCAATCCTGCCTAACGTCTCTAAGGGGAGGCCCGCACCCAGCAGTGGGACTAATTAACGAGCTGATTATAATATTTAATACTATCTGCGCCCCGCGGTTTCACCCGCGTTGTTCTTACACCTACCTACCGCAAACTAAGTACAATATAGAACCAACCAGTAAAACTGCCCTACTTCAGATGATAAAACAGATTAATTAGTCGGTGGCACTGTACCTATGTAGAGGTTATTTGTTTTTTTTTATCAATTCTTTTTTTGGTTGTTTTTTAAATAATTTTTTGTTTCTTTTTTGAAGTCGGTTTTTTAATTTTTAAATTATTTTTTTATTTTACCCTTTTTAGTATACCTACCTACCTAAAAATCAACAATATTGTTACCGTAATTTTAATTATTGAGGAGTTTGCTGATGAGACGGTGGTTTCAGGTGCCCAATCAATCTGTACTTAGTTCTTTAGAGGTCTATTCATTTTGGTACAAGTCCAAAAATGAGTAATTTATTGAATTCGGGAATGCTATCCTATCCATCATTCCGAAGATACTCGTCAGATCCTTACCAAACTTTTATGGGACCACCTCGGAGCTTCCACCTTTTCATTAAAAAAAGAACTATATCAATCGGTCAAGCCATCTTCGTGTAATCGATGAACAATTGAATTGAATACAGCGTTTTAAGGAGCATTCCCGGTCCTTTACTACGAAGATCCTCATCAAATTATTATGGGACCATCTCGGAGCTCCCACTTTTCCATTAAAAAAAGAATCATCTCAATCGGTCAAGCCATCTTTGAGTAATCGATAAACAATTGGATAGATTAATGCTTTTTGAGGAGCATTTCCGTTCATCACTCCGAAGACCCTCATCAGATCCACATCAAATTTTTATGGGACCATCTTGGAGCTCCCATCTATCCATTAAAAAAAGAGTCATCTTAATCGGTCAAGCCGTCTTCGAGTAATCGGTGAACATACAAAAAAAAAAAAAAAAATTATGCATACAGACGAATTGATAACCTCCTCCTTTTTTTTGAAGTCGGTTAAAAAGTTTCATACAACACTTCGACCTTTCCACCGTTAGGGTGTGAATTACGAAAAATCCGTTCTTATTCAGCACCTACGTCCTGGAAGGAAACCTTATGCAAAATTTCAGACTTCTACTACTTGTAGTTTCTGAGATTTTGTGATTCTTGTAAAAATGAGTGAGTCAGTGATTTTCTCTTTTATTAAGGACGCGACTCATGTGAAATCCCTTCCGATTGAATAGATTTCTTCATAACCGGTATCAAATAGATCTTTAAACAATGTTTAATGTTATTGTACATGATACAAGAAGTGTCCCCTTCATTTCAAAAACAATAAAAAATAAGTTTTTTCTATGGTTTTCGCGATTTTGCATAATAAAACACTGAGATCTCAGTCAACCTTGAAAAAGCCAACTGTAAAGTTGGCGAAAGCTCAGTTCAAATAATGAATAAAAGCGCGATAAAACCGGATAAATAAAGTGTTTTATTAATAAAAAATAACTTTGAATACCACTATTATACAGGCAAAGTTACCCCTGTTTTACAAAATAAATCAATTTTTCTTCTAAATCCTTAACCGCTATATTTTCTTATATGCATCATAATATTAGAAAATACAATACGTAGAACCCCTTCATCGCATTTTATAAAAATATTATTTTAATCGTCAATGATTGATTTTACGAGAAATTGTAGATTTTTTCACGCAATTCCATCTCGCTCATTTATATGCAATCGGACAAGGACCGATGATTATCATCTATCGCCGCCTTAATACAAGGTGTAACGAGTATGCCTTTTTGAGCCGAAACGTCTAGGCGAACAACTTTTGTTCTACGACTTTGCGAAAATTTTAAGAGTAAAGTTTACTTGAAAATCAGCTGTTTCTCAGAGTTCGAGGTCATTGACCTTATATTAACGGTCCTTTCATTTAGTTTAGACTACTAGAATTAAACTTCAATTACTTTTTCAGTGAAACAACATTTAAAAAAATAAAGTTTGAATTTTCAAAAGTCGTAGAACAATAGTTGTTTGCCTAGATCTCTAGAACAACTCCTTCGGCTTAAAAGGGCATGACCGTTACATCTTGTATATATACATATACCTACTTACTAGTAAATATAATTAAAAATATTTTGTTTCAGCTTCTTTATGGCAAGAAAAGGTATTCTACCGAGACGACGACGCGGTAGAAGCACTTTGGTAAGTGTTAAGAACTGTGTAATAAAATAATGAAAATTGCCCTAATCCGTCCGGAGGAAATCCTTTATAAGGTCCGGCAGGGCAATATCGACTTCGGGAAATTTCGACTATTCTTAATAACTTTTTTATTCAACTTCTTCTAATTATTCTTGACTATTCACACCGCATACTTCGTGTCACTCATCCTACTAATATTATAAAGCTGAAAGTTTGTGAGTATGTGTGTTTGTCACTCAATCACGTAAAAACCGCTGAACCGATTACCGTGAAATTTGGAATATAGGTAGATGGAAACCTGGAATAACACATAGGCTACTTTTTATCCCGATAATCCCACGGGATCAGGACACGCGGGTGAAACCGTGGGGCGCAGCTAGTAAAATAATAGAAATTGCCTTAATACGTTTCTCGCGGTGGAAATCCGCTATAAGGCTGGACCTTATAGCGGATTTCCACCGGGGTAGCGGGGTAATATCGACTTCGGGAAATTTCGACTATTCTTAATAACTTTTTTATTCATAACATCTTCTAATTATTCTTGGCTACTCATTTTACTAAAATACTTATATTTGTACACTCCCAGACGCGCGTGTCATCAAGTCCAGAACCACCGTTCCACATGCAACACTACAAGTTACCACACATGCTAGCGTTGCAGGGCGAAGGCGATGAAGACAGCGGCTCGTGTCACTAGCTGTAATGCCTGGGACACATGCGGCACTGCAAACTACTGTACATTCTCACTCTCCAGGGAAAAGGCGACGAAGTTAGCGGCTTTTGTCTCTAGCTGTAGTGCCTGGGACACATGCGGCATTACAAACTGCCACAAGTTCCTGCATTATAGGGAAAGGGTGACGAAGACAGCGACACCTGTCTGCCCTGTGCTACCTGTAGTGCCAGGGACACAAGCTGGTCTGGAATTAGTGTATACTAAGGGCTCCGTTTGTTATGGTCATACATAAATACTCATGTCACATCATGCCCACTGTAAGTAGTCAGTAATGTTAAGCAACGCGTGCCCTAGGAACTACAATGCAATAAAACTAAATTCGAGGTTTTTCTAGACCTCTTGCTCACGGATAGTCGCCGTGAAGAGGTTTGGAAAGACCACGAAACTTAAGGGATTGATTAAATGATTAATAAAATATAAGTTACGCGATCAAAACCAGAAAAATGAGTGCGAAAACAGAAGTTTAATAAACAAGGTGTGATGAGGATACCAATTTAAGCCGAAAAGGGGTTGTTCAAGACGTCTAGGCGAACTACTTTTGTTCTACGTCTTTTGGAAATTCGAACTTTTATTTTTTATTTTGAAAATAAATTCAATTAAAGTTTTGATTGTAGTAGACTTAATGAAAGGACAACTTAAGATCAATGACCTCTAACTCTAAGAAACAGCTGATTTTTAAGCAAACTTTTTACTTAAAATTTTCGAAAACTACTTCGAATTTCCAAAAGTTGTAGAACAAAAGTAGTTTGCATAGACGTCTAGATTCTAGACGTTTAGGCAAACTACTTTTGTTCTAAAACCTAGACTCTAGAACGACCCCCTTTCGGCTTAAAGTTTATCCTCGTTACACCTTATATAATGTAGTTCCAGGGGCACGTGTCGCTTAACTCCCCATTTAGTTTTAGCATTAGGAATCTCTGCAGCATTTTGTAGGTACAATTGTATACAAGATGTAACGGGTAAGCCCTTTTAAGCCGAAAGGGGGCTGTTCTAGACGTCTAGGCGAACAACTTTTGTTCTACGACTTTTGAAAATTCGAAGTACTTTTCGAAAAATTTAGCTGTAAAGTTTACTTGAAAATCAGCTGTTTCTTAGAGTTCGAGGTCATTGACCTTATGTTGTTCTTTCATTTAGTTTGGTCTACTACAATCAAACCTTCAATTACCTTTATTTTCAAAAACAGCTGTTTTTCCAGTGAAACATAATCACAAAATTTTCAAAAAAAAAGTTCGAATTTTCAAAAGTCGTAGAACAAAAGGTGTTCGCCTAGACGTCTAGAACAACTCCCTTTCGGATTAAAAGGGCTTACCTGTTACATCTTGTATAATATTATTATGTATAGTATCACGGTAGCTCTTTCCTAGTCGAGTATATAATTATTATTCAATAGACAAAATGCGTCTCAAATAGGTAGGTACTATTTTTTTTTAATTAAAAACTAAATAAGGATTAATATTTCACAAGGAGAAATGCATCATCAAAAATCTTCTCTTGAGAGGGTTCGAACCTGTGCCCCTTACTTGCTGGGCGAGTGCGCTAACCACAACGCCAGACGGAAACCTACGAAACACGTTGGTATAAAGATTATGCATCATCTCCCTGTTTGTCTATCGACTAAGGCTTTTCTAGAAAGCCTTGAACAATAAACAAAAGAAATAAGAAACTAAATTATGTTTATAGCTGGGCTGTATGGTAAGATATTTTTAGTCGAGTGCCAGAATGTTTCGTAGAGGTAAAACAGGAGTTTTTAGGTTTTCGCGATTTAATGTTGTAATTTTTTTAAATAAATGTTTTTGGCAAACACGGACACGGAAGGTCAGAGGTGCAGGTGCTTTCTTTATTTCTTTAATTATGTCACCTATCTATGAACCATTACAGAAAGGAAACGAATATAACGATACCTTAATTAAAGGAATCCATTGAGTAAACTTTTTAAATTTATACGATTTGTTAACTTAATTCCCGTAAATAAATAACGATATGCGACTAAAACCCGGGAAAATATAAAGTGCAAATCGCGTTAGGTTAAAAAGTTTAAATCTCAAATTGTTATTGTAAATCGCGATAATCTTAGAAAAACACATTGTAAATTCTCTAAATAAGTAGGTATTTGAACTTAGAAATATTCTTGTTGCTAATCATAGCGCGTGGAACAAATGTAATATATCAAAAGTTTTAGTTTTTTAATGACGCAAAGTGCAGTATAGATGTCGCTAGTAGCGTACATAATTAAATCAATAAAAATCCGTTATTTTTCAGTAAAGCATCGTGGTTTTAATTATTTTACTTACTGTACTTTAGCCCCCTAACTTCTTCTTTAAAATGGTTTTTTCATTCGAATATTTACCAGTGTCAAGTATTATCAATATTAGTAAGTTATTTGCATTGAGCGAAACAGTTAAGTCGTCATAGTTAAAGTCAAGTCGAGGGAATCATTGTAAAAAGGGGGCCATTTTTTACAATGTTTGTTCACGGAGCTTTGGAGACAACACTATGTTTTGCACCGATTTTCACTTTTATTTACACTTGTACACCTTCACGAAACTAAAATGATTAATATGTCCCCGAAATTAAACAATTTACACGCATTTGAATAACTTTAATAGACTCATTGCATTTGAACTAAGTTTTACAAAAATTAAAATTTAGCAACACATCTCCTTAACGCATTTCCGCCAAAACTCAACCCTCTTACTTATAAGTCTTATCTATATCTATCTATATAAAAGAAAGTCGTGTTAGTTACACCATTTATAACTCAAGAACGGAAGAACGGATAAATCGATTTGTCTGAAAATTGGCGGGGATGTAGCTTAGAACCAGGAGAAGGACATAGGATATTTTATCCCGATATTCCCGTGAGAACGGGACTTACGCGGGTGAAACCGCGGGGCGCAACTAGTAAGTTATAAACGATGGTTGAATTTGACTGATGGCGATTCTGCGCACAGTACGTTGCAATTAAACGATGGTTAATAAATAACAGATAACCACGTTAGTTCACGTTTGTTTCTGTCTGTCAACTTTGAAACTTCGTGTCACAGTAAAAGACAAACGATACATAGTTATGCTGCTGTTAACCAGCGTATACAAGGTGTAACGGGTCCTTTTAATCCGAAAGGGGGTTGTTCTAGACGTCTAGGCGGACAACTTTTGTGCTACCTACGACTTTTGGAAATTTACAACCCGTTACAAATTATATAAGTCAGGGGGTAGATCACAAGTTGTATTCCCGTTATCCAACTACTTATATTCCAAGTTTAATCGCAATCGGTATAGTAGTGTTTGGGTGATTGAGTAACAAACATCCAAACGTAGGATTCCCACTTGTGCCCATGTGATTGATTTTATCACGGGCCGGTGCGGATCATCAGTGCAGTTGACGTGAGTATACATTGCTGCTTTGACATAACGTGGTTATTACCAGTGATCACCTCAAAGCAGCAATGTACTGCATAGTGCCTGTCATTTTCCACTGTTGTCAGACGTCCACTGGATAGATAATCAGGGGGCAGGACTTTTACCAGGAAATCGGGTCTAAGATAAAGCTTAAGTAAAAAACAAAACATTTCTATAAAAGTAAGTTTATTTCAATGGCTTAGTAAATAAATAAATTACATAATAACTACTATTTACAAATTTAATATAACTAGGGTAATTACACTTGGAATGACCTTATATTCTGACCCTGAGGTCATTGACCTTTGACATTTGACCTTTGACCCCTCAGCTAGCTAACTACGGCCGGCCCACGGGCAGTATGAAGGAGATATCGTCCCCCACGGTCCCCCACGCCGCACGTCGCAGTTGGTACACGGTCACCCAACCAATCAACGCACAAAGCCACACAATGGCGCCCACTACACTCATTATTACATCTGAAATTAATACATTCTAATATTAAAACACGATATTTACGCGGGTTTCACTAGCGTTTTATTTAGTAACGGCATTAATACAAAGAACTGAGGGTTCGCTAACTTTACAGTTGGCTTTTACAAGGTTAAATAAAACGCGATGGTACTGGCTTAGCTGTATCTGCCGATCTTAATAATTGATAAGCAAAACTTGGCGCAGTCATTAGATACTTGGATAGGTGGCCGATAATTTGTGGTAAATAATCACTTTCTCGGGCTCCTCTGTGTTTCGGAAAATACGTTAAGGAATTTGTCTCGATGTTATCTCTGATAGCAGTCGTAAGGTCAAGTTAGAGGCCTTAGGGCACCTGACAACTTTACCACTAGGTGAGACACACCACTATACGGCTGTTATCTCTGATAGCAGTCGTTAGGTCAAGTTAGAGGCCTTAGTAGGGCGACTTGTCAACTCTAACACTAGGTGAGACACACCACTATACGCTTGTTATCTCTGTTAGCAGTCGTTAGGTCAAGTTAGAGGCCTGTAGGCGAGCTGACAATTCTAACACTAGGTGAGACACACCACTATACGAAAAGAAGAAGAATGGTTACTAGACAGCGAGAGATTTATAAAATAAGTTGTCCTAACTGACTGATGTATTAAGGTGCACTCTCACACATCAGTCACTGTCACGTCACAGTCAAGTCACATCACCAGACAGGGCTTAAAATGGAGATGGGCCGGTCATGTGATCAGGGGCAGACTTAAGTGGTCCCAGAAGGTGATTAATTAGTTCCCAAGGGGCAAAATAAGAAAAAAAGGCAGGCCGGTGCGAAGATGGGAAGATGATTTTAAGAAGGTGGCAGGTCCATTATGGACCAGGAGTGCTCGGGACCGAACTATATGGAAGAGCTTGGAGGAGGCCTATGTCAGCAGACAAGCTGACAACCTATAAAATAATAAATTAACTGTTTGTTTATAATTACCTACTAATGTTCAGCAATAAAGGCTATCTTTATCTTTATACTGCTAGTATGAGTTTGTTACCACACATCAGTCACCGGCACGTAATTCATCAGTCACTGCCAGTGACTGACGTGTAGGAACAAGGTCCAAATATTTTTTTTAAACGCTGTCAGGTGATGTGACTTGATGGTGACTGATGTGTAAGAGTGCACCTTTGATGCACAATCTAAGCCGCTGATTGTAAGCTGTCATGTATAACTGTATGTTTTCCTGTTAAATAAAATAGAAGACAGCTGAAGTTTGGAGAGTATCTTCTTTATAATTCTGAGAGCATTGTTGCGCTTTATGTTGCACTCGCCCGCAACATACTCGAGTATTGCTCGGTAATTTGGTCTCCGTTTTACAAAACACACGCTAACAGGGTCGAAGCTGTGCAGAAGTGGTTCCTGCGGCGTCTCAGTTCCAAATTGGGATTGAGACGTAAGTTGGACACATATGAGGCGCGGTTGAAACATTTTGGATTGCACTCCCTACAGTCTAGACGAAAGCTCAACGAATTCACCGTTTTGCATAAGATAATGAATGCCCAGTGGGATACTAGTGAGTTACTGAGCCACTTTTCCATAAGTATACGGGGGAGTGCTCGCACTCAAAAATTGTTTTCTGTTCCTGGGTGTTCAAACAATGTAGCATACAATGATCCTGTGTTTAGATTATGCAGAGCTCACAATGACATAAGTAGAGAACTAGACATCTTCACTAATTTACCACAATATTACAAAGTGTAGTTAAGAATATTGTAAGTTAGGATTTAAAGCTAAACTATTTTTATTATGTGAATGTTGTGCATAGCTATCATCGGAGCATGGATTTAGTTATTAATAAGTATACTATTTTTCATGATTATTTTTTGATTTATGTTCTGTTGTTGTGCCTTTTAACAAATAAAAAAAAAATATAATATGATATAGGCATACGATAAAAGAAAAACTATAAATTCCAAGGGATCAGGACTTATATGGGTGAAACTGGGGGACACAGCTAGCACAAAATGAACTTTTATAATTCACATAAATAGTTACATTTTACTGTATCTTAATAGCTTATTATTATTTATTTTCGTACCAGAACATTTCTACTATGTAACAATATAAAATTCTAACTTTTTATAAAGGCGAGCTTTTGACCACTATCTTACCTGATGGAAAGCGATGTGGTCTAAGATGTTGCGTGCTTATCTACCTACGAGATACCTGTTCGCTCATGACTTGAACACCCCGAAGTTGTAGACATCCAGAAAGACATGCTCAGGCAACTGATTCTATTCACTCACAGGATGAATAAAGAATAATGATGCAAAGGCTGATTTATATCTACATCACATATAGAACACACTCTTTGAATTTCAGCTCTCTATTGTTAGAGATTTTGACAATGCATTGATCCGACAGAGCAGATATAGAGTAAAGAAGATTTCACTATCAATCAATCAGTCAATAGCAAAACTGCTTGTTTCGGCCTATGTTTACTTTACTACTTAGTTAAATTAAAAACGTAGTCAAATTCCGTAGTTTAACTACCCCTAACTCTAGTAAGTAGGCCTTAACGCCTACGTGTCACGAGGCCTACCTGATAAAGGAATGTCCTATTTGTTTATGGTCCGTGGTTGATCCATACAATCAGTCAGTTAGAAGAAAGCATTTTAAAGACATAGATAACTCTATCTGGCTTTGAAATTACATAGAAATCTGTGGTCATACCCTTAATCTAAAGACACATAACTTACATTTTTTGATCTGCCTCTGTTCCTCGTAAGGCGGTTTCACGAAGGCCTCTTTAAAGAACCACACAGCATTCACCGCCCACACGAATGGTAACAACAGACATCCCACTGAAATACGGTAAATTCACATGAAGAGACTGAGTAAATACACCAAGTTTTCGATGACTAATATCTTTGCAAATCACCACCTTTGAAGTACCAACGACATAGTTTTAGCTTCTTATCGTTGGGAAGTTTGTTTAGATCCATTTTGTAGACGTTTTATTACTGCTGAAGTCGAGGAAATTCTTTCTACAAAAGAAAAGAAAGTTCAGAGTCGCAGAAATATTGACTAATAATAGTTAGATAGAAATAGTAATGTTTCAGAATTCGGTAGTCGTTTTCGGATTAAGTGCTTAACTTGCATATTGTCTTTTCTTTCTAACTCTAAATGTTTATAATTTTTCTTCTCTTTCTAATGTTTATGAACATAGACGAGAATTTGAATCATTTTTGACAACTTGACAAAAGTTTGACGGAAACACAGACACAAAGCAAAATTATGTAAAACTAGCTGCGTCCCGCGGTTTCACCCGTGCAAGTCCCAATCTCGCGGAAATATCGAGATAAAAAGTAGCATATGTTATTCCAAGCTCCAGCTTCCTATATTTCTAAGTTTAATCGCAATCGGTTCAGTATTTTTGGCGTTTTGTACACAGAACACTAGTACTCCTAGCGGAAGTAATAAATGAGTAACAAACACGACTAACACGCATACATACAAACTTTCAGCTTGTATGATGATGATAAGATAAGGAACCTACTTTGCAACAAAAAACTGCGTAGACCGAAATATTTGATAATGTTACCAGGACATAATGTGTTGGACTTTTTGAGCCTTCGTTTACTACTATATTACTAGAAGTAGAATGCTCACGTAGAACTAAAAAGTGTTCCGTTGCATTGAGGATGACTTTTGAATGAAAACATTTAGTTTTTTTCAGCAAAAAATCAAAATCAAAAATAGGACCCAATACATATTTTGGATAAAATAGAATTAATAATCAATGGCATAGCAACACTGACATTAACAAAAATGGCGGAGTTGTATTGAATGTCAGAATCAGAAAATGTCGAAGAAGTAAATATAAATTAAAATGTTTTCTCGCAACTTCTATGTATTTACATACGTTTGCCTGTTTCTTTACATAACACAATCATGTAAGTACCGTCTATTTAGTCGAAATAATCTTTATAGCTCGAGAAAAAGTGCCCTATAGAATCAAGATATAAAAATATTTTGGTGATATACAAATTCAATTTTTGTGGTGAAAAGACCTTGGTGATGTATTCGCAAGTGTATGTGAGACTCCGTTATCAATAACTTTCAAGGTTTGTGATGAATTAGAAGAAGATTATCTTAAACTTCAAGGTAAAATTCCATTATTTTGACCATGGTGCGTAAAGAGTTTTTATGGTGTATAATATAACGGTACAAGCCTAATATTTTCGCCAGACGATCCTTCGCATCGATCTTTTCACTTTCTACGATTGATGTCTGATTAGAAAGAACCATAGAACCGTAGTACATTAATTACTTTTACTACGTATTGCCGGTGCCGTGTTTTAATAAGCGTAAACAAAGTGTTATAATTTGCTGTAAAAGATTAAGGAATAAAAATTAAGGTTCTGGTCATTCAATGGCCTTTAAGATGTGTCAGGCTCAAGCCCTGATTGAACATCTGAACACAGATGGGTGTGGGTTTGAATCCTATATTCCAAAACCCATCAGTGCATGACTTTTTATAGAAAAATTTATTTAAAAATAACCAAGTTCAAGTCAACTCGGCTAAAAAAGATTCTGTACCATATGCATTATCACAAAAGACACATCCTTGATGTTTGGAAGCACGGCTAAAATATTTATTTTAGTTATGTTTTTAGTATTTCTTGTTTATAGTGACAACTGAAATATATCATCGGTGAAATTTTCAACTATCTGGCTACTATCAGAGTTCATGAGATACAGCCTGATGACAGGCAGATAGACTGACTAATGGGCAATGGAGTCTTGGCTGAAATCTGTAGTGCATACTTTGACTTTGCTCAGACTGAGCTTAGCAAAAGCTAAGCATAAACTTTGAATTGGAATTTATTGTCGAAATTCATTTTGTAATGTACGAATTAAATAAAAAGAACTTCATAATTATAACAGAAAAGCAAAGTTTAGGTCATTATTTTTGATCGGTTTACATTATAAATTTGAAAAACTTTGACTTTACTAAGCAAAAACTTTGGATAGTTACGGGTTGACTGACTTATGACCGGCTAACATTATTAGTCAGAGGGCAAAGTTGTTTTAGAGGAGAGAGATGCTATTAAATGTAAGTGAGATTAATAAACTAATGAATAAATACTTTATTGCATTAAAACCTAAAGAAATATTACAAAGATAAAAACTTTAAACTAGTGTTGTACAATGGGCAGCCTTATTGGCTAAGGACAATCTCTTTCAGGCAACTCTAGTAGTAGTACTTCTAGATTTCAGATTCTTCTTTGTGGCCTTCTGCTAGCAGCTTAGAGCAATTGGCCAGTTTCACGTGAGGCGACAGGGCCGAAAAGTTAGGATTAGGGTACAATGAGTGGCTCAGTAGTTGTATAATGTTAGGAGAAGCCGAGACAGCAAATTAAGGAGATTTAGCAAGAATCCCGGACGTAGGCTTCTAAGCAGTAGAGTGAACCTAAGGACAACACAAACATCTATATATCTATATCTATATATAAAAGAAAGTCGTGTTAGTTACACCATTTATAACTCAAGAACGGCTAAATCGATTTGTCTGGAAATTGGTGGGGAGGTAGCTTAGAACCAGGAGAAGGACATAGAATACTTTTAATCTCGCGGGAACTGAAACGGGAACGGGACTTACGCGGGTGAAACCGCGGGGCGCAACTAGTTAATAATAAATACTTGTATATTAAGATATATTCTACTATCTCTGTAAAAGTATTTTGATTCTACGTGTAACATGAAATAAATTACGATGGTGGTAGTTAGGATGAAGGTCGCGATGACCCCACCCTAGCTACCAATATTTAGGTCAGTTTTAACTAGCGGCACCACGCGACTTTGGTCGCGTAAAACCCGATAAAAATGTAAAAAATGCTACCACCATATTTTTGTGTTTCATAGACAATAAGAAACCATTATACTTACCCTTACTTAATAGGATGAATAAAGCACTTTTTTTTTTTTTTATTTATTACTTACTGGTACTAGTTCACAGGTATTCGGTTTTGTGCAGGGATGGGCAAACTTTTTCCTTCGCGTGCTAATATTTACGCCAAAAATCTATGGCGGGCCAAGTTTTTGAATCCTAATTATCTTGATAATACTTATAATAATAGCGAAAGTTTTCAAGTTGTCTGTTTGTTACTCTTTCACGGAAAAAACAACTTTTGCGATAAAACTTAGAATATAGATAGCTTGAGTCCTGGAATGTTATAAGCTACTATTTATCTCAATATTGTCCCGTGTGCCTATGTGATTGTTTACTACGGGTACCCTTAGTAAAAGGTTCCATATAAAGCTGATAGTTTGTGAGGATGTGTGTATGTGTTTGTTACTCAATCACGTAAAAACCGCTGAACCGATTACCATGAAACTCGGTATGTAGATAGCTGAAGACCTGGAAAAACACATAGGCTACTTTTTATCCCGATATTCCCGGGAATATCGGAATAAAAAGGAACGGGACAAACGCGGGTGAACTGCGGGGCGCAGCTGGTCATAAATGTTATTTAAATTTTCGCTTGGCGTTTTCCTCCTAACCTCAAAATTAGGCCCTTCTACTTGCTATTTACACACTTGCCCGGACTTCGCGTAGCGAGAAGCTCATTGGCCTAGCTGCACCTGCCGATCTAGAATGGTCGTGTGGGTTAAGCAACGCTTGGCGCGGTCAGTACTTGGATGGGTGACCAAAAATTTGTGTGGAAAAATCATTTTCTCAAGCTCCTTCGTGCTTCGGAAGGCACGTTGGTTTCGGTTGTTATCTCTAATAGCAGTCGTTAGGTCAAGTTAGAGGCCTTAGGGCGACCTGACAACTCCAACACTAAGTGAGAAACACCACTATACGGTTATTATCTCTGATAGCAGTTGTTCGGTCAAGTTAGAGGCCTGCGACCTGACAACCCTAACACTAGGTGAGACACACCACTATACGGTTTTTAACTCTGATAGCAGTCGTTAGTTCAAGTTAGAGGCCTTAGGGCGACCTGACAACACTAACACTAGGTGAGACACACCACTATACGGTCGTTATCTCTGATAGCAGTCGTTAGGTCAAGTTAGAGGCCTTAGGGCGACCTGACAACTCTAACACTAGGTGAGACACACCACTATACGGTTTTTATCTCTGATTGCAGTCGTTAGGTCAAGTTAGAGGCCTTAGGGCGACCTGACAACTCTAACACTAGGTGAGACACGACACACCACTACAGGAAAAGAAGAAGAATCGCCCAGAGAGCGAAAGCAACGGTTCCTGTCACTGATGCGTTTCTCCTTATAAAATGTTTTCATTTTTATTTGCAGGTATATCCGAGCCTCTCTACCCGCCGCAACTAGTCCTCTATTCAGTAGGAGAACCAGAATACACCGACGTATTAGTGAAACGAGTGGGGGACAATCTCACCCTCGTCTGTGAGTTGAGGGATGATCCTACAACGCTCAGTAACCTAGTGTGGAACTATATACCGGACAATGGTTCTGCTGTCAGGTGAGTCAGTCAGTCAGTCACTACTGATTGAAGTGACAATCTCACCCTCGTCGGTGAGTTGAGGGACGATCTTACTACGCTCAGTAACCTTGTGTGGAACAATATACCGCAAAATGGTAATGCTATCAGGCGAGTCAGTCAGTCATTCAGTCACTGCAATGATAGTTTTTGTCAAAATCGGGGACGCAACTCTTTTCAGCATTTTTCGCTATTATCTCTTATAGTTTAGGATATCCCCTTGAAAGCCCATCGAAATAGTTCACCCTATATATATATATACGTTTGATACCGTAAGGCGCAGCAAATTGTAAATAAAATTATTTATATGTGTAAGTTCCCAGTGACATTTTGTAAAGGTAAAACTCATTGTATATGTGTATATTTCCAGGTCGTACACTCTAACCCCTTCCAGCGGTCCGTCCAGCAGCTCGCAGCTGTTCAAGCCGGGACTCCAGCTGACGGACTCGGGGCAGTACATGTGTTCAGCGCCGCCCTTCTCCGTCACCAAGTACATATTGGTGCAGACTAGAGGTATGTATGATGTACCGAGAGGAGCGAGAAATGTTGCTTGCGCGATCTAGGTTCAAGCCGGGCCTCCAGCTAACGGACTCGGGGCAGTACATGTGTTCCGCGCCGCCCTTCTTTGTCACCAAGTACATAACTGATGCAGACTAGAGGTATATACTACTCGGGGTCACTCAGTACTAAAGGGGGAGCTCACTCAGTACTAAAGGGGGGGAGCTCACTGATTTGATTACTAAAGAATAAGGTCATTCTGATTGTCTTAATTATAATATAATAATTGTTTTGACACTTTTTCCTATATTAATTTGTATTTACTTCCACACCAATTACTTGCACAAATATTACCTTTCCTGTGCCTCAAGGTTTGCTGGAAGAAAACTCTTTTTAGGGTTAAGCTCGCCTATGTACAAGTTTTATCTAGAATCTATCTCTGTATTTATTTCTGGTGTGTACATTAAAGAATTAGAATTAGAAGCTCATTCAGTACTAAAGGCGGAGCTCACTGAGTACTAAGGGGAGGTCATTCAGTACTAAAGGGGTAGCTCACTCAGTACTAAGAAGAGCTTACTCAGTACTAAGGAGAGCTCACTCCCTTTAGTAGGAGGAGCTCACTGAGTAATAAGTATAAAGTGAGAAGCTCGTTGGCCTAGCTGTACCTGCCGATCTTGAATCATCGTGCGGGTAAGGCAACGTTTGGCGCGGGCATTGCTTGGATGTGTGACCGAATATTTGTGTGGCAAAAAATCATTTTCTCGAGCTCCTCCGTGCTTCGGAAGGCACGTGAAGCAGTTGATCCCGGTTGTTATCTCCGATAGCAGCTTACACTAGGTGAGACACACCACTGTACGAAAATAAGAAGATGTACTAAAGAGGGCGTCTATAAATTACCTTAAACAAGTTCAAATCGTGTGAGTTTAAAATGCTTATTAATGCTTTGTTCCGTTATTTCCCTTCAGGTCCGCTGCAATGCGCGCGTGGCGCATTCTGGTGCGGGTCCCGCTGCGTGCTGGCGACGTACGTGTGTGACGGGTGGGCGGACTGTGAGCGGGGGGAGGACGAGGGGGGGGCGCTGTGTGCCGGCCGGGGGTGCGACCGACCGGGGAAGTTGAACTGCAGGTACGTGTCATAGGGAAGTTGAACTGCAGGTACGTGTCATAGGGAAGTTGAACTGCAGGTACATGTCATAGTACTGGGGGAGTTGAACTACAGGTGCGTCAACACGCCTAGCGTGTTGACGCTTTGATATTTGGTAGCTATAAGCTTGTCCTACAAACATACAAACATATTCCTTCTCTCCCTCAGTTCAGGCCGATGCCTCAGTTCGGCCGCCTGCTGCCGCCGCGCCGCGCCGCTCTGTCGGCAGCCGGCGTGCTGCGACGAGTACCCCCGGCATGCACCGCTCGAAGGTAAGCTGTGTGGAATGTTGTTTGCGCGATCTAGGGCAGACGAACGTACTGGTGGCGCCATCTGTTGGTATACACCACAGACTCGCCCAACCCGCATGTAGAGTTTTGGCGGGAACACGTTGTTGAGATGTGTTGCTAAGTTTTCATTTTTGTGAAACTAGTTCGAATGCGTGTAAATAGTTTTAATTTCGGTGGAAAATTAAACAATTTAGTTTCGTGAAGGTGCAAGTGTAATGAAAGTGAAAATCGGTGCAAAACATGGGCTTTGGCGTTGTCTCCAAAGCTCCGTGAACAATCATTGATTGATTCATTGATACAATGATTCCCTCGACTTGACTTTTACTACGACGAGCTGATTGTTTCGATGCAAATAACTTGCAAATATTAATAATACCTGACCCTGGCTACTTAGCTAATGGAAATAGCCATTTAAAAGAAAAAGAAAATTAATAAAACTTGACACTGGCTACTTTACAAATGGCCATAATCGGTTCACAACCGTTAAAAAATAAACTTAGTAATGTCTCTTTCCAGGGTACATAGAAGCGGAATTTCCGAAGCAGTTCGAAGATAGACACGCGCCTGATGACTATGGATTCATACAGTCTACTATCTACACTGTTACCGGTAATTGAAGCTTTTTAGTCAATAAGTTACCATTTCTTTAAAGGACAATTGCCAAAAAAAAAACCAGAGTCGATAAAAAAAAACATTAATTTATTTTTAACTTATTCAAAACCATAAATACCTAAATTAACTTGAGACCAGCTGTGGTATCATCTAATTAGCATCCACCGCTACTAGTTGCTATTTACTGTCAAAAAACAAATTTCGTATTCTACATTGCTGTTTTGAAGTAATCACCGGTAACAACCACGTTACGTCAAAGCAGCAATGTAGTGCAACTTAGCAACTAGTAGCGGTGCGGTGGAGCTGGGCCGAAACATTTTCTTTTGAGCGAAGTCTCAAGTTAACTTAGACGCACGCAGACGTTAGCGGATCCAATGAATTGTGAAATTGATTCCACATTTATTATCTTACTAGCTGCGTCCCGCGGTTTCACCCGCAGAAGTGAAAACTCGTTATCACGGGCGCGGGCGGCCGAGCGGTTCTCGAGCGGTTGCACTTTTTCGTTCATTACTCGGGTTCTACTAACTGGATTTCGATGCAAAGTATACCACGACCTTCCGCGAAAATAGAACTATCCAATATTGAAAACCAGATTTCAATCGGATAAGTAGTTTTTAATTGACCGAACGAGCGAAGCGAGTGAGGTCCAGTGTAGACGGGCCTGGCGCTTGTATCTTTGTAACTTTGTATCTTTGTATGTTTGTTCGACGATAACTTGAGTATCATAGCTCCGATCTTCATGAATTTTGGTATGCGCGTAGTTTAGGTCAATAGAATTTATGAGTTTGAAGATGAGCCGGATCGGTTGGGGGGGTTGGGGATAGGGGGTCGTGAGGTCTCAGTTCGGGGCGAACTTCTAGTATTATGCTCTATTTTGTTTTAAATTAATTTCTTTCTACCTACCACATTATTGTTACACAAATGTTTTTTCTCTTTCAGCGTGTGCACTGATATTCATGCTGGCTGTAGTGTTGTTAGTGTCCGCCATTTGCAAGATGCACATGAAGCGGGCGGCGTTACGGCAGTACACTCAACCCGACCTCTATCACAGACATCCGGTAAGTTCCGGAAACAATATGGCGGCCGCACCAATATGGCGGCTGGACCAACATGGCGGCCGGACCAAAATGGCGGCCGGTCGTTCATTCATCGAAGACGTAAAAACAGAAATGAAGTGCTTTATTAACAAAATGCGCAGTATGAGAAAGGATTTTATTCTTTACTAGCTGGGACTACAGTTTTTCCCGCGCAATTCGCGATCCCGCGTTGTTTGAACACCTACCTACCGCAGTGCAAAAATCCGTACTTCAACGGACGGCCTGAGCCCTTAGTATGAGTTTTGATAGTTTATCGTCTCGATGAAACTGGCAGTTTACTTCCTCAAAACTCATACTAAGGGCTCAGGGAAGACGATGACGATGGATGATGATTTTAAGTGTGGATTTTTGCACTGCGGAAGGTAGGTGAAGTAACGTAAAGTTTTTATGTCAGTATGTGATGATGACGATGGATGACGACAGATGATAAATGACGATGATGATTTTAAGTGTGGATTTTTACACTGCGGTGGGTAGGTGAAGTAAGGTCAAGTTTTTATGTCAGTAAGTGATGATGACGATGACGATGACGATCAATGGCGATGATGATGATGATGATGATGCCACTCTACTTCACTTATGCCCCTGTGTGGATTTTCATACAGATCTGTCTCGATTTGTTAAATAATTATCACACCTAAGTCCCGATCCCGCGGGATTATCGGGTAAACCGAGTTTCAAAAAAGGGAAGGTTATTTTCTATAATGATTGGTATTCGTTTCAGACCCCGCGTTTCCCCCCCTGCTACGAAGCGTCTCGCCTGCTGGAGAGCGGGGGCACAGCCCCACTCCCCCCGGGGGTCCCGGCCCCCCTCCCCCCGGGGGTCCCGGAGCCCCCGCCGCCCCCCGACCCCCCACGGGGGCTCGCCAGACTTACTAGTATATTCAGCAATAGGTATAGACAGGTAAGTTGGAATTTGTCTACGAGGAATAAATAGAATGTAAATCTTTGCCTCTGTGGCGCGTTGGTAGGACACTCGACTGAAATGCAGAATAAATAAATAAATAAATCCTGTGACGAACACACAGCGCCATCTAGCTCCATGGTAAGCTGCTAAGCTTGTGTTACGGTGACTAGACAACGGATATACTTATATTTATTTTTCTTTTGTAAATACATAAATATTATACATAGAAATACGCCCATATGCGCATAGAATATATCAGGAGGCTGCGGGTTCGATTCCCGTCGGGTGCAAATATTTATGCTTAAAAATAAATATTTGTATCTGGTCTGGGTGTCTTTTTATGTATAATATGTATGTATTTACGAAAAAAAAGTATAATAATTATGTAGTATATCCGTTGTCTAGTTCCCCTAGTACAAGCCTAGTTCTTAATTTGTGGCTGGATAGCGCTGTGTGTAATGTCGGGCAAATATTTATTTAATTATTTACTGTGTGAAACAAGCTGAAGATAATGCAGTACACAATAAAAAAAACCAACAAAGTCGATTATATAATAATATATGGAAGTAGCAATCCTTTGAAAAAATGTTCCACGCAAACGGTGGTTGCGGGGCCTAGAACGAGGCCCCGCAATTCGACCGCCAGTCTGTCACTAAAGATCGTCCGCCATTGGTCGGTCCAAAGGTCGATCATACGTAATACTGTACGGAACATGTCAGTGTGTGCATCTGCTGCTGTGTCACCGACCACCGTGGAACATTGTTTTAACGGATTTAATAAGGAAGTTAGATATACATAATACATATATTGCACTACATTGCACACAGCGCAATCAAGCCCCAAACTAAGAACTAGGCTTGTACTATGGGTACTAGACAACGGATATACTAAATATAATACTTTTTTTTTTATAAATACATACTTATTATTTATAGAAAAACACCTAGATACAAATATTTATTTTTAAGCATAAATATTTGCACCCAGCGGGAATCGAGCCCGCAACCTTCAGCGTTGCAGTCTGCAGAGAATTAACCTCCTTTTTTTGAAAATATTTACTCCCAGGTACCGACCACGGATCCACCCGAAGTAGAAATGACTTCCTACCGCCCCCCCTCTTTACAATCGTCCCCCTCCCGCACCATTCCCGACTACCACTCCCCCGCCTACCCCGACCTAAGTCCCGACTTCCGGTTCCTCGACCCGGAAACGGAAGCGATCGGAAGAGATCTCAACACGCTGAGTTACGTTATGACCACGGATGATGCAACGCAGGCGGACGGGCAGGGTGAGTTAGTACGAAATGTTTATTGATGTTTTATTATTTATTTCATAGGATATTGATTATTTTTTATGTTCTTTATACAAGATGTAACGGGCATGCCCTTTTAAGCCGAAAGGGGGTTGTTCCAGACATGTAGGCGAACAACTTTTGTTCTACGACTTTTGAAAATTCGAACTTTTTTTTTGAAAATTTTGAAGTTATAGTTCACTGAAAAAACAGCTGATTTTGAAAATAAAGGTAATTGTAGTTTCGATTTTTGTCGACTAAACTAAATGAAAGGACAAGATAAGTTCAATGACCTCGAACTCTGAGAAACAGCTGATTTTCAAGTAAACTTTAAACTTAAAATTTTCGAAAACTACTTCGAATTTCTAAAAGTTGTAGAACAAAAGTTGTTCGCCTAGACGTCTAGAACAACCCCCTTTCGGCTTAAAAGGGCTTACCTGTTACACCTTTATTATTCTCGAATAATTTTAGATACTTTCCATTGCACTTTTAAAACTCACACGATTTCTGCTCATTACTATTTTTATAAAAACTCGGGTCTCGATCGGGGAACGCTTGGCTGCAATGCAGAAGGTTGCGGGTTCGATTCCCGCTGGGTGCAAATATTTATGCTTCAAAATAAATATTTGTATCTGGTCTGGGTGTATTTCTGTGTATAATATGTATGTATTTACAAAAGAAAAGTAAATATAAATAATATAAGCGTTGTCTAGTCACCGTAGCACAAGCTTAGCAGCTTACCATGGGGCTCGATGGCGCTGTGTGTTGGTCACAGAATTTATTTATTTATAAAAATAGTACTTTTCATTGGTCAAAAATGACTGACGACGTTGAAATGGCTGACGCTAATCTTACTAATATTATTGTAAATATTTGCGGTGATACTTAGAATGTATGTTAATGAATATTGTGTTTTTTATTGTCCAAAATCGCGGAAACCGTAGACAAAATTAATATTGTAGCATTGGGGGTTACCGGTGAGGGAGGAGGTAGAAAAACTGTTTGAGAGACGAAGGGCTTTATTGTCGTAGAGGTTCTACAGGGGTCGCAGAGGGCTTACATCGGTCGTAGAGGCTCTACAGGGGTCGCAGAGGGCTTACAGGGGTCGTAGAGGCTCTACAGGGGTCGTAGAGGGTCCACAGGTTCGTAGGGGTGGCTACGAGCTTCTTGTAGAGGTCCAGGAAACCGTACGCTCTACGAGGAAGCTACGAATGTTGGCTACAGGTCCTACGTATAGGAAGGTCCAGGAAACCGTACACAACTTAAACGCAGAACCAAATCCAGTAGTGGATTCGATCCAAAACAAAATCTTAGCATCCTACTTAAGCAGAGTGCTCGACGCAACGATACCGCGATCTAGAAAATTGCGTTCACCTCACTAGCGTCATCTTTTATAATTATTCGGTACTAAAGTTTCTTTGCAATCTCTTAGATGATTGTATTCGCTTGTTTACTTAGTTTTGTTATGATTATTGTTTATTTATGTTACAATATTTATTTATTTATTTATTCCAGGCGGTACCTACATGGCTGCACCGGTCGAGTTTTTCAGACGAAGGCAGATGAGAAGAAATACTCTGGAGAGAGTGTTTGATCAGATTGACAGGTGCGTTTTATATTATATTAGCTATGTTTTTGTTTTGGTTATGTTTTCTTGAATGTGATGATGGAGATGTGGTGCTAAATTTTCATTTTTGTGAAACCTAGTTGAAAAGGGTGCAAATTGTTTAATTTCGGGGGCATAATAACCAATTTAGTTTCGTGAAGGTGTACAAGTGGAATGAAAGTAAAAATCGGTGCAAAACATGGTCTTTAGCGTTGTCTCCGAAGCTAAGTGAACAATCATTGTAAACGAGCCACCATTTACAATGACTTTACGTTTACAGTGAACAGCAATCATTGTAAATGGCCGCCTTTTTACAATGATTCCCTCGACTTGACTTTGACTATGATGCAAATAAATAAGCGAAAATTCTTTGCTTTTTTTTTTCAGACAGCGCATGACCCTGCAACTGGGGCGCTTCCAGCTGTCGTTGCCCAGATTTGGGCGGCCGGACCCCCGTCCCGGGACCCCCACAGTCGCAGAGATCAACATCGACGATTTGGACTTCGTGCGAGTAAACTCCAACGATACATACACTCTAAACGGGCGAACTATCCGCTTACTGGGGGGCAACTTCGAAAATTACCCCCAATTGGCCCCCCAGGCGGGGGTTCTGGGGGGGACTTGCCCCCCGTCGTACAATGACGCGGTCAGGTACAAGTTTTTTGGACCCCCGCCCGAGTATTTGTCTCGGGAGGGTCTGAATGTGGCCCCCAGAGCCGATGATGAAGCGAGAAGTAACGTTGAAATGCCCCCTTGTTATGAAGATTTGGCTAGTGGGGGGGCTGGGAGTACCGGGAATACCGGTATATCCGTTGTCGGTAACGTTTCCGGTATTCCAGTTGATGGTAACCGAAGAAATGCCGGTATCAGTGTGAACGGTACGGGAAATACCGATAATGGTAATAATGCAGCCGATATGGTCAGTAGTGGTACCGGTATTTTTACTGACGTTACTGAATCTAGTGTCGTTAATGTAACTGGTAGTGATACCGGTATTTTAGATGGTGACTCCGGTTGTATAGATAGCGGTGGTATCGATAATGCTAGTTCTTTAGCCGACTTCTCAAATACCGGTGCAAATGCTTACAATAACGGCAATTTATCTACCAGTGATTTCGGTATAAATAACGCAATGGGTGACTGCGGTGGAAATGATATTAATACCGGGATAAATAGCGTACCTGGTTTAAATATCGTTGCGAGCGAAGCGGAACTTACTCGTCATACTGTACCAAATGATAGTAATGGTAACATAACCGATTTGAATACCGGTATGGAACCAGTTGAGTCGTTTCGGTCTATAATAGACAATCTGCCTGCAATCGATAGTGATGTGAATGCAAACGATACCGGATAATTTGCTAAATGTACCGGATAAATACCGGGATTTAAAAATGTGCTATTTTGTACCGGTATAATCTGCAAACTGTTACGGTACCGGTATTCGAAAATATACTGGAAAATGCCTGTATTTTAAAAGAAACGTTTTGTACCGGTATATTCTGCGATATTTGCCGGTACTAAAACCGATATTGTACCGAAATATAATGAAACCGGTATGAGTGCCGGTGTTGTTGAATTCCGTTATGAGTACCGGTATAGTACCGAAATTGTTGAAAACCGTTAAAAGTTCCGGTATTGTACCGAAATTTATAAAACCGGTATGAGTACCGGTATTGCTGCATACCGATATGAGTTTCGGTACGTATCGGTAGATCTCTGTAGTTGTAATGGACGCGGTGGTAAATTAAGTTTATACGGAATGAATTAAAGGAACGTGACCATTTTGTTTTGAGAATTAATTTTGAATTTTATTTGCACCAAAAACGTGAATTAAATGATTATAACAAAGAAAAAAAAACTTAAAACTAGGGTGGTACAATAGGCGGCCTTATCGCCTGATGGCGGACTCTTCCAGGCAACCAATTGATGGACAAGATTGGAAAGGCTTAAAGTCACGCTCAAAAACTTTTAGGGCTAAGCAAAAACATACAGTTAAAACTAACTTACTTATTTTCGATCACACAGTCTGTACTTTTTGAAAACACTGGTGTACTTTAGTTCATATTGGAATCCTTTTTGGTCACATTCGATCCTTTAAAACCACATTGGAATAGTTTCCACCTCTTTGGAATACTTTTAACCTCTTTGGAGTACTTTTTGACCACTTTGGAGTACTTTTTGACCACTTTGGAATTGGTACTTTTTGGTTAAGTATATTGGTTAGAATTGTTTTTGACCAATTGCCTTTTTAAACTACTTCGACTCATTTCTTCAGTAAAATGGTCATGGTCCTTTATTCTATTCGCTGGTACTATGGTGCCGCGTCCACACCGCACGCCTTGCCTGTACATATAGGATAATCAATACATTGTGCCTTAGACATTATTGTTAATACTTATTTATTACTTAAACCCTAGGGATTCAAGTAGATCCCGCGGAAATTTCGCGGAAAAATTAGCTCTAATCCGTTTGAAGGGTTGGTGGTAAACTCATCCCGGTCGAATTTACTTTCTACCCAGTGATGAAGTTACTACAAAAAAATAAATTGACCAGTGAGGGGTTAGTGGTAAACTCATCCTTGATAGTCAATTCATCCCGGTTGAGTTTATTGCTAGTTCCATAAACAAATATTTTTTGAATAATTAGTAAAAAAACACTATTTAGTTAATACGAAGTCGGATAATTACAAAATATGTAACTACTTAATTTTGAAAATGAAATTATAATATTTTTGCACAAACTTTCAAATAATTATAGATTGTAAGTTTAATAATGATTATACTACATGTCGTATATTCACGTAGTTTAGCGTGTACACACAGTTCGCTATAATAAATTCTCATCTAAATTATAAGTCTCTCTACTTCGCTCAGCATTTTCTCCAAAACGGAGCGGTTCAATTTGTAAAATTATCAATAATAGCTGAACCAATATCTAAATCAAATTATTTATTTGAGCAACAAGGCCATAATGTTGGTATACAGAAATCCTATCAACTATTGTTAGTAAAAATACAAGTTCTTTTATATTGAACCGTTTTCGAAAAAAAAACTAGCATGGCTGAGAGATGCTATATTTAGAAGTTATAGATAAAGAAAACTTACCCAAAGCAGTTACTTTATTTCGTTTTTTTAATCTGTTTTAAAGCTCCAAAAGTCAATTTGAGTGAGATTATTTAGATATCACAAAGTAAAATTGCGTCCAGCGTTTTTTCAAATTACGCGTGTTTTTTTTACTCATAAGATGTATACATTGAATTAAAATTTTGAGCTTTTAAAGTGGTATATAGCAACTTGGTATCGCATTGAGTCATTTTTCAAAATGAATATGTTGGGTGCCCAGATGGAGTGGGGAAGCTAGTCGTCCATGTTGGTGGTAGATTAATTATCCAAGTAATAACCTCTCGAGTAATAACAATAAATAAATAAATCCTGTGACGAACACACAGCGCTATCTAGGCCCGTGGTAAGCTGCTAAGCTTGTGTTACGGTGACTAGACAACGGATATACTACTTATATTTATCAATCAATCAACAATCTTTAGCGTAAATACTAAGAACAAATATCAAGATAGGAAGGGATACGGTAGATAGCGCAACGATTACGTTAACCTTACTAATATTATAAACGCGAAAGTTTGTATGTATGTATGTGAGGTTGTTACTCTTTCACGCAAAAACTACTAAACCGATTGCGATGAAACTTGGAATATGGGTAGCTGGGGACCTGGATTAACACATAGGCTACTTTTTATCCCAATATTCCCGCGGGAACGAAACTTACGCGGGTGAAACCGCGGGGTGCGGCTAGTACGTGATAATCACAAGTTACAATAATAAACACGTATTTCCGCGGTAGCTATAGATTACAAAGATATGTGCTGACACATAGAAATATGTGTCCGCCACAGATATATACATATATATATTGACTTTATTTACAATACAATTGTTTTAATGGGTTTTAATTTAACTGAATATTTTCAATCCAGAGTGAATAGGTACCTTCTAGGTAAGCATGCTTCATCGTCGACCTCATCCTCGCTTCCCATCAGGTGAGATGAGGTCAAATGCTGGCCTATTACGTATAAAAAAAAGAAAAATATTTTGTACGAAAAACTTAATTAGTTGTAATCGGTTCGGTAATGAAGCACAATATTTACCTGTTTTTACTCGCGTTTTATTAATGGCATTGTTACAACGTACCAGGCTTTCGCTAACTTTACAGTTAGCTTTTTCAAGGTTGACAAGAGGAGGTTCAAGGTGTCAACCTTGAAAAAGCTAACTGTAAAGTTAGCGAAAGCTCAGTACGTTGTAACGATGCTATTAATAATTAAAACGCAAGTAAAATCCGGTGAATATTTTATTTCATTATGCAAAATTGCGAAAATCTAAGGAAAACCATCGGTTCAATATTTTTTAAATACAATACTAACGGAGAAACAGAGATAAAAAAAACAGTAGTAAGTTTACTGATTTTTTTAAAACAAATATTTTTTGTTAACTTCCTTTTCTTTTATACTAAATAAGTATAGACCGATAACCCTCGCAGAGCGTGAAGAGTGACTATGAGCTACGAATAAGGAATATTTTGTTTAAAGGACTAACCGCCGATAACAGATGCAACTCAAAATTTGAGGGCTATTTAAATAATTGACGGCATCTGTTGCGCGTTTAAAGCCCGACTGTAGAAGGTTACGGGTTCGATTCCCGCCGGTTTGCAAATATTTATGCTTGAAAATAAATATTTGTTTATGGTCTTAGTGTTTGCTACGTATCATTTACAAAAAATAACTATAATTCAATTCAGTTCAATTCATTTATTTCAGATATTTACAATCCATAATTACATTTACATTAACATTAAAATAGTAAATAATAAAAGATGTCACATTAAATAATAAATAAATAAAAGAAAAATAAATAATACACTGAACTTAAATGTCACAAACTATTAAATATGTACCTGTCATGTGAAACTAAAATTTAAAATCAAAATATAAAATTAAGAATAAAAATAAAAAATAAAAATTATAAATAGGAGGGACCACTGGCGTGCAGCTGCATCCACCTCCCTAACATAGGCGAGTCCCACCTCTCTGACAATAGGATAATATAATAATATATATATTTTGACGACCTCTGTGGCGCGTCGGGCGAACGCTTGGCTGCAATACAGAAGGTTGCGGGTTCGATTCCCGCTGGGTGCAAATATTTATGCTTAAAATAAATATTTGTATCTAGCCTGGGCGTATTTCTACGTATAATATGTATGTATTTACAAAAGAAAAATAAATATAAGTAGTATATCCGTTGTCTAGTCACCGTAACACAAGCTTAGCAGCTTACCACGGGGCTAGATGGCGCTGTGTGTTCGTCACAGGATTTATTTATTTATTTTATTATTTATACCTATGTCTGTTGTCTAGTACCCATAGTACAAGCCTAGTGCTTCGTTTTTCGTTAATGTCGAGCAAAATTTTTTAATTTAATTGATCAGCTTCTAAATTTTAAATTAGTATGACAGTTTCTGAGTTGGAGAACTCCTTAGTTGTTTTAATTAGTACTCAAATTTTGATTAATATTTCTGTAGTCGACCGTTAAACACATTGAGTGACTTCGGGGGCTTTCTAGTTTAAATATTTACATGAGTAGTTATACAAGATGTAACGGACATGCCCTTTTAAGCCGTAAAGGGGTTATTCTAGACATCTAGGCGAACTTTTGTTCTACAACTTTTGAAAATTCAAACTTTTTTTTTTGCAAATTTTGAGGTTATGGTACACTGAAAAAACAGCTGTGTTTGAAAATAAACGTAATTGTAGTTTCGATTGTTGTCGACTAAACGAAATGAAAGGACAAGATAAGGTCAATGACCACGAACTCTAAGAAACAGCTGATTTCAAGTAAACTTTAAACTTAAATTTTTTCGAAAACTACTTCGAATTTCCAAAAGTTGTAGAACAAAAGTTATTCGCCTAGACGTCTAGAACAACCCCCTTTCGTTTTAAAAGGGCATACCCGTTACACCTTGTATACAGTTATGTCAAATCATGTCAGTCTTTGCCTACGGAAACTGTAAATTATCCGGATCGTTTAAAAACAATGTTAATTAAAATTATTATTACGTCGTTTAAGTGTTGCCATAATTTAATAACTTGATTTATATGGTTAGTCGTTAGCTGTGTAGCACATAATACGTAGAATTTAAGAATACAAAAATGTAGAGTAGAGGCTCATATGGTGGGGAAATTCAGAGGACAACTGGCCTAAGGATCAGTTTCCCCTTATTTACGTTTAGTTGTTTTATCGGAATTTACACTGTACTCAAAACATGTACAGTCTAAAATAGATAAATAAGTATCCAGGGGGAAAAATTGTTTTATTCTAAAAACGGTTTAACAATTATAAATAACTAGCAGCGCCCCGCGTAAGTCCCGTTCTCGCGGGAATATCGGGATAAAAAGTAGCCTATGTGTTAATCCAGGTCCCCAGCTACCTATATTCCAAGTTTCATCGGTTCAGTAGTTTTTGCGTGAAAGAGTAACAAAGTCACATACATACATACAGACTTTCGCGTTTATAATATTAGTAAGATTTATTGACCCTTCGTTGGTCGTTGAGGCCATCTACCATTAGGTGAGAAAGTGGTCAATTGCTCATCTATGGTTTATTGAAATATACATAGATTGAATCAACAAACATTATTTTCTTACAAAATACAATAAACATATAATAATAATTAATATGAAAACAATTTTTTAGTCTCCTATTTACTTATTTATTTATTTTGACTTTAGGTACTAATTAGCGTATATTTAAACTGAATCTCGTCCGATTTTTGAACCGGGTCGAGTTGCCACCTACGCCTGTTGAATAAAATACTCATGTGGGATGAATAATCGCAGGTGGTCAAACGGACCAATTGTCCACTGTTCGTAGTTTTTGAGCACTTTGAAAAAATATTATAGTAATTATTTTTCCAAAATACCAGTTAAGGCTTAATATACTTCTATGTCTTAAAATTTCCTACTTTTTATAAACTGCAGGGTTACCGCTGATCTAGCGTCGATATCGGAATCGAAATCCGCACGAAGGAATATCCTGCACGGTGTAAATCACGGCGTCGATTTGCAAGCATTTCAAGCCGACGCCGTCGATTTGAACTGTCATTGTAATCGACGTCTCTTGAACTGCCGGTTTAAATGGCGGTTCAAATCGACGGCGTCGGCTTCAATCTAAGGCTGGTAATTGCCGGAATCGACGCTTGATCCGCGGTAACCGTCCAGGATGAATACCTATTTGACGTTAATTACAAAAATATGTAACAAAGTAAACATCACAATAGATCCTCATCCTCATTTTTTGGAAGTCGGTTCCAATACAAGGTGTAACGGGTAAGCCCTTTTAATCCGAAAGGGGGTTGTTCTAGACGTCTAGGCGAACAACTTTTGTTCTACGACTTTTGGAAATTCAAAGTACTTTTCGAAAAATTTAGGTGTAAAGTTTACTTGAAAATCAGCTGTTTCTGAGAGTTCGAAGTCATTGAACTTATGTTGTCCTTTTATTTTGTTAGATGGTTTACAATCAAAACTTCAATTACCTTTATTTTCAAAAGCAGCTGTTTTTTCAGTGAAAAATAATCTCAAAAAGTTCAAAAAAAAGTTAGCATTTTCAAAAGTCGTAGAACAAAAGTTGTTCGCCTAGACGTCTAGAACAACCCCCTTTCGGATTAAAAGGGCATACCCGTTACAAATTGTATATTCAAAACTGCCCATAAATTTGGTACAAAATGTAATCGGTGGCCTATTCTTGAACAATAATTATGTCATATCACATTATATTTAGGCATTTAGGCTTAATAACGTTATTGTAACTGCTATTCGGTATTTAATGTTATTACAATTGCTATTCGTTATTTATTAGCTAGCCGATTACGTAACACAGAAAGTTAGGTGTGAATTTTTTCGTAAAAAAATGAAAGTTAAGTTAACGCGTATTTTGTATGGAAAAGCGCCCCTAGCGGACGATATCGAAGTTACCAGTTTCCATACAAAATAACGCGTTAACTTAACCATCACGTTCGCGTTTTTTTTTAACGAAATAACTTTTAACACTAAGGGTAGGTACTGTCCCTAACAAATCTCGATTGAAATAATTCAAATTATTGTATACACGTAATTATTCACTTCATTCAGTAGAAAATAAATTGGAAATTCTTCAGTTTCCGCGACTTTGAAATAAAATTCATTTTCAAGTTTTAAACGCGTTATTTTTGTAATCAACATTGTAGCAATGCCGCCTTTCTGACGTTTCGGTAACGCAATAAAAACTAGAATATTAGTTGCATTTTAGCAAAGAAATTGCCATTGCATTTAATACCGTAACTTTCAAATTGTATGAGAAAGCTAACTTTAACTGTAACTGTTACTTATAACTGTAACTGTTATTTGTAACTGTTACTGTGAAATTTGCGATTACGTTATTGTTCAATTGAATCTATTAGATCACTCTTTATACGTCGAGCGTTCTTACAACTATGACTCTATTGTGGCTTCGGAACGCGCCCTCCGATGAGAAGAAGCCACAAGAAACTCATGGGGTTTTTTTATGTTTTTCTTTACAATCGTCAAAATATGTTTTTCCCCATTTTTTTTTTGCAAAAATTGTGCAAGAATCAACAATTTCAATTATTACAATCGACGTTTTTTAGCAACAGAGTTATATCATCAGTTAGCTGACGTTATTTTAACTGCTATTGGTTATTTCTTTATTGACTATTAGTAGGTATTTGTTATTTAATATACATATTTAATGGGGGCTACCATGATCTACATAAATAAATAGATCATGGTAACCCCCAATATGTATTAAACAGGGTGTTTCGACGACGACCATTTAAGACGAAAGGGGGTTGTTCTGTACGTAGGTATAGCAGGACAACATTCGTTCAACGTCTTTTAGAAATTCAAACTTTAAAAAAAATAGATTATATTTCACTAAAAAACAACTGTTTTTTGTAAATATAAAGGCAACTAGAGTTTTGATTGTAGTGGACCAAACGAAATAAATGACAAATTAAAGTCAATGACCTCTAACTCTAAGAATCAGCTGATTTTCAAGTAAACTTTAAACTTGAAATTTTCGAAATGTACTTCGAATTTCCAAAAGTTGTAGAACAAAAGTTGTTCGCCTAGACGTCTAGAACAATCCCCTTCAGGCTTAAATGGTCATCGTCGAGGCACCCTGTATATGTGTATTGTATTATAAATATTTATGTTTTTAAACAATATTCTTTATATTATAATTATTGTTATTATATACCTATCTGTATATTATTTTATACACCGACCTATGTAATGATTATGTACTTAATAATTTCTTAAGTAATTTCCAGTAATTTCTCGTAATCTCGACTTCGGGAAATTTCGACTATTCTTAATAACTTGTGTAGAAATTTACGAAACAGTGCCATCTATTTAGGAATTTATGAAATTGCTTTTGCGCTATCCGTTCATAGATGGCATTTTTTTAAATAAAGTAAAATGTTAGTTATTAAGAACAGTCGTAATTTTCCGAAGTCGAAATTGCCCCGCTGGATCTTATATGAAAGGCTATTCACACGGTGTCATTTTACTCGAGCTTGAAAGTCTACCGGCGCCCACCATTTTTGTAGTCGTGCGGGTTAAGCAACGCTTGGCGCGGTCCTTACTTCGATTGGTGACGAGAAGGAAACCTTAGCCCAAATAGAGAAACGCTACTCAAAATTTGACTTGCACTTAAACAGCTAAGCAGCTCTTAAACTCAAAATTTTCATTTTAAATTTAAAAGCTGCTTACTTATTTAAGCACCTCTCAAATTTTAAGTGACGTTTCTCTATAAATGGTAAACTTTTTAAACGATTTACCAATACTCATATTAACATTTATCCCGGGTCTTATTCGCGATATTTTCAAATTATGTAACCTCGAGTTTTCGACCATGTTCCATTAGTTTTGGACCCTCGCTAGTGACATGGCCCCGTGTGAGCGGTCGTTAAGCAGTTAGTTGAAGTCCTAAGGTAAGACGACACGCTGTATGTAAGAGCTACGCGAATGTAACTACCTCTAACTATAAATAAATACAATAAAATCGACCAAAACGCTTTACTCCAATTGTTTTATTTTAGAATAATGGGGGGTTTGACAAAAATAGAGTTTAATATTTCTTTTCAAAAATGATGCAATTTATAATAAAAAAAAACAAAATACGCTAAGATTTTTTTGAGAAAATGGCGCCCGTCGTGAAAGAATATAAGCAGAGTTTTTTTTTTCACCCATTCTAGGTAGTAGTCAAAGGGAACTATGCCCATAGAGCCAAGTGTTCAGTAGAATTTTTTTATTGATATGAAATGAAACCTAACCTAACTCATTAAATCAAATCAAATCAATAAATTAAGGCGCGTATTGCAGAGACGCATAGCGTCGACCTTTTTCTTTACCTTTCGGAACTAGTGCGTTCTCTTTCCCAACTGTCAAAATAATGTCTAAAAAACCAACCAAGCAGTTTTAACTAAAAAAAAATTCAAAGAAGTTTTATGATTCATGCAAATATGTCTAATAAGAAGCTACTAATTTGTTTTATATCAGATTTAATGATTTGATTCAATGAGTTTGGTTAGGTTTCATTTCATTTTTTCATGTCATTTTCATTTCTTATCAATAAAAAAATACTATTTAAGACTTGGCTGTATGGGCATAGTTACCTTTGCCTACCCAGAATGGGTGAAGAAAACAAAAAAATCTCTGCTTATATTCTTTGACGGTTGGCGCCATTTTCCTCTAAAACATTCTTTGTGAATTTTCCATAGCCCAAGTAGTTTTCACACGTAGTTTATTCATAGTCCTATCCGACCCGGGGGCTGTCCTTGGCTACTGTTTATAGTGCAGACAGGGATAATCGCCGGTTTGGCGTCCATCGCAAATTTTGAAATTAAATGTTACTAAAACGGGCCTCTACGTGTTGGCTCCTCCTTCAGCCTCTCACGCCCCTGTTGCCCCTGGCTGTAATTTGCTCGGCTTATTTAGAGTGGCCCAGTTTGGGAGCTAAATTGACATTTTTGTGAAACTTAGTTCAAATGCGTGTAAATTGTTTAATTTCGGGGGCATATTAATCAATTTAGTTTCGTGAAGGTGTACAAGTGTAAATAAAAGTGAAAATCGGTGCAAAACATGGACTTTAGCTTTGTGTTGTCTCCAAAGCTCCGTGAACAAACATTGTAAAAAATGGCCCCCTTTTTACAATGATTCCCTCGACTTGACTCTTTCGTTCGATGCAAATAACCTGCAAATATTTATAATACTTGACACTGGCAACTGTCCGAATGGAAAAGCCATTTTAAAGACGAAGAAGTTATTTGTCAAAGTCAAGTCGAGGAATCATTGCAAAACGAGGTCCATGTTTTACTAAGATTGTTCACGGAGTTTTGGAGACAACGCTAAAGTCCATGTTTTTCACCAACTTTCACTTTCGCTACACTCGTCGACCTTCACGAAACTAAATTGATTAATATGTCGATGCAAAGTCTAAGAAAACAATAATCGAATAGGTCTATTAACGATACACACTACAGTGCATTTTTTTTCGCAACAGAGTGTGTCGCATCACTAGCAATCGAAACTACGTAGGTGTATCCCCTTTCCGACAGATTGTAAAGTGAGGTTAATTAAAATTAATAAAAACAATATTATTATTACATCAATATAAAATTGTTTATTTCAGACTAATATTATGTTCATATTAAATTATGTTAGTAAAAGTACCTAACCCTAATATAGATAGTAAGATTACAAAAATTAAATTTTGTTAAATTGAATTGTAAATACTATCTCAGGTTCAAAATAGAACTTGGAAACGATATTATTATACCTTCAGGGTTTTGTAAGTAAGTATATAGGTACCTACATAGACCTTTTCGAAAACTTACATCACAATTTAATTATAAACAAGTATTAACTTTAAGATAAAAGTAAATAGGTGAAACTGCGGCGAAAAGTCACTACAAATGCGACGACTAAACTGTGACGAGCCGGCACACTGGCTTCAGTTGGTTGTGGAACCGTTGCCCTGTACGCACGTACACTACCGCACTGCCGGCTCGTCTCAATGCCTGCCATTGCCTCCCTGCGTATATTTTAAGTGCCTGAATAATTCAGGAAAACAAAACAAATCGTCGGCAATCACTTATCAAGCATAAATACTCGAATTAATCTACAAAATTATTGTAATGAATATATATTTGAAAAAAAAGAGATAGAATTTTATATACGTAATAGTCCAAGAGCTAGTGAACCCTGGGAGTAACGGTCTCCCTGTAAGGTTAGAAATTTGTATACTTACGGTTTATGACATGCTAAGAGCAATAGCCATGACCTGGCAGGCGTCAGCCCTGCACGTCATCAGCCCCTTTATTTTTTGGACTGTTCAGTAAATTGAGTTTCAAAACTTGTTTCTGTAAATTTGAAAATTTAATAGGATAAAGTTTATTTATTGTACATCTTAAAAAAAAATTGACAGGCGATTACAATAAGCAGAAGTATATGACAGGTCAATTAGAAAACGTACAGTTGATGAGGTAAAATAAACTTTATCCTGTATACTTAAAATTTTTATATGTTTTCTAGTAAACGTCTCAGAGTAAATATATACAATGCCAGGCGTTTTTGAACAGCATAAGACCTTGACAGGCGAGGGGACAGCTGCTAAGGGCGTGCAAATAAGAAATGTTACATGAACGCATACAGTAAATGCAATGTATTTTATTGGGTTTTATGCAATCTACATTATTTTTAACATTCATTTTCTTCAGCATCATCCGAAATTTCGCTATCACTGTTTTCATCATCATCTGATTCTTCAACAATGTTTTCCTCATCTGCAAATAGTAAAAAAAAAATATTTTAATGAAACAATAAGGTTGTTAAGAATTAAATATTAAGCTCAATTACATAGGACTGCGTATTAAATGTTACGGAATAAAATAGTTGTATGTTACCTGAAATGCATTCCTCAGTTTCAGTCGATTGTGCTGTGGCAGTATCAGCAGGTCCTTGTAAAAGTATGTCGTATATAGAAGATGGAACCGTATTCCCCTCAAACCAATTAAATTCGTAACGACTATCAATTAAGTTCCAACCGTTATTTTCAGGTGTAAGAATTGTTGGTTCGTAGTAGTAAGCTATGATTCATCGAATTTACCACCCTGCCAACGTGAACTATATCAACAATTATTGAGAACTGCCTACATTACAAATATATGGCGAAATTGTAATTTAAAAGAACCAACAATTCTTACACCTGAAAATAACGGTTGGAACTTAATTGATAGTCGTTACGAATTTAATTGGTTTGAGGGGAATACGGTTCCATCTTCTATATACGACATACTTTTACAAGGACCTGCTGATACTGCCACAGCACAATCGACTGAAACTGAGGAATGCATTTCAGGTAACATACAACTATTTTATTCCGTAACATTTAATACGCAGTCCTATGTAATTGAGCTTAATATTTAATTCTTAACAACCTTATTGATTCATTAAAATATTTTTTTTTACTATTTGCAGATGAGGAAATATTGTTGAAGAATCAGATGATGATGAAAACAGTGATAGCGAAATTTCGGATGATGCTGAAGAAAATGAATGTTAAAAATAATGTAGATTGCATAAAACCCAATAAAATACATTGCATTTACTGTATGCGTTCATGTAACATTTCTTATTTGCACGCCCTTAGCAGCTGTCCCCTCGCCTGTCAAGGTCTTATGCTGTTCAAAAACGCCTGGCATTGTATATATTTACTCTGAGACGTTTACTAGAAAACATATAAAAATTTTAAGTATACAGGATAAAGTTTATTTTACCTCATCAACTGTACGTTTTCTAATTGACCTGTCATATACTTCTGCTTATTGTAATCGCCTGTCAATTTTTTTTTAAGATGTACAATAAATAAACTTTATCCTATTAAATTTTCAAATTTACAGAAACAAGTTTTGAAACTCAATTTACTGAACAGTCCAAAAAATAAAGGGGCTGATGACGTGCAGGGCTGACGCCTGCCAGGTCATGGCTATTGCTCTTAGCATGTCATAAACCGTAAGTATACAAATTTCTAACCTTACAGGGAGACCGTTACTCCCAGGGTTCACTAGCTCTCCAGCTATAAGGATGCGCGAGTGATTCGGTTTCGGTTGTGTGGTTGCTATCTCGTTCGCGCTGCAGTCTGGAACGTCCAACTATCTCTGTCACACTGTATTGTGACAGATTTTGGCGACTTGCAAATATACATAATGCTCGACATTACGAATTTCAACATTACAAATGTTTCAGTAAGAGTGTGTATTTGCAAGTACCTAAGTGTTTCTAGCTCATTTATCGAATAGGAAAAGTTAGACCATAACGCATCTTCACTTGTTTACTTTATCGAAGTACGACGAGTATCTGTACGAAGAATAAATAGAATGGAGATCTAACTTCCCTATTAAATTTGATAAAACCATGTTCCACGGTGACACAGCAGCAGATGCACACACTGACATGTTCCGTACAGTATTGCGTATGATCGACCTTTGGACCGACCAATGGCGGATGATCTTTAGTGACAGACTGGCGGTCGAATCATCGTTCTAGGCCCCGCAACCACCATTTGCGTGGAACATATTTTCAAAGGATTGCTACTTCCATATATATTATTCGAGTTCGTTGGAGTATTTTTACGATTTTAAACACACATGGTCGTTTTCATAACAAACATATCTACTTGGTAAATATCCCGATATTATAGGTACAGCGCGGGTCCGACGATGACCATTTAAGCCGAAAGGGGGTTGCTCTAGACGTCTAGTAGAACAACTTTCAACCAAACTAAATAAAACTCCAACTCTAAGAAACAGCTGATTTTCAAGTAAAAACTGCTTCGAATTTTCAAAAGTTGTATAACAAAAGTTGTTCGCCTAGACGTCTAGAACCAACACTTTCGGCTTAAATGGTCATCGTCGGAACACGCTGTATAAGACGATACTGTCGCCCATTTGTACAACGTTTTACTCTTAGTTAAACTTTCTGCGTAAGTTTGCCTTCATTTTGATGTATACTGATTATAATTGTTGGTTGAGCAAATAAGGTATGAATCTATCTATCTAAGTAAAACTTTGTAAGTATTAGGGATGATTTAGATTAGACCGTCACGAGCACGAGCGTCGTTGTCCATTGCTCGACGAGCAGTGGATCGGTCGGTTGCAACCGAGTGGTCCTTCCAAACAAATGGTTATTGCTAATGTAGTCAAAGGTGTGTAACCGTACACTTTCGATGCGCTCACGATTCTACCTTAGAATCCTTCGCTCCGCTCGGGTTAAAACAAAACACTCGCTGACACAAATAATTTGTCCTTGTCCCCCCTTTGTATCATCTACTATTTATGACTATCTCGCAATAAATGCTTTGTTAAATTATCTTCTTTTTTACATTTATAATTACACTTATTGCATGAAAACGGTTTTGCACTAATGTGTGTCAATAAATGCCTTTTTAAATGACCTTTTTGACTACATTTATAATCACACTTATCGCATGAAAACGGTTTTTCGCTAGTGTGTGTCAATAAATGTGATTTTAAATTACCTTTATGACTACATTTATAATCACAATTATCACCTACCTATCACCTAGTTCAGGTATATGTATTATTTATAGTCTTCCCAGTATTGTTTAAGTCCTAGGTATAGTCTATTATGTAACAAAAGTTTATGAAATAAATATTTATTTATTTATCGCATGCAAACGGTTTTTCACCAGTATGTGTCAATAAATGCGTTTTTAAATTACTTTTATAACTACATATATAATTATACTTATCGCATGAAAACCGCTTTTCACTAGTGTGTGTCAAATAATGCCTTTTTAAATTACTTTTTTGACTACATTTATAATCACACTTATCGCATGAAAACGGTTTTTCACCAGTATGTGTCAATAAATGCCTTTTTAATCTGCATTTGCGACTACATTTAAAATCACATTTATCGCATGAAAACGGTTTTTCACTATTGTGTGTCAATAAATGCGTTTTTAAATTACTTTTATAACTACATTTATAATTACATTTATCGCATGAAAACGGTTTTTCACTAGTGTGTGTAAATAAATGCGTTTTTAAACTACTTTTATAACCACATTTATAATCACACTTATCGCATGAGAACGGTTTTTCACCAGTATGTGTCAATAAATGCGATTTTAAATAACTTTTATGACCACATTTATAATCACATTTATCGCATGAGAATGGTTTTTTACCAGTATGTGTCAATAAATGCCTTTTTAAACTGCATTTGTGACTACATTTAAAATCACATTTATCGCATGAGAACGGTTTTTTACCAGTATGTGTCAATAAATGACCTTTTAAATTACCTTTACGACTACATTTAAAATCAAACTTATCACATGAGAATGGTTTTTCATCAGTATGTGTCAATAAATGCTGTTGCAAATTATATTTTACTTTATATATACGATGACAGTAATTGCACACAAACTGCGTCACTTTACCAGTAGAGCGTGTCTTTAAATGGGCTTCTGTACACACTTTGTTAGTAGTTTGAAGTTTGTCCGTTTGTCGGTCGGTGTTCCCGCTGAGGTGTTCCGATATCGTCAGTTTCTGTTTCTCTCGACGTATGTATGGGGGACGGTCTGTCAGATATATCAACAATGAGTATAGGGTGCATTACAATCACAGTTCTCTACATTAGTATCCATATTGACCTGCTTCAAGTCTGGCAATATATGCTTTTGTCTATCAGTATGTATGTATTAGGTCGGCTAAAAAGGTTCTTTGTATTTCTTTCAAAAATTCAAAAGGTTGAGGTTTATTGTCCGAACAAGCGAAGCGAGTGAGGTCCAGTGTAGACAGGCCTGGCGCTTGAACCTTTGTTTGTTTGTTCGACAAATCTTGGGTCGTGAGGTCTAAGTTCAGGGCGAACTCCTAGTATACTAGTAGTTCGCCCCGAACAAACATACAAAGATACAAGCGCCAGGCTCGTCTACACTGGACCTCACTCGCTTCGCTCGTTTGGTCAAGTAGTAGTTGGCCCCAAACTGAGACATCACAACCACCTATCTCCCCAACCCCCCTACCGATCCGGCTCATCTTCGAACCCATAAATTCTATTGACCTAAACTACGCGCAAACCAAACATCATGAAGATTGGAGCTACGGTACTCAAGTCATCGTCGAACAAACATACAAGCGCCAGGCCCTACACTGCACCTCACTCGCTTCGCTCGTTCGATCAATTAAATGGCACAGTCATTTAATTGATCGCAATGCAACATTGACCTTTTCAATGTTGCATGTACGTATACAGCAGGTACACATGAAACATGCTATTGACTACAGGCACTTACCTTCGTTGTCATCATTCAGCCTGACTCTCTTTCTGGGTCGGAGTCTTTGTAAGAGAGATATATCCTCACTCGATGATGCTTGATTTCTTCCATCGTTCCATTCACCAGTGGTTTCGCCTTCAACATTGTCTAACGTCTCCGAAATGTCAAATTTAACATCATCTACATCTATCATATCATCATACATGTTGATGTATTCTAAATTAGACGATACGTGTGAATTATCACATTCAATATTGTGTAACATCGGTTTGCTCTTGTTTTCATCATAACTTCCTACTTCATGCTTTAATTCCTCTATCAGAGTTTGGATATTGCCTTCATCATTATAGGTATCTTTGTTGTGTTCATTATTGATTTCAGTACGTTCAGTTACTGGAAAAGAATTTGTTATTTTTATATAGTATAGTATATTATATTATTACGCAGTTGGCGTACCGCGGCAGCTGCTGCTGGAAGAATTTGTACTATTTTTTCTAGTCTAGCCCTTACTACATCTCCGCCGCGAAACCATAACAGTGGATAAGCAGTAACTTTTCTGTGTCTTGTCCGCATAAGGAGAAGTGGAATACTAGCGAAACTGCCTGTTGTAAAGACAGAATAATTACTGCGGTTTCGCTGTAATGGTTTTGTGGCATGCAGGTATCTTAAGAAAGAATTAAAAAGGGATAGAGCTCCCCAGCTTGATCATGCTGTTCCTTTCTAATTACACTATTAGATAGGGACGGAACTCCTCATCGCATCGGATCGATTTTCTAGTGCTTTTTAGTTTCACGTGTGCATTCAAGTAATACAACTTTCTTGCTTATACCTTACTTTTTGGTATCAAACTAACCTCAAACTAATAATTTTAAAATTCTTTAAAAAAACTGTCTCCGCGGGTGGGGAGTGGAGGGGTTGTGACCCCGTCGCGTCTCCTAATGTAAAGTTCTTCCACCATTACATTCAAGGAAAATAATAAATGTTCATACCTGTCCAGTCCGTCTCCAGTTTGATTTCGACTGATGTGAGACGAGTGATGTCGAAGAACTCCATGGTGCTGCGACAGAAGGAGAACAGCGACGTTGACAAGATCTTGCTCCTCAAGCACGCAGTACACTCATCGAATCAATAAGCATGTCTGAATCACAGAACACTTTACTCCTAGCAGAGGTCCGACGACTAAGCGGAGACCAAATAAATTATATTATGTACGGTTATCTATCACATTAAAAATATATTCAGATTCTATTTAAGATCTTGTCTGTATGAAGAAGCATGGATGAGAGATTTATACTAGAATTATACTACTTATGCGAGTAGCAGACACTTTTACTATAACTAGTGCTGTTATCAGTTATTACCTATTATTACTCTTTGATCTTGCTTGGATGGAGAATACAAATAAATAGGTATACTTAAATACCACACCATGCACAGACAACACTGTTCACTCAATGAGTCTCTTATACCTCTCGTTTACCGGAGAGATTTAAAACTTATATCTCTGTGTTCACTGATATATATATTATTCCCAGAACACTATACTATTAAATTATTATAGGTAGGTGCTAATATTTGAACACCACTAGCCACAAGCACAAACTAATACTGATGCGCTAGGCGCTAACGCAACGAAACGTCGTAACGGGTTTTTATTATTCATTTTCACAGCACAAACCACAAACTATAAAGATAATAACGTACGCACAAACTAACCTATACTGATAGTTTAGTTGATACTATTGTTATCTAACGTGTAATCAAAATAATAACGCATGCATTTCTTCTTTGTCTTTTTTTTATAGCTATATTCCTTTTGGACATTTGCCAGTGTCAAGTATTATTATATCGCAAGTTATTTGCTGAGAGTTTTGGCGGGAACGCGTTGTGGAGATGTGTTGCTCAATTTTAATTTTTGTGAAACCTAGTTCAAATATGTGCAAATTGTTTAATTTCGAGGGCATTAATCAATTTAGTTTCGTGAAGGTGTACAAGTGGAATGAAAGTGAAAATCAGCAAAACATGTGTGCAAAATACTCAGTGTTGTCTCCAAAGCTCCGTGAACAATCTTTGTAAATAAATGGCGGCCGTGTTTACAAATGATCCCCTAGACTTGACTTTAACTATGACGACTTGACTGTTTCGATGCAAATAACTTGCATAATTATTTGTACGTCTATATAGTTTATGTCACACCACAGACGTACAAATTAAAGCAGACTGAACATAATTATATGCACACATTGATCCGTGTAAATAACGTCATTGTCTCATTCACACCGAAGGAATAGTGCATAGCTCTATCCCTTTCATTCTGAATGGTGAAGTGTTGTGCCCCAATGTGTTCTAACACATCTTACAATAAAACTTCTGAAATTACGTTTCACCGGTATGTAAATAACATTTTATTTTTTCTTCGACTATTTTGTACTTGTTTGTTTGTTTACTGAAATAAGTTTATATGTTTTGTTGTTTTAGATTGCAAAGAAATTTATGTTCTTCATTTCAAAAACTGTTGGAACCAGATATTTTAATGAAATGGGGTCGTATTAATTGATTATATTGTCTCAAAGACGCAATTTGACACTTCATGTACTTTAGCAGTATAGGGGGTGGAACTCAGGGCAACGAAATTATATTACTCTATTATTATTCAGATTACTAGGTATGTTTGCTGATTAAATTACATTTTAAGGTCATTTCATAGTTAAATCATACTAATTTTTCGTTTCAGGTTTCCCAAAAAAGAAAATACCTATTAAAAATCGATGGATATAAAACATTAATAGAAGACATTGGCAGCCAAAAGCAAATAGTGTATTGTGTTCCACGCATTTTGCCGCTAATTTGTTTTGTATTAAAGGCCGCCGCTCATATTTGTTCTACAATATTCAAAGAAGAAAACACACAAGATGTGAGTTTATTTTACTTTTTTTATACACTTTTAATGCTGTACTGTATTATTATCTGCTAAAGCCTGTACTCTAAGCCAATTTTCAGAATGGTCCATCGTTTTTACCTGTTTTGGAAGCAAACGCTAACAAACTTTCAGCTTTAACAAATTAATGAATGTTCAGGGTTCACGGTTTCGTAGGCAACAACAATAAGAAACGGGTTTGAAAGTTCAATAAAATGTAAACGAAGCATAAGCATATTTTTAATGGTTTCTAGCAAAGATAATGTCAAAATCCGTTCAGTAGTTTCTGAAATTAGCGGTAAAACGGGCCCCGGTTAATAAATTCCATAATCCTACAATTGTACTCAAATTCCAAGGAACATAAACATAGTTCTTATCAGGTGCCTGATAAGAGGTTCCCCATTGGGGTGCATGTTGATGACAATTTGATCGACCAATACCTTTTTTAATTTTTTTTATTTATGGGTAGAGATAGATAGGTAGATAGAAAGGATAGATTTTTTTAATTTTCTTTCGGTAAGATCGGATATGATTTTTTTGTCTTTTATAAACAAGGAATAGACATGGTTTTACATTGACATTCGATATTACCCCAAGAACGTGATTTTTTAGTAAGTTTGAAACGACATAGAGCAAAAACTAGAAAGCGTAAAAATTAATATTAAAAATATAATTGAACTACTATACGTTATATTGTTTTGATAAAAAGATGTGAAATGAAGAAAGTTTTAATTTTTCAAAATATTCACAGAAGCTAAGAAATTTTGTTTTCGTAAAACCTTATAAATCTATCCAATCTTACTCGTACTAAAACATACATACATACATAATATTTATTATAGGTTACGTACCTACATATTGACGAACCAGCAGCAAAAGTTTGTCAAGATAAATAGTTGGGCACGGCGGGAGTCGAATGCGCAACCTTCTGCTTTGCAGTCTGAGGTTTGCCCGACGCGCCACAGAAGTCATACGATTTTTATTTACAAATGATTTGATGCTGTGACCTTATTGCGGTCCTGTATTTTGTGTCTGTGTGGCAATTTTACTACAAACAAACGTTACTCACGTTTGTTTGTAGTAAAATTGCCACGCAATTTGCTATAGTTTGTAAGTCTGTGGTCAACACTTACAGAGCGAACTTTCCCAAACGTTTCAACAACGAAACTAAGCTTTATAATTTATATCTTTCTTTATGAAAAAACCATGTAACTGTCGATTCAAACTCTAAGAAAACAATAATCGATAATCGAATAGGTCTATTAACGATTACACAACAATGGCAATCGAAACTACGTTAGGTATCCCTTTTATGTACCTACTTCTCACAAAAGAAGGTGCGTTGCGTGTTAACAAATGGAAATACCTATTATGATTTGTGAAATATAGGATGATCGCAGGTCTAAATAAGGATGGGGCGAGACACAGACCTACGTAGTTTCGATTGCAATTGTTGCGACACACGCTGTTGCGAAAAAAAATGCACTGTCTCATAATTAATTACGAAAGCTTACGAATGCGAATTTCGTAGTCGCGAAGAACGCTGTTTCGAAAAACTTTTTTACTGGCTCATAGTTTCGAAAGCTAGTGAACTCGAATTATGTAGTCGCGGAAAACGTTGTCACTGCCTCAATCGACCCTGCCCTAATGCTTATAATTTCGATTTATTTGTACTAATTATAAAACTGAAGAGTTTGATTCTTTGATTGTTAGATTGTTTTAATGCGTTAATCTCGGAAACTACTGAAATAAATAAATTATTTCATTTATCGAGTAACTAAATCATCAACTATATAACACAACACGCTACGACCAATAGGAGCGGACCATATATTAAAAATGTGCAAAAACGGAAAAAAATGCCCCTATACAGTGCTTCTGTCGCGTGGGCTGCAATATTCATTACACGTGCGCGGGAACGGGACTTACGCGGGTGAAACCGCGGGGCGCAGCTTGTGACTCAATAAATCGAAATCGTAAGCATTTGAGCGTAGGAGAGGCAGTGAAATCGTTTTTCGTGACTGCATAATTCGCATTCATAGGCTTTCGAAACTTTGAGACAGTGCAAGCAAGTTTTCGAAACAGCGTGTGTCGCAACAATAGCAATCGAAACTACGTAGGTGTATCCCCTTTCCGACAGATTGTAAACTGAGGTTAATTAGATTAAATAAAAACAATATTATTATTATATTAATATAAAATTGTTTATTTCAGACTAATATTATGTTCTTATTAAATTATATTAGTAAAAGTACCTAACCCTAATATAGATAGTAAGTTTACAAAAACTTAAATTTTGTTAAATTGAATTGTAAATACTATCTCAGGTTCAAAATAGAACTTGGAAACGATATTATTATACCTACAGGGTTTTGTAAGTGAGTATATAGGTACCTACATATACCTTATCGAAAACTTACATCACAATTTAATTACAAGCAAGTATTAACTTTAAGATAAAAGTAAATAGGTGAAGATGCGGCGAATAGTCACTACAAATGCGACGACTAAACTGTGACGAGCCGGCACACTGGCTTCAGTTGGTTGTGGAACCGTTGCCCTTTTTTTTTTTTTTTTTTTTTTTTTTTTTTTTTTTTTTTTTTTTTTTTTTTTTTTTTGGTCTGGAAAATGCATGAAATTGCATCCCTATCGTCTTCGAGGGTAGCGATAGGGTATGTGAGGCTCTCTGGTCGTGAAGCGACCGGCCTACTCACTAAAAACCAGACCGGTTTCTCTCTCACCATTTTGTCGGAACTACGGGTGCACGTTCGTAATCTTCCAGTAGTCCGACAGCGTTGATCTGCTTCAGATCTCTCTCCTTTGCAGAGGTTAGCCTCCACGCCTCTGAGTAGACGCACGGGAAACCACATGCGCCCCGCTCGGGCCCTTGTACGACGACAGACCCCCCCGAGTCTGTCGCCTATGGCTCTTGTTATGGAGGCATTAGATCATTATGACGCCTGAGGCGTCCTTCTCTTCGGGTGCTAGCCGGCCGAAATATCTCCCGTTCTCTTTCCGCACTTTCTTTTGCTGCCATCACGGACTCGGCGAAGCGGAGAACAGCTGCCCACGCATCATCATCCCCCACCATTGCCAACACAACGGCCGGCAGCGTTAGGTCGCTCCCCACCACCGCCCTTAGTTCATCCCGCTCATTACTCCATGCCACGCAGTCTTCAAGCGTGTGAGTGGCAGTATCCACGTCGCTTGGGCAGTGGTGGCAACGATAGTCCTGCTCTTTTTGGGCTATTTGACACAGATACTTTCCGAAACAGCCATGTCCGGAAAGTATCTGTGTCAGTCTATAGGTTAGCACGCCATGCTGCCTATCCACCCACTCTTCCAGCACGGGGCGTATGGCCTCTATCGTAAAGTATCCTGCCTGCGGACGCGTCAGTCGCGCTTGCCACTCTACCATGGCGGCCTGGCGGAGCTCCAGCCGATGCTCTTCCACCTCCCGTAGAGCCGGCCGGTTGCCCCGTAAACGCGCCTCCTCTCGCCATCGAAACGCTGACGCAAGGGCTCTCGCGTCCAGGTCCCATGGCAGAACTCCCGCTAATGCACACCCGGCCTCAAATGATACTGTGCGGTAACCGCGTATCACCCTCACGGCCATGAGGCGTTGCGACTTGCGAAGTAAGGTTTTGCTCTGGCTCGTGAGGGTGTCCGCCCACACAGGGCTACCATACATGGCCATTGACCTAATGATGCCTGTATATAACTTCCGACACGCTATGGCTGGCCCTCCAATATTCGGAAGTAAGCTGCAGAGAGCCCCAGCTGACCTCTCTAACTTTGGCGCGAGAGTTTTGAAGTGACCCGTGAAATTCCAGGTTTCGTCCAGTACTAATTCCAGGTTTCGTCCAGTACTAATTCCAGGTTTCGTCCAGTACTAGGAACCGTTGCCCTGTACGCACGTACACTACCGCACTGCCGGCTCGTCTCAATGCCTGCCATTGCCTCCCTGCGTACATTTTAAGTGCCTGAATAATTCAGGAAAACAAAACAAATCGTCGGCAATCACTTATCAAGCATAAATACTCGAATTAATCTACAAAATTATTGTAATGAATATATATTTGAAAAAAAAGAGATAGAATTTAATATACGTAAGGATGCGCGAGTGATTCGGTTTCGGTTGTGTGGTTGCTATCTCGTTCGCGCTGCAGTCTGGAACGTCCAACTATCTCTGTCGCACGGTATTGTGACAGATTTTGGCGACTTGCAAATATACTAATGGTCACACATTACGAATTTCGACAACACGAATGTTTCAGTAAGAGTGTGTATTTGCAAATACCTAAGTGTTTCTAGCTCATTTATCGAATAGGAAAAGTTAGACCATAACGCATCTTCACTTGTTTACTTTTATCGAAGTACGACGAGTATCTGTACGAAGAATAAATAGAATGGAGATCTAACTTCCCTATTAAATTTGGTAAAACCATGTTCCACGGTGACACAGCAGCAGATGCACACACTGACATGTTCCGTACAGTATTGCGTATGATCGACCTTTGGACCGACCAATGCTGTTGCAAATTATATTTTATTTTATATATACGATGACAGTAATTGCACATAAACTGCGTCACTTTACCAGTAGAGCGTGTCTTTAAATGGGCTTCTGTACACACTTTGTTAGTAGTTTGAAGTTTGTCCGTTTGTCGGTCGGTGTTCCCGCTGAGGTGTTCCGATATCGTCAGTTTCTGTTTCTCTCGACGTATGTATGGGGGACGGTCTGTCAGATATATCAACAATGAGTATAGGGTGCATCACAATCACAGTTCTTTACATTAGTATCAATATTGACCTGCTTTAAGTCTGGCAATATATGCTTTTGTCTATCAGTATGTATGTAGTAGGTCGGCTAAAAAGTTTCTTTGTATTTCTTTCAAAAATTCAAAAGGTTGAGGTTTATTGTCCGAACAAGCGAAGCGAGTAAGGTCCAGTGTAGACCGGCCTGGCGCTTGTATCTTTGTATGTTTGTTCGACGATAATTTGAGTATCGTAGCTCCGATCTTCATGAATTTTGGTATGCGCGTAGTCAAGGTCAATAGAATTTATGAGTTCGAAGATGAGCCGGATCGGTAGGAGGGTTGGGGAGATAGGGGGTCGTGAGGTCTCAGATCGGGGCGAACTCCTAGTATATTAGTAGTTCGCCCCGAACAAACATACAAAGATACAAGCGCCAGGCCCGTCTACACTGGACCTCACTCGCTTCGCTCGTTTGGTCAACTAGTAGTTCGCGCCAAACTGAGACCTCACGACCCCCTATCTCCCCAACCCCCCTACCGATCGGCTCATCTTCGAACTCACAAATTCTATTGACCTAAACTACGCGCATACCAAAATTTATGAAGATCGGTGCTACGATACTAAAGTTATCGTGGAACAAACATTCAAACAAACAAGGATACAAGCGCCAGGCCCGTCTGCACTGGACCTCACACGCTTCGCTCGTTCGGTCAATTAAATGGTACAGACACCTTTTCAATGTTGCATGTACGTACACAGCAGGTACACATGAAACATGCTATTGACTACAGGCACTTACCTTCGTTGTCATCATTCAGCCTGACTCTCTTTCTGGGTCGGAGTCTTTGTGAGAGAGATATATCCTCACTCGATGATGCTTGATTTCTTCCATCGTTCCATTCACCAGTGGTTTCGCCTTTAACATTGTCTAACGTCTCCGAAATGTCAAATTTAACATCATCTACATCTATCATATCATCGTACATGTTGATGTATTCTAAATTAGACGATACGTGTGAATTATCACATTCAATATTGTGTAACATCGGTTTGCTCTTGTTTTCATCATAACTTCCTACTTCATGCTTTAATTCCTCTGTCAGAGTTTGGATATTGCCTTCATAATTATAGGTATCTTTGTTGTGTTCATTATTGATTTCAGTACGGTCAGTTACTGGAAAAGAATTTGTTATTTTTATATAGTATAGTATATTATATTATTACGCAGTTGGCGTACCGCGGCAGCTGCTGCTGGAAGAATTTGTACTATTTTTTCTAGTCTAGCCCTTACTACATCTCCGCCGCGAAACCATAACAGTGGATAAGCAGTAACTTTTCTATGTCTTGTCCGCATAAGGAGAAGTGGAATACTAGCGAAACTGCCTGTTGTAAAGACAGAATAATTACTGCGGTTTCGCTGTAATGGTTTTGTGGCATGCAGGTATCTTAAGAAAGAATTAAAAAGGGATAGAGCTCCCCAGCTTGATCATGCTGTTCCTTTCTAATTACACTATTAGAGAGGGACGGAACTCCTCATCGCATCGGATCGATTTTCTAGTGCTTTTTAGTTTCACGTGTGCATTCAAGTAATACAACTTTCTTGCTTATACCTTACTTTTTGGTATCAAACTAACCTCAAACTAATAATTTTAAAATTCTTTAAAAAAACTGTCTCCGCGGGTGGGGAGTGGAGGGGTTGTGACCCCGTCGCGTCTCCTAATGTAAAGTTCTTCCACCATTACATTCAAGGAAAATAATAAATGTTCGTACCTGTCCAGTCCGTTTCCAGTTTGATTTCGACTGATGTGAGACGAGTGATGTCGAAGAACTCCATGGTGCTGCGACAGAAGGAGAACAGCGACGTTGACAAGATCTTGCTCCTCAAGCACGCAGTACACTCATCGAATCAATAAGCATGTCTGAATCACAGAACACTTTACTCCTAGCAGAGGTCCGACGACTAAGCGGAGACCAAATAAATTATATTATGTACGGTTATCTATCACATTAAAAATAGATTCAGATTCTATTTAAGATCTTGTCTGTATGAAGAAGCATGGATGAGAGATTTATACTAGAATTATACTACTTATGCGAGTAGCAGACACTTTTACTATAACTAGTGCTGTTATCAGTTATTACCTATTATTACTCTTTGATCTTGCTTGGATGGAGAATACAAATAAATAGGTATACTTAAATACCACACCATGCACAGACAACACTGTTCACTCAATGAGTCTCTTATACCTCTCGTTTACCGGAGAGATTTAAAACTTATATCTCTGTGTTCACTGATATATATATTATTCCCAGAACACTATACTATTAAATTATTATAGGTAGGTGCTAATATTTGAACACCACTAGCCACAAGCACAAACTAATACTGATGCGCTAACGCAACGAAACGTCGTAACGGGTTTTTATTATTCATTTTCACAGCACAAACCACAAACTATAAAGATAATAACGTATGCACAAACTAACCTATACTGATAGTTTAGTTGATACTATTGTTATCTAACGTGTAATCAAATTAATAACGCATGCATTTCTTCTTTGTCTTTTTTTTATAGCTATATTCCTTTTGGACATTTGCCAGTGTCAAGTATTATTATATCGCAAGTTATTTGCTGAGAGTTTTGGCGGGAACGCGTTGTGGAGATGTGTTGCTCAATTTTAATTTTTGTGAAACCTAGTTCAAATATGTGCAAATCGTTTAATTTCGAGGGCATTAATCAATTTAGTTTCGTGAAGGTGTACAAGTGGAATGAAAGTGAAAATCAGCAAAACATGTGTGCAAAATACTCAGTGTTGTCTCCAAAGCTCCGTGAACAATCTTTGTAAATAAATGGCGGCCGTGTTTACAAATGATCCCCTAGACTTGACTTTAACTATGACGACTTGACTGTTTCGATGCAAATAACTTGCATAATTATTTGTACGTCTATATAGTTTATGTCACACCACAGACGTACAAATTAAAGCAGACTGAACATAATTATATGCACACATTGATCCGTGTAAATAACGTCATTGTCTCATTCACACCGAAGGAATAGTGCATAGTTCTATCCCTTTCTTTCTCCAATTGCAACAACAACCTACACATAGACACATCTGACAGCGTGGGGCGGATGCCATTTTGCTCATTACCAAAATGACATAAAAGAGAGCAACATGGTGTACTGAAGTTTTAAAGTGTTCCGAAAAACTTGCTTATTTTTTAAGAATCGTCAGCTAAAAACTAAACTACAATGGTGAAGTGTTGTGCCCCAATGTGTTCTAACGCATCTTACAATAAAACTTCTGAAATTACGTTTCACCGGTATGTAAATAACATTTTATTTTTTCTTCGACTATTTTGTACTTGTTTGTTTGTTTACTGAAATAAGTTTATATGTTTTGTTGTTTTAGATTGCAAAGAAATTTATGTTCTTCATTTCAAAAACTGTTGGAACCAGATATTTTAATGAAATGGGGTCGTATTCATTGATTATATTGTCTCAAAGACGCAATTTGACACTTCATGTACTTTAGCAGTATAGGGGGTGGAACTCAGGGCAACGAAATTATATTACTCTATTATTATTCAGATTACTAGGTATGTTTGCTGATTATAATACATTTTAAGGTCATTTCATAGTTAAATCATACTAATTTTTCGTTTCAGGTTTCCCAAAAAAGAAAATACCTATTAAAAATCGATGGATATAAAACATTAATAGAAGACATTGGCAGCCAAAAGCAAATAGTGTATTGTGTTCCACGCATTTTGCCGCTAATTTGTTTTGTATTAAAGGCCGCCGCTCATATTTGTTCTACAATTTTCAAGGAAGAAAACACACAAGATGTGAGTTTATTTTACTTTTTTATACACTTTTAATGCTGTACTGTATTATTATCTGCTAAAGCCTGTACTCTAAGCCAATTTTCAGAATGGTCCATCGTTTTTACCTGTTTTGGAAGCAAACGCTAACAAACTTTCAGCTTTAACAAATTAATGAATGTTCAGGGTTCACGGTTTCGTAGGCAACAACAATAAGAAACGGTTTTGAAAGTTCAATAAAATATAAACGAAGCATAAGCATATTTTTAATGGTTTCTAGCAAAGATAATGTCAAAATCCGTTCAGTAGTTTCTGAAATTAGCGGTAAAACGGGCCCCGGTTAATAAATTCCATAATCCTACAATAGTACTCAAATTCCAAGGAACATAATAAAAAAAAAAAAAAGTTTATTTACTAAGATCTTTACAAAGATTATCTTAAACTATGGTCCCAGCACAAGGAAAAACCTGAATCGCGGGAGACCTAAATACAGTTTTGATTACAATTTTGTTCAGAAATTACAAAAAAGACCCAGGGAAGACTCTGGAAAACGACGGCAAACCGTGACCATACATGTATGAATGAGTTTAGCATGTGACATAAAATATAATAAGATAAATGCGGGTGACTGGAAGAAGGGGTGAGTAGGTGTATTGTGAGTATGTGGGTATATGGAGTGTAACAATATACCTGTAAAAAAGACGGACTATGTTACTATCACAAGTAGATTTTCCACCTCATCGTAATCCAAGGTCAGTAACCATCTCCTTATTTTCTCCTTGACTACATACAGCAAGCATGAAAGGTTGCAATATTTAAGTGCTCGCTGATATAGGAATGGGAAAGCGAAGGCACGGAATCTTTGCGCAAATGCAGTTTTCACATCCGGAAGCTTGACAATTATTCTACGGGTCGGGACCGGAACGGAAACTTCGGCTAGTGAGGAAGAGAAAACGCTATGATAAGCCATGATGACTCGTTGCAAATACAGCTGTCGTACAGTCAACAACCGGGATTCTGAGTATAGGGATGTCGTAGGGTATCTAAATGGCTTGCGGAACATAACTTTTAAGACAGATCTTTGAGCACGTTCCACAGCTATCATTACAGTCTTAGCCGCACCACCCCAAACAGTAATACAGTACCCAATTATTGACTGACACAACGCCGTATAAACAAGCATAATGATATCAACATAAACATAGTTCTTATCAGTTGCCTGATAAGAGGTTCCCCATTGGGGTGCATGTTGATGACAATTTGATCGACCTATACTTTTTTTTTATTTTTTTATTTATGGGTAGAGATAGATAGGTAGATAGAAAGGATAGATTTTTTTAATTTTCTTTCGGTAAGATCGGATATGATTTTTTTGTCTTTTATAAACAAGGAATAGACATGGTTTTACATTGACATTCGATGTTACCCCAAGAACGTGATTTTTTAGTAAGTTTGAAATGACATAAATGACGTAAAAATTAATATTAAAAATATAGTTGAACTACTATACGTTATATTGTTTTGATAATAAGATGTGAAATGAAGAAAGTTTTAATTATTCAAAATATTCACAGAACCTAAGAAATTTTGTTTTCGTAAAACCTTATAAATCTATCCAATCTTACTCGTACTAAAACATACATACATACATAATATTTATTATAGGTTACCTACCTACATATTGACGAACCAGCAGCAAAAGTTTGTCAAGATAAATAGTTGTGCACGGGGGGAGTCGAATGCGCAACCTTCTGCTTTTCAGTCCGAGGTTTGCCCGACGCGCCACAGAAGTCATACGATTTTTATTTACAAATGATTTGATGCTGTGACCTTATTGCGGTCCTGTATTTTGTGTCTGTGTGGCAATTTTACTACAAACAAACGGTACTCACGTTTGTTTGTAGTAAAATTGCCACGCTTTGGATAGCTAAATGTTGAGTCTGCTATAGTTTGTAAGTCTGTGGTCAACACTTACATAGCGAACTTCCCCAAACGTTTCAACAACGAAACTAAGCTTTATAATTTATATCTTTCTTTAAAAAAAAAACCATGTACCTGTCGATTCAAACTCTAAGAAAACAATAATCGATAATCGAATAGGTCTATTAACGATTACACAACAATGGCAATCGAACGAAACTACCTACGTTAGGATGTACCTACTTCTCACAAAAGAAGGTGCGTTGCGTGGTAACAAATGGAAATATTATGATTTGTGAAATATAGGATGATCGCAGGTCTAAATAAGGATGGGCGGGACACAGACCTACGTAGTTTCGATTGCAATTGTTGCGACACACGCTGTTGCGAAAAAAATGCACTGTCTCATAATTAATTACGAAAGCTTACGAATGCGAATTTCGTAGTCGCGAAGAATGCTGTTTCGAAAAACGTTTTTACTGGCTCATAGTTTCGAAAGCTAGTGAACTCGAATTATGTAGTCGCGGAAAACGTTGTCACTGCCTCAATCGACCCTGCCTTAATGCTTATAATTCCGATTTATTTGTACTAATTATAAAACTGAAGAGTTTGATTCTTTGATTGTTTGAATGCGTTAATCTCGGTAACTACTGAAATTAATAAATTATTTTTGTGTTTTGTAGTCCATTTATCGAGGAAGGATAAATGCTTTATAAGTACCTAACACAAAACTATATAACACAACACGCAACGACCAATAGGAGCGGACTATCTTTAAAAATGTGCAAAAACGGAAAAAATATGCCCCTATACAGTGCTTATGTCGCGTGCGCTGCAATATTTATTACACGTGCGCGGGAACGGGACTTACGCGGGTGAAACCGCGGGGCGCAACTTGTGACTCAATAAATCGAAATCGTAAGCATTTGAGCGCAGGAGAGGCAGTGAAATCGTTTTTCGTTACTACATAATTCGCATTCATAGGCTTTCGAAACTATGAGACAGTGCAAGCAAGTTTTCGAAACAGCGTGTGTCGCAACAATAGCAATCGAAACTACGTAGGTGTATCCCCTTTCCGACAGATTGTAAACTGAGGTTAATTAGATTAAATAAAAACAATATTATTATTAAGTATATTAATATAAAATTGTTTATTTCAGACTAATATTATGTTCATATTAAATTATGTTAGTAAAAGTACCTAAACCTAATATAGATAGTAAGATTACAAAAACTTAAATTTTGTTAAATTGAATTGTAAATACTATCTCAGGTTCAAAATAGAACTTGGAAACGATATTATTATACCTTCAGGGTTTTGTAAGTAAGTATATAGGTACCTACATAGACCTTTTCGAAAACTTACATCACAATTTAATTATAAACAAGTATTAACTTTAAGATAAAAGTAAATAGGTGAAGATACGTCAATAGTCACAACAAATGAGACTACAAAACTGTGACGAGCCGGCACACTGGCTTCAGTTGGTTGTGGAACCGTTGCCCTGTACGCACGTACACTACCGCACTGCCGGCTCGTCTCAATGCCTGCCATTGCCTCCCTGCGTATATTTTAGGTGCCTGAATAATTCAGGAAAACAAAACAAATCGTCGGCAATCACTTATCAAGCATAAATACTCGAATTAATCTACAAAATTATTGTAATGAATATATATTTGAAAAAAAAGAGATAGAATTTAATATACGTAAGGATGCGCGAGTGATTCGGTTTCGGTTGTGTGGTTGCTATCTCGTTCGCGCTGCAGTCTGGAACGTCCAACTATCTCTGTCGCACGGTATTGTGACAGATTTTGGCGACTTGCAAATATACTAATGGTCACACATTACGAATTTCGACAACACGAATGTTTCAGTAAGAGTGTGTATTTGCAAATACCTAAGTGTTTCTAGCTCATTTATCGAATAGGAAAAGTTAGACCATAACGCATCTTCACTTGTTTACTTTTATCGAAGTACGACGAGTATCTGTACGAAGAATAAATAGAATGGAGATCTAACTTCCCTATTAAATTTGGTAAAACCATGTTCCACGGTGACACAGCAGCAGATGCACACACTGACATGTTCCGTACAGTATTGCGTATGATCGACCTTTGGACCGACCAATGGCGGATGATCTTTAGTGACAGACTGGCGGTCGAATCATCGTTCTAGGCCCCGCAACCACCATTTGCGTGGAACATATTTTCAAAGGATTGCTACTTCCATATATATTATTCGAGTTCGTTGGAGTTTTTTACGATTTTAAACACACATGGTCGTTTTCATAACAAACATATCTACGTGGTAAATATCCCGATATTATAGGTACAGCGCGGTCCGACGATGACCATTTAAGCCGAAAGGGGGTTGCTCTAGACGTCTAGTAGAACAACTTTCAACCAAACTAAATAAAACTCTAACTCTAAGAAACAGCTGATTTTCAAGTAAAAACTGCTTCGAATTTTCAAAAGTTGTTCGCCTAGACGTCTAGAACCAACACTTTCGGCTTAAATGGTCATCGTCGGAACACGCTGTATAAGACGATACTGTCGCCCATTTGTACAACGTTTTACTCTTAGTTAAACTTTCTGCATATAAGTATGCCTTCATTTTGATGTATACTGATTATAATTGTTGGTTGAGCAAATAAGGTATGAATCTATCTATTTAGGTAAAATTTTGTAAGTATTAGGGATGATTTACATTAGACCGTCACGAGCACGAGCGTCGTTGTCCATTGCTCGACGAGCAGTGGATCGGTCGGTTGCAACCGAGTGGTGGCTGAGCAATGGATAACGAAGCTCGGACCCGGCCGGCGCTCGTGACGTTCTAATTTAAATCATCCCTTAATAGTTGGGCGGTCTAATTATTTTTTGCGTCAAATACGCAGGAAATAAGTTTAATTTCAGGAATGTGACATCAATTAGTCCTTGAGCTAGCTCGTAAAATCAAAAAGTCTGTGCGGGTTGGTCGCTTACTAACGTTAAAAAGAAGGAAACAAATGGTTATTGCTAATGTAGTCAAAGGTGTGTAACCGTACACTTTCGATGCGCTCACGATTCTACCTTAGAATCCTTCGCTCCGCTCGGGTTGAAACAAAACACTCGCTGACACAAATAATTTGTCCTTGTCCCCCCTTTGTATCATCTACTATTTATGACTATGTCGCAATAAATGCTTTGTTAAATGATCTTCTTTTTTACATTTATAATTACACTTATTGCATGAAAACGGTTTTGCACTATTGTGTGTCAATAAATGCGTTTTTAAATTACTTTTTTGACTACATTTATAATCACACTTATCGCATGAGAATGGTTTTTCACCAGTATGTGTCAATAAATGCGTTTTTAAATTACTTTTTTGACTACATTTATAATCACACTTATCGCATGAAAACGGTTTTTCACTAGTGTGTGTCAATAAATGCGTTTTTAAACAATATTTATAACTAGATTTATAATTACACATGTCGCATGAGAACGGTTTTTCACCAGTATGTGTCAATAAATGCCTTTTTAAATTACCTTTTTGACTACATTTATAATCACACTTATCGCATGAAAACGGTTTTTCACTAGTGTGTGTCAATAAATGTAATTTTAAATTACCTTTAAGACTACATTTATAATCACAATTATCGCATGAAAACGGTTTTTCACCAGTATGTGTCAATAAATGCGATTTTAAATTATCTTTATGGCCAACATTTAAAATCACACATATCGCATGAGACCGATTTTTCACCAGCATGTGTCAATAAATGCCTTTTTAATCTGTATTTGCGATTACATATAAAATCACATTTATCGCATGAGAACGGTTTTTCACCAGTATGTGTCAATAAATGCCTTTTTAAACTGCATTTGAAAATACATCTATAATCACACTTATCGCATGAGAACGGTTTTTTACCAGTATGTGTCAATAAATAGCTTTTTAAATTGCATTTGTTACTACATTTAGAATCACATTTATCACATGAGAACGGTTTTTTACCAGTATGTGTCAATAAATGCCTTTTTAAATTGTATTTGTAACTACATTTAAAATCACATCTATCACATGAAAACGGTTTTTCACCAGTATGTGTCAATAAATGCGATTTAAAATAACGTTTATGACTATATTTAAAATCACATTTATCGCATGAGAACGGTTTTTTACCAGTATGAGTCAATAAATGAGCTTTTAAATTACCTTTACGACTACTTTTAAAATCACACTTATCGCATGAGAACGGTTTTTCACCAGTATGTGTCAATAAATGCTGTTGCAAATTATATTTTACTTTATATATACGATGACAGTAATTGCACACAAACTGCGTCACTTTACCAGTAGAGCGTGTCTTTAAATGGGCTTCTGTACACACTTTGTTAGTAGTTTGAAGTTTGTCCGTTTGTCGGTCGGTGTTCCCGCTGAGGTGTTCCGATATCGTCAGTTTCTGTTTCTCTCGACGTATGTATGGGGGACGGTCTGTCAGATATATCAACAATGAGTATAGGGTGCATCATATTCACAGTTCTTTACATTAGTATCCTTTTGTGTGTGAAGAGTGAGATTTTTTTTAAAGATATACAAAGAAACTTTTTAGCTGACCTATTACATACATACTAATAGACAATAGCATATATTGCCAGACTTGAAGCAGGTCAATAACTAGGAGTTCGCCCCGAACTGAGGCCTCACGACCCCCTATCTCCCCAACCCCCCTACCGATCCGGCTCATCTTCGAACTCATAAATTCTACTGACCTTAACTACACGCATACCAAAATTAATTTAGATCGGAGCTACGATACTCAAGTTATCGTCGAACAAACATACAAAGATACAAAGATACAAGCGCCAGGCCCGTCTACACTGGACCTCACTCGCTTCGCTCGTTCGGTCAATTACTAGTAGTTCGCCTCGAACTGAGAACCACCTATCTCCCCAAACCCCCCTACCGATCCGGCTCATCTTCGAACCCATAAATTCTATTGACCTAAACTACACGCAAACCAAACATCATGAAGATTGGAGATACGGTACTCAAGTTATCGTCGAACAAACATACAAGCGCCAGGCCCTACACTGCACCTCACTCGCTTCGCTCGTTCGATCAATTAAATGGCACAGTCATTTAATTGATCGCAATGCAACATTGACCTTTTCAATGTTGCATGTACGTACACAGCAGGTACACATGAAACATGCTATTGACTACAGGCACTTACCTTCGTTGTCATCATTCAGCCTGACTCTCTTTCTGGGTCGGAGTCTTTGTGAGAGAGATATATCCTCACTCGATGATGCTTGATTTCTTCCATCGTTCCATTCACCAGTGGTTTCGCCTTTAACATTGTCTAACGTCTCCGAAATGTCAAATTTAACATCATCTACATCTATCATATCATCGTACATGTTGATGTATTCTAAATTAGACGATACGTGTGAATTATCACATTCAATATTGTGTAACATCGGTTTGCTCTTGTTTTCATCATAACTTCCTACTTCATGCTTTAATTCCTCTATCAGAGTTTGGATTTTGCCTTCATCATTATAGGTATCGTTGTTGTGTTGATTATTGATTTCAGTACGTTCAGTTACTGGAAAAGAGTTTTAGTTATTTTTATATAGTATATTATTACGTAGTTGGCGTACCGCGGCAGCTGCTGCTGGAAGAATTTGTACTATTTTTTCTAGTCTAGCCCTTACTACATCTCCGCCGCGAAACCATAACAGTGGATAAACAGTAACTTTTCTATGTCTTGTTCGCATAAGGAGAAGTGGAACACTAACAAAACTGCCTGTTGTAAAGACAGAAAAATTACTGCGGTTTCGCTGTAATGGTTTCGTAGCATGCAGGTAGCATTAGAAAGAATTAGAAAGGGACAGAGCTCCCCAGCTTGATCATGCTGTTCCTCCTCATCGCATCGGACCGATTTTCCATTGCTTTTTAGTTTCACATGTGCTTTCAAGTAATACAACTTTCTTGCTTATACCTTACTTTTTGGGGACAAACTAACCTCAAAATAATAATTCAAAAATTCATTAAAAAAACTGTCTCCGCAGGTGGGAAGTGGAGGGGTTGTGGACCCCTTCGCGTCTCCTAATGTAAAGTTCTTCCACCATTACATTCAAGGAAAATAATAAATGTTCGTACCTGTCTGGTCCGTCTCCAGTTTGATTTCGACTGATGTGAGACGAGTGATGTCGAAGAACTCCATGGTACTGCGACAGAAGGAGAACAACGACGTTGACAAGATCTTGCTCCTCAAGCATGCAGTACACTCTTCGAATCAATAAGGATGTCTGACCCACAGAACACTTTACTCCTAGCGGAGGTCCGACCACTGAGCTGAGACCAAATAAATTATAATATTATGTACGGTTATCACATTAAAAACAGATTCAGATTCTATTGTCTGAATGAAGAAGCATGGATGAGATATTTATACTACTAACTAAACTATTTATGCGAGAAGCAGACTCTTTAACTATAACTAGTGCTGTTATCAGTTATTCAATAAATTTTCTTGATTCTTGTACCTATTATTACTCTTTGGTCTTGCTTGGATGGAGTATATAGGTATACTTAAATACCACGCCATGCACACACAACACTGTTCACTGATCTCAGAACAATTAATTGTTCTGAGTCACTGATTTAGATATATTCACAGAACACTACTACTATTTTAATAAAGGTAGGTATAATACTACTCTTTGAACCAGAGATATGTTAATAGACTCATTGCTTTGAACAGTACTTCTAGCCACAAACTACAATTGACAAACTATACTGATGCGCTAGGCGCTATCGCATCTTCTAAGACAAAGTAATTTGTGTGCTTCTAGTTTTAGCGGTTTTAGCCACAAAAAACGTTGTGATTATAAATTCTCTTTGGCCACAAAGTAATTCTGATTACTGATATTTTTTTGTCGTAACGGGCAAAGAGAATAATATAATCACTTACGTTTTAGTAACGGGTTGTTATTTTTGTTATTATTCTTTTTCTTTTCTTTTAAATGGCTATATTCCATTTGGACATTTGCCAGTGTCAAGTATTATTATTATTAGCAAGTTATTTGCGGAGTCTTGGCGGGAACTCGTTGAGGAGATGTGGTGCTAAATTTTCATTTTTGTGAAACCTAGTTTATATGCGTGCAAATTGTTTAATTTCGGGGGCATATTAATCAATTTAGTTTCGTGAAGGTGTACAAGTGGAATGAAAGTGAAAATCGGTGCAAAACATTGACTTAGTGTTGTCTCCAAGGCTCCGTGAAGATTGTTTGTAAATGGCCGCCGTGTTTACAAATGATTCCCTAGACTTGACTTTAACTATGACGACTTGACTGTTTCGTTGCAAATAACTTGCATAATATATTAAAATACATGACACTGGCTAATTTCCTAATGGCCATAATCGGTTCACAACCGATAAGAAATAATAATAAGTTATTTGCGGGAGTATTGGCGGGAACGTGTTGAGGAGATGTGTTGGTAAATTTTCATTTTTGTGAAACCTAGTTCAACAGCGTGCAAATTGTTTAATTTCGGGGGCATATTAATCAATTTAGTTTCGTGAAAGTGTTCAAGTGGAATGAAAGTGAAAATCGGTGGAAAACATGGACTTTAGCTTAGTGTTCTCTCCAAAGCTCCGTGAACAAACATTGTAAAAAATGGGCCCCTTTTTTAACCGACTTCAAAAAAGGAGGAGGTTCTCAATTCGTCGCGTATATTTTTTTTTTTTTTTTTTTTTTTTTATGTTTGTTCACCGATTACTCGAAGGTGGCTTGACCGATTAATATGGTTCTTTTTTTAATGGAAAGGTGGAAGCCCCGAGGTGGTCCCATAAAAATTTGGTGAGGATCTGATGAAGATCTTCGAAGTAAGGACCGGGAATGCTCCTCAAAAACCTGTATTCAATTCACTTGTTCACCGATTACTCGAAGGTGGCTTGACCGATTGAGATGGTTCTTTTTTTAATGGAAAAGTGGAAGCCCCGTGGTGGTCCCATAAAAATTTGGTCAGGATCTGATGAGTATCTTCGGAATGATGGACAGGATAGCTTCCTAGAATGTAATAAATTACTCGTTTTTGGACTTCTTCCAAAAAGAATAGACCCCTAAAGAACTAAGTACAGATTGATGGGCCACCTAAAACCACCTTCTCATCAGCAAACTCCTCAATAATTAAAATTACGGTAACAATAGGTATTGTTAATTTATTTGGCAGTCGAAAGTAGGTAGGTAGGTACTAAAAAGGGTGAAATAAAAAAATAATTTAAAAATTAAAAAACCGACTTAAAAAAAGAACCAAAAATATTTTAAACATTTAAAAACCACCAAAAAAAAAAAGAATTGATAAAAAAGACCAAAATAACCTCTACATACAGCGAGACAAACAAGTATTAACTTTAAGATAAAAGTAAATAGGTGAAGATGCGTCAATAGTCACTACAAATGAGACTACAAAACCGTGACGAGCCGGCACACTGGCTTCAGTTGGTTGTGGAACCGTTGCTGCCCTGTACGCACGTACACTACCGCACTGCCGGCTCGTCTCAATGCCTGCCATTGCCTCCCTGCGTATATTTTAGGTGCCTGAATAATTCAGGAAAACAAAACAAATCGTCGGCAATCACTTATCAAGCATAAATACTCGAATTAATCTACAAAATTATTGAAATGAATATATATTTGAAAAAAAGAGATAGAATTTAATATACGTAAGGATGCGCGAGTGATTCGGTTTCGGTTGTGTGGTTGTTATCTCGTTCGCGCTGCAGTCTGGAACGTCCAACTATCTCTGTCGCACGGTATTGTGACAGATTTTGGCGACTTGCAAATATACTAATGCTCACACATTACGAATTTCGACAATACGAATGTTTCAGTAAGAGTGTGTATTTGCAAATACCTAAGTGTTTCTAGCTCATTTATCGAATAGGAAAAGTTAGACCATAACGCATCTTCACTTGTTTACTTTTATCGAAGTACGACGAGTATCTGTACGAAGAATAAATAGAATGGAGATCTAACTTCCCTATTAAATTTGATAAAACCATGTTCCACGGTGACACAGCAGCAGATGCACACACTGACATGTTCCGTACAGTATTGCGTATGATCGACCTTTGGACCGACCAATGGCGGATGATCTTTAGTGACAGACTGGCGGTCGAATCATCGTTCTAGGCCCCGCAACCACCATTTGCGTGGAACATATTTTCAAAGGATTGCAACTTCCATATATATTATTCGAGTTCGTTGGAGTATTTTTACGATTTTAAACACACATGGTCGTTTTCATAACAAACATATCTACGTGGTAAATATCCCGATATTATAGTTACAGCGTGGTCCGACGATGACCATTTAAGCCGAAAGGGGGTTGCTCTAGACGTCTAGTAGATCAACTTTCAATGTACGACTTAAAACAATTAAACATTTTCTTTTTCTAAATTTTTGAGTTAATATTTCACTGAAAAAATAACTGTTTTTGAAAATAAAGGTAATCAACGTTTTGATTGTAGTTGTCCAAACTGAATAAAACTCTAAAAAAGTTGTATAACAAAAGTTGTTCGCCTAGACGTCTAGAACCAACACTTTCGGCTTAAATGGTCATCGTCGGAACACGCTGTATAAGACGATACTGTCGCCCATTTGTACAACGTTTTACTCTTAGTTAAACTTTCTGCGTAAGTTTGCCTTCATTTTGATGTATACTGATTATAATTGTTGGTTGAGCAAATAAGGTATGAATCTATCTATCTAAGTAAAACTTTGTAAGTATTAGGGATGATTTACATGAGACCGTCACGAGCACGAGGTTCGTTGTCCATTGCTCGACGAGCAGTGGATCGGTCGGTTGCAACCGAGTGGCGGCCGAGCAATGGATAACGAAGCTCGGACCCGGCCGAGGCTTCTAATTTGACGTTCTAATTTAAATCATCCCTTAATAGTTGGGCGGTCTAATTTTTTTTGCGTCAAATACGCAGGAAATAAGTTTAATTTCAGGAATGTGACATCAATTAGTCCTTGAGCTAGCTCGTAAAATCAAAAAGTCTGTGCGGGTTGGTCGCTTACTAACGTTAAAAAGAAGGAAACAAATGGTTATTGCTAATGTAGTCAAAGGTGTGTAACCGTACACTTTCGATGCGCTCACGATTCTACCTTAGAATCCTTCGCTCCGCTCGGGTTGAAACAAAACACTCGCTGACACAAATAATTTGTCCTTGTCCCCCCTTTGTATCATCTACTATTTATGACTATGTCGCAATAAATGCTTTGTTAAATGATCTTCTTTTTTACATTTATAATTACACTTATTGCATGAAAACGGTTTTGCACTATTGTGTGTCAATAAATGCGTTTTTAAATTACTTTTTTTACTACATTTATAATCACACTTATCGCATGAGCATGGTTTTTCACCAGTATGTGTCAATAAATGCCTTTTTAAATGACCTTTTTGACTACATTTATAATCACACTTATCGCATGAAAACGGTTTTTCACTAGTGTGTGTCAATAAATGTGATATTAAATTACCTTTAAGACTACATTTATAATCACAATTATCGCATGAAAACGGTTTTTCACTAGTGTGTGTCAATAAATGTGATTTTAAATTACCTTTAAGACTACATTTATAATCACAATTATCGCATGAAAACGGTTTTTCACCAGTATGTGTCAATAAATGCGATTTTAAATTATCTTTATGCCAACATTTAAAATCACACTTATCGCATGAGACCGATTTTTCACCAGTATGTGTCAATAAATGCCTTTTTAATCTGTATTTGCGACTACATATAAAATCACATTTATCGCATGAGAACGGTTTTTCACCAGTATGTGTCAATAAATGCCTTTTTAAACTGCATTTGAAAATACATCTATAATCACACTTATCGCATGAGAACGGTTTTGCACTATTGTGTGTCAATAAATGCGTTTTTAAACTGCATTTGTGACTACATTTAAAATCACATCTATCACATGAAAACGGTTTTTCACCAGTATGTGTCAATAAATGCCTTTTTAAACTGCATTTGTGACTACATTTAAAATCACATTTATCACATGAAAACGGTTTTTCACCAGTATGTGTCAATAAATGACCTTTTAAATTACCTTTACGACTACATTTAAAATCATACTTATCACATGATACCGGTTTTTCATCAGTATGTGTCAATAAATGCTGTTGCAAATTATATTTTACTTTATATATACGATGACAGTAATTGCACACAAACTGCGTCACTTTACCAGTAGAGCGTGTCTTTAAATGGGCTTCTGTACACACTTTGTTAGTAGTTTGAAGTTTGTCCGTTTGTCAGTCGGTGTTCCCGCTGAGGTGTTCCGATATCGTCAGTTTCTGTTTCTCTCGACGTATGTATGGGGGACGGTCTGTCAGATATATCAACAATGAGTATAGGGTGCATCACATTCACAGTTCTTTACATTAGTATCCTTTTGTGTGTGAAGAGTGAGATTTTTTTTAAAGATATACAAAGAAACTTTTTAGCCGACCTATTACATACATACTAATAGACAATAGCATATATTGCCAGACTTGAAGCAGGTCAATAACTAGGAGTTCGCCCCGAACTGAGGCCTCACGACCCCCTATCTCCCCAACCCCCCTACCGATCCGGCTCATCTTCGAACTCATAAATTCTATTGACCTAAACTACGCTTATACCAAAATTCATGAAGATCGGAGGTACAATACTCAAGTTATCGTCGAACAAACATACAAAGATACAAAGATACAAGCGCCAGGCCCGTCTACACTGGACCTCACTCGCTTCGCTCGTTCAGTTCAGTAAATTACTAGTAGTTCGCCTCGAACTGAGACCTCACGACCACCTATCTCCCCAACCCCCCTACCGATCCGGCTCATCTTCGAACCCATAAATTCTATTGACCTAAACTACGCGCAAACCAAACATCATGAAGATTGGAGCTACGGTACTCAAGTTATCGTCGAACAAACATACAAGCGCCAGGCCCTACACTGCACCTCACTCGCTTCGCTCGTTCGATCAATTAAATGGCACAGTCATTTAATTGATCGCAATGCAACATTGACCTTTTCAATGTTGCATGTACGTACACAGCAGGTACACATGAAACATGCTTTTGACTACAGGCACTTACCTTCGTTGTCATCATTCAGCCTGACTCTCTTTCTGGGTCGGAGTCTTTGTGAGAGAGATATATCCTCACTCGATGATGCTTGATTTCTTCCATCGTTCCATTCACCAGTGGTTTCGCCTTTAACATTGTCTAACGTCTCCGAAATGTCAAATTTAACATCATCTACATCTATCATATCATCGTACATGTTGATGTATTCTAAATTAGACGATACGTGTGAATTATCACATTCAATATTGTGTAACATCGGTTTGCTCTTGTTTTCATCATAACTTCCTACTTCATGCTTTAATTCCTCTGTCAGAGTTTGGATATTGCCTTCATCATTATAGGTATCGTTGTTGTGTTGATTATTGATTTCAGTACGTTCAGTTACTGGAAAAGAGTTTTAGTTATTTTTATATAGTATATTATTACGTAGTTGGCGTACCGCGGCAGCTGCTGCTGGAAGAATTTGTACTATTTTTTCTAGTCTAGCCCTTACTACATCTCCGCCGCGAAACCATAACAGTGGATAAACAGTAACTTTTCTATGTCTTGTTCGCATAAGGAGAAGTGGAACACTAGCGAAACTGCCTGTTGTAAAGACAGAAAAATTACTGCGGTTTCGCTGTAATGGTTTCGTAGCATGCAGGTAGAATTAGAAAGGGACAGAGCTCCCCAGCTTGATCATGCTGTTCCTCCTCATCGCATCGGACCGATTTTCCATTGCTTTTTAGTTTCACATGTGCTTTCAAGTAATACAACTTTCTTGCTTATACCTTACTTTTTGGGGACAAACTAACCTCAAAATAATAATTCAAAAATTCATTAAAAAAACTGTCTCCGCAGGTGGGAAGTGGAGGGGTTGTGGACCCCTTCGCGTCTCCTAATGTAAAGTTCTTCCACCATTACATTCAAGGAAAATAATAAATGTTCGTACCTGTCTGGTCCGTCTCCAGTTTGATTTCGACTGATGTGAGACGAGTGATGTCGAAGAACTCCATGGTGCTGCGACAGAAGGAGAACAACTACGTTGACAAGATCTTGCTCCTCAAGCACGCAGTACACTCCTCGAATCAATAAGGATGTCTGACCCACAGAACACTTTACTCCTAGCGGAGGTCCGACCACTGAGCTGAGACCAAATAAATTATAATATTATGTACGGTTATCACATTAAAAAACAGATTCAGATTCTATTGTCTGAATGAAGAAGCATGGATGAGATATTTATACTACTAACTAAACTATTTATGCGAGAAGCAGACTCTTTAACTATAACTAGTGCTGTTATCAGTTATTCAATAAATTTTCTTGATTCTTGTACCTATTATTACTCTTTGGTCTTGCTTGGATGGAGTATATAGGTATACTTAAATACCACGCCATGCACACACAACACTGTTCACTGATCTCAGAACAATTAATTGTTCTGAGTCACTGATTTAGATATATTCACAGAACACTACTACTATTTTAATAAAGGTAGGTATAATACTACTCTTTGAACCAGAGATATGTTAATAGACTCATTGCTTTGAACAGTACTTCTAGCCACAAACTACAATTGACAAACTATACTGATGCGCTAGGCGCTATCGCATCTTCTAAGACAAAGTAATTTGTGTGCTTCTAGTTTTAGCGGTTTTAGCCACAAAAAACGTTGTGATTATAAATTTTCTTTGGCCACAAAGTAATTCTGATTACTGATATTTTTTTGTCGTAACGGGCAAAGAGAATAATATAATCACTTACGTTTTAGTAACGGGTTGTTATTTTTGTTATTATTCTTTTTCTTTTCTTTTAAATGGCTATATTCCATTTGGACATTTGCCAGTGTCAAGTATTATTATTATTATTAGCAAGTTATTTGCGGGAGTATTGGCGGGAACGTGTTGAGGAGATGTGTTGCTAAATTTTCATTTTTGTGAAACCTAGTTCAAATGCGTGCAAATTGTTTAATTTCGGGGGCATATTAATCAATTTAGTTTCGTGAAAGTGTTCAAGTGGAATGAAAGTGAAAATCGGTGGAAAACATGGACTTTAGCTTAGTGTTCTCTCCAAAGCTCCGTGAACAAACATTGTAAAAAATGGGCCCCTTTTTACAATGATTCCTTTGACTTGACTTTAACTATGACGACTTGACTGTTTCGTTCGATACAAATAACCTGCAAATATTGATAATACTTGACACTGGTAAATGTCCGAATGCAAAAAGCCATTTTAAGGCGGCGATAGATGATAATCATTGGTCCTTGTCCGATTTCATATAATGAGCGAGATGGAATGGCGTAAAAAAATCTACAATTTCTCGTAAAATCAATCATTAACGAAGATTAAAATATTATTTTTATAAACGTGAGAAGTAGGTACATAAAAGCTACTAAAACCTACTTCTCACAAAAGAAGTTGCGTTGCGTGGTAACAAATGGAAATATTAGGATTTGTGAAATAGAGGATGATCGCAGGTCTAAATAAGGATGGGGCGGGACACAGACCTACGTACGTAGTATCGATTGCAATTGTTGCGACACACGCTGTTGCGAAAAAAAATGCACTGTCTCATAATTACGAAAGCTTACGAATGCGAATTTCGTAGTCGCGAAGAACGCTGTTTCGAAAAACGTTTTTACTAGCTCATAGTTTCGAAAGCTAGTGAACTCGAATTATGTAGTCGCGGAAAACGTTGTCACTGCCTCAATCGACCCTGCCTTAATGTTTATAATTTCGATTTATTTGTACTAAGTAATTATAAAACTGAAGAGTTTGATTCTTTAATTGATTGTTAGATTGTTTGAATGCGTTAATCTCGGAAACTACTGAAATAAATAAATTATTTCATTTATCGAGTAAGGATAAATGCTTTCTAACATCAACTATATAACACAACACGCTACGACCAATAGGAGCGGACCATATACAAGATGTAACAGGTTAGCCCTTTTAATCCGAAAGGGGGTTGTTCTAGACGTCTACGCGAACACCTTTTGTTCTACGACTTTTGAAAATTCGAACATTTTTTTTGAAAATTTTGAGATTATGTTTCACTGGAAAAACAGCTGTTTTTGAAAATAAAGGTAATAGAAGGTTTGATTGTAGTAGACCAAACTAAATGAAAGAACAACATAAGGTCAATGACCTCGAACTCTCAGAAACAACTGATTTTCAAGTAAACTTTACACCTAAATTTTTCGAAAAGTACTTCGAATTTTCAAAAGTCGTAGAACAAAAGGTGTTCGCCTAGACGTCTAGAACAACCCCCTTTCGGATTAAAAGGGCTAACCTGTTACATCTTGTATTAAAAATGTGCAAAAACGAAAAAAAATGCCCCTCTAAAATGCTTCTGTCGCGTGCGCTGCAATATTTATTACACGTGCGCGGGAACGGGACTTACGCGGGTGAAACCGCGGGGCGCAGCTTGTGACTCAATAAATCGAAATCGTAAGCATTTGAGCGTAGGAGAGGCAGTGAAATCGTTTTTCGTTACTACATAATTCGCATTCATAGGCTTTCGAAACTATGAGACAGTGCAAGAAGTTTTCGAAACAGCGTGTGTCGCAACAATAGCAATCGAAACTACGTAGGTGTATCCCCTTTCCGACAGATTGTAAACTGAGGTTAATTATATTAAATAAAAACAATATTATTATTATATTAATATAAAATTGTTTATTTCAGACTAATATTATGTTCATATTAAATTATGTTAGTAAAAGTACCTAACCCTAATATAGATAGTAAGATTACAAAAACTTAAATTTTGTTAAATTGAATTGTAAGTACTATCTCAGGTTCAAAATAGAACTTGGAAACGATATTATTATACCTTCAGGGTTTTGTAAGTAAGTATATAGGTACCTACATAGACCTTTTCGAAAACTTACATCACAATTTAATTACAAACAAGTATTAACTTTAAGATAAAAGTAAATAGGTGAAGATGCGGCGAATAGTCACTACAAATGCGACGACTAAACTGTGACGAGCCGGCACACTGGCTTCAGTTGGTTGTGGAACCGTTGCCCTGTACGCACGTACACTACCGCACTGCCGGCTCGTCTCAATGGCTGCCATTGCCTCCCTGCGTATATTTTAGGTGCCTGAATAATTCAGGAAAACAAAACAAATCGTCGGCAATCACTTATCAAGCATAAATACTCGAATTAATCTACAAAATTATTGTTATGAATATATATTTGAAAAAAAAAAGAGATAGAATTTAATATACGTAAGGATGCGCGAGTGATTCGGTTTCGGTTGTGTGATTGCTATCTCGTTCGCGCTGCAGTCTGGAACGTCCAACTATCTCTGTCGCACGGTATTGTGACAGATTTTGGCGACTCGCAAATATACATAATGCTCGACATTACGAATTACGAATTTCAACATTACAAATGTTTCAGTAAGAGTGTGTATTTGCAAGTACCTAAGTGTTTCTAGCTCATTTATCGAATAGGAAAAGTTAGACCATAACGCATCTTCACTTGTTTACTTTTATCGAAGTACGACGAGTATCTGTACGAAGAATAAATAGAATGGAGATCTAACTTCCCTATTAAATTTGATAAAACCATGTTCCACGGTGACACAGCAGCAGATGCACACACTGACATGTTCCGTACAGTATTGCGTATGATCGACCTTTGGACCGACCAATGGCGGATGATCTTTAGTGACAGACTGGCGGTCGAATCATCGTTCTAGGCCCCGCAACCACCATTTGCGTGGAACATATTTTCAAAGGATTGCTACTTCCATATATATTATTCGAGTTCGTTGGAGTATTTTTACGATTTTAAACACACATGGTCGTTTTCCTAACAAACATATCTACGTGGTAAATATCCCGATATTATAGGTACAGCGCGGTCCGACGATGACCATTTAAGCCGAAAGAGGGTTGCTCTAGACGTCTAGTAGAACAACTTTCAACCAAACTAAATAAAACTCTAACTCTAAGAAACAGCTGATTTTCAAGTAAAAACTGCTTCGAATTTTCAAAAGTTGTAGAACAAAAGTTGTTCGCCTAGACGTCTAGAACCAACACTTATCGCATGAAAACCGCTTTTCACTAGTGTGTGTCAATAAATGCCTTTTTAAATTATTTTTTTGACTACATTTATAACCACACTTATCGCATGAGAACGGTTTTTCACCAGTATGTGTCAATAAATGCCTTTTTAAATTGCATTTAAAAATACATTTATAACCACATTTATCACATGTAAACGGTTTTTCACCAGTGTGTGTCAAAAAATGCGTTTTAAAATGACCTTTACAACTACATTTATAATTACACTTATCGCATGACAACGGTTTTTCACTAGTGTGTGTCAATAAATGCGTTTTTAAATTACTTTTATAACTACATTTATAATCGCACTTATCGCATGAGAACGGTTTTTCACCAGTATGTGTCAATAAATGCGTTTTTAAATTACTTTTATAACTACATTTATAATTACACTTATCGCATGAGAACGGTTTTTCACCAGTATGTGTCAATAAATGCGTTTTTAAATTACTTTTATAACTACATTTATAATTACACTTATCGCATGAAAACCGCTTTTCACTAGTGTGTGTCAATAAATGCCTTTTTAAATTATTTTTTTGACTACATTTATAACCACACTTATCGCATGAGAACGGTTTTTCACTAGTATGTGTCAATAAATGCCTTTTTAAATTGCATTTAAAAATACATTTATAACCACATTTATCACATGTAAACGGGTTTTCACCAGTGTGTGTCAAAAAATGCGTTTTAAAATGACCTTTACAACTACATTTATAATTACACTTATCGCATGACAACGGTTTTTCACTAGTGTGTGTCAATAAATGCGTTTTTAAATTACTTTTATAACTACATTTATAATCGCACTTATCGCATGAGAACGGTTTTTCACCAGTATGTCTCAATAAATGCGATTTTAAATTATCTTTATGCCAACATTTAAAATCACACTTATCGCATGAGACCGATTTTTCACCAGTATGTGTCAATAAATGCCTTTTTAATCTGTATTTGCGACTACATTTAAAATCACACTTATCGCATGAGAACGGTTTTTTACCAGTATGTGTCAATAAATGCCTTTTTAAACTGCATTTGTGACTACATTTAAAATCACATTTATCACATGAAAACGGTTTTTCACCAGTATGTGTCAATAAATGCGATTTAAAATTACGTTTATGACTATATTTAAAATCACATTTATCGCATGAGAACGGTTTTTTACCAGTATGTGTCGATAAATGACCTTTTAAATTACCTTTACGACTACATTTAAAATCATACTTATCACATGATACCGGTTTTTCATCAGTATGTGTCAATAAATGCTGTTGCAAATTATATTTTACTTTATATATACGATGACAGTAATTGCACACAAACTGCGTCACTTTACCAGTAGAGCGTGTCTTTAAATGGGCTTCTGTACACACTTTGTTAGTAGTTTGAAGTTTGTTCGTTTGTCGGTCGGTGTTCCCGCTGAGGTGTTCCGATATCGTCAGTTTCAGTTTCTCTCGACGTATGTATGGGGGACGGTCTGTCAGATATATCAACAATGAGTATAGGGTGCATCACATTCACTGTTCTTTACAATAATAATAATTGACCGAACGAGCGAAGCGAGTGAGGTTCTTTTGTGTGTGAGGAGTGAGGCATTTTTGAAAGAAATCCAAAGAAACTTTTTAGGCGACCTATTACATACATACTGATAGATAAAAGCATATATTGCCAGACTTGAAGCAGGTCAATAACTAGGAGTTCGCCCCGAACTGAGGCCTCACGACCCCCTATCTCCCCAACCCCCCTACCGATCCGGCTCATCTTCGAACTCATAAATACTATTGACCTAAACTACGCTTATACCAAAATTCATGAAGATCGGAGGTACAATACTCAAGTTATCGTCGAACAAACATACAAAGATACAAGCGCCAGGTCCGTCTACACTGGACCTCACTCGCTTCGCTCGTTCAGTTCAGTAAATTACTAGTAGTTCGCCCCGAACTCAGACCTCACGACCCCCTATCTCCCCAACCCCACTACCGATCCGGCTCATCTTCAAACTCATAAATTCTATTGACCTAAACTACGCGCATACCAAAATTCATGAAGATCGGAGCTACGATACTCAAGTTATCGTCGAACAAACATACAAAGATACAAGCGCCAGGCCCATCTACAATGGACCTCACTCGCTTCGCTCGTTCGGTCGTCCCGAACTGAGACCTCAGGGCCCCCTATCTCCCCAACCCCCCTACCGATCCGGCTCATCTTCGAACTCATAAATTCTATTGACCTAAACTACGCGCATACCGAAATTCATGAAGATCGGAGCTACGATACTAAAGTTATCGTGGAACAAACATTCAAACAAACAAAGATACAAGCGCCAGGCCCGTCTACACTGGACCTCACACGCTTCGCTCGTTCGGTCATTAATTGGTAGACACCTTTTCAATGTTGCATGTACGTACACAGCAGGTACACATGAAACATGCTATTGACTACAGGTACTTACCTTCGTTGTCATCATTCAGCCTGACTCTCTTTCTGGGTCGGAGTCTTTGTGAGAGAGATATATCCTCACTCGATGATGCTTGTTTTTTCCCATCGTTCCATTCACCAGTGGTTTCGCCTTTAACATTGTCTAACGTCTCCGAAATGTCAAATTTAACATCATCTACATCTATCATATCATCGTACATGTTGATGTATTCTAAATTAGACGATACGTGTGAATTATCACATTCAATATTGTGTAACATCGGTTTGCTCTTGTTTTCATCATAACCTCCTACTTCATGCTTTAATTCCTCTGTCAGAGTTTGGATATTGCCTTCATCATTATAGGTATCTTTGTTGTGTTCATTATTGATTTCAGTACGTTCAGTTACTGGAAAAGAGTTTTAGTTATTTTTATATATTATTACGTAGTTGGCGTACCGCGGCAGCTGCTGCTGGAAGAATTAGTACTATTTTTTCTAGTCTAGCCCTTACTACATCTCCGCCACGAAACCATAACAGTGGATAAGCAGTAACTTTTCTATGTCTTGTCCGCATAAGGAGAAGTGGAACACTAGCGAAACTGCCTGTTGTAAAGACAGAAAAATTACTGCGGTTTCGCTGTAATGGTTTCGTGGCATGCAGGTAGCATTAGAAAGAATTAGAAAGGGACAGAGCTTTCCAGCTTGATCATGCTGTTCCTTTCTAATTACACTATTAGAGAGGGACAGAACTCCTCATCGCATGGGACCGATTTTCCAGTGCATTTTTGTTTCACGTGTGCATTCAAGTACCTAATACAATTTTCTTGCTTAGACCTTACTTTTTGGTGACAAACTAACCTCAAACTAATAATTCAAAAGTTCATTAAAGTAACTGTCTTCGCGGGTGGGAAGTAAAGGGGTTGTGGACCCCTTCGCATCTCCTAATGTAAAGTTCTTCCACCATTACATTCAAGGAAAGTAATAAATGTTCGTACCTGTCCAGTCCGTCTCCAGTTTGATTTCAACTGATGTGAGACGAGTGATGTCGAAGAACTCCATGGTACTGCGACAGAAGGAGAACAGCGACGTTGACAAGATCTTGCTCCTCAAGCACGCAGTACACTCCTCGAATCAATAAGGATGTACGACCCACAGAAGACTTTACTCCTAGCGAATGTCCGACCACTGAGCTGAGACCAAATAAATTATATTATGTACGGTTATCACATTAAAAATAGATTCAGATTCTATTAAAGATCTTGTCTGTATGAAGAAGCATGGATGAGAGATTTATACTAGAATTATACTATTTATGCGAGTAGCAGACACTTTAACTATAACTAGTGCTGTTATCAGTTATTTTATTACCTATTATTACTCTTTGATCTTGCTTGGATGGAGAATACAAATAAATAGGTATACTTAAATACCACACCATGCACAGACAACACTGTTCACTCAATGAGTCTCTTATACCTCTCGTTTACCGGAGAGATTTAAAACTTATATCTCTGTGTTCACTGATATATATTATTCCCAGAACACTATACTATTAAATTATTATAGGTAGGTGCTAATATTTGAACACCACTAGCCACAAGCACAAACTAATACTGATGCGCTAGGCGCTAACGCAACGAAACGTCGTAACGGGTTTTTATTATTCATTTTCACAGCACAAACCACAAACTATAAAGATAATAACGTATGCACAAACTAACCTATACTGATAGTTTAGTTGATACTATTAATTAGACTTAGGAACTATACTGGACATGCTATTGATATCTAACGTGTAACCAAAATAATAATGAAATAATAACGCATGCATTTCTTCTTTGTCTTTTTTTTATAGCTATATTCCTTTTGGACATTTGCCAGTGTCAAGTATTATTATATCGCAAGTTATTTGCAGAGAGTTTTGGCGGGAACGCGTTGTGGAGATGTGTTGCTCAATTTTAATTTTTGTGAAACCTAGTTCAAATATGTGCAAATTGTTTAATTTCGGGGGCATTAATCAATTTAGTTTCGTGAAGGTGTACAAGTGGAATGAAAGTGAAAATCAGCAAAACATGTGTGCAAAATACTCAGTGTTGTCTCCAAAGCTCCGTGAACAATCTTTGTAAATAAATGGCGGCCGTGTTTACAAATGATCCCCTAGACTTGACTTTAACTATGACGACTTGACTGTTTCGATGCAAATAACTTGCATAATTATTTGTACGTCTATATAGTTTATGTCAACACCACAGACGTACAAATTAAAGCAGACTGAACATAATTATATGCACACATTGATCCGTGTAAATAACGTCATTGTCTCATTCACACCGAAGGAATAGTGCATAGCTCTATCCCTTTCTTTCTGAATGGTGAAGTGTTGTGCCCCAATGTGTTCTAACACATCTTACAATAAAACTTCTGAAATTACGTTTCACCGGTATGTAAATAACATTTTATTTTTTCTTCGACTATTTTGTACTTGTTTGTTTGTTTACTGAAATAAGTTTATATGTTTTGTTGTTTTAGATTGCAAAGAAATTTATGTTCTTCATTTCAAAAACTGTTGGAACCAGATATTTTAATGAAATGGGGTCGTATTCATTGATTATATTGTCTCAAAGACGCAATTTGACACTTCATGTACTTTAGCAGTATAGGGGGTCGAACTCAGGGCAACGAAATTATATTACTCTATTATTATTCAGATTACTAGGTATGTTTGCTGATTAAATTACATTTTAAGGTCATTTCATAGTTAAATCATACTAATTTTTCGTTTCAGGTTTCCCAAAAAAGAAAATATTAAAAATCGATGGATATAAAACATTAATAGAAGACATTGGCAGCCAAAAGCAAATAGTGTATTGTGTTCAACGCATTTTGCCGCTAATTTGTTTTGTATTAAAGGCCGCCGCTCATATTTGTTCTACAATATTCAAAGAAGAAAACACACAAGATGTGAGTTTATTTTACTTTTTTTATACACTTTTAATGCTGTACTGTATTATTATCTGCTAAAGCCTGTACTCTAAGCCAATTTTCAGAATGGTCCATGGTTTTTACCTGTTTTGGAAGCAAACGCTAACAAACTTTCAGCTTTAACAAAATAATGAATGTTCAGGGTTCACGGTTTCGTAGGCAACAACAATAAGAAACGGTTTTGAAAGTTCAATAAAATATAAACGAAGCATAAGCATATTTTTAATGGTTTCTAGCAAAGATAATGTCAAAATCCGTTCAGTAGTTTCTGAAATTAGCGGTAAAACGGGCCCCGGTTAATAAATTTCATAATCCTACAATTGTACTCAAATTCCAAGGAACATAAACATAGTTCTTATCAGGTGCCTGATAAGAGGTTCCCCATTGGGGTGCATGTTAATGACAATTTGAACGACCTATACCTTTTTTATTTTTTTTTATTTATGGGTAGAGATAGATAGATAGATAGAAAGGATAGATTTTTTTAATTTTCTTTCGGTAAGATCGGATATGATTTTTTTGTCTTTTATAAACAAGGAATAGACATGGTTTTACATTGACATTCGATATTACCCCAAGAACGTGATTTTTTAGTAAGTTTGAAATGACATAGAGCAAAAACTAGAAAGCGTAAAAATTAATATTAAAAATATAATTGAACTACTATACGTTATATTGTTTTGATAATAAGATGTGAAATGAAGAAAGTTTTAATTTTTCAAAATATTCACAGAAGCTAAGAAATTTTGTTTTCGTAAAACCTTATAAATCTATCCAATCTTACTCGTACTAAAACATACATACATACATAATATTTATTATAGGTTACCTACCTACATATTGACGAACCAGCAGCAAAAGTTTGTCAAGATAAATAGTTGGGCACGGCGGGAGTCGAATGCGCAACCTTCTGCTTTGCAGTCTGAGGTTTGCCCGACGCGCCACAGAAGTCATACGATTTTTATTTACAAATGATTTGATGCTGTGACCTTATTGCGGTCCTGTATTTTGTGTCTGTGTGGCAATTTTACTACAAACAAACGTTACTCACGTTTGTTTGTAGTAAAATTGCCACGCTTTGGATAGCTAAATGTTGAGTCTGCTATAGTTTGTAAGTCTGTGGTCAACACTTACGGAGCGAACTTTCCCAAACGTTTCAACAACGAAACTAAGCTTTATGATTTATATCTTTCTTTAAGAAAAAACCATGTAACTGTCGATTCAAACTCTAAGAAAACAATAATCGATAATCGAATAGGTCTATTAACGATTACACAACAATGGCAATCGAAACTACGTTAGGTATTCCTTTTATGTACCTACTTCTCACAAAAGAAGGTGCGTTGCGTGTTAACAAATGGAAATATTATGATTTGTGAAATATAGGATGATCGCAGGTCTAAATAAGGATGGGGCGAGACACAGACCTACGTAGTTTCGATTGCAATTGTTGCGACACACGCTGTTGCGAAAAAAAATGCACTTTCTCATAATTAATTACGAAAGCTTACGAATGCGAATTTCGTAGTCGCGAAGAACGCTGTTTCGAAAAACTTTTTTACTGGCTCATAGTTTCGAAAGCTAGTGAACTCGAATTATGTAGTCGCGGAAAACGTTGTCACTGCCTCAATCGACCCTGCCTTAATGCTTATAATTTCGATTTATTTGTACTAATTATAAAACTGAAGAGTTTGATTCTTTGATTATTAGATTGTTTGAATGCGTTAATCTCGGGAACTACTGAAATAAATAAATTATTTCATTTATCGAGTAAGGATAAATGCTTTATAACATCAACTATATAACACAACACGCTACGACCAATAGGAGCGGACCATCTATTAAAAATGTGCAAAAACGAAAAAAAATGCCCCTATAAAGTGCTTCTATCGCGTGCGCTGCAATATTTATTACACGTGCGCGGGAACGGGAACGGGACTTACGCGGGTGAAACCGCGGGGCGCAGCTTGTGACTCAATAAATCGAAATCGTAAGCATTTGAGCGTAGGAGAGGCAGTGAAATCGTTTTTCGTGACTGCATAATTCGCATTCATAGGCTTTCGAAACTTTGAGACAGTGCAAGCAAGTTTTCGAAACAGCGTGTGTCGCAACAATAGCAATCGAAACTACGTAGGTATCCCCTTTCCGACAGAATGTAAAGTGAGGTTAATTAAATTAAAAAAAAACAATATTATTATTAACACATCAATATAAAATTGTTTATTTCAGACTAATATTATGTTCATATTAAATTATGTTAGTAAAAGTACCTAAACCTAATATAGATAGTAAGATTACAAAAACTTAAATTTTGTTAAATTGAATTGTAAATACTATCTCAGGTTCAAAATAGAACTTGGAAACGATATTATTATACCTTCAGGGTTTTGTAAGTAAGTATATAGGTACCTACATAGACCTTTTCGAAAACTTACATCACAATTTAATTATAAACAAGGAAGTTTTTACATATCTCTGTAAACAAGTATTAACTTTAAGATAAAAGTAAATAGGTGAAGATGCGGCGAATAGTCACTACAAATGCGACGACTAAACTGTGACGAGCCGGCACACTGGCTTCAGTTGGTTGTGGAACCCTCGGAAGTGGAACCGTTGCCCTGTACGCACGTACACTACCGCACTGCCGGCTCGTCTCAATGCCTGCCATTACCTCCCTGCGTATATTTTAAGTGCCTGAATAATTCAGGAAAACAAAACAAATCGTCGGCAATCACTTATCAAGCATAAATACTCGAATTAATCTACAAAATTATTGTAATGAATATATATTTGAAAAAAAAGAGATAGAATTTAATATACGTAAGGATGCGCGAGTGATTCGATTTCGGTTGTGTGTTTGCTATCTCGTTCGCGCTGCAGTCTGGAACGTCCAACTATCTCTGTCGCACGGTATTGTGACAGATTTTGGCGACTTGCAAATATACATAATGCTCGACATTACGAATTACGAATTTCAACATTACAAATGTTTCAGTAAGAGTGTGTATTTGCAAGTACCTAAGTGTTTCTAGCTCATTTATCGAATAGGAAAAGTTAGACCATAACGCATCTTCACTTGTTTACTTTTATCGAAGTACGACGAGTATCTGTACGAAGAATAAATAGAATGGAGATCTAACTTCCCTATTAAATTTGATAAAACCATGTTCCACGGTGACACAGCAGCAGATGCACACACTGACATGTTCCGTACAGTATTACGTATAATCGACCTTTGGACCGACCAATGGCGGATGATCTTTAGTGACAGACTGGCGGTCGAATCATCGTTCTAGGCCCCGCAACCACCATTTGCGTGGAACATATTTTCAAAGGATTGCTACTTCCATATATCGATACCTCGGGGCTCAAAGGGCGTAAGCGCCAAAACTCAACTTTACAGGAGAGCCAAAAAACAAAAATAAAAAATCTATTTTTAACATAACTTTTTTGATTATTGGCGTAAATGAACCATTCAAAGACCAAAAGTCTTATTTTTATTTGGTGCAGAACACTGTCAAATAATAATTCTTAATACATTTAATAGTAACGAAATAGCATTCCTATACGCCCCGGAAAATGGAATGTTTGGGGCGTTTACACCCTAAAAATCAATGGGTGTGTGATGATCGTTGGTTGTAACAGTCAAATTGCCAACTAATTCTATTAATTTGTTTACATTTTCTTTGTTTTTCTTAGCTAATGTCTTCTTTTCTCTCTTGTTTTATATTTGATTGCAATTTATATGGCCTTTACTAACTTATCTCACATTATTTATTAACTCATATGACTTATTATACAAATAATTATAATTGTTGTATATTTTTTGTCGTACAATTCAATAACTTATCTTACTTATTCATTATAAATGTATGGTGTATAGGGTGCACTAAGGTATTTGGGCCCAAGCCAACCTCACCTACTAGCTTGGTGCACCTGTTGAAGAACGGACGAGGCTCTGGCGCAGACTTTCCCTTCAGGGTTGGGAGATCAGACGTCAATCGCTCCCGTAAGAGTAAAAAAATTACCAAATCTTTAAGGAGAGTACAACTAAGAAAGGTTGCAAGAGTTTTTCACGACTCCTGTGGGATGTAGACGAGGGCTACCGTGGTACGAGTGGGCACGGCCAAAGAAACGAGCCCCTACACATAAGAAACTTCCTTTTGCAACGTGAATCATAGGCACGCTAACCAGATGCGCAAAGGAGCCAGCCAGCCGACGTACTTGGCAGGCGGAAGGTGGCCGTGGAGTTCCTTCAGGAGAGTATTGACTCCGAAATCTGCTGCTTCCTATCCTATATGGGGATAGGAAGCAGCAGATTCCGGCCCATTGGGAATGGTTTACAAGGAAATCTACATGGGTGAACCATTTCGGCGCCGAATTAGATGGTGGATGCTTGATGAAGCCAAGTCCCGGATGCACTCCTAGCAGTCGATAACAAATGTGCTAATGCATAAGGCAAATCGCTACAGAACCACTGAGATAGGATTCAGATATCTATCACTAATTCAGTGCGGGCGGTGCTGAGTATGTCTAAGGGAGGACGCGAGCGTGACAAAGAAACATGGTAGTGGAACGATATAGTCCAGAGGAGATTAGGGTGAAGAAATCCCTCTTGAAAAAGTGGCAAGCGTCCAACTCTCCCGAAGATCGCAACGCATACAGGACTGGCAAATGCGCCACAAAGAGGACAGTAGCCAGATCCAGACGCGACTACTACAGCCATTGTAAGACAAGTGTCTGTCTGAGGATGTCTGAGGAGCAGAACAGAAGCTTTTTATACGTTCTGGTATCAAAGCGGCGCTGGATATATCCAAGTGCCGCTGTGTAAAAGATCCTGATCGTAACCTGCTATGCGAGGACCTGGCGGTAAAGAAGAGATGGCGCTTCTATTTCCACGAGCTGCCAAATAAGCAATATAATGAGGTGTAGCCAACGGAACTCCCTCAGAATCAAGGACATGTGCCACTAATTATGCCTGAAGAGATCCGCAAGGCTCTTCGACGCATGAAGGATGGTCAAGCTGTCGGCACCGATGGAGTATATCCCTATCGAAGTATGGAAGGCGGTAATACGCCTTTGCATTTTATGTTCCTGGACTTGCAGAAGGTCTTCGACAGTCTTCCTTGCGTGATGATCTAGTGGGCGCCGTGGCCCAAAGGGGTGTCAGAAACTTATATTGAACCGAAACTCCGATTCTGTGTGTGGTGTAAACTGCCGTTGGTGACACTAAATCTTACGATCCGTCCTAACTTCGTTCCTGTTTAGCGTAATACTGGACAAATTCATTGTCCGTAGTTATTCGGAACGCACACGAGCAGCCCCCGTGGATGCTAATGTATGCTGATGGTATTGCTATGGCGGATTCGGACAGGTGAGGGCTTGGAAGACGCGTAAATGCATAGAAAGTCGCTTGAGATCAGAGGTTTGCAGCAAAATGTAGAGAAGACTGAATATTTGGCTAGCAATACCACAGATCTCACACCTGTCTGCATGTTATATGGTCAAACGGACAGACCAGTTTAAATACTTGGGGTCTCTGTATCATTCGTCTGGCGTTGTCTTGACTTCCCAACCCTCTTCCATAGCATCATAGCTATCTAGATTGAATGCTCAAAGGGCGCATTGAAACAATAAATAGTGAATTGTTAGACGTAATGAGTCACCTTATTTTAGAGTAACAAAAATGTCGAGCGTATTGGCCAAGTTAATTCTATAAAAATGAAAATACTCGGGCTTAAGCACCATACCGTTACTAGGCCTGTTGTTTACTACCCTCATATTTATTGTTGAAAATCGAGTGATTGCTTCTACGCCCGAAAACAACACAAACTAACAATATTTTTGATGAAAAATGTTAGGCGTAAAAACCTTTGTATTATCTATGATGTCGTTTACTACCCTCGCGTTTAGGATCATCAACAGTGGTTGCTGTTACGACACAAAAACTCAAAATATCTGTTTTACTTTCCTAAAAAAATAGGGGTGTAAACGCCATTTTTTGGCGAATTGGAAGATTTTAAATATACAGATCGATAGAGAATGAAAAAACAAGTAGAACTGCATTTAAAAGTCATTTTGGCCAAAATGGCGCTTACGCCCTTTGAGCCCCGAGGTATCGATATATTATTCGAGTTCGTTGGAGTATTTTTACGATTTTAAACACACATGGTCGTTTTCATAACAAACATATCTACGTGGTAAATATCCCGATATTATAGGTACAGCGCGGTCCGACGATGACCATTTAAGCCAAAAGGGGGTTGCTCTAGACGTCTAGTAGAACAACTTTCAACCAAACTAAATAAAACTCTAACTCTAAGAAACAGCTGATTTTCAAGTAAAAACTGCTTCGAATTTTCAAAAGTTGTTCGCCTAGACGTCTAGAACCAACACTTTCGGCTTAAATGGTCATCGTCGGAACACGCTGTATAAGACGATACTGTCGCCCATTTGTACAACGTTTTACTCTTAGTTAAACTTTCTGCATATAAGTTTGCCTTAATTTTGATGTATACTGATTATAATTGTTGGTTGATCAAATAAGGTATGAATCTATCTATTTAGGTAAAATTTTGTAAGTATTAGGGATGATTTACATTAGACCGTCACGAGCACGAGTGTCGTTGTCCATTGCTCGACGAGCAGTGGATCGGTCGGTTGCAACCGAGTGGTGGCCGAGCAATGGATAACGAAGTTCGGACCCGGCCGGCACTCGTGACGTTCTAATTTAAATCATCCCTTAATAGTTGGGCGGTCTAATTATTTTTTGCGTCAAATACGCAGGAAATAAGTTTAATTTCAGGAATGTGACATCAATTAGTCCTCGAGCTAGCTCGTTAAACCAAAAAATCTGTGCGGGTTGGTCGCGTACTAACGTTAAAAAGAAGGAAACAAATGGTTATTGCTAATGTAGTCAAAAGTGTGTAACCGTACACTTTCGATGCGCTCACGATTCTACCTTAGAATCCTTCGCTCCGCTCGGGTTGAAACAAAACACTCGCTGACACAAATAATTTGTCCTTGTCCCCCCTTTGTATCATCTACTATTTATGACTATGTCGCAATAAATGCTTTGTTAAATGATCTTCTTTTTTACATTTATAATTACACTTATTGCATGAAAACGGTTTTGCACTATTGTGTGTCAATAAATGCGTTTTTAAATTACTTTTTTGACTACATTTATAATCACACTTATCGCATGAGAATGGTTTTTCACCAGTATGTGTCAATAAATGCGATTTTAAATAATCTTTATGACTATATTTATAATCACACTTATCGCATGAAAACGGTTTTTCACTAGTGTGTGACAACAAATGCTTTTTTAAATAACCTTTATTACTACATTTATAATTACACTTATTGTATGAGAACGGTTTTTCACGGCATATTCCACTAATCCCCTTACTCAATCCCCTGCCCAGGGGATTAGTAGACTTTTGTTGGTGATGGTATAGGGTGAAAAGAAATCAGATAAGTTATTTAAGGATATATAATGTGGAAAAATAGGAATACAAAGATATACAGGTAAAAGGCTTGACATAGAAGACATGGACAGGTGTTGCTTTTTTATAAAACAAAAGCTATGCTATACTAAGGAGTTTGTTTACATGCTCCATCACTTTTTATCCACAAATCCCCTGAGCATCCCGCCTTGTTGCCGCCAGGGGATTAGTGGAAAAAAAGTTCACAAGTCCCCTTAACCTATACTTAAAATCGGTGTAGGTCTATAAATAAAACATAATATTTACAAAATTAAAATAAAATAATTAAGATGTCACAAAAATGGATTAAGTATCTCCCGAGCCTATGATTAGAGCTAACGGTCCGATTATAAATCAATTATTTTGATATTCTTTTAATAATAATAATAATTATTATTATTTATTGCTTCATAAGGTAATGGTTTACAAAATGACATTTTGTTTACATTATGAACCCGGTTGGGCACTGCAATTTAAGCTTAAAACTAATAATTTAAGTTAGTAGTTACCTACTTAAAGTCTACTAGTATCTAACTACTACAGTTATTTCCATAAAAACTATTACCTGTAAATATAATTTAATTACAAATATAGGTACTTCAAATTTATTGTACTCATTTGGAGGGAATATTTTACTTATGTCTATTATATGTATTGTCTTCAAAAAATTCTTTAAGACTGTAGTAGGCCTTTTCTGATAGATATTTATGTAAACATTTTTTAAATATATTTATTTTAGTCTCATCTTTAATATGTTGTGGAATTGTGTTATATATTTTTATGCACATAACATATGGACCAGTGGAATGTAAAGCTAAGTTTGAATTAGGTAAAGCGAGTTTATCTTTATGTCTTAAATTGTGGGAAACAGAGAAATGGTCTTTCAATTGAGTAAAAGAGCTGGCATTATTTTTCACAAAGACTGAAATTTCAAAAACGTACAAGCAAGTTAGGGTGAGTATATTTAACTTTATGAAGTGGGGTCTACATGTATTGGTATTCTGTATATTAGTTATAATTCGGATACATTTTTTTTGCAATATAAATATATCTTCAGATTCTGTGCTATTTCCCCAAAGTATTATGCCATACCGTATCCAAGAGTGAGCATATGCATGATAAGCTGCTATTGCGGTTTTTTCATCCGAGGATTTTTTTAACTCTAATAAAGCATAGGTAAATCTTGAAAGTTTGTTGCTGATATTGTTTATATGGGATTTCCAATTTACATTTATATCTACATTTAATCCCAGTAATTTGAAACTTTTTACATTATCAATTTTTATATTATTGTAAACAAAATAAAGCTGTAAAGGTTTTTTCTGATATGGATGGAATTGCATGAGTTTCGTTTTTTGGAAATTAATTTCTAAATTATGTTCATTTAACCAATTTACCACCTTATCTAAGATGCTTTTAAGTTTTAAGTTTAGGTTCAATTGAAATGTCATCAGCATATAGGATACTCTCTACATCTATTATTTTAGGAAGGTCATTTATATATATTAGAAAAAGAATACAGCCCAGGACACTGCCTTGGGGTATAGACTTATGAACATCAATTTTATTAGAACTGACTTTAGTTATTTCTCCAGTTTGGAAGTTACGGTGCTCTATTTCTACTAATTGCACACGTGATTCCAAATATGAAGAGAACCATTTGTGAACCATTCCTCTGACACCGATACCATACAATTTCTCTAATAGAATTTTATGCGATACTCTATCGTAGGCTTTGCTCATATCCAGGAGGATCCCAACAGCATATTCTTTATTATTAATAATGTTTAGTATGCTACTTATATATTTATACACTGCTAAAGAAGTTGATCTATTTTTTCTAAAACCGTTTTGGTTTTCATGTAATATTTTGTATTTTTCGCAAAATGAATAGAGCCGTGATGACATTGCACTCTCAAGTATCCTAGAAAAAGTTGACAAAAGAGCTATGGGCCTATAATTTTCGCAAATTGTTTTATCACCTGATTTATGTATTGGTTTAGTAACGGCTATTTTTAAAAGATTAGGTAGGTACAACTCCCTCTGAAAATGATTGGTTGATTAAAAAAACTAGGGGACATATTAATTCTTCGGCACACTGTTTTACTAAAGATGGTGGTATTTCATCTACCCCAAAACTATTCTTATTTTTTAATTTTTTCAAAATTTGCCTGATCTCTTGAGAGTCTACTGGGCTTAAATAAAAGGAGTATTTTTACCGATGTTTGTATCGAAACGATCCCGTTCCCGCGAAAATATGCGGATAAAAAGCCAATGTGTTATTTCAGGTCTCCAGCTACCTATAACTATTTCAAGTTTCATTGGAATCAATATAATATAATAAGTTATAATAAAAGTTATTTTAATGTAAGCAACGTGAAATATTATTTCTATATTTTTATTTATTTTTTGTAATTTTTTTTTATGAAAAGTAGTTTCTTAACTCAAATTGGTTTTTTATTTAACTCGTCCGGCGGCGATGATGTTCCGCCGGGGGGGACACGCTAATAAAAACTGAAAAATGCTCTGAGTGTCGATGTACCACCGGGGGGACATCCTACCCAGACCACTTGAAACTCTAATGTATAGAAATAGAGTGGATTTTTGTTAGAACAACTTTTGTTCATGGGCTGCTCTGATATATTTTACGTCATTTGTCATTGACAGTAATAATAGGGGTTAAAGTATGAAATTGCCGTTTTATTGCAATAGGTTCTTTGAATTGACATAGAATCTTCATGGTTTGAGGTTTTCGAATGAAACTTTTTTCAAATGGTTTCTGTGATGTTCTTTTTTTAAAAAATATGAAACATTTGAATATCGACTTTCAATTGTTTTTGTTATTCAATTTAGACAAGAAAGATGGATACTGCGAAAATTCGAGTGATTTTTGAATACGAGTTCCGACGCGGAACTAACGCGGCAGAAACAGCCCGCAATATCAATGCTGCGTTTGGAGAGGGGTCTACTAATGAACGCACCGTGCGATTTTGGTTTAAACGCTTTCGTGATGGAAATTTCGACTTAAAGAACGAGCCACGAGGAAGACCGCCCACACAGGTGAATAACGATGAATTAAGAGAGATAGTGGAAGCCGATCCTAGTCAAACTACCCAGGAATTAGCGGCATGGTTTAACGTTACCTTACCCATTTTATTGACTCACTTGCGTCAAATCAATAAAATAAAAAAATACGAAAAATGGGTGCCTCATGATTTGACTGATCTGCAGAAAGAAACGCGTGTTGAAACTTGTGTTGCCTTGTTGAACCGGTACAGAAATGAAGGAATATTGGATCGAATTGTCACATGTGATGAAAAGTGGATTCTTTATGATAACCGGAAAAGAAAAATGCAATGGCTGACCCCAGGTCAAATGCCACAACAGTGTCCTAAAGCAAAACTTACCAATAAAAAGGTAATGGTAACTGTTTGGTGGTCTCAGCATGGTGTTATTCACTATAGTTTTCTTCGATCTGGTCAAGCAATTACGGCAGATGTCTATTGTGCCGAACTCCGAACCATGTTGACAAAACTAGCAGTAAAACAGCCCCGACTCATGAATCGATCTTCACCATTATTGCTCCACGACAACGCGAGACCTCACACAGCACGAGAAACCATTTTGACCCTTCAGGAACTGCACTTAGAAACCATTCGTCATCCTCCGTATTCACCAGACCTTGCTCCAACGGACTACCATTTTTTTCGTGATTTGGACAATTATCTACGTGACAAGAAGTTTTCTTCCCAGGAGGCAGTACAAAATGCTTTCACACAGTTTGTGCAGTCTAGATCGTCGGAGTTCTATCGCAAAGGCAATAATAACCTTCCCATTAGATGGCAGCAATGTATAGATAATAATGGCAACTATTTTGATTAAATAAATTTGTTAAAAATTTAAAAAATAAACAATTAAGATTTTCAGTACAAATCGGCAATTTCATACTTTAACCCCTAATATTACCGCCAGTTGAAAAAAAAAATAGGATTTGCAAATTGTTGTTTTCAGATTTTTCAGTTCCGCCATATTTTTTTTGCAGTTTGTGTGAACGTGATAATTATTAATTGTTCCAAATAATGATAAGTGGGTGATTTTAGTGGGAAATTAGTGTTAATTAGTTTATTTGGGTTAGTCTTTTGGTATGTATCGTATCAAAATTTCAAATATCATTGTGAAAAGCACTAGTGCTGAGTTATTTCCGATATTCGTAGCAAAGGATCTCCATATAGTTCCGAGTGTTGGGTTCGATCACATTGATTGTACTCGACTTTTAAAAGATATTGCGAGACTACAGAATCAGGTATACTCACTACAAGAAAAAACCGTTACAATGGAGATGTTCGAGCAACTAAAACAAGAAATACACAGCTTGAAGCACGCATCGATTGTCGATCAGTCTCCATCGCACGGGTACGTAAATAATAGAAGAGGAGCCTGTTTGCAAGATAGCTACGAGTTCAATAATGGTCCAGTAGGTCTCCATTATGTACCTATTAAATCGAGTAACATTTCTGCTATGAGGGTAGATGGTCACTCGACTCCGACGCGAGCATCAGCTGACGCAAGTGTAACGAAGACTGGGTGCTCCGAGACCCCCGCCGCGTTTCCGGAGTATTCGAGCATGGATCTGATCGATTCTAGTGTAAGCAGTAGAGGCGCGGTGGATTGCAGCGAGTCTAACGCGAACGGCATAATACATCGTAAATCATTCGTGCAGGCGTCTGCATCCGTCGAGGATGCGCGGTGTATGAACGAGCGTCCGATCGCAACTGGTTTGCCGGGCGACCGGGCGTGCGGAGGCGCGGGCGCAGGGTGTGCGAGCGGGACGATGCAGGGTGCGACGAGTGGAGGGGACGCGGAAGGTACTTCTAGTTCGACTGCACCGGTTATTGCTACCTATGCGCAAGCGGTGGTCACCGCACCGTGTATGATACCTAAACCTATCGATCGTACAGCTGTTTCAATTGTGTCCACGGTAACTCGTAATGTTACTGACGTATGTAACAACTCTTTACGTAATTATTGTAAACAATTGTCGTCGGATGCGAACAATGAGTGGCAAACTGTACAATCTAAGTCTGCAAAGCGATATAAGCTCATTGGACAGAGGGGGCGAGCGTCGTTAGCGTCTGATATTAAATTTAAGGCCGCGGATGTAAAGGTTCCCTTGTTTATTTCTTATGTTAGTAAAGATACTAGTGAGCAAGATATTTTGAGTTACATTAAAGACAAGACGAATGAAACTGTATCGTTAAAAATGATAAAAATGAGATCAAAAAAGAAATATAATGCGTATAAATTATTTGTTTCAAGAAGTAATTTAAATGTATTTTTAAATGATGAATTTTGGCCAAATGGCATTACGTTCAGGCGCTTTGTGCATTTTATGTACGAAAACAAAAGGGACAATGTTAAAGTTAGTTAATATATTTTATTATGGATGATAGCATTAAATATTGTAAACTTATTAGTTTTAATTGTAAAAACTTTAAAACATCTATAAATGATATACGTATTCTATGTAACCAGAGTAACATAGTATGTCTACAGGAGACGTGGCTGTACAATCACGACATCCCACTGCTGGGAACCGTGTCTAGCGAGTATGAGTACACTGGCAAGTCGGCTGTGGATACTTCAGCTGGCATATTGAGAGGGAGACCCCACGGTGGGGTTGCTATTCTTTGGAGAAAAGGTATTTTCGATAACGTTTGTGTCCTTGACTGTAGTAGCGCGCGACTGACTGCTATTAAAGGTTCTATTAATGGTCGTAATATTTTGGTATTTTCAGTCTACATGCCGACAAAGTCTTATGATAACTTACCGATTTTTACCGAAGTACTGAGTGAAATAAGTGCCGTCGTAGAAAGCAGTGATGTCGAAACTGTATATTTAATGGGGGATTTCAATGCCCAACCCTATGAGCTTTTTTATACTGAACTAAATAATTTTTGTTCTGATCAGTCATGGGTTTGTGCTGATGTTGAGGTTCTAAGCAGCAATACCTATACCTTTATCGACCAATTTCACGGGAGTAGGAGCTGGCTGGACCACTGTGTGGTCTCCCTTTCTGCCCGGAAAACAATTGTGAACGTGGGTGTAATGGAGGAACTGTTTGTGTCGGATCATCTGCCAATATTCATTGATTGTAACTTGAATACAGTAAAACCTAGGTTGATGACGCATGATGTGCCCCGTAGCGCGGTGACGTGGGGGGGGAGAGATGAATCTCAAGTTAGTAAATACCGCGAGCTTTGTCACAATGGCTTGAGAGACATTGATTTTCCTCCTGAGTTTATCGAGTGCAGTCATGGGTCATGTAGCCTAGTTAGTCATAAGGTTATTTTAGATAAGTTGTATGATGAAATTGTTTTTGTTTTGAAAGATGCGGCTATTCAGTCCAAAAAGCCCCATAAACCTAGGTCTGGGCGTAGAAATAAGATCCTGTATGGTTGGAATAGACACGTAAGAGAAGCGCACCAGGAGGCTAGACTTAGATTTCAGAATTGGGTCCTAGGTAATAAACCGTCATCTGGTCCTGTATATCAGCTTATGTGCGATTCACGTAAAATTTTCAAAAGCCGCTTGAAATGGTGCCAAAACAATCAGGAGCAAATTAAAATGGACTCCATAGCGACACTGAGAGCGGGTAAAAAGTTTGGGGATTTTTGGAAGGCCACCGGAAGGTTGGATGTGAGGCCTGGCCTCCCAGCTAGCGTGGACGGCAGGAGTGACTCAGTAGAAATAGCAAATATGTTTATGGAACACTTTAAAGTGCAATCTCCCCTCGGTCCATCTGCTGGTATGCCCGGTGCTGCGCCTGGCGTGTTAGGAGAGGAGTCACTGCTGAAATTTACAGCGAGTCAGATAAAATATGTAATAAAAAAGATGAGCAGGGGCAAATCTCCCGGACATGATGGGCTCAGCATAGAGCACTTAAGGAATGCTGGGGTACATCTCTCGAGGGTCTTGTCCATGTTCTTTACTATGTGCGTTAGTCACTCATATTTACCACATAATTTAATGAAAACAATCGTGGTGCCCATAGTGAAGAACAGTACTGGAGATATTTCTGATAGGTCGAACTACCGCCCAATCTCTCTCGCTACTGTAATGGCAAAGGTTTTGGACAGTTTGCTTGATGCTTCCCTGCATAAATACCTAAACTTGCATGACGCGCAGTTCGGTTTTCAGTCCGGACTATCTACAGAAAGCGCAATCCTGGGGCTCAAGCATGCTGTCCAATACTATACTAATCGTAGGACGCCGGTGTACGCCTGTTTTCTGGACCTCTCCAAGGCCTTCGATCTCGTAGCGTATGATGTGCTTTGGAGAAAGATGGAGGACAGGGGTGTGCCGGCGGAGATGATCAACATCTTCCGTTATTGGTATGAGAACCAAACCAATAATGTCAGGTGGGCTAGCTGTCTCTCAGAGTCGTACAGGTTGGAGTGCGGAGTGAGACAGGGGGGGCTGACGTCTCCTAAGCTCTTCAACCTGTACGTTGACGGACTCATAGTGGGGCTCAGCAGCATGCGTGTCGGATGCCGGGTTGGTGGCGTTAGTGTCAACAACATCAGCTACGCGGACGGCATGGTGCTGCTGGGGCCGACTATGAAGGCCATTGAGGAGATGTTGAGAGCCTGTGAGACATACGCTGCGTCGCATGGTCTCATTTATAATATAAATAAGAGTGTATACATGGTGTTTGAGGCTGCTGGGAAGTGTCCTGAATCTGTACCCCCTATAGTGCTAAATGGCACAAGTCTCAAGCGGGTGTATGAATTTAAATATTTGGGACACTTCGTTACCAGCGGCCTTAAAGACGATGTCGATATAGAGAGAGAGCGTAGGGCTCTGGCGGTTCGTGGCAACATGCTGGCCCGTAGATTTGCCCGTTGTACAGACGAAGTTAAAATAACACTCTTCAAGGCATACTGCCAGGGTCTGTACACGGGCGGTCTGTGGTTCAGCTGTGCTAAGAAGTCGCTAGAAACCCTGCGCATTCAATATAATAACATTTTCAGGATGCTGCTGAGACTCGCCCCTTTTTGTAGTGCCTCTGATATGTTTGCACGGACACGAACGGATGGCTTTAATGCTGTCCTTCGTAAAAAAGTTGCGTCACTGGTGCGGAGGGTGAGGGAGAGTAGCAACAGTATCCTCAAAATGGTGGCAGATGATCCACATGCACCTGTGTTCGGACATTTCAATCGAGCGATGGCCGCCGTGGAAAACCACTCGGGCGGTCGTCGCTTGATTGATATGTCCTCCAGGTACATCACATTTTAATTTTAAGTTAAGTTATCTACTAACATAGTACTAAGTATTTACTAACAACATATGGATTTACTATAGTTATTTGAAATAAATTATTATTTGAATTGAATTGAATTGTAGAAACACTTTTTTACAAGACAGAAAACCGCTCGATAAAATACGTAAAATTCGTGTTTGGTTGAGCTCTAGCGTCATGAACATAAGGGTCACAATGGAATGTAGTTTGTTCAAACTTGTAAGTTATACTTACGGCACTTTTATTTCAACTTGAATTATTTATTATTTTCCTATGATAGCTACATGTAAATGATATTTTATGGTAATAGGTAGACTGTAATGACACTTTTTACAATAGTTGAACTAGGACCAGATTACAGTCATTGTGAAACAAGCTTCGTAGAGAAAGTCGGAAGAAACTTGGGAAAAAGTTTTTACTTCAAAGTAAATAAATAATTATTTACTGCTTACTAAATGCATCATCAGTACTTCGCTGGTCGTCCGTTTAAATGTGGATATTTGCACTGTAGTAGGTAGGTGAAGTAAGGCAAAATTTGTATGTCAGTAAGTGATGATGACGATGGATGACGATCGATGACGATCAATGACAATGGATGACGATGGATGCCGATGATTCAAAAACAACGAAATTACGGATTTTTTATTCTTTATCCGGATATCCGGACTTGATATCCGGATAAAGTAGCCTATATGTTAATAGAAGTCTTATGCTATCTGCATGCCAAATTTCATTGAAATCGGTCCAGCCGTTTCCGAGATTAGCGCGCACAAAGGCACAGGCAAACAGATAAACGGACAAACAGACAAAAAGTTAACACGAAAATGGGGTCTGTTACGTTAGTACATACCTCTAAAAATAGTTTTTTCAAAATATCTTTCAAAAACAGACACCGATTTTATTATAAGTATAGATTAAGGTACTTACATATAAAAGTGTTTAGATTTAAGAAACTCAATCAACATTGATGAAAGTGATGAAAGTGAATAAGGGGATTAGTGGAATATGCCCTCTAATATATTGGCATATTCCACTAATCCCCTTACTCAATCCCCTGCCCGGGGGATTTCTAGACTTTTTCAACACAAATCCCCTGGCGGCGATACAACGGGATTGGCAGGGGATTTGTGGACAAATAGTCTACAAATCCCCTTAACCGAAATTTTCATTTCCTTTTTTTTAATCAAATAAAAACAGTGTGTTACGTAGTTTCAGTCTTCGTGTTTTATTTACATAATATACGAGTGGTGAACAAAATCACAGAATAATCACTTTCATCAATGTTGATTGAGTTTCTTAAATCTAAACACTTTTATATGTAAGTACCTTAATCTATACTTATAATAAAATCGGTGTCTGTTTTTGAAAGATATTTTGAAAAAACTATTTTTAGAGGTATGTACTAACGTAACAGACCCCATTTTCGTGTTAACTTTTTGTCTGTTTGTCCGTTTATCTGTTTGCCTGTGCCTTTGTGCGCGCTAATCTCGGAAACGGCTGGACCGATTTCAATGAAATTTGGCATGCAGATAGCATAAGACTTCTATTAACATATAGGCTACTTTATCCGGATATCAAGTCCGAATATCCGGATAAAGAATACAAAATCCGTAATTTCGTTGTTTTTGAATCATCGGAATCCATCGTCATCCATTGTCATTGATCGTCATCGATCGTCATCCATCGTCATCATCACTTACTGACATACAAATTTTGCCTTACTTCACCTACCTACTACAGTGCAAATATCTACATTTAAACGGACGACCAGCGAAGTACTGATGATGCATTTAGTAAGCAGTAAATAATTATTTATTTACTTTGAAGTAAAAACTTTTTCCCAAGTTTCTTCCGACTTTCTCTACGAAGCTTGTTTCACAATGACTGTAATCTGGTCCTAGTTCAACTATTGTAAAAAGTGTCATTACAGTCTACCTATTACCATAAAATATCATTTACATGTAGCTATCATAGGAAAATAATAAATAATTCAAGTTGAAATAAAAGTGCCGTAAGTATAACTTACAAGTTTGAACAAACTACATTCCATTGTGACCCTTATGTTCATGACGCTAGAGCTCGACCAAACACGAATTTTACGTATTTTATCGAGCGGTTTTCTGACTTGTAAAAAAGTGTTTCTACAATGATATTTGAAATTTTGATACGATACATACCAAAAGACTAACCCAAATAAACTAATTAACACTAATTTCCCACTAAAATCACCCACTTATCATTATTTGGAACAATTAATAATTATCACGTTCACACAAACTGCAAAAAAAATATGGCGGAACTGAAAAATCTGAAAACAACAATTTGCAAATCCTATTTTTTTTTTCAACTGGCGGTAATATATTATTACTGTCAATGACAAATGACGTAAAATATATCAGAGCAGCCCATGAACAAAAGTTGTTCTAACAAAAATCCACTCTATTTCTATACATTAGAGTTTCAAGTGGTCTGGGTAGGATGTCCCCCCGGTGGTACATCGACACTCAGAGCATTTTTCAGTTTTTATTAGCGTGTCCCCCCCGGCGGAACATCATCGCCGCCGGACGAGTTAAATAAAAAACCAATTTGAGTTAAGAAACTACTTTTCATAAAAAAAAATTACAAAAAATAAATAAAAATATAGAAATAATATTTCACGTTGCTTACATTAAAATAACTTTTATTATAACTAATTATATATTGATTCCAATGAAACTTGAAATAGTTATAGGTAGCTGGAGACCTGAAATAACACATTGGCTTTTTATCCGCATATTCTCGCGGGAACGGGATCGTTTCGATACAAACATCGGTAAAAAGAATATCAAAATAATTGATTTATAATCGGACCGTTAGCTCTAATCATAGGCTCGGGAGATACTTAATCCATTTTTGTGACATCTTAATTATTTTATTTTAATTTTGTAAATATTATGTTTTATTTATAGACCTACACCGATTTTAAGTATAGGTTAAGGGGATTTGTGAACTTTTTTTCCACTAATCCCCTGGCGGCAACAAGGCGGGATGTTCAGGGGATTTGTGGATAAAAAGTCTACTAATCCCCTGGGCAGGGGATTGAGTAAGGGGATTAGTGGAATATGCCTTTTTCACTAGTGTGTATCAATAAATGCTTCTTTAAATTACCTTTTTGACTACATTTATAATCACACTTATCGCATGAAAACGGTTTTTCACTAGTGTGTGTAAATAAATGCGTTTTTAAATTACTTTTATAACTACATTTATAATTACACTTATCGCATGAAAACCGCTTTTCATTCATTCATTCATTCATTCATTTATTGATTGCTTTCATGAGTATTACAGATCATATTTTTATAAATATAGCACATACATGATGCCCGTTGGGCTTAGCAACTTTTAATTAATTACATTTTACGTTTATATTATTGTGGGATTGAAATTTTATAAAAAGGCATTTTTTAATGATTTCCAGTTTGAATTGTTGATCGTGAAACTTTCTGGTATTCAAAACATTTTTTTATTGTCATATAAATATAATGTTAATATTATTAGTGTGTATTTAATACGAACGTCACCCTGTATATATTCAATGTATTGTATGTCCAAATAATTAATATAAAAGTCATGTCAAATTAATATATTAGCTTTTATTAACATGATGTTACAAAATAAAACACTTTACTTATCCGGTTTTATCGCGTTTTCATGCAACAACAGCTGCAAGACCACAAGATACCGTTAGCCATTTTTGTAGGACTTAGTATTATTTGTTATTTAGATTTTTTAATTCTTAGTTCGATGTAAAAATTGTTTTTTAAATATCTGAGCAAAAGAGAACCCCCATGAGTTTCTTCGTGGCTTCTTCTCATGTGAGGGCGCGTTCCGAAGCCATGGTAGTTTTTAGAGCTAGTTAGGGATAAAAATAATTATAATTTAAATTGAAAACTATTACAATAACTCTATAGTCTGCGTACACTGGAACGTTTTTATTGCAAATAATTATGAGGCGGTAGTTTACTGTAACTTTTTAGAATGTTAAAAATAGACAAATTACATCTCAGTCAACCTTGAAAAAGCCAACTGTAAAGTTGGCGAAAGCTCGGGTCAAATAATGAATAAAAACGCGATAAAACCGGATAAGTAAAGTGTTTTATTATGCAAAATCGCGAAAACCATAGAAGAAATTATGATGTTACAAGTTTAATTCCATTTATTTTAAAGGTCAATCTTATTCAATTTAATGATTTGTCGTTGAGGTATTCATTTAAATTATAGTAACATTTGGTTATTAATAGTTGTTCTAGTTGTCTAATAAATTTCTTAATGTTATTTTCTGTTCGTAATTCATAAGGGAGTTTATTGAATACAGTTATGGCTGATATATATGGACTGTTTAAGTACATCACTAGGCGACATTTCGGCAGATTCATTTTCCTTTCATTATTTTTCCTTTTAGCATATCGTGTTTTAGTTTGTTCAAATATAGCTGGATTTTGTTTGACAAATTTACATATCTCTAGGATGTAAATGCCTGTGAGTGTTAGAATTTGCAACTTTTTAAAGTGGGGCTTACAACTTTCAGGGCAACGAATATTTACAATTATACGTATGCACTTTTTTTGTAAAATAAATATGTCGTCTGCATTCGTACTGTTGCCCCAAAGAATGATACCGTATTTGAGCCATGAAAAGGCATATGCATAATATGCTACAATTGCCGTTTTCATATTCGTACTCCGTTTTAATTCATACAGTGCATATGTAAACTGTGATAATTTTGCTTTAGTTCTCTCCACGTGAACTTTCCACGATAAGTGAGTATCAATTTCTATACCCAATAATGGACAAGAGTGCACTATATCTAGTTTGTCATTATTTATTGTCAGTTTAGTATTTAAGGTAGTTTTTTGTGGAGGTCGAAATTCTATTACTTTTGTTTGATTATAGTTGACCAGAAGGTTGTTCATTTCAAGCCATTCTGTGACCCTATGGAAAGTTTCTTCTAAGTGACTTCTAAATGTTTTGTCATTCTTAAACCTAAACAATAGCGAGATGTCATCAGCGAATAAGGTACAATAATGGACTTAGAAAATAAACAGGACTGAGTAGTTGAACATTTTGCCTTACAATAGACAGAGGCTAATCCGAGCCGAATGAGATAGCAATCGACGATGTAGTGTGTCTCGTTCTTTCATCTTGCCAGTCTACAAAAATTATCATATATAAAAAAAAAACATTAAAAGAGGTTGCAGTTATTGTACGGCCAGATAAAGCACGACCCGATAATGTCCCTATAATACACGACCTGTTAATTGGACGCCAGGGTCTCATTTTAACACTCCGTACAAATTGTATAGGATCTTACACGAATATCCTGGCTTCCATTTATCAGGTCGTAAATTATCGGGTCGTGTAATAAGTGGGTGTCAAGTACATTATTGGCTCCCATTTCCTTTTTATTATTTTAATGGTAACCCAAGCGTCAGTGTCATGGTGGCATCATGGCGGTAAAATATTAATTATTTAATTTATAGAATATCTGCGTTAAATTGCATAAAATGGTGAAAACGTGTTGTGTTTTTACTTGTACAAGTGAATTATATGGTGGTTGCAATATATCATTTCATAGGTAAGCCAAAATATGTTTATTATTGTATTCTACAAATGTTTTGTTCTATTACAAGAATTTATGGTGACTATGATTTTTGTATTGAGTTCGGGTAAGTTTTTTTTTACTGTAATTTTATTATTTCAGCTTTCCGAAAAATGAACAAATACTACAAAAATGACTCAGCAGTATGGATGAAGTAGAAAATTACAAAAAAATCAGTCGTATGCAGTCGTCACTTCGATCTTTCCTGCTTTTACTCCCGTCGATTATTGAAAGCCGATGTAATACCAACAATTCCGCTGGTGGTACGAATACTGTTAGATATTTTACTACTTACCTGCTGAACATAAGTGATAATAAGTAATTAGTCAAAAAGTTTTATTTTTGAAATTTCCTCTAGCTTTACATTTGATGAATTTTGAGGGAAGTACTATATTAAATTTAACGTAATTGACCGTCATGTCTGTTTAAATTTGATTTCGTCAGTCAGTATGTAGTATGTGTCTTTGTGTGTATGGTTTTTCCTTCTTCTTCTTCTGCTGCTGCTTCACACCAAAGAAAATTAATTAATTACGGAACCCGTCGTGATACGGTGATTTTTGATGATACATTTCTTTTTGTAAAATATTTATACTTATTAATCAAAGTGTTCAAAAATTAATAAGCATACTATAACAATTACTAAAACTGTTTTATACCGTGTCCTTTTGTATTATTTCATTAATCCTTAAAGAGCGTCTATTGCTAATGGAAATCTTCAATTTGCCAACAGAGACTGAGACGTAAGTCTCAGTAATATTATAAACGCAAAAGTTTGTATGTATGTCTGTGACTTTGTTACTCAATCACGCAAAAACTACTAAACTAATTGCAATGAAACTTGAATATAGGTAGCTGAAAACCTATAATAACACATAGGCTATCCCGATAATCTCGCGGTAACGGTACTTACGTGGGGGAAACCGCAGGGCGCAGCTAGTAAATAATACAATTGCACTTGCATTATTAAATCTAACATCTGTCACATAAAAAAAATCTTATTGTCACCCTATTAGAAAATGACACAAGTCCTTTGCTACAACCATCTTGCTCAGCTCGTTTTTATTCTGACAGTGTTTCCTCCAGTTATTTATATTACCTCCAGGTACAATATGCATTTATGTGTTTTGGCAGTTCATTTATATATGTCAGAAATAGTATGCATCCGATCACGCTTCCCTGAGGAATAGACCAGTTTATTGTTATTGGGTCTGATAGATAGGATGTCAATGTTTTAGTTGTTTCTTCGTAATGTTCGATTTGTACATATTGTATTCTGTCCCTTAAATAAGATTTAAGCCATCTATGTGCTAGTTCTCTAACTCCTGCGTTATATAATCTATTTAGTAATATGTCATGTTTTACTCTATCATATGCTTTCGTCATGTCCAATATAATACCTACTGCATAACTCTTGTCGTTTATAAACTCTAGAGCTTGTTGTACGAATTTGTAGACTGCCATCGTCGTTGATCGATTCTTGCGAAACCCATATTGGTTTTCGTCAAGTATTTTAAACTTCTCTAAAAAATTATACAGGCGATTTGATAATGCTTTTTCAAATATTTTTATGCTGATGGAAGGAGAGCTATAGGTCGGTAGTTGGAGGGATTGCTTTTTTCGTCCTTTTTGTGAATTGGTTTTATTACTTATTGAAATTTTTAATAAGTCTGGGAAAGTGCCCTCATTAAATGATTGATTTATAAGAATAACAAAGGGTTCCGCCAGCTCATCTGAACATTTTTTTAACAGACTTGTAGGTATTTCGTCTATACCACTACTAAATTTGTTTTTCAAGTGTGAAAGTAAACATTTCACCTCTTTTTTGTCCACCGGTCTAAGATAGAGACTATTTAACTGTTGGCTTGGTTGTATGGTTGTGAAGCATGTATTACTATTTGTAGCAGACTCACCTACGCTTGCAAAAAAATCGTTAAACGCGTTTGCTACTCTATTAGGTGCTTTTACTATATTATTGTTAATTTTAGGGTCATATTTTTATGTAATTGATTTATATTTTTCTTACTTTTATTTTTAATTATACTCCACATTGTTTTAGTTTTATTTTCTGAGTTAGCCATTTGTTTTATATAATTTAACTTTTTTTAAATTGTTATTGCTTTTTTTAATGTTTTTCTGTAGGATTTGTAATATTTTTTAATAGTTTCATTGCTAGTGTGATTAAGCATGATGCGCAGGGTTCGTTTATGTTTGCAAGAGGTTCGTAATCCATTTGTTAGCCAGTTGGGACATTTATTTTTTGATTTTATTATAATATGCTTTTCCGGGAAATATAGCTGTAAAAGGGATTTCAGAAGATCATGAAATATTTTGTAATTCTCAATAATATTTTTGGTTTCAAAAAGTAGACTTGGCCAATTATATGTTCGGATAGTGTTTTTAAATTGTTGTATTTGTCCTTCTGAAAATTTTCGCATAGTAATTGTTTGTTCAGGTTGTTTTTTACGGGTGTATAAAGATTCTATATATATTTGTGTTACTAGTCCGTGATGATCAGAAAGTCCTAATTCGTGTACTTCTCTACGTGTGTGTTTAAAATTTGTAAATACTAAGTCAATATATGTCGAAATGGTTTTACATACCCTTGTAGGAGAGTTTACTTGTAGCACAAAATTATATGAAAGGAGAAGATTTTTGAAATCTGAAGAAAGTTTTGATTTCTCAAACATATCAATGTTAAAATCTCCTCCAATTACAATGTTCTTGTATTGTTCTTGTGTAAGTTTTTTTAGTAGATTAGTAAATGATCCTATAAACCTTTCTGTTTCACGCTCATTCCAATATATACATACAATTAATAGATTCAAGTCTTCAATTTCAATTCCACAATATTCAATAACAAATTCGATTGACATGTCAGCAATATCTTTTCGTTCTAAATATTCCGCGTCCTCCTTAGTAAGAATACAGACTCCACCGTGTTTGCGAATTTTCCGGCAAAAATGTGCATTAACCGTGTACCCTTTTATGGACAGATTCTGCAGTTTAGCTTCATTCAAGTATGTCTCGGTCAAACATACCACGTCATACATATTGTCAGAGAGTAGTTGCTCTATTAGGTATATTTTATTGTTAATGCTTTGTATATTTTGAAATAGAATCCTTATTTTATACTCGAAAAAATGTTACTTCTTTTTGCAAGTTATGTATAACAGGTATTTTAACTTTGCTCAGTATGTTACCTCTCAAACTCTCCCTAACTTTATTATACCTATATGTTTTTTGTTAATTGCTCCTTGTGATTGGTAATCTTATGATAATATTCGAACCTTATTATTTCTTGTAGTACATTTTGAGAAACACATTTCAGGTTTCGATACGGGTAGCGCTGGTCAACGTAATTCACATGAGAGAGTTTGGTACTTATTAATCTAAACATTTTATTTATATGATCTACGTTCAGGTGGTTGTTTTGCCTTAATTCATATATTATAATGTTTGTATATTGTAGTTGACTCAAATAATAATATAAATATGAGTTCAGTCTGGTGATATCTTTGTCGTTGGTACCCGTCAAAATTAAAATAAAGTCGTTTTTTCCATAATTACAGCATGTCAATTTCATATATTCCAGGACTTTATCTGTTGCCGCTCCCGGTTTGGTGTCACTAAAGACTTGGTACTTACAGCCTAGAGTTCTCTGTAAAATTTTACATAGCCCTTTTCCCTGTTCATCGGCAAAAATGTGCACTTTATTAATTATATTTTCTTGCATATTTTGGTAGTCATTTTGTTTAGAACTGTGCTCTGCATTTTGCTTTGGTTCTCCCTTATCATTTTCAAAGTATTTATGTAAATCAACGCCATCTGTTTCTAAGATACTCGGGGTTAATTCTTGTTCTGGGTGAGTTTGTGTTCTACTCCCGCTAGGCGTCTCTGTTACTGTTAACTGCTCTTCATAGCTTTCATTTTGGGTAAAATCCAATTTAGTCCGGTTAATACTTTTACGTTTTTTTGATTTGACTTCTGATGTGCAAATATGAGTCAACTTATGTATTTTTTTTTGATATTCTGAATTTTTTCTCTGTAATGTAGTATTTTCTGTGTTCAAACTTTCTATTTCTGTTTCAGCGATAATTAATTTGTTTTCTAGTATAGATATTTTAGTTTCTAGTTCTTTAATGTACTCTCTTGTGTTTATTTTTAAATCGGGGCAGCTTCTATTTAATTTATTCTCAGGTATAGAAGAGAATGACAGTTCATCGCTTTCAGATTGAATATCGGACAGGGCCTCAAACGAGTTATTTATTGGAATGTTAATTTTATATGCCTCGATACTTCCTGAGGATGTGCTAGGTTGAATTTGATTTTTGGATGCGTTTGGTTTGCGATTGCGACAAGAGTCACATTTCCAAGTTTTTTTTCCTTCATCCGTCATTATTAAATATCGGTTGTAAGAGATACTAGTGCATTCTTGATGATATTTCCCAAAACATTGTGAACATTGTAAATAACATCTCCTTCTTACTTTTTTATTACATTTCACGCATAGTGGCTCCATCTTTCGGTGAGTAGCGAAAACTAATGTTGGGGTCAAAGTCCAATTTACGGTTTATCGAATTTTAGTTTTTGACGGTTAATTGGTTTTAAAATACTTCTCACGTTTGGCACTGGTTATTAATTAACACCTACAGCACACAGTTGTGTTTGACTGGTAATGTTTGCTTGTTTATTGTTTAAGTGTTATGCAAATACGAAAATTAAGTTAGAAACTTTTTTGTTGATTATCTTTAAGTTCTTAAATTATTTGTTTAGATAACGATATCACGTTTTAATCACCGGTTTTTTCACTGATATTTTTATATATTAGCCCTTTTTTTGTTATTTACTATTTTTGAACTTTTAAATAACACGGACCCGATGTTACTAATTACGCCATCTCGTGACGATAAAAGTGTGTTTCACAAGTGCTTTTCACTATTGTGTGTCAATAAATGCCTTTTTAAATTACTTTTATGACTACATTTATAATCACACTTATCGCATGAAAACGGTTTTTCACTAGTGTGTGTCAATAAATGCGTTTTTAAATAATATTTATAACTAGATTTATAATTACACATGTCGCATGAGAACGGTTTTTCACCAGTATGTGTCAATAAATGCGTTTTTAAATTACTTTTATATCTACTTTTATAATCACACTTATCGCATGAAAACGGTTTTTCACTAGTGTGTGTTAATATATGCGTTTTTAAATTACCTTTATGACTACATTTATAGTCACACTTATCGCACGAGACCGATTTTTCACCAGTATGTGTCAATAAATGCCTTTTTAATCTGTATTTGAGACTACATTTAAAATCACATTTATCGCATGACAACGGTTTTTCACTAGTGTGTGTCAATAAATGCGTTTTTAAATTACTTTTATTACTACATTTATAATCACACTCATCGCATGAGAACGGTTTTTCATCAGTATGTGTCAAAAAATGCGATTTTAAATTATCTTTATGATAACATTTAAAATCACACTTATCGCATGAGACCGATTTTTCACCAGTATGTGTCAATAAATGCCTTTTTAATCTGCATTTGCGACTACATTTAAAATCACATTTATCGCATGAAAACGGTTTTTCACTATTGTGTGTCAATAAATGCGTTTTTAAATTACTTTTATAACTACATTTATAATTACATTTATCGCATGAAAACGGTTTTTCACTAGTGTGTGTAAATAAATGCGTTTTTAAACTACTTTTATAACCACATTTATAATCACACTTATCGCATGAGAACGGTTTTTCACCAGTATGTGTCAATAAATGCGATTTTAAATAACCTTTATGACTACATTTATAATCACATTTATCGCATGAGAACGGTTTTTCACCAGTATGTGTCAATAAATGCCTTTTTAAACTACATTTGAAAATACATTCAAAATCACATTTATCGCATGAAAACGGTTTTTCACTATTGTGTGTCATTAAATGCGTTTTTAAATTACTTTTATAACTACATTTATAATTACATTTATCGCATGAAAACGGTTTTTCACTAGTGTGTGTAAATAAATGCTTTTTTAAACTACTTTTATAACCACATTTATAATCACACTTATCGCATGAGAACGGTTTTTCACCAGTATGTGTCAATAAATGCGATTTTAAATAACCTTTATGACTACATTTATAATCACACTTATCGCACGAGAACGGTTTTGTACCAGTATGTGTCAATAAATGCTGTTGCAAATTATATTTTACTTTATATATACGATGACAGTAATTGCACACAAACTGCGTCACTTTACCAGTAGAGCGTGTCTTTAAATGGGCTTCTGTACACACTTTGTTAGTAGTTTGAAGTTTGTCCGTTTGTCGGTCGGTGTTCCCGCTGAGGTGTTCCGATATCGTCAGTTTCTTTTTCTCTCGACGTATGTATGGGGGACGGTCTGTCAGATATATCAACAATGAGTATAGGGTGCATCACATTCACTGTTCTTTACAATAATATTAATTGACCGAACGAGCGAAGCGAGTGAGGTTCTTTTGTGTGTGAGGAGTGAGGCATTTTTGAAAGAAATCCAAAGAAACTTTTTAGGCGACCTATTACATACATACTGATAGATAAAAGCATATATTGCCAGACTTGAAGCAGGTCAATAACTAGGAGTTCGCCCCGAACTGAGGCCTCACGACCCCCTATCTCCCCAACCCCCCTACCGATCCGGCTCATCTTCGAACTGATAAATTCTATTGACCTAAACTACGCTTATACCAAAATTCATGAAGATCGGAGGTAAAATACTCAAGTTATCGTCGAACAAACATACAAAGATACAAGCGCCAGGTCCGTCTACACTGGACCTCACTCGCTTCGCTCGTTCAGTTCAGTAAATTACTAGTAGTTCGCCCCGAACTCAGACCTCACGACCCCCTATCTCCCCAACCCCACTACCGATCCGGCTCATCTTCAAACTCATAAATTCTATTGACCTAAACTACGCGCATACCAAAATTCATGAAGATCGGAGCTACGATACTCAAGTTATCGTCGAACAAACATACAAAGATACAAGCGCCAGGCCCATCTACAATGGACCTCACTCGCTTCGCTCGCTCGGTCGCCCCGAACTGAGACCTCAGGGCCCCCTATCTCCCCAACCCCCCTACCGATCCGGCTCATCTTCGAACTCATAAATTCTATTGACCTCAACTACGCACATACCAAAATTCATGAAGATCGGAGCTACGATACTAAAGTTATCGTGGAACAAACATTCAAACAAACAAAGATACAAGTGCCAGGCCCGTCTACACTGGACCTCACACGCTTCGCTCGTTCGGTCAATTAAATGGTACAGACACCTTTTCAATGTTGCATGTACGTACACAGCAGGTACACATGAAACATGCTATTGACTACAGGCACTTACCTTCGTTGTCATCATTCAGCCTGACTCTCTTTCTGGGTCGGAGTCTTTGTGAGAGAGATATATCCTCACTCGATGATGCTTGTTTTTTCCCATCGTTCCATTCACCAGTGGTTTCGCCTTTAACATTGTCTAACGTCTCCGAAATGTCAAATTTAACATCATCTACATCTATCATATCATCGTACATGTTGATGCATTCTAAATTAGATGATACTTGTGAATTATCACATTCAATATTGTGTAACATCGGTTTGCTCTTGTTTTCATCATAACTTCCTACTTCATGCTTTAATTCCTCTGTCAGAGTTTGGATATTGCCTTCATCATTATAGGTATCTTTGTTGTGTTCATTATTGATTTCAGTACGTTCAGTTACTGGAAAAGAGTTTTAGTTATTTTTATATAGTATATTATTACGTAGTTGGCGTACCGCGGCAGCTGCTGCTGGAAGAATTAGTACTATTTTTTCTAGTCTAGCCCTTACTACATCTCCGCCGCGAAACCATAACAGTGGATAAGCAGTAACTTTTCTATGTCTTGTCCGCATAAGGAGAAGTGGAACACTAGCGAAACTGCTTGTTGTAAAGACAGAAAAATTAATGCGGTTTCGCTGTAATGGTTTGGTGGCATGCAGGTAGCATTAGAAAGGGACAGAGCTCCCCAGCTTGATCATGCTGTTCCTTTCTAATTACACTATTAGAGAGGGACAGAACTCCTCATCGCATCGGACCGATTTTCCAGTGCATTTTTGTTTCACGTGTGCATTCAAGTACCTAATACAATTTTCTTGCTTAGACCTTACTTTTTGGTGACAAACTAACCTCAAACTAATAATTCAAAAGTTCATTAAAGTAACTGTCTTCGCGGGTGGAGAGTGAGGGGTTGTGGACCCCTTTGCGTCTCCTAATGTAAAGTTCTTCCACCATTACATTCAAGGAAAGTAATAAATGTTCGTACCTGTCCAGTCCGTCTCCAGTTTGATTTCAACTGATGTGAGACGAGTGATGTCGAAGAACTCCATGGTACTGCGACAGAAGAACAGCGACGTTGACAAGATCTTGCTCCTCAAGCACGCAGTACACTCCTCGAATCAATAAGGATGTCTGACCCACAGAACACTTTACTCCTAGCGAATGTCCGACCACTGAGCTGAGACCAAATAAATTATATTATGTACAGCTAACACATTAAAAATAGATTCAGATTCTATTTAAGATCTTGTCTGTATGAAGATCTGTCTTGTCAGCATGGATGAGAGATTTATACTAGAATTATACTACTTATGCGAGTAGCAGACACTTTTACTATAACTAGTGCTGTTATCAGTTATTACCTATTATTACTCTTTGATCTTGCTTGGATGGAGAATACAAATAAATAGGTATACTTAAATACCACACCATGCACAGACAACACTGTTCACTCAATGAGTCTCTTATACCTCTCGTTTACCGGAGAGATTTAAAACTTATATCTCTGTGTTCACTGATTTAAATATTATTCCCAGAACACTATACTATTAAATTATTATAGGTAGGTGCTAATATTTGAACACCACTAGCCACAAGCACAAACTAATACTGATGCGCTAACATTTTCACTTTTTTACAGCACAAACCACAAACTATAAAGATAATAACGTATGCACAAACTAACCTATACTGATAGTTTAGTTGATACTATTGTTAACTAACGTGTAATCAAATTAATAACCGAGTTAATAACGCATGCATTTCTTCTTTGTCTTTTTTTTATAGCTATATTCCTTTTGGACATTTGCCAGTGTCAAGTATTATTATATCGCAAGTTTTTTTTTTTTTTTTTTTTTTCTTCCTATGGCCCCGGATTCTCGAGATGCCATTTGTCGAGAGTATCGCAAGTTATTTGCTGAGAGTTTTGGCGGGAACGCGTTGTGGAGATGTGTTGCTCAATTTTAATTTTTGTGAAACCTAGTTCAAATATGTGCAAATTGTTTAATTTCGGGGGCATTAATCAATTTAGTTTCGTGAAGGTGTACAAGTGGAATGAAAGTGAAAATCAGCAAAACATGTGTGCAAAATACTCAGTGTTGTCTCCAAAGCTCCGTGAACAATCTTTGTAAATAAATGGCGGCCGTGTTTACAAATGATCCCCTAGACTTGACTTTAACTATGACGACTTGACTGTTTCGATGCAAATAACTTGCATAATTATTTGTACGTCTATATAGTTTATGTCACACCACAGACGTACAAATTAAAGCAGACTGAACATAATTATATGCACACATTGATCTGTGTAAATAACGTCATTGTCTCATTCACACCGAAGGAATAGTGCATAGCTCTATCCCTTTCTTTCTCCAATTGCAACAACAACCCACACATAGACACATCTGACAGCGTGGGGCGGATGCCATTTTGCTCATTACCAAAATGACATAAAAGAGAGCAACATGGTGTACTGAAGTTTTAAAGTGTTCCGAAAAACTTGCTTATTTTTTAAGAATCGTCAGCTAAAAACTAAACTACAATGGTGAAGTGTTGTGCCCCAATGTGTTCTAACGCATCTTACAATAAAACTTCTGAAATTACGTTTCACCGGTATGTAAATAACATTTTATTTTTTCTTCGACTATTTTGTACTTGTTTGTTTGTTTACTGAAATAAGTTTATATGTTTTGTTGTTTTAGATTGCAAAGAAATTTATGTTCTTCATTTCAAAAACTGTTAGAACCAGATATTTTAATGAAAGGGGGTCGTAATAATTGATTATATTGTCTCAAAGACGCAATTTGACACTTCATGTACTTTAGCAGTATAGGGGGTGGAACTCAGGGCAACGAAATTATATTACTCTATTATTATTCAGATTACTAGGTATGTTTGCTGATTAAATTACATTTTAAGGTCATTTCATAGTAAAATCATACTAATTTTTCGTTTCAGGTTTCCCAAAAAAGAAAATATTAAAAATCGATGGATATAAAACATTAATAGAAGACATTGGCAGCCAAAAGCAAATAGTGTATTGTGTTCCACGCATTTTGCCGCTAATTTGTTTTGTATTAAATGCCGCCGCTCATATTTGTCCAACAATATTCAAAGAAGAAAACACACAAGATGTGAGTTTATTTTACTTTTTTTATACACTTTTAATGCTGTACTGTATTATTATCTGCTAAAGCCTGTACTCTAAGCCAATTTTCAGAATGGTCCATCGTTTTTACCTGTTTTGGAAGCAAACGCTAACAAACTTTCAGCTTTAACAAAATAATGAATGTTCAGGGTTCACGGTTTCGTAGGCAACAACAATAAGAAACGGTTTTGAAAGTTCAATAAAATATAAACGAAGCATAAGCATATTTTTAATGGTTTCTAGCAAAGATAATGTCAAAATCCGTTCAGTAGTTTCTGAAATTAGCGGTAAAACGGGCCCCGGTTAATAAATTCCATAATCCTACAATTGTACTCAAATTCCAAGGAACATAATAAAAAAATAATAAAAAGTTTATTTACTAAGATCTTTACAAAGATTATCTTAAACTATGGTCCCAGCACAAGGAAAAACCTGAATCGCGGGAGACCTAAATACAGTTTTGATTACAATTTTGTTCAGAAATTACAAAAAAGACCCAGGGAAGACTCTGGTAATCGACGGCAAACCGTGACCATACATGTATGAATGAGTTTAGCATGTGACATAAAATATAATAAGATAAATGCGGATGACTGGAAGAAGGGGTGAGTAGGTGTATTGTGAGTATGTGGGTATATGGAGTGTAACAATATACCTGTAAAAAAGACGGACTATGTTACTATCACAAGTAGATTTTCCACCTCATCGTAATCCAAGGTCAGTAACCATCTCCTTATTTTCTCCTTGACTCCATACAGCAAGCATGAAAGGTTGCAATATTTAAGTGCTCGCTGATATAGGAATGGGAAAGCGAAGGCACGGAATCTTTGCGCAAATGCAGTTTTCACATCCGGAAGCTTGACAATTATTCTACGGGTCGGGACCGGAACGGAAACTTCGGCTAGTGAGGAAGAGAAAACGCTATGATAAGCCATGATGACTTGTTGCAAATACAGCTGTCGTACAGTCAACAACCGGGATTCTGAGTATAGGGATGTCGTAGGGTATCTAAATGGCTTGCGGAACATAACTTTTAAGACAGATCTTTGAGCACGTTCCACAGCTATCATTACAGTCTTAGCCGCACCACCCCAAACAGTAATACAGTACCCAATTATTGACTGACACAACGCCGTATAAACAAGCATAATGATATCAACATAAACATAGTTCTTATCAGGTGTCTGATAAGAGGTTCCCCATTGGGGTGCATGTTGATGACAATTTGAACGACCTATAACTTTTTTTTTATTTATTTATGGGTAGAGATAGATAGGTAGATAGAAAGGATAGATTTTTTTAATTTTGTTTCGGTAAGATCGGATATGATTTTTTTGTCTTTTATAAACAAGGAATAGACATAGTTTTACATTGACATTCGATATTACCCCAAGAACGTGATTTTTTAGTAAGTTTGAAATGACATAAATGACGTAAAAATTAATATTAAAAATATAATTGAACTACTATACGTTATATTGTTTTGATAATAAGATGTGAAACGAAGAAAGTTTTAATTATTCAAAATATTCACAGAAGCTAAGAAATTTTGTTTTCGTAAAACCTTATAAATCTATCCAATCTTACTCGTACTAAAACATACATACATACATAATATTTATTATAGGTTACCTACCTACATATTGACGAACCAGCAGCAAAAGTTTGTCAAGATAAATAGTTGGGCACGGCGGGAGTCGAATGCGCAACCTTCTGCTTTGCAGTCTGAGGTTTGCCCGACGCGCCACAGAAGTCATACGATTTTTATTTACAAATGATTTGATGCTGTGACCTTATTGCGGTCCTGTATTTTGTGTCTGTGTGGCAATTTTACTACAAACAAACGTTACTCACGTTTGTTTGTAGTAAAATTGCCACGCTTTGGATAGCTAAATGTTGAGTCTGCTATAGTTTGTAAGTCTGTGGTCAACACTTACATAGCGAACTTCCCCAAACGTTTCAACAACGAAACTAAGCTTTATAATTTATATCTTTCTTTAAAAAAAAAACCATGTAACTGTCGATTCAAACTCTAAGAAAACAATAATCGATAATCGAATAGGTCTATTAACGATTACACAACAATGGCAATCGAACGAAACTACGTTAGGATGTACCTACTTCTCACAAAAGAAGGTGCGTTACGTGGTAACAAATGGAAATATTATGATTTGTGAAATATAGGATGATCGCAGGTCTAAATAAGGATGGGGCGGGACACAGACCTACGTAGTTTCGATTGCAATTGTTGCGACACACGCTGTTGCGAAAAAAAATGCACTGTCTCATAATTAATTACGAAAGCTTACGAATGCGAATTTCGTAGTCGCGAAGAATGCTGATTCGAAAAACGTTTTTACTGGCTCATAGTTTCGAAAGCTAGTGAACTCGAATTATGTAGTCGCGGAAAACGTTGTCACTGCCTCAATCGACCCTGCCTTAATGCTTATAATTTCGATTTATTTGTACTAATTATAAAACTGAAGAGTTTGATTCTTTGATTGTTTGAATGCGTTAATCTCGGTAACTACTGAAATTAATAAATTATTTTTGTGTTTTGTAGTCCATTTATCGAGGAAGGATAAATGCTTTATAAGTAACACAAAACTATATAACACAACACGCAACGACCAATAGGAGCGGACTATCTTTAAAAATGTGCAAAAACGGAAAAAATATGCCCCTATACAGTGCTTATGTCGCGTGCGCTGCAATATTTATTACACGTGCGCGGGAACGGGACATACGCGGGTGAAACCGCGGGGCGCAACTTGTGACTTAATAAATCGAAATCGTAAGCATTTGAGCGTAGGAGAGGCAGTGAAATCGTTTTTCGTTACTACATAATTCGCATTCATAGGCTTTCGAAACTATGAGACAGTGCAAGCAAGTTTTCGAAACAGCGTGTGTCGCAACAATAGCAATCGAAACTACGTAGGTGTATCCCCTTTCCGACAGATTGTAAACTGAGGTTAATTAGATTAAATTAAAACAATATTATTATTATATTAATATAAAATTGTTTATTTCAGACTAATATTATGTTCTTATTAAATTATGTTAGTATAAGTACCTAACCCTAATATAGATAGTAAGATTACAAAAACTTAAATTTTGTTAAATTGAATTGTAAATACTATCTCAGGTTCAAAATAGAACTTGGAAACGATATTATTATACCTACAGGGTTTTGTAAGTAAGTATATAGGTACCTACATAGACCTTTTCGAAAACTTACATCACAATTTAATTATAAACAAGTATTAACTTTAAGATAAAAGTAAATAGGTGAAGATGCGGCGAATAGTCACTACAAATGCGACGACTAAACTGTGGCGAGCCGGCACACTGGCTTCAGTTGGTTGTGGAACCGTTGCCCTGTACGCACGTACACTACCGCACTGCCGGCTCGTCTCAATGCCTGCCATTGCCTCCCTGCGTATATTTTAAGTGCCTGAATAATTCAGGAAAACAAAACAAATCGTCGGCAATCACTTATCAAGCATAAATACTCGAATTAATCTACAAAATTATTGTAATGAATATATATTTGAAAAAAAAGAGATAGAATTTAATATACGTAAGGATGCGCGAGTGATTTGGTTTCGGTTGTGTGGTTGCTATCTCGTTCGTGCTGCAGTCTGGAACGTCCAACTATCTCTGTCGCACGGTATTGTGACAGATTTTGGCGACTTGCAAATATACTAATGGTCACACATTACGAATTTCGACAATACGAATGTTTCAGTAAGAGTGTGTGTTTGCAAATACCTAAGTGTTTCTAGCTCATTTATCGAATAGGAAAAGTTAGACCATAACGCATCTTCACTTGTTTACTTTTATCGAAGTACGACGAGTATCTGTACGAAGAATAAATAGAATGGAGATCTAACTTCCCTATTAAATTTGATAAAACCATGTTCCACGGTGACACAGCAGCAGATGCACACACTGACATGTTCCGTACAGTATTGCGTATGATCGACCTTTGGACCGACCAATGGCGGATGATCTTTAGTAACAGACTGGTGGTCGAATCATCGTTCTAGGCCCCGCAACCACCATTTGCGTGGAACATATTTTCAAAGGATTGCTACTTCCATATATATTATTCGAGTTCGTTGGAGTATTTTTACGATTTTAAACACACATGGTCGTTTTCATAACAAACATATCTACGTGGTAAATATCCCGATATTATAGTTACAGCGTGGTCCGACGATGACCATTTAAGCCGAAAGGGGGTTGCTCTAGACGTCTAGTAGATCAACTTTCAATGTACGACTTATAACAATTAAACATTTTCTTTTTCTAAATTTTTGAGTTATTATTTCACTGAAAAAATAACTGTTTTTGAAAATAAAGGTAATCAAAGTTTTGATTGTAGTTGTCCAAACTGAATAAAACTCTAATTGTTGGTTGAGCAAATAAGGTATGAATCTATCTATTTAGGTAAAATTTTGTAAGTATTAGGGATGATTTACATTAGACCGTCACGAGCACGAGTGACGTTGTCCATTGCTCGACGAGCAGTGGATCGGTCGGTTGCAACCGAGTGGTGGCCGAGCAATGGATAACGAAGTTCGGACCCGGCCGGCACTTGTGACGTTCTAATTTAAATCATCCCTTAATAGTTGGGCGGTCTAATTATTTTTTGCGTCAAATACGCAGGAAAAAAGTTTAATTTCAGGAATGTGACATCAATTAGTTCTTGAGCTAGCTCGTAAAATCAAAAAGTCTGTGCGGGTTGGTCGCTTACTAACGTTAAAAAGAAGGAAACAAATGGTTATTGCTAATGTAGTCAAAGGTGTGTAACCATACACTTTCGATGCGCTCACGATTCTACCTTAGAATCCTTCGCTCCGCTCGGGTTGAAACAAAACACTCGCTGACACAAATAATTTGTCCTTGTCCCCCCTTTGTATCATCTACTATTTATGACTATGTCGCAATAAATGCTTTGTTAAATGATCTTCTTTTTTACATTTATAATTACACTTATTGCATGAAAACGGTTTTTCACTAATGTGTCAATAAATGCGTTTTTAAATAACTTTTTTTACTACATTTATAATTACATTTATCGCATGAAAACCGTTTTTCACTAATGTGTGTAAATAAATGCGTTTTTAAACTACTTTTATAACCACATTTATAATCACACTTATCGCATGAAAACGGTTTTTCACTAGTGTGTGTCAATAAATGCGTTTTTAAACAATATTTATAACTAGATTTATAATTACAAAAGTCGCATGAGAACGGTTTTTCACCAGTATGTTTCAATAAATGCCTTTTTAAATGACCTTTTTGACTACATTTATAATCACACTTATCGCATGAGAACGGTTTTTCACCAGTATGTGTCAATAAATGCGATTTTAAATAACCTTTATGACTACATTTATAATCACACTTATCGCATGAAAACGGTTTTTCACTAGTGTGTGACAATAAATGCTTTTTTAAATAACCTTTATTACTACATTTATAATTACACATGTTGCATGAAAACGGTTTTTCACTAGTGTGTGTCAATAAATGCTTTTTTAAATTACCTTTTTGACTACATTTATAATCACACTTATCGCATGAAAACGGTTTTTCACTAGTGTGTGTCAATAAATGCGTTTTTAAATTACTTTTATAACTACATTTATAATTACACTTATCGCATGAAAACCGCTTTTCACGAGTGTGTGTCAATAAATGCCTTTTTAAATTACTTTTTTGACTACATTTATAATCACACTTATCGCATGAAAACGGTTTTTCACTAGTGTGTGTTATTAATATATGCGTTTTTAAATTACCTTTATGACTACATTTATAATCACACTTATCGCATGACAACGGCTTTTTACTAGTGTGTCTCCATAAATGCGTTTTTAAAATATTTTTTTGACTACATTTATAATCACACTTATCGCATGAGAACGGGTTTTCACCAGTATGTGTCAATAAATGCGTTTTTAAATAATAATTATAACTAGATTTATAATTACACATGTCGCATGAGAACGGTTTTTCACCAGTATGTGTCAATAAATGCGTTTTTAAATTACTTTTATATCTACATTTATAATCACACTTATCGCATGAAAACGGTTTTTCACTAGTGTGTGTCAATATATGCGTTTTTAAATTACCTTTATGACTACATTTATAATCACACTTATCGCATGACAACGGCTTTTTACTAGTGTGTCTCCATAAATGCGTTTTTAAATTATTTTTTTGACTACATTTATAATCACACTTATCGCATGAGAACGGGTTTTCACCAGTATGTGTCAATAAATGCGATTTTAAATTATCTTTATGACAACATTTAAAATCACACTTATCGCACGAGACCGATTTTTCACCAGTATGTGTCAAAAAATGCCTTTTTAATCTGTATTTGAGACTACATTTAAAATCACATTTATCGCATGAAAACGGTTTTTCACTAGTGTGTGTCAATAAATGCGTTTTTAAATTACTTTTATAACTACATTTATAATCACACTTATCGCATGAGAACGGTTTTTCACCAGTATGTGTCAATAAATGCGATTTTAAATAACTTTTATGACTACATTTATAATCACATTTATCGCATGAGAATGGTTTTTTACCAGTATGTGTCAATAAATGCGTTTTTAAACTACTTTTATAACCACATTTATAATCACACTTATCGCATGAGAATGGTTTTTTACCAGTGTGTGTAAATAAATGCGTTTTTAAACTACTTTTATAACCACATTTATAATCACACTTATCGCATGAGAACGGTTTTTCACCAGTATGTGTCAATAAATGCGATTTTAAATAACTTTTATGACTACATTTATAATCACATTTATCGCATGAGAATGGTTTTTTACCAGTATGTGTCAATAAATGCGTTTTTAAACTACTTTTATAACCACATTTATAATCACACTTATCGCATGAGAATGGTTTTTTACCAGTATGTGTCAATAAATGCGTTTTTAAACTACTTTTATAACCACATTTATAATCACACTTATCGCATGAGAATGGTTTTTTACCAGTTTGTGTCAATAAATGCCTTTTTAAACTGCATTTGTGACTACATTTAAAATCACATTTATCGCATGACAACGGTTTTTTACCAGTATGTGTCAATAAATGACCTTTTAAATTACCTTTACGACTACATTTAAAATCAAACTTATCACATGAGAATGGTTTTTCATCAGTATGTGTCAATAAATGCTGTTGCAAATTATATTTTATTTTATATATACGATGACAGTAATTGCACACAAACTGCGTCACTTTACCAGTAGAGCGTGTCTTTAAATGGGCTTCTGTACACACTTTGTTAGTAGTTTGAAGTTTGTCCGTTTGTCGGTCGGTGTTCCCGCTGAGGTGTTCCGATATCGTCAGTTTCTGTTTCTCTCGACGTATGTATGGGGGACGGTCTGTCAGATATATCAACAATGAGTATAGGGTGCATCACAATCACAGTTCTCTACATTAGTATCAATATTGACCTGCTTCAAGTCTGGCAATATATGCTTTTGTCTATCAGTATGTATGTAGTAGGTCGGCTAAAAAGTTTCTTTGTATTTCTTTCAAAAATTCAAAAGGTTGAGGTTTATTGTCCGAACAAGCGAAGCGAGTAAGGTCCAGTGTAGACGGGCCTGGCGCTTGTATCTTTGTATGTTTGTTCGACGATAATTTGAGTATCGTAGCTCCGATCTTCATGAATTTTGGTATGCGCGTAGTCAAGGTCAATAGAATTTATGAGTTCGAAGATGAGCCGGATCGGTAGAAGGGTTGGGGAGATAGGGGGTCGTGAGGTCTCAGATCGGGGCGAACTCCTAGTATATTAGTAGTTCGCCCCGAACAAACATACAAAGATACAAGCGCCAGGCCCGTCTACACTGGACCTCACTCGCTTCGCTCGTTTGGTCAACTAGTAGTTCGCGCCAAACTGAGACCTCACGACCCCCTATCTCCCCAACCCCCCTACCGATCGGCTCATCTTCGAACTCATAAATTCTATTGACCTAAACTACGCGCATACCAAAATTCATGAAGATCGGAGCTACGATACTAAAGTTATCGTGGAACAAACATTCAAACAAACAATGATACAAGCGCCAGGCCCGTCTACACTGGACCTCACACGCTTCGCTCGTTCGGTCAATTAAATGGTACAGACACCTTTTCAAAGTTGCATGTATGTACACAGCAGGTACATATGAAACATGCTATTGACTACAGGCACTTACCTTCGTTGTCATCATTCAGCCTGACTCTCTTTCTGGGTCGGAGTCTTTGTGAGAGAGATATATCCTCACTCGATGATGCTTGATTTCTTCCATCGTTCCATTCACCAGTGGTTTCGCCTTTAACATTGTCTAACGTCTCCGAAATGTCAAATTTAACATCATCTACATCTATCATATCATCGTACATGTTGATGCATTCCAAATTAGATGATACTTGTGAATTATCACATTCAATATTGTGCAACATCGGTTTGCTCTTGTTTTCATCATAACTTCCTACTTCATGCTTTAATTCCTCTGTCAGAGTTTGGATATTGCCTTCATCATTATAGGTACCTTTGTTGTGTTCATTATTGATTTCAGTACGTTCAGTTACTGGAAAAGAGTTTTAGTTATTTTTATATAGTATATTATTAAGTAGTTGGCGTACCGCGGCAGCTGCTGCTGGAAGAATTAGTACTATTTTTTCTAGTCTAGCCCTTACTACATCTCCGCCGCGAAACCATAACAGTGGATAACCAGTAACTTTTCTATGTCTTGTCCGCATAAGGAGAAGTGGAGCGAGCGACTAGCGAAACTGCCTGTTGTAAAGACAGAAAAATTACTGCGGTTTCGCTGTAATGGTTTGTTGGCATACAGGTAGCAATAGAAAGGGACAGAGCTCCCCAGCTTGATCATGCTGTTCCTTTCTAATTACACTATTAGAGAGGGACAGAACTCCTCATCGCATTGGGCCGATTTGCCAGTGCTTTTTAGTTTCACGTGTGCATTCAAGTACCTAATACAATTTTCTTGCTTAGACCTTACTTTTTGGTGACAAACTAACCTCAAACTAATAATTCAAAAGTTTATTAAAGTAACTGTCTTCGCGGGTGGAGAGTGAGGGGTTGTGGACCCCTTTGCGTCTCCTAATGTTAAGTTCTTCCACCATTACATTCAAGGAAAGTAATAAATGTTCGTACCTGTCCAGTCCGTCTCCAGTTTGATTTCAACTGATGTGAGACGAGTGATGTCGAAGAACTCCATGGTACTGCGACAGAAGAACAGCGACGTTGACAAGATCTTGCTCCTCAAGCACGCAGTACACTCCTCGAATCAATAAGGATGTACGACCCACAGAACACTTTACTCCTAGCGAATGTCCGACCACTGAGCTGAGACCAAATAAATTAAATTATGTACGGTTATCACATTAAAAATAGATTCAGATTCTATTTAAGATCTTGTCTGTATGAAGATCTGTCTTGTCAGCATGGATGAGAGATTTATACTAGAATTATACTATTTATGCGAGTAGCAGACACTTTAACTATAACTAGTGCTGTTATCAGTTATTACCTATTATTACTCTTTGATCTTGCTTGGATGGAGAATACAAATAAATAGGTATACTTAAATACCACACCATGCACAGACAACACTGTTCACTCAATGAGTCTCTTATACCTCTCGTTTACCGGAGAGATTTAAAACTTATATCTCTGTGTTCACTGATATATATTATTCCCAGAACACTATACTATTAAATTATTATAGGTAGGTGCTAATATTTGAACACCACTAGCCACAAGCACAAACTAATACTGATGCGCTAGGCGCTTACGCAACGTAACGTCGTCACGGGTTTTTATTATTCATTTTCACAGCACAAACCACAAACTATAAAGAAAATAACGTATGCACAAACTAACCTATACTGATAGTTTAGTTGATACTATTAATTAGACTTAGGAACTATACTGGACATGCTATTGATATCTAAAATCTAACGTGTAACCAAAATAATAACGCATGCATTTCTTCTTTGTCTTTTTTTTATAGCTATATTCCTTTTGGACATTTGCCAGTGTCAAGTATTATTATATCGCAAGTTATTTGCAGGAGTCTTGGCGGGAACTCCTTGAGGAGATGTGGTGGTAAATTTTCATTTTTGTGAAACCTAGTTCATATGCGTGCAAATTGTTTAATTTCGGGGGCATATTAATCAATTATGTTTCGTGAAGGTGTACAAGTGGAATGAAAGTGAAAATCGGTGCAAAACATTGACTTAGTGTTGTCTCCAAGGCTCCGTGAAGATTGTTTGTAAATGGCCGCCGTGTTTACAAATGATTCCCTAGACTTGACTTTAACTATGACGACTTGACTGTTTCGATGCAAATAACTTGCATAATATATTATTAATACTCGACACTGGCTAATTTCCTAATGGCCATTATCGGTTCACAACCGATAAGAAATAAAAAGTTATTTGCAGAGAGTTTTGGCGGGAACGCGTTGTGGAGATGTGTTGCTCAATTTTAATTTTTGTGAAACCTAGTTCAAATTAGACATGGGGCGGGTAGTGGTTTTGCCGGGTACTCGCTGAACGGGTACCCGACACATTTTGCGCCGGGTACTCGTGGGTACCCGGCAGCGGTAACGCGTTGTGACGCGTGCTCAGGCGCAACTGAAGTAAAATAGAGGTGGCGCTGGCGTCTTTGATAGCTCGAATCGCCGCGTACCGGCTGGCTAGCGCATGTTCCCGCGGGGTGCGAAAAGTATCGGCGAAATATCTATGCACACCATCTAGTTCTGTATACAGCGAACGCCTGTTCTCAGAAGCAGGGCTAATTTATGACAAGAAACGCAGTCGCCTAAATGCTAACCGCGCAGAAAAATTGGCGTTTTTACATCACAACTTACCCATCTTAAATTACCAATATTAAAATAAAATATATATTTAGTTTTTTTAGTTCTTTCTGATAAATTACTGAGCAAAACATAATTATAATGATTACCGTTTGTGTTCAGCATAATAAATAATTTAAAAAGTGTAATATGTTTCATTATTTTTGGTCTATCAAATTACCCGGCAGAGCCGGATACCCGGCACCATTACCCGGTACCCGGCCGGATCCTAAAAAAAGTGCCGGATCCGCCGGGTACCGGATCCAAACCGGGTACCCGCCCCATGTCTAGTTCAAATATGTGCAAATTGTTTAATTTCGGGGGCATTAATCAATTTAGTTTCGTGAAGGTGTACAAGTGGAATGAAAGTGAAAATCAGCAAAACATGTGTGCAAAATACTCAGTGTTGTCTCCAAAGCTCCGTGAACAATCTTTGTAAATAAATGGCGGCCGTGTTTACAAATGATCCCCTAGACTTGACTTTAACTATGACGACTTGACTGTTTCGATGCAAATAACTTGCATAATTATTTGTACGTCTATATAGTTTATGTCACACCACAGACGTACAAATTAAAGCAGACTGAACATAATTATATGCACACATTGATCCGTGTAAATAACGTCATTGTCTCATTCACACCGAAGGAATAGCGCATAGCTCTATCCCTTTCTTTCTCCAATTGCAACAACAACCCACACATAGACACATCTGACAGCGTGGGGCGGATGCCATTTTGCTCATTACCAAAATGACATAAAAGAGAGCAACATGGTGTACTGAAGTTTTAAAGTGTTCCGAAAAACTTGCTTATTTTTTAAGAATCGTCAGCTAAAAACTAAACTACAATGGTGAAGTGTTGTGCCCCAATGTGTTCTAACGCATCTTACAATAAAACTTCTGAAATTACGTTTCACCGGTATGTAAATAACATTTTATTTTTTCTTCGACTATTTTGTACTTGTTTGTTTGTTTACTGAAATAAGTTTATATGTTTTGTTGTTTTAGATTGCAAAGAAATTTATATTCTTCATTTCAAAAACTGTTGGAACCAGATATTTTAATGAAATGGGGTCGTATTCATTGATTATATTGTCTCAAAGACGCAATTTGACACTTCATGTACTTTAGCAGTATAGGGGGTCGAACTCAGGGCAACGAAATTATATTACTCTATTATTATTCAGATTACTAGGTATGTTTGCTGATTAAATTACATTTTAAGGTCATTTCATAGTTAAATCATACTAATTTTTCGTTTCAGGTTTCCCAAAAAAGAAAATATTAAAAATCGATGGATATAAAACATTAATAGATGACATTGGCAGCCAAAAGCAAATAGTGTATTGTGTTCCACGCATTTTGCCGCTAATTTGTTTTGTATTAAAGGCCGCCGCTCATATTTGTTCTACAATATTCAAAGAAGAAAACACACAAGATGTGAGTTTATTTTACTTTTTTTATACACTTTTAATGCTGTACTGTATTATTATCTGCTAAAGCCTGTACTCTAAGCCAATTTTCGGAATGGTCCATCGTTTATACCTGTTTTGGAAGCAAACGCTAACAAACTTTCAGCTTTAACAAAATAATGAATGTTCAGGGTTCACGGTTTCGTAGGCAACAACAATAAGAAACGGTTTTGAAAGTTCAATAAAATATAAACGAAGCATAAGCATATTTTTAATGGTTTTTAGCAAAAATAATGTCAAAATCCGTTCAGTAGTTTCTGAAATTAGCGGTAAAACGGGCCCCGGTTAATAAATTTCATAATCCTACAATTGTACTCAAATTCCAAGGAACATAAACATAGTTCTTATCAGGTGCCTGATAAGAGGTTCCCCATTGGGCTGCATGTTGATGACAATTTGAACGACCTATACCTTTTTTATTTTTTTTTATTTATGGGTAGAGATAGATAGGTAGATAGAAAGGATAGATTTTTTTAATTTTCTTTCGGTAAGATCGGATATGATTTTTTTGTCTTTTATAAACAAGGAATAGACATGGGTTTACATTGACATTCGATATTACCCCAAGAACGTGATTTTTTAGTAAGTTTGAAATGACATAGAGCAAAAACTAGAAAGCGTAAAAATTAATATTAAAATTATAATTGAACTACTATACGTTATATTGTTTTGATAATAAGATGTGAAATGAAGAAAGTTTTAATTTTTCAAAATATTCACAGAAGCTAAGAAATTTTGTTTTCGTAAAACCTTATAAATCTATCCAATCTTACTCGTACTAAAACATACATACATACATAATATTTATTATAGGTTACGTACCTACACCCTGTTGTGACCATATTTCGTGCAAATAAATGACATTCATTCATTCATTCATTCATTCATTCATACATATTGACGAACCAGCAGCAAAAGTTTGTCAAGATAAATAGTTGGGCACGGCGGGAGTCGAATGCGCAACCTTCTGCTTTGCAGTCTGAGGTTTGCCCGACGCGCCACAGAAGTCATACGATTTTTATTTACAAATGATTTGATGCTGTGACCTTATTGCGGTCCTGTATTTTGTGTCTGTGTGGCAATTTTACTACAAACAAACGTTACTCACGTTTGTTTGTAGTAAAATTGCCACGCTTTGGATAGCTAAATGTTGAGTCTGCTATAGTTTGTAAGTCTGTGGCCAACACTTACAGAGCGAACTTCCCCAAACGTTTCAACAACGAAACTAAGCTTTATAATTTATATCTTTCTTTAAAAAAAAAACCATGTAACTGTCGATTCAAACTCTAAGAAAACAATAATCGATAATCGAATAGGTCTATTAACGATTCCACAACAATGGCAATCGAAACTACGTTAGGATGTACTTACTTCTCACAAAAGAAGGTGCGTTGCGTGGTAACAAATGGAAATATTATGATTTGTGAAATATAGGATGATCGCAGGTCTAAATAAGGATGGGGCGGGACACAGACCTACGTAGTTTCGATTGCAATTGTTGCGACACACGCTGTTGCGAAAAAAAATGCACTGTCTCATAATTAATTACGAAAGCTTCCGAATGCGAATTGCGTAGTCGCGAAGAACGCTGTTTCGAAAAACGTTTTTACTGGCTCATAGTTTCGAAAGCTAGTGAACTCGAATTATGTAGTCGCGGAAAACGTTGTCACTGCCTCAATCGACCCTGCCTTAATGCTTATAATTTCGATTTATTTGTACTAATTATAAAACTGAAGAGTTTGATTCTTTGATTATTAGATCATTATCATTATCATTATCATTTATTTATTGCTTCATGACAGTTAACTTAATGACTAGGTCTTAAAATTAGGTATAACATCATGAACCCGGTAGGGCACTGCAACAATTTTGTACAATTAGGTAATTTTAATTTCTATTTATAATAAAATCTATTCTTATTATATGAATGGTCTTCGAAGAAGTTTTCTAAATTGTAGTATGCTTTGTTTTTAAGGTATGTATATAACAATGTTTTAAATTTATTTATTCTATTTTCTTTTTTTATGTGTTCAGGAATTTTATTATATATTTTGATACACATTACATATGGGCCAGAAGAGTGTATGGTCAGGTTTGAGTTGGGTAAGGCTAGTTGGTCATTATGCCTTAAATTACGGGAAACAGTGAATTTGTCTTTTGATTCATTAAAAAATGATGAATTATTTTTGACAAAGAGTGACGTTTCATATATGTATAAGCAAGGTAGGGTAAGTATATTTAATTCTATAAAGTGAGGTTTACATGTATCTGTATTTTGTATATTCGTTACAATTCTAATGCATTTCTTTTATAACTTAAAAATTTTTTCGGCTTCTGTGCTATTTCCCCAAAGTATTATACCATATCGTATCCACGAATGGGCATAGGAATGATATGCGGCTAATGTGGTTTTGGTGTCAGTTGATTTCTTTAATTCTAGTAAAGCGTAAGTGAATCTAGATAGTTTGCTACTAAGCTCATTAATGTGGGATTTCCAATGTATATTTGTGTCTATATTTAGTCCTAATAGTTTGAAGCTACTTACACACTCTATAGTAGTGCCCTGAAAGGTAAAATTTAAATTTAACGGTACTTTCTGGTATGGATGGAATTGCATGAATTTAGTTTTTTTAAGGTTAAGTTGTAAATTATGATCTTCTAGCCATGTGCGTTAATCTCGGGAACTACTGAAATAAATAAATAATTTTTGTGTTTTGTAGTCCATTTATCGAGGAAGGATAAATGCTTTATAACACAACTATATAACACAACACGCAACGACCAATAGGAGCGGACTATCTTTAAAAATGTGCAAAAACGGAAAAAAAATGCCCCTATACAGTGCTTCTGTCGCGTGCGCTGCAATATTTATTACACGTGCGCGGGAACGGGAACGGGACTTACGCGGGTGAAACCGCGGGGCGCAGCTTGTGACTCAATAAATCGAAATCGTAAGCATTTGAGCGTAGGAGAGGCAGTGAAATCGTTTTTCGTTACTACATAATTCGCATTCATAGGCTTTCGAAACTATGAGACAGTGCAAGCAAGTTTTCGAAACAGCGTGTGTCGCAACAATAGCAATCGAAACTACGTAGGTGTATCCCCTTTCCGACAGATTGTAAACTGAGGTTAATTAGATTAAATTAAAACAATATTATTATTATATTAATATAAAATTGTTTATTTCAGACTAATATTATGTTCTTATTAAATTATATTAGTAAAAGTACCTAACCCTAATATAGATAGTAAGATTACAAAAACTTAAATTTTGTTAAATTGAATTGTAAATACTATCTCAGGTTCAAAATAGAACTTGGAAACGATATTATTATACCTACAGGGTTTTGTAAGTAAGTATATAGGTACCTACATAGACCTTTTCGAAAACTTACATCACAATTTAATTATAAACAAGTATTAACTTTAAGATAAAAGTAAATAGGTGAAGATGCGGCGAATAGTCACAACAAATGAGACTACAAAACTGTGACGAGCCGGCACACTGGCTTCAGTTGGTTGTGGAACCGTTGCCCTGTACGCACGTACACTACCGCACTGCCGGCTCGTCTCAATGCCTGCCATTGCCTCCCTGCGTATATTTTAGGTGCCTGAATAATTCAGGAAAACAAAACAAATCGTCGGCAATCACTTATCAAGCATAAATACTCGAATTAAGCTACAAAATTATTGTAATGAATATATATTTGAAAAAATGAGATAGAATTTTATATACGTAAGGATGCGCGAGTGATTCGGTTTCGGTTGTGTGGTTGCTATCTCGTTCGCGCTGCAGTCTGGAACGTCCAACTATCTCTGTCGCACGGTATTGTGACAGATTTTGGCGACTTGCAAATATACATAATGCTCGACATTACGAATTACGAATTTCAACATTACAAATGTTTCAGTAAGAGTGTAAATTTGCAAGTACCTAAGTGTTTCTAGCTCATTTATCGAATAGGAAAAGTTAGACCATAACGCATCTTCACTTGTTTACTTTTATCGAAGTACGACGAGTATCTGTACGAAGAATAAATAGAATGGAGATCTAACTTCCCTATTAAATTTGATAAAACCATGTTCCACGGTGACACAGCAGCAGATGCACACACTGACATGTTCCGTACAGTATTGCGTATGATCGACCTTTGGACCGACCAATGGCGGATGATCTTTAGTGACAGACTGGCGGTCGAATTATCGTTCTAGGCCCCGCAACCACCGTTTGCGTGGAACATATTTTCAAAGGATTGCTACTTCCATATATATTATTCGAGTTCGTTGGAGTATTTTTACGATTTTAAACACACATGGTCGTTTTCATAACAAACATATCTACGTGGTAAATATCCCGATATTATAGGTACAGCGTGGTCCGACGATGACCATTTAAGCCGAAAGGGGGTTGCTCTAGACGTCTAGTAGATCAACTTTCAATGTACGACTTATAGCAATTAAACATTTTCTTTTTCTAAATTTTTGAGTTAATATTTCACTGAAAAAATAACTGTTTTTGAAAATAAAGGTAATCATAGTTTTGATTGTAGTTGTCCAAACTGAATAAAACTCTAAAAAAGTTGTAGAACAAAAGTTGTTCGCCTAGACGTCTAGAACCAACACTTTCGGCTTAAATGGTCATCGTCGGAACACGCTGTATAAGACGATACTGTCGCCCATTTGTACAACGTTTTACTCTTAGTTAAACTTTCTGCGTAAGTTTGCCTTCATTTTGATGTATACTGATTATAATTGTTGGTTGAGCAAATAAGGTATGAATCTATCTATCTAAGTAAAACTTTGTAAGTATTAGGGATGATTTACATTAGACCGTCACGAGCACGAGCGTCGTTGTCCATTGCTCGACGAGCAGTGGATCGGTCGGTCGCAACCGAGTGGTGGCCGAACAATGGATAACGAAGTTCGGACCCGGCCGGCACTCGTGACGTTCTAATTTAAATCATCCCTTAATAGTTGGGCGGTCTAATAATTTTTTGCGTCAAATACGCAGGAAATAAGTTTAATTTCAGGAATGTGACATCAATTAGTCCTTGAGCTAGCTCGTAAAATCAAAAAGTCTGTGCGGGTTGGTCGCGTACTAACGTTAAAAAGAAGGAAACAAATGGTTATTGCTAATGTAGTCAAATGTGTGTAACCGTACACTTTCGATGCGCTCACGATTCTACCTTAGAATCCTTCGCTCCGCTCGAGTTGAAACAAAACACTCGCTGACACAAATAATTTGTCCTTGTCTCCCCTTTGTATCATCTACTATTTATGACTATGTCGCAATAAATGCTTTGTTAAATTATCTTCTTTTTTACATTTATAATTACACTTATTGCATGAAAACGGTTTTTCACTAATGTGTGTCAATAAATGCGTTTTTAAATTACTTTTTTTACTACATTTATAATCACACTTATCGCATGAGAATGGTTTTTCACCAGTATGTGTCAATAAATGCGTTTTTAAATTACTTTTTTTACTACATTTATAATCACACTTATCGCATGAGAATGGTTTTTCACCAGTATGTGTCAATAAATGCGTTTTTAAATTACTTTTTTGACTACATTTATAATCACACTTATCGCATGAAAACGGTTTTTCACTAGTGTGTGACAATAAATGCTTTTTTAAATAACCTTTATTACTACATTTATAATTACACATGTCGCATGAGAACGGTTTTTCACTAGTATGTGTCAATAAATGCGTTTTTAAATTACCTTTTTGACTACATTTATAATCACACTTATCGCATGAAAACCGCTTTTCACTAGTGTGTGTCAATAAATGCCTTTTTAAATTCCTTTTTTGACTACATTTATAATCACACTTATCGCATGAAAACGGTTTTTCACTAGTGTGTGTCAATAAATGCGTTTTTAAATTACTTTTTTGACTACATTTATAATCACACTTATCGCATGAAAACGGTTTTTCACTAGTGTGTGACAATAAATGCTTTTTTAAATAACCTTTATTACTACATTTATAATTACACATGTTGCATGAGAACGGTTTTTCACCAGTATGTGTCAATAAATGCGTTTTTAAATTACTTTTATAACTACATTTATAATTACACTTATCGCATGAAAACGGTTTTTCACTAGTGTGTGTCAATAAATGCGTTATTAAATTATTTTTTAGACTACATTTATAATCACACTTATCGCATAAAAACGGTTTTTCACTAGTGTGTGTCAATAAATGTGTTTTTAAATTATCTTTATGATAACATTTAAAATCACACTTATCGCATGAGACCGATTTTTCACCAGTATGTGTCAATAAATGCCTTTTTAATCTGCATTTGCGACTACATTTAAAATCACATTTATCGCATGAAAACGGTTTTTCACTAGTGTGTGTAAATAAATGCGTTTTTAAACTACTTTTATAACCACATTTATAATCACACTTATCGCATGAGAACGGTTTTTCACCAGTATGTGTCAATAAATGCGATTTTAAATAACCTTTATGACTACATTTATAATCACATTTATCGCATGAGAATGGTTTTTTACCAGTATGTGTCAATAAATGACCTTTTAAATTACCTTTACGACTACATTCAAAATCATACTTATCACATGAGAATGGTTTTTCATCAGTATGTGTCAATAAATGCTGTTGCAAATTATATTTTATTTTATATATACGATGACAGTAATTGCACACAAACTGCGTCACTTTACCAGTAGAGCGTGTCCTTAAATGGGCTTCTGTACACACTTTGTTAGTAGTTTGAAGTTTGTCCGTTTGTCGGTCGGTGTTCCCGCTGAGGTGTTCCGATATCGTCAGTTTCAGTTTCTCTCGACGTATGTATGGGGGACGGTCTGTCAGATATATCAACAATGGGTATAGGGTGCATCACAATCACAGTTCTTTACATTAGTATCAATATTGACCTGCTTCAAGTCTGGCAATATATGCTTTTGTCTATCAGTATGTATGTATTAGGTCGGCTAAAAAGGTTCTTTGTATTTCTTTCAAAAATTCAAAAGGTTGAGGTTTATTGTCCGAACAAGCGAAGCGAGTGAGGTCCAGTGTAGACAGGCCTGGCGCTTGTATCTTTGTTTGTTTGTTCGACAAATCTTGGGTCGTGAGGTCTAAGTTCAGGGCGAACTCCTAGTATACTAGTAGTTCGCCCCGAACAAACATACAAAGATACAAGCGCCAGGCTCGTCTACACTGGACCTCACTCGCTTCGCTCGTTTGGTCAAGTAGTAGTTGGCCCCAAACTGAGACATCACAACCCCCTATCTCCCCAACCCCTACCCCTACCGATCCGGCTCATCTTCGAACTCATATATTCTATTGACCTAAACTACGCGCATACCAAAATTCATGAAGATCAGAGCTACGATACTTAAGTTATTGTGGAACAAACAAAGATACAAGCGCCAGGCCCGTCTACACTGGACCTCACTCGCTTCGCTCGTTCGGTCAATTAAATGGTACAGACACCTTTTTTAATGTTGCATGTACGTACACAGCAGGTACACATGAAACATGCTATTGACTACAGGCACTTACCTTCGTTGTCATCATTCAGCCTGACTCTCTTTCTGGGTCGGAGTCTTTGTAAGAGAGATATATCCTCACTCGATGATGCTTGATTTCTTCCATCGTTCCATTCACCAGTGGTGTCGCCTTTAACATCGTCTAACGTCTCCGAAATGTCAAATTTAACATCATCTACATCTATCATATCATCATACATGTTGATGTATTCTAAATTAGACGATACGTGTGAATTATCACATTCAATATTGTGTAACATCGGTTTGCTCTTGTTTTCATCATAACTTCCTACTTCATGCTTTAATTCCTCTGTCAGAGTTTGGATATTGCCTTCATCATTATAGGTATCTTTGTTGTGTTCATTATTGATTTCAGTACGTTCAGTTACTGGAAAAGAATTTGTTATTTTTAAATAGAGTATATTATATTATTACGTAGTTGGCGTACCGCGGCAGCTGCTGCTGGAAGAATTTGTACTATTTTTTCTAGTCTAGCCCTTACTACATCTCCGCCGCGAAACCATAACAGTGGATAAGCAGTAACTTTTCTATGTCTTGTCCGCATAAGGAGAAGTGGAATACTAGCGAAACTGCCTGTTGTAAAGACAGAATAATTACTGCGGTTTCGCTGTAATGGTTTTGTGGCATGCAGGTAGCATTAGAAAGAATTAAAAAGGGATAGAGCTCCCCAGCTTGATCATGCTGTTCCTTTCTAATTACACTATTCGATTATTCGACTTTTCGATTCGGATCGATTTTCTAGTGCTTTTTAGTTTCACGTGTGCATTCAAGTAATACAACTTTCTTGCTTATACTTATCAAACTTATCAAACTAACCTCAAACTAATAATTTTAAAATTCTTTAAAAAAACTGTCTCCGCGGGTGGGGAGTGGAGGGGTTGTGACCCCGTCGCGTCTCCTAATGTAAAGTTCTTCCACTATTACATTCAAGGAAAATAATAAATGTTTGTACCTGTCCAGTCCGTTTCCAGTTTGATTTCGACTGATGTGAGACGAGTGATGTCGAAGAACTCCATGGTGCTGCGACAGAAGGAGAACAGCGACGTTGACAAGATCTTGCTCCTTAAGCACGCAGTACACTCATCGAAACAATAAGCATGTCTGAATCACAGAACACTTTACTCCTAGCAGAGGTCCGACGACTAAGCGGAGACCAAATAAATTATATTATGTACGGTTATCTATCACATTAAAAATAGATTCAGATTCTATTTAAGATCTTGTCTGTATGAAGAAGCATGGATGAGAGATTTATACTAGAATTATATTATTTATGCGAGTAGCAGACACTTTAACTATAACTAGTGCTGTTATCAGTTATTACCTATTATTACTCTTTGATCTTGCTTGGATGGAGAATACAAATAAATAGGTATACTTAAATACCACACCATGCACAGACAACACTGTTCACTCAATGAGTCTCTTATACCTCTCGTTTACCGGAGAGATTTAAAACTTATATCTCTGTGTTCACTGATATATATTATTCCCAGAACACTATACTATTAAATTATTATAGGTAGGTGCTAATATTTGAACACCACTAGCCACAAGCACAAACTAATACTGATGCGCTAGGCGCTAACGCAATGAAACGTCGTAACGGGTTTTTATTATTCATTTTCACAGCACAAACCACAAACTATAAAGAAAATAACGTATGCACAAACTAACCTATACTGATAGTATTAGTTGATACTATTAATTAGACTTAGGAACTATACTGGACACGCTATTGATATCTAAAATCTAACGTGTAACCAAAATAATAACGCATGCATTTCTTCTTTGTCTTTTTTTTATAGCTATATTCCTTTTGGACATTTGCCAGTGTCAAGTATTATTATATCGCAAGTTATTTGCAGGAGTCTTGGCGGGAACTCCTTGAGGAGATGTGGTGGTAAATTTTCATTTTTGTGAAACCTAGTTCATATGCGTGCAAATTGTTTAATTTCGGGGGCATATTAATCAATTAAGTTTCGTGAAGGTGTACAAGTGGAATGAAAGTGAAAATCGGTGCAAAACATTGACTTAGTGTTGTCTCCAAGGCTCCGTGAAGATTGTTTGTAAATGGCCGCCGTGTTTACAAATGATTCCCTAGACTTGACTTTAACTATGACGACTTGACTGTTTCGATGCAAATAACTTGCATAATATATTAATAATACTCGACACTGGCTAATTTCCTAATGGCCATTATCGGTTCACAACCGATAAGAAATAAAAAGTTATTTGCAGAGAGTTTTGGCGGGAACGCGTTGTGGAGATGTGTTGCTCAATTTTAATTTTTGTGAAACCTAGTTCAAATATGTGCAAATTGTTTAATTTCGGGGGCATTAATCAATTTAGTTTCGTGAAGGTGTACAAGTGGAATGAAAGTGAAAATCAGCAAAACATGTGTGCAAAATACTCAGTGTTGTCTCCAAAGCTCCGTGAACAATCTTTGTAAATAAATGGCGGCCGTGTTTACAAATGATCCCCTAGACTTGACTTTAACTATGACGACTTGACCGTTTCGATGCAAATAACTTGGATAATTATTTGTACGTCTATATAGTTTATGTCAACACCACAGACGTACAAATTAAAGCAGACTGAACATAATTATATGCACACATTGATCCGTGTAAATAACGTCATTGTCTCATTCACACCGAAGGAATAGTGCATAGCTCTATCCCTTTCTTTCTCCAATTGCAAACAACAACCCACACATAGACACATCTGACAGCGTGGGGCGGATGCCATTTTGCTCATTACCAAAATGACATAAAAGAGAGCAACATGGTGTACTGAAGTTTTAAAGTGTTCCGAAAAACTTGCTTATTTTTTAAGAATCGTCAGCTAAAAACTAAACTACAATGGTGAAGTGTTGTGCCCCAATGTGTTCTAACGCATCTTACAATAAAACTTCTGAAATTACGTTTCACCGGTATGTAAATAACATTTTATTTTTTCTTCGACTATTTTGTACTTGTTTGTTTGTTTACTGAAATAAGTTTATATGTTTTGTTGTTTTAGATTGCAAAGAAATTTATATTCTTCATTTCAAAAACTGTTGGAACCAGATATTTTAATGAAATGGGGTCGTATTCATTGATTATATTGTCTCAAAGACGCAATTTGACACTTCATGTACTTTAGCAGTATAGGGGGTCGAACTCAGGGCAACGAAATTATATTACTCTATTATTATTTAGATTACTAGGTATGTTTGCTGATTAAATTACATTTTAAGGTCATTTCATAGTTAAATCATACTAATTTTTCGTTTCAGGTTTCCCAAAAAAGAAAATATTAAAAATCGATGGATATAACACATTAATAGATGACATTGGCAGCCAAAAGCAAATAGTGTAATGTGTTCCACGCATTTTGCCGCTAATTTGTTTTGTATCAAAGGCCGCCGCTTATATTTGTTCTACAATATTCAAAGAAGAAAACACACAAGATGTGAGTTTATTTTACTTTTTTTATGCTGTACTGTATTATTATCTGCTAAAGCCTGTACTCTAAGCCAATTTTCAGAATGGTCCATCGTTTTTACCTGTTTTGGAAGCAAACGCTAACAAACTTTCAGCTTTAACAAAATAATGAATGTTCAGGGTTCACGGTTTCGTAGGCAACAACAATAAGAAACGGTTTTGAAAGTTCAATAAAATATTATAAACGAAGCATAAGCATATTTTTAATGGTTTCTAGCAAAAATAATGTCAAAATCCGTTCAGTAGTTTCTGAAATTAGCGGTAAAACGGGCCCCGGTTAATAAATTTCATAATCCTACAATTGTACTCAAATTCCAAGGAACATAAACATAGTTCTTATCAGGTGCCTGATAAGAGGTTCCCCATTGGGGTGCATGTTAATGACAATTTGAACGACCTATACCTTTTTTATTTTTTTTTATTTATGGGTAGAGATAGATAGGTAGATAGAAAGGATAGATTTTTTTAATTTTCTTTCGGTAAGATCGGATATGATTTTTTTGTCTTTTATAAACAAGGAATAGACATGGTTTTACATTGACATTCGATATTACCCCAAGAACGTGATTTTTTAGTAAGTTTGAAATGACATAGAGCAAAAACTAGAAAGCGTAAAAATTAATATCAAAAATATAATTGAACTACTATACGTTATATTGTTTTGATAATAAGATGTGAAATGAAGAAAGTTTTAATTTTTCAAAATATTCACAGAAGCTAAGAAATTTTGTTTTCGTAAAACCTTATAAATCTATCCAATCTTACTCGTACTAAAACATACATAAATACATAATATTGATTATAGGTTACCTACCTACATATTGACGAACCAGCAGCAAAAGTTTGTCAAGATAAATAGTTGGGCACGGCGGAAGTCGAATGCGCAACCTTCTGCTTTGCAGTCTGAGGTTTGCCCGACGCGCCACAGAAGTCATACGATTTTTATTTACAAATGATTTGATGCTGTGACCTTATTGCGGTCCTGTATTTTGTGTCTGTGTGGCAATTTTACTACAAACAAACGTTACTCACGTTTGTTTGTAGTAAAATTGCCACGCTTTGGATAGCTAAATGTTGAGTCTGCTATAGTTTGTAAGTCTGTGGTCAACACTTACATAGCGAACTTCCCCAAACGTTTCAACAACGAAACTAAGCTTTATAATTTATATCTTTCTTTAAAAAAAAAACCATGTAACTGTCGATTCAAACTCTAAGAAAACAATAATCGATAATCGAATAGGTCTATTAACGATTACACAACAATGGCAATCGAAACTACGTTAGGATGTACCTACTTCTCACAAAAGAAGGTGCGTTGCGTGGTAACAAATGGAAATAATAGGGGTTAAAGTATGAAATTGCCGTTTTATTGCAATAGGTTCTTTGAATTGACATAGAATCTTCATGGTTTGAGGTTTTCGAATGAAACTTTTTTCAAATGGTTTCTGTGATGTTCTTTTTTTAAAAAATGTGAAACATTTGAATATCGACTTTCAATTGTTTTTGTTATTCAATTTAGACAAGAAAGATGGATACTGCGAAAATTCGAGTGATTTTTGAATACGAGTTCCGACGCGGAACTAACGCGGCAGAAACAGCCCGCAATATCAATGCTGCGTTTGGAGAGGGGTCCACTAATGAACGCACCGTGCGATTTTGGTTTAAACGCTTTCGTGATGGAAATTTTGACTTAAAGAACGAGCCACGAGGAAGACCGCCCACACAGGTGAATAACGATGAATTAAGAGAGATAGTGGAAGCCGATCCTAGTCAAACTATCCAAGAATTAGCGGCATGGTTTAACGTTACCTTACCCACTTTATTGACTCACTTGCGTCAAATCAATAAAATAAAAAAATACGAAAAATGGGTGCCTCATGATTTGACTGATCTGCAGAAAGAAACGCGTGTTGAAACTTGTGTTGCCTTGTTGAACCGGTACAGAAATGAAGGAATATTGGATCGAATTGTAACATGTGATGGAAAGTGGATTCTTTATGATAACCGGAAAAGAAAAATGCAATGGCTGACCCCAGGTCAAATGCCACAACAGTGTCCTAAAGCAAAACTTACCAATAAAAAGGTAATGGTAACTGTTTGGTGGTCTCAGCATGGTGTTATTCACTATAGTTTTCTTCGATCTGGTCAAGCAATTACGGCAGATGTCTATTGTGCCGAACTCCGAACCATGTTGACAAAACTAGCAGTAAAACAGCCCCGACTCATGAATCGATCTTCACCATTATTGCTCCACGACAACGCGAGACCTCACACAGCACGAGAAACCATTTTGACCCTTCAGGAACTGCACTTAGAAACCATTCGTCATCCTCCGTATTCACCAGACCTTGCTCCAACGGACTAACATTTTTTTCGTGATTTCGACAATTATTTACGTGACAAGAAGTTTTCTTTCCAGGAGGCAGTACAAAATGCTTTCACACAGTTTGTGCAGTCTAGATCGTCGGAGTTCTATCGCAAAGGCATTAATAACCTTCCCATTAGATGGCAGCAATGTATAGATAATAATGGCAACTATTTTGATTAAATAAATATGTTAAAAATTTAAAAAATAAACAATTAAGATTTTCAGTACAAATCGGCAATTTCATACTTTAACCCCTAATATTATGATTTGTGAAATATAGGATGATCGCAGGTCTAAATAAGGATGGGGCGGGACACAGACCTACGTAGTTTCGATTGCAATTGTTGCGACACACGCTGTTGCGAAAAAATATGCACTGTCTCATAATTAATTACGACAGCTTACGAATGCGAATTTCGTAGTCGCGAAGAACGCTGTTTCGAAAAACGTTTTTACTGCCTCATAGTTTCGAAAGCTAGTGAACTCGAATTATGTAGTCGCGGAAAACGTTGTCACTGCCTCAATCGACCCTGCCTTAATGTTTATAATTTCGATTTATTTGTACTAAGTAATTATAAAACTGAAGAGTTTGATTCTTTAATTGATTGTTAGATTGTTTGAATGCGTTAATCTCGGAAACTACTGAAATAAATAAATTATTTCATTTATCGAGTAAGGATAAATGCTTTCTAACATCAACTAAATCGTCAACTATATAACACAACACGCTACGACCAATAGGAGCGGATCATATAGGTATTAAAAATGTGCAAAAACGAAAAAAAATGCCCCTATATAGTGCTTCTGTCGCGTGCGCTGCAATATTTATTACACGTGCGCGGCGACGGGAACGGGACTTACGCGGGTGAAACCGCGGGGCGCAGCTTGTGACTCAATAAATCGAAATCGTAAGCATTTGAGCGTAGGAGAGGCAGTGAAATCGTTTTTCGTGACTGCATAATTCGCATTAATAGGCTTTCGAAACTTTGAGACAGTGCAAGCAAGTTTTCGAAACAGCGTGTGTCGCAACAATAGCAATCGAAACTACGTAGGTATCCCCTTTCCGACAGAATGTAAAGTGAGGTTAATTAAATTAAAAAAAAAAACAATATTATTATTAATATTAACACATCAATATAAAATTGTTTATTTCAGACTAATATTATGTTCATATTAAATTATGTTAGTATAAGTACCTAACCCTAATATAGATAGTAAGATTACAAAAACTTAAATTTTGTTAAATTGAATTGTAAATACTATCTCAGGTTCAAAATAGAACTTGGAAACGATATTATTATACCTTCAGGGTTTTGTAAGTAAGTATATAGGTACTTACATAGACCTTATCGAAAAATTACATCACAATTTAATTACAAACAAGTATTAACTTTAAGATAAAAGTAAATAGGTGAAGATACGTCAATAGTCACTACAAATGAGACTACAAAACTGTGACGAGCCGGCATACTGGCTTCAGTTGGTTGTGGAACCGTTGCCCTGTACGCACGTACACTACCGCAATGCCGGCTCGTCTCAATGCCTGCCATTGCCTCCCTGCGTATATTTTAGGTGCCTGAATAATTCAGGAAAACAAAACAAATCGTCGGCAATCACTTATCAAGCATAAATACTCGAATTAATCTACAAAATTATTGAAATGAATATATATTTGAAAAAAAGAGATGGAATTTAATATACGTAAGGATGCGCGAGTGATTCGGTTTCGGTTGTGTGGTTGCTATCTCGTTCGCGCTGCAGTCTGGAACGTCCAACTATCTCTGTCGCACGGTATTGTGACAGATTTTGGCGACTTGCAAATATACATTACATATTGCTCACATATTACGAATGTGAGTGTGTATTTGCAAGTACCTAAGTGTTTCTAGCTCATTTATCGAATAGGAAAAGTTAGACCATAACGCATCTTCACTTGTTTACTTTTATCGAAATACGACGAGTATCTGTACGAAGAATAAATAGAATGGAGATCTAACTTCCCTATTAAATTTGATAAAACCATGTTCCACGGTGACACAGCAGCAGATGCACACACTGACATGTTCCGTACAGTATTGCGTATGATCGACCTTTGGACCGGCCAATGGCGGATGATCTTTAGTGACAGACTGGCGGTCGAATCATCGTTCTAGGCTCCGCAACCACCATTTGCGTGGAACATATTTTCAAAGGATTGCTACTTCCATATATATTATTCGAGTTCGTTGGAGTATTTTACGATTTTAAACACACATGGTCGTTTTCATAACAAACATATCTACTTGGTAAATATCCCGATATTATAGGTACAGCGCGGTTCGACGATGACCATTTAAGCCGAAAGGGGGTTGCTCTAGAAGTCTATTAGAACAACTTTCAACCAAACTAAATAAAACTCTAAACTCTAAGAAACAGCTGTAAAAACTGCTTCGAATTTTCAAAAGTTGTTCGCCTAGACGTCTAGAACCAACACTTTCGGCTTAAATGGTCATCGTCGGAACACGCTGTATAAGACGATACTGTCGCCCATTTGTACAACGTTTTACTCTTAGTTAAACTTTCTGCGTAAGTTTGCCTTCATTTTGATGTATACTGATTATAATTGTTGGTTGAGCAAATAAGGTATGAATCTATCTATCTAAGTAAAATCTTGTAAGTATTAGGGATGATTAAACATGAGACCGTCACGAGCACGAGCGTCGTTGTCCATTGCTCGACGAGCAGTGGATTGGTCGGTTGCAACCGAGTGGTGGCCGAGCAATGGATAACGAAGTTCGGACCCGGCCGGCACTCGTGACGTTCTAATTTAAATCATCCCTTAATAGTTGGGCGGTCTAATTATTTTTTGCGTCAAATACGCAGGAAATAAGTTTAATTTCAGGAATGTGACATCAATTAGTCCTTGAGCTAGCTCGTAAAATCAAAAAGTCTGTGCGGGTTGGTCGCGTACTAACGTTAAAAAGAAGGAAACAAATGGTTATTGCTAATGTAGTCAAAGGTGTGTAACCGTACACTTTCGATGCGCTCACGATTCTACCTTAGAATCCTTCGCTCCGCTCGGGTTGAAACAAAACACTCGTTGACACAAATAATTTGTCCTTGTCCCCCCTTTGTATCATCTACTATTTATGACTATGTCGCAATTAATGCTTTGTTAAATGATCTTCTTTTTTACATTTATAATTACACTTATTGCATGAAAACGGTTTTGCACTATTGTGTGTCAATAAAAGCGTTTTTAAATTACTTTTTTGACTACATTTAAAATCACACTTATCGCATGAGAATGGTTTTTCACCAGTATGTGTCGATAAATGCGTTTTTAAATTACTTTTTTGACTACATTTATAATCACACTTATCGCATAAAAACGGTTCTTCACTAGTGTGTGTCAATAAATGCTTTTTTAAATAACCTTTATTACTACATTTATAATTACACATGTCGCATGAGAACGGTTTTTCACTAGTATGTATCAATAAATGCCTTTTTAAATGACCTTTTTGACTACATTTATAATCACACTTATCGCATGAAAACGGTTTTTCACTAGTGTGTGTCAATAAATGCGTTTTTAAATTACTTTTATAACTACATTTATAATTACACTTATCGCATGAAAACCGCTTTTCACTAGTGTGTGTCAATAAATGCCTTTTTAAATTACTTTTTTGACTACATTTATAATCACACTTATCGCATGAAAACGGTTTTTCACTAGTGTGTGTCAATAAATGCGTTTTTAAACAATATTTATAACTAGATTTATAATTACACATGTCGCATGAGAACGGTTTTTCACCAGTATGTGTCAATAAATGCCTTTTTAAATGACCTTTTTGACTACATTTATAATCACACTTATCGCATGAAAACGGTTTTTCACTAGTGTGTGTCAATAAATGTGATTTTAAATTACCTTTATGACTACATTTATAATCACACTTATCGCATGACAACGGCTTTTTACTAGTGTGTCTCCATAAATGCGTTTTTAAATTACTTTTTTGACTACATTTAAAATCACACTTATCGCACGAGACCGATTTTTCACCAGTATGTGTCAATAAATGCCTTTTTAATCTGTATTTGAGACTACATTTAAAATCACATTTATCGCATGACAACGGTTTTTCACTAGTGTGTGTCAATAAATGCGTTTTTAAAGAACTTTTTTTACTACATTTATAATCACACATATCGCATGAGAACGGTTTTTCACCAGTATGTGTCAATAAATGCCTTTTTAATCTGTATTTGAGACTACATTTAAAATCACATTTATCGCATGACAACGGTTTTTCACTAGTGTGTGTCAATAAATGCGTTTTTAAATAACTTTTTTTACTACATTTATAATTACATTTATCGCATGAAAACGGTTTTTCACTAGTGTGTGTAAATAAATGCGTTTTTAAACTACTTTTATAACCACATTTATAATCACACTTATCGCATGAGAACGATTTTTCACCAGTATGTGTGAATAAATGCGATTTTAAATAACCTTTATGACTACATTTATAATCACATTTATCGCATGAGAATGGTTTTTTACCAGTATGTGTCAATAAATGCCTTTTTAAACTGCATTTGTGACTACATTTAAAATCACATTTATCACATGAAAACGGTTTTTCACCAGTATGTGTCAATAAATGCGATTTAAAATTACGTTTATGACTATATTTAAAATCACATTTATCGCATGAGAACGGTTTTTTGCCAGTATGTGTCAATAAATGACCTTTTAAATTACCTTTACGACTACATTTAAAATCAAACTTATCACATGAGAATGGTTTTTCATCAGTATGTGTCAATAAATGCTGTTGCAAATTATATTTTATTTTATATATACGATGACAGTAATTGCACACAAACTGCGTCACTTTACCAGTAGAGCGTGTCTTTAAATGGGCTTCTGTACACACTTTGTTAGTAGTTTGAAGTTTGTCCGTTTGTCGGTCGGTGTTCCCGCTGAGGTGTTCCGATATCGCCAGTTTCTGTTTCTCTCGACGTATGTATGGGGGACGGTCTGTCAGTTATATCAACAATGAGTATAGGGTGCATTATATTCACAATTCTTTACATTAGTATCCTTTTGTGTGTGAGGAGTGAGATTTTTTTTTAAAATATACAAAGAAACTTTTTAGCCGACCTATTACATACATACTAATAGACAATAGCATTTATTGACAGACTTGAAGCAGGTCAATAACTAGGAGTTCGCCCCGAACTGAGGCCTCACGACCCCCTATCTCCCCAACCCCCCTACCGATCCGGCTCATCTTCGAACTCATAAATTCTATTGACCTTAACTACGCTTATACCAAAATTCATGAAGATCGGAGGTACAATACTCAAGTTATCGTCGAACAAACATACAAAGATACAAGCGCCAGGCCCATCTACAATGGACCTCACTCGCTTCGCTCGTTCGGTCGCCCCGAACTGAGACCTCAGGGCCCCCTATCTCCCCAACCCCACTACCGATCAGGCTCATCTTCAAACTCATAAATTCTATTGACCTAAACTACGCGCATACCAAAATTCATGAAGATCGGAGCTACGATACTCAAGTTATCGTCGAACAAACATACAAAGATACAAGCGCCAGGCCCATCTACAATGGACCTCACTCGCTTCGCTCGTTCGGTCGCCCCGAACTGAGACCTCAGGGCCCCCTATCTCCCCAACCCCCCTACCGATCGGCTCATCTTTGAACTCATAAATTCTATTGACCTAAACTACGCGCATACCAAAATTCATGAAGATCGGAGCTACGATACTAAAGTTATCGTGAAACAAACATTCAAACAAACAAAGATACAAGCGCCAGGCCCGTCTACACTGGACCTCACACGCTTCGCTCGTTCGGTCAATTAAATGGTACAGACACCTTTTCAATGTTGCATGTACGTACACAGCAGGTACACATGAAACATGCTATTGACTACAGGCACTTACCTTCGTTGTCATCATTCAGCCTGACTCTCTTTCTGGGTCGGAGTCTTTGTGAGAGAGATATATCCTCACTCGATGATGCTTGATTTCTTCCATCGTTCCATTCCCCAGTGGTTTCGCCTTTAACATTGTCTAACGTCTCCGAAATGTCAAATTTAACATCATCTACATCTATCATATCATCGTACATGTTGATGTAATCTAAATTAGATGATACTTGTGAATTATCACATTCAATATTGTGTAACATCGGTTTGCTCTTGTTTTCATCATAACTTCCTACTTCATGCTTTAATTCCTCTGTCAGAGTTTGGATATTGCCTTCATCATTATAGGTATCTTTGTTGTGTTCATTATTGATTTCAGTACGTTCAGTTACTGGAAAAGAGTTTTAGTTATTTTTATATATTATTACGTAGTTGGCGTACCGCGGCAGCTGCTGCTGGAAGAATTAGTACTATTTTTTCTAGTCTAGCCCTTACTACATCTCCGCCGCGAAACCATAACAGTGGATAACCAGTAACTTTTCTATGTCTTGTCCGCATAAGGAGAAGTGGAACACTAGCGAAACTGCCTGTTGTAAAGACAGAAAAATTACTGCGGTTTCGCTGTAATGGTTTGGTGGCATGCAGGTAGCATTAGAAAGAATTAGAAAGGGACAGAGCTCCCCAGCTTGATCATGCTGTTCCTTTCTAATTACACTATTAGAGAGGGACAGAACTCCTCATCGCATGGGACCGATTTACCAGTGCATTTTTGTTTCACGTGTGCATTCAAGTACCTAATACAATTTTCTTGCTTAGACCTTACTTTTTGGTGACAAACTAACCTCAAACTAATAATTCAAAAGTTCATTTAAAGTAACTGTCTTCGCGGGTGGGAAGTGGAGGGGTTGTGGACCCCTTCGCGTCTCCTAATGTAAAGTTTTTCCACCATTACATTCTAAGGAAGTAATAAATGTTCGTACCTGTCCAGTCCGTCTCCAGTTTGATTTCAACTGATGTGAGACGAGTGATGTCGAAGAACTCCATGGTACTGACACAGAAGGAGAACAGCGACGTTGACAAGATCTTGCTCCTCAAACACGCAGTACACTCCTCGAATCAACAAGGATGTACAACCCACAGAACACTTTACTCCTAGCGAATGTCCAACCACTGAGCTGAGACCAAATAAATTATATTATGTATGGTTATCACATTAAAAATAGATTCAGATTCTATTTAAGATCTTGTCTGTATGAAGATCTGTCTTGTCAGCATGGATGAGAGATTTATACTAGAATTATACTATTTATGCGAGTAACAGACACTTTAACTATAACTAGTGCTGTTATCAGTTATTACCCCTTATTATTTTTCGATCTTGCTTGGATGGAGAATACAAATAAATAGGTATACTTAATACCACACCCCATGCACACACAACACTGTTCACTCAATGAGTCTCATAAACCTCTCGTTTACCGGAGAGATATAAAACTTATATCTCTGTGTTCACTGATATATATAAATTCCCAGAACACTACCTATACTATTAAATTATTATAAGGAGGTGCCAATATTTGAACACCACTAGCCACAAGCACAAACTAATACTGATGCGCTAGGCGCTAACGCAACGTAATGTCGTCACGGGTTTTTATTATTCATTTTCACAGCACAAACCACAAACTATAAAGATAATAACGTATGCACAAACTAACCTATACTGATAGTTTAGTTGATACTATTGTTAATTATCTTGTAATCAAAATAACAACGCATGCATTTCTTCTTTGTTTTTTTTTTATAGCTATATTCCTTTTGGACATATAACAGTGTCAAGTATTATTGCAAGTTATTGGCAGATAGTTTTGGCGGGAACGCGTTGTGGAGATGTGTTACTCAATTTTAATTTTTGTGAAACCTAGTTGAAATGCGTGTAAGTTGTTTAATTTCGGGGGAATTAATCAACTTAGTTTCGTGAACGTGTACAAGTGGAACGAAAGTGAAAATCAGTGCAAAACATGTGTGCAAAATACTCAGTGTTGTCTCCAAAGCTCCGTGAACAATCTTTGTAAATAAATGGCGGCCGTGTTTACAAATGATCCCCTAGACTTGACTTAACTCTTGACGACTAGACTGTTTCGATGCAAATAACTTGCATAATATATTAAATAATACTTGACACTGGCTAATTTCCTAATGACCATAATCGGTTCACAACCGTTAAGAAATAAATAACGCACAAAGCACAGACGTACAAATTATTTGTACGTCTATATAGTTTGTGTCAACACTTACCGAGCGAACTTCCCCAAACGTTTCAACCTCAGGTTTCAACAACGAAACTAAGCTTTAAAATTTATATCTTTCTTTAAAAAAAAACCATGTAACTGTCGATTCAAACTCTAAGAAAACAATAATCGATAATCGAATAGGTCTATTAACGATTACACAACAATGGCAATCGAAACTACGTTAGGTATCCCTTTTATGTACCTACTTCTCACAAAAGAAGGTGCGTTGCGTGGTAACAAATGGAAACATTATGATCACCGTGTAGCAGAATGAAACCTATATTTTAATAGAGGTCTAAATATACAGAAACCATTCCGTCACATGATGTCCTAAAGCGACTCGTTTCGGAGATACAAACTTAATTTTATCGTTTACTTCACATTTGAGAATAAAAACTCATTTTTATGGTTATTAGGCCAAATTACAAATATCTCGATATCGGGTCTCTCAATCCCGGGATTGTAGTATCGAACTTTTTCGTCCGAGATTCCGGGATTACGAGATCCCGGGATCCCGGGATTCATGCCCTAATGCTAACAGAGGTTGAAATAAAAAACACCAATATATTGTTTATGTTTATTTATTAATAAACGTCTAAGTCACTAGCTAGCTGCTATTGTCGGTTTCCCCACGGGGTGGCCAGTCTCCAGCTAGCTAGTGTCGATGTCCCCACGGGGTGGCCAGCCTCCAGCTAGCTAGTGTCGATGTCCCCACGGGGTGACTAGTCTCCAGCTAGCTAGTGTCGGTGTCCCCACAGAGTGGCTAGTCTCCAGCTAGCTAGTGTCGGTTTCCCCACGGGGTGGCCAGTCGAGATGGACGGCGGTGACATCGAGCGCAAGGATGTCCACCGGGAAAAGGTCCCGCAGCGCGGGATTACAGCGGCCTAATTCCCCGTGCACCCACTCCTGGGGGGAGAAACGGGAATTATGGGTAAATATTGGGTTTCAGTATGTATAAGCTCGAATATATTTACTAGTAGTTCGCCCCGAACTGAGACCTCACGACCCCCTATCTCCTCAACCCCCCTACCGATCCGGCTCATCTTCGAACTCATAAATTCTATTGACTTAAACTACGCGCATACCAAAATTCACGAAGATCGGAGCTACGATACTCAAGTTATCGTCGAACAAACATACAAAGATACAAGCGCCAGGCCCGTCTACACTGGACCTCACTCGCTTCGCTCAAAAATAGACTTTGACTTTGGCTATACCTTAATATAGGTCCCGGCTTCGGCCTCAAGTTGTAGCACCAACAAGCGCGGGTGTCCGGGCACGGGCTCCGCCCTCACCGCCAACAGGCGCCGGCGGCGAGCGAGCAGAGGTCTGCGGTGTAGCACGCGCAGCGGCGTTAGCTGCGAGAGCTCCAGCGCGGGCGGAGTGAGCGCGTTGATGCGTGCTATGTCTGAGGCCGTCACCGTCAAAGAACTCGCGTCTTCGGTCTACGATAAGAAGAACCATTTCATAGAAAATATAACTAGTAGTTCGCCTTGAACTGAGACCTCACGACCCCCTATCTCCCCAACCCCTCTACCGATCCGGCTCATCTTCGAACTCATAAATTCTATTGACCTAAACTACGCGCATACCAAAATTCATGAAGATCGGAGCTACGATACTCAATAAGTTATCGTCGAACAAACATACAAAGATACAAGCGCCAGGCCCGTCTACACTGGACCTCACTCGCTTCGCTCGTTCGGTCATTCAGTAACGCGAAAGTTTGTATGTAAGTATGTATGTATGTGTATGAGGTTGTTACTCTTTCACACAAAAACTACTGAACCGATTGCGGTGAAACTAGGAATATAGGTAAATGGATACCGGGAAGAACACATAGGCTACTTTTTATCCCGATATTCCCGCGGGAACGGGACCTACCCTGGTGGAAACACGGGGCGCAGCTAGTTTTCTATATGTGTCACAATGTATGTTTACAGAAAAAAGTAATAATATGTAGTACTAGCTAGCTGCGCCCCGCGGTTTCACCCGCGGAAGTGAAGAACGCGTTATGACGGGCGCGGGCGGCCGAGCGGTTCTCGAGCGGTTGCACTTTTTCGTTCATTACTCGGGTTCTACTAATTGGATTTCGATGCAAAGTATACCACGACCTTCCTCGAAAGTAGAACTATCCAATATTGAAAACCAGATTTTAATCGGATTAGTAGTTTTTAATTGTATAAAGAACAAACAGAAACAGACAGACAGACAGACATGATTTTTTTAAATTATACAATTTGTAACGGGTAAGTCCTTTTAATCCGAAAGGGGGTTGTTCAAGACTAGTCTAGGCGAACAACTTTTGATCTACGACTTTTGAAAATACAAACTTTGTTTTTGAAAATTTTGAGATTATGTTTCACTAAAAACCAGCTGCTTTTGAAATTAAAGATAATTGAAGTTTTGATTGTAAACCATAAAACTAAATAAAAGGACAACATAAGGTCAATGACCTCGAACTCTCAAAAACAGCAGATTTTCAAGTAAACTTTACACCTAATTTTTTCGAAAAGTACTTCGAATTTCCAAAAGTCGTAGAACAAAAGTTGTTCGCCTAGACGTCTAGAACAACCCCCTTTCGGATTAAAAGGACTTACCTGTTACACCTTGTATAATTTAGAATTTCCAAAAATCGTTGAACAAAAATTGTTCACGTACACGTCTAGAACAACTCCCTTTAGGCTTAAATGGGCATCTTCGTTAGACCTAGATATGTCCCAGGCACTACACTATCATGGACATCTTCGTTAGACCTAGATATGTCCCAGGCACTACACTATCATGGGCATCTTCGTTAGACCTAGATATGTCCCAGGCACTACACAATCATGGGCATCTTCGTTAGACCTAGATATGTCCCAGGCACTACACTATCACGGGCATCTTCGTTATACCTAGATATGTCCCAGGCACTACACTATCATGGGCATCTTCGTTAGACCTAGATATGTCCCAGGCACTACACTATCATGGGCATCTTCGTTAGACCTAGATGTGTCAAAGGCACTACACAATCATGGGCATCTTCGTTAGACCTAGATGTGTCCCTAAAAAAATATATTCATTTTTCTGTTAATGTTCACTTTATCTATGTAGGTATTTTAAATCATAGTGGAAACTTCACTCGGTTAAGTTTTTTTTTTAATAAAGTAATTACTTATAATTGATGTAGTTTTATATGTTTCCTAAATAATTGAAAATAAATAAATGTCCCAGGCACTACAGTCGACAGGTACTCACCGGGTCCCGAGGCAGCTTGAGACAGAGCGCCTCGTAGCTCTTCAGCTTGGTCTCCTCGCCCGCCTTGAGCGCGGCGAGGTCGGCGCGCACGACGAGCGTTAGCGCCTCGACGCGCACCGCGCCGTCCGCGCCGCGCGAGATCTCCGCGCACAGCGCCGCGAGCTGCGCGCCCGACGGCGGGAAGCGGGGGTCCGGGACCTGACGCCAAGTGCGACAATGTCAATCACAATATGATCATTGCAACAAAAAAAAAACCCATGAGTTGCTTGTGGCTACTTGTCAATGGACAATATGATCATTGAAACAAAAAAAACACATGAGTTGCTTGTAGCTACTTCTCATTGACATCACATCACACATGACATCACATCATCACATCATTCTCATCTACAATATGATCATTGCAACAAAAAAAAAGTAACCCCCATAAGTTTCTTGTGGCTACTTGTCATTGGACAATATGATCATTGCAAAAAAAAAACCCCATGAGTTGCTTGTGGCTACTTGTCATTGGACAAAGTGCTCATTGCAACAAAAAAAAAATAACCCCCATGAGTTGCTTGTGGCTACTTGTCATTGGACAATATGCTCATTGCAACAAAAAAAAATAACCCCCATGAGTTTCTTGTGGCTACTTGTCATTGAACAATATGACCATTGCAACAAAAAAAAATGGTAGCAATGGTCCATGGTAGCATTCGTTGGAGTGCTAATTCCGTGTTTGGCACTGTTTTTTTTTATTTTCATTTCACTCGTTATCTTTCGGGGGAACTAAATTGATTAATATGCTCCCAAAATTAAATAATTTACACGCATTTGAACTAGGTTTCACAAAAATAGAAAATGTTCCCGTCAGAACTCTGCAAATATAGTAATACTTTGGCTACTTTAAAAACAGACAGAAATTAAAAAAAAAGTGTACTATACAAACCTCTACAGCGAAAGGGCGACCGCTGCCCAGACACCGGACGTCGACGTCCTCGCGCCCCGCCGCCAAAAGCTTGCACCCCCCACCCCCTCCCCCTTCTCCTCCCCCTCCCCCACCCCCGCACAGCGCCTCTATCGGAGCACAGATCACCTCCTGCACTGACGATGGCAGCATCCGCTCGCCACGCACCAACCACGGGGTTTGAGGTAGCTCGCGGGATAACTTTATATATCTGAAAGGAACACAAATATATGGAAGTAGCAATCCTTTGAAAAAATGTTCCACGCAAACGGTGGTTGCGGGGCCTAGAACGATGATTCGACCGCCAGTCTGTCACTAAAGATCGTCCGCCATTGGTAGGTCCAAAGGTCGATCATACGTAATACTGTACGGAACATGTCAGTGTGTGCATCTGCTGCTGTGTGACCGTGGAACATGGTTTTATCGAATTTAATAGGGAAGTTAGATCTCCATTATATTTATTCCTCGTAGACTATAGCTATAACATTAATCTGAACCATATTAATGAGACGCGTCGTGAGAATTCCCGACTGCAATGCAAAAGGCTGTGGGTTCGCTTCCCGCCGGGTGTAAATATTTTTGATTAAAGATAAATATTTAAATCTGATCTAGGTGTCTTTCTATGTTTAACATGAATGTATTTAGAAAGAAAAAGAAAAGAATATATTTTATTTCTTCTATGGTTTTCGCGTTTTTGGCATTGCGTTTGAAAAAGCCAACTGTAAAGTTGGAGAAAGCTCGGTTCCTTTAAAACCATGAATAAAAACGCGATTCGACCGGATAAATAAAGTGTTTTAAGGAATATATTTACCAAAAATAATATTTCATAACCCAAGAATGACGACTCGATATGATATTTATTGGTTCGCAAAATAACAGCGATGGCATTATAATTTCATACCATATACTACATTATTGGGTTGCAAAATATCTGGTGGAGTGGTCAGGCGTGGTTCTTAAATTACCTGCCCCCTAAGTAGATAGGATCGTGCGTGGCGCGCACGGCTTGGTAGCGTGCAGGCCGGCCCGCCCCGCCCAGTGGGTAGGCGACGCGCAGGCGGCCCAGGCAGTCGTCCAACTCGCGCCGGTTGCGGATACTACGCGCCTTGCATTGCGTTGCTAAAGTCGACAACTGAGGGATAACATTGAATGAATGAATGAATGTCATTTACCGGTTGCGGATACTACGCGCCTTGCATTGCGTTGCTAAAGTCGACAACTGAGGGATAACATTGAATGAATGAATGAATGTCATTTACCGGTTGCGGATACTACGCGCCTTGCATTGCGTTGTTATAGTCGACAACTGAGGGATAACATTGAAGGAATTATTGAATGAATGTCATTTACCGGTTGCGGATACTACGCGCCTTGCATTGCGTTGCTAAAGTCGACAACTGAGGGATAACATTGAATGAATGAATGAATGTCATTTACCGGTTGCGGATACTACGCGCCTTGCATTGCGTTGCTAAAGTCGACAACTGAGGGATAACATTAAAGGAATGAATGAATGAATGTCATTTACCGGTTGCGGATACTACGCGCCTTGCATTGCGTTGCTAAAGTCGACAACTGAGGGATAACATTGAATGAATGAATGTCATTTACCGGTTGCGGATACTACGCGCCTTGCATTGCGTTGCTAAAGTCGACAACTGAGGGATAACATTGAATAAATGAATGAATGTCATTTACCGGTTGCGGATACTACGCACCTTGCATTGCGTTGCAAAAGTCGACAACTGAGAGATAACATTGAATGAATGAATGTCATTTACCGGTTGCGGATACTACGCGCCTTGCATTGCGTTGCTAAAGTCGACAACTGAGGGATAACATTGAATGAATGAATGAATGTCATTTACCGGTTGCGGATACTACGCGCCTTGCATTGCATTGCTAAAGTCGACAACTGAGGGATAACATTGAATGAATGAACGAATGTCATTTACCGGTTGCGGATACTACGCGCCTTGCATTGCGTTGCTAAAGTCGACAACTGAGGGATAACATTGAATGAATGAATGTCATTTACCGGTTGCGGATACTACGCGCCTTGCATTGCGTTGCTAAAGTCGACAACTGAGGGATAACATTGAATAAATGAATGAATGTCATTTACCGGTTGCGGATACTACGCACCTTGCATTGCGTTGCTAAAGTCGACAACTGAGCGATAACATTGAATGAATGAATGTCATTTACCGGTTGCGGATACTACGCGCCTTGCATTGCGTTGCTAAAGTCGACAACTGAGGGATAACATTGAATGAATGAATGAATGTCATTTACCGGTTGCGGATACTACGCGCCTTGCATTGCATTGCTAAAGTCGACAACTGAGGGATAACATTGAATGAATGAACGAATGTCATTTACCGGTTGCGGATACTACGCGCCTTGCATTGCGTTGCTAAAGTCGACAACTGAGGGATAACATTGAATGAATGAATGAATGTCATTTACCGGTTGCGGATACTACGCGCCTTGCATTGCGTTGTTATAGTCGACAACTGAGGGATAACATTGAAGGAATTATTGAATGAATGTCATTTACCGGTTGCGGATACTACGCGCCTTGCATTGCGTTGCTAAAGTCGACAACTGAGGGATAACATTGAATGAATGAATGAATGTCATTTACCGGTTGCGGATACTACGCGCCTTGCATTGCGTTGCTAAAGTCGACAACTGAGGGATAACATTAAAGGAATGAATGAATGAATGTCATTTACCGGTTGCGGATACTACGCGCCTTGCATTGCGTTGCTAAAGTCGACAACTGAGGGATAACATTGAATGAATGAATGTCATTTACCGGTTGCGGATACTACGCGCCTTGCATTGCGTTGCTAAAGTCGACAACTGAGGGATAACATTGAATAAATGAATGAATGTCATTTACCGGTTGCGGATACTACGCACCTTGCATTGCGTTGCTAAAGTCGACAACTGAGAGATAACATTGAATGAATGAATGTCATTTACCGGTTGCGGATACTACGCGCCTTGCATTGCGTTGCTAAAGTCGACAACTGAGGGATAACATTGAATGAATGAATGAATGTCATTTACCGGTTGCGGATACTACGCGCCTTGCATTGCATTGCTAAAGTCGACAACTGAGGGATTTTGAGTTGTTTTGCTAAAATATTTGAGAGTATAGTCTACAAACACATATATTCCCATGTAAAACACACAATAAGTGAGAAACAACATGGGTTCATTAGGGGTAGATCAACAGCTTCCAACCTCATGACATATACCCGATATCTACACAGAGCATTCAACAACCACACACAGGTTGATGCATTTTACACCGACTTTTCAAAGGCATTTGACAAAGTTGACCATTTTATACTGTGTAGGAAAGCCGAACATCTTGGTATACATGGGTCGTTGTTGCGTTGGCTGACATCCTATGTAACTTGCCGAAGTCAGTTGGTAACTGTGTATGGATATGAATCAATACCATTTGAGGCGACATCTGGTATCCCACAGGGTTCAAATCTGGGCCCACTCCTTTTCTTGCTCTATGTGAATGATCTGATTGACAATATCACATGTAACTGTCTTGCATATGCAGATGATATTAAAATATTTAATGAAATAAAAACTATTGAGGACTGCTTTAAACTGCAGTATGATATTGATAGGGTGTACCAATGGTGTAAACTAAACAATATGACGCTCAATATAGACAAGTGTCACCCAATAACTTTCACAAATAAGCGTATTCCCGTGAAATACGACTATGCTATCAATAGAGTTTCACTATGTCCTAAAAATACTGTAAGGGACCTTGGCGTTTGGTTGGACTGTAAACTAACGTATGCTAATCACATAGATCACATAATAACCAAAGCTAAAAGAACTGTGAACTTCATTTTTAGAATTACCAAGCCGTTTCGCAATTCTGAGAGCATTGTTGCGCTTTATGTTGCACTCGCCCGCAACATACTCGAGTATTGCTCGGTAATTTGGTCTCCGTTTTACAAAACACACGCTAACAGGGTCGAAGCTGTGCAGAAGTGGTTCCTGCGGCGTCTCAGTTCCAAATTGGGATTGAGACGTAAGTTGGACACATATGAGGCGCGGTTGCAACATTTCGGATTGCACTCCCTACAGTCTAGACGAAAGCTCAACGAATTCACCGTTTTGCATAAGATAATGAATGCCCAGTGGGATACTAGTGAGTTACTGAGCCACTTTTCCATAAGTATACGGGGGAGTGCTCGCACTCAAAAATTGTTTTCTGTTCCTGGGTGTTCAAACAATGTAGCATACAATGATCCTGTGTTAAGATTATGCAGAGCTCACAATGACATAAGTAAAGAACTAGACATCTTCACTAATTTACCACAATATTACAAAAGTGTAGTTAAGAATATTGTAAGTTAGGATTAATGCTAAACTATTTTTATTATGTGAATGTTGTGCATAGCTATCATCGGAGCATGAATTTAGTTATTAATAAGTGTACTATTTTTCATGATTATTTTTTTATTTATGTTCTGTTGTTGTGCCTTTTTAATAAATAAATAAATAAACATTGAATGAATGAACGAATGTCATTTACCGGTTGCGGATACTACGCGCCTTGCATTGCGTTGCTAAAGTCGACAACTGAGGGATAACATTGAATGAATGAATGTCATTTACCGGTTGCGGATACTACGCGCCTTGCATTGCGTTGCTAAAGTCGACAACTGAGGGATAACATTGAATAAATGAATGAATGTCATTTACCGGTTGCGGATACTACGCACCTTGCATTGCGTTGCTAAAGTCGACAACTGAGCGATAACATTGAATGAATGAATGTCATTTACCGGTTGCGGATACTACGCGCCTTGCATTGCGTTGCTAAAGTCGACAACTGAGGGATAACATTGAATGAATGAATGAATGTCATTTACCGGTTGCGGATACTACGCGCCTTGCATTGCATTGCTAAAGTCGACAACTGAGGGATAACATTGAATGAATGAACGAATGTCATTTACCGGTTGCGGATACTACGCGCCTTGCATTGCGTTGCTAAAGTCGACAACTGAGAAAACACATTGAATGAATGAATGAATGTCATTTATTTGCACGAAATATGGTTAATATGGTTAACATTACCATGGTTAAATTAGGTTCATTAATTTATAGTAATTTAAAAACTGATACAATTTATTACTGAATGAATAATCGTATCTGTTTCTTCGTAGTACTCTTTAAGTGAATAAAAGCTATTTGACTTTGACTATACGTTACCTCTATCGCTGTGTCTGTATAGCATGTCTCAAATGCCAGCAGGAGGCCGGGCAAAGCACCAGACCGCAGCTTCAACCCGAGACTTTGCTCGAGACATGTTACACCGAATGACCACTTCCACGCTTCCTTTAGAGACGTCAGGGGCACCAACGACTCCTGAAGACCATTCATAATTCATTTATCGTACTCGGCGAAGAATAAATAGAATGAAGATCTAACTTCGCTATTAAATTCGAAAAAAAACATGTTCCACGGTGACACAGCAGCAGATGCACACACTGACATGTTCCGTACAGAATTACGCATGATCAACAAAAACTACTGAACCAATTGCGATTATTTTGGATAAGTAGTAGTACACGACACTGTGGGATGTCAATATTTTGAAATTTCACCATTTAGTAATGTCAACATTATTTGTGACTAGCTGCGCCCCGCGGTTTCACCCGCGTAAGTCCTGTTCCCACGGGAATATCGGGATAAAAAGTAGTCTATGTGTTAATCCAGGTCCCCAGCTACCTATATTCCAAGTTTTATCGCAATCGGTTCAGTAGTTTTTGCGTGAAAGAGTAACAAACTCACATACATACGGTTTCGGCCGCGTAAGTCCCGTAAGATTAAGATTTCAACATTTCGGAAAGTCAATATTTTGAGTTTCAACATTTAGGGATGTCAATGTTTTGCGGCCTTCGTCTCACTTACCTGTGGAAAGTGTTCTCGAAGCTGCAGGGTGGCGATATGTTCCCGGAGAGATACAGCTAGTGGAGGTGACAGCGCCATGCTGAATGTTGGCCAGGAATACCTGGCGGCACCAAACAACACTTTTGAGCTGGATTTACCGCCCGCGCTATTATGAAACTAGTTTCATTTTTTTTTTATGCTGACATTTTTAGGCCGACATTTGACCTCATCTCACCTGATGGGAAGCGAGGATGAGGTTGACGAAGAAGCATGCTTACCTAGAAGGTACCTATTCACTCTGGATTTGAAATCCAGCTCAATTTATTTATTTACTAGCTGCGCCCCGCGGTTTCACCCGCGTTGTTCGAACACCTACCTACCGCAATGCAAAAATCCACACTTTAACGGTCGCCCATTGAAGTACTGTTTTACTGATTTTTGTATGTCAGTATCCTGAGGAATTTTCATCCAATAAATAGTTATCACCCGCGTAAGTCCCGATCCCGCGAGATTTTCGGGATCGAAAGTATCCTATGTTACTCTTCATCATTTAAACTACCCCTATGCATTTTCATCCAAATCGGTCGAGTCGTTTGACCGTGAAGAGGGAACAAACAAAAAAACAAACAGACTTTCGGATTTATAATATTACTAGCTGCGCCCCGCGGTTTCACCCGAGTAAGTCCCGTTCCCGTGGGAATATCGGGATAAAAAGTAGCCTATGTGTTAATCCAGGTCCCCAGCTACCTATATTCCAAGTTTTATCGCAATCGGTTCAGTAATTTTTGTGTGAAAGAGTAACAAACTCACATACATACGGTTTCGGCCGCGTAAGTCTCGTTTCGGCGGGAATATCGGGATTAAAAGTAGCCTTCATGTAATTCCCGGTATCTAGCTACCTATATTTCAAGTTTCATCGTAATCGGTTTAGTAATTTTTGCGTGAAAAAGTAACAAACTCACATACATAATAAGTGAGTTTGTTACTTTTTACTTAATTTTACGATTATTTTTGACAATGTCATTGGTCCACCTGTTGGGAAGCTTTCCAACACTCAATCTTCCGGTTCGCAGTCTCCACTCGAGAACCTTTCTTTCCCATTGGTTGTCTGTTCTTTGAGCGATGTGGCCTGCCCATTGCCACTTCCATTTGCATAACCAATAGGTAAAAATACCAAAAGACACTCACCCTTTGGCTTGGAGCTCGTCCCGTGCGAGCTCCACAGCTGTCCCCCAGTTCTCCTCCTGCAATAACCCCAAACATGTGAAACACACGTCCATTCGAGCACGCTTCGCCGGAGTTTCATCTCCGCTGTCTTTTTTACTTGTTCTGCTTTCTTCCTCATGATTTTTCTCACCATTGCCAGCTTTCTGCTCTATTGTGACATTGTTTGTGTGTTCGGGGGTTATTTCATTGACATTAACTGTAGGAATTTCGTCTTTAACAACACTTTCGGCGATTTTTTCACGGTTGTTAACACTTTCACAGTTTTCCTTCGTATTGTCATCATTTTCACTTAGTTTCGTTGTTGAAACGTTTGGGGAAGTTCGCTCGGTAAGTGTTGACGACGTTGAGTCTATCTCGTCAGGTCCTAGCAGCTTTAATATGGAGAAATAAAAGTGCGTTTAATTTGAGGTTATGTTTTTGTTTATGCTGAAAACTTGTAGAAAATACATAAATAATTAACTTTACAGCTATTTAATCGATCGTTAAAAGCATATAGATGATTAAAGAAAACTTTTGTTAAGCACTTCTTTCTGATTGTAAGGGTTTTTCACGAAAACAACTATCGGGAAGGTCGGTGTACCGTTTTTAGTAATTTATGGGTATTCTCGTAAGCCTGTGGGTTCCTGTAACCCAAAAAACGAATACAGCACGTATCACAACAACCCAGCTCCTTACAGTACTTTATTATGGCCTTCTTGACCATTTTTAATACGAAAAAAAACACTAAAAGAAACTTGCTTGCTTCAACAATAAGGTACCTCTCCTCACCGTTTTTTTTTTTTTTTTTAAAGTTCGATTAATCCGTGTCACTGTCACTTGTTTTTTTTTTTTACTGATGATCCGTTTTGTTCTTTGTGCGTTGTGCACATCTATATATCTTGAGTTTTAACGGGAACGCGGTGAGGATTCCTTTCATTTGCCAGTGTCAAGTGTTATCAATATTTGCAAGTTATTTGCAGGAGTTTTGGCGGGAAAGCATTAAGGAGATTTGGTGCTAAATTTCCATTTTTGTAAAACCTAGTTCAAATGCATGCAAATTGTTTAATTTTTGGGGCAAATTAATCAATTTAGTTTTGTAAAGGTGTACAAGTGGAATGAAAGTGAAAACCGGTGCAGAATATGGACTCAGTGTTGTCTCCAAAGCTCCGTGAACAATCTTTGTAAATGGCCGCCATGCTTACAAATGATTCCCTAGACTTGACTTTAACTATGACGACTTGTTTTGATGCAAATAACTTGCATAATTAATTAAAAATACTTGACACTGGCTAATTTTCTAATGGCCATAATCAGTTCACAACCGATAATAAATTTTAAGAAAATTGACTTTCAGTATCACGGAACAATAAATATTACATGTTAGTCTTAGTTAGCATCTTCAATAGTCTGTGCATCCTATTACATCAGTTTAATAAAACGTAGTGATTTTATTCTCTTTGCAGTATAGTTTAGTTTGTGCATACGTTAATATCTTTTAAAAGATCTTAAATAAAATCTGAATCTCTTCTTTTCTTTCTTTTTCTTAGTTATGGCTTCTGTCAGCAATATAGGACAATTTAGCCAAATACTCGTACGAATAGCGAACTACCACTATTGTACTGTAATCGTTTGAAATAATTTTCAATGCGTGACGGCTGTAGAAAAAATGGCGACGATTTTTCTCCAACCCTATGGGACAATTGTTTGTAACGTGCTAATTTCGTGTTTGGCACTGGTATTTTTATTTTCACTTAACTCGTTGAACTTCGCGTAACTAAATTGGTAACTTGCCGCCGAAATTAAACAATTTAAACGCAATAAAACCATGATTTTGTAAAAATGAAAATTCAGGACGACATTTCACTAACGCGAAAAAAACAAAAGTCAATCTGAATCTCGCTGTTCTCCTTCTGTCGCAGCACCATGGAGTTCTTCGACATCACTCATCTCACATAAGTCAAAATCAAACTGGAGACGGACTGGACAGGTACGAACATCTATTACTTTCCTTGAATGTAATGGTGGAAGAACCACTATATTTTTTATATATAATTTTGAGGTTAGCTTGTCATCAAAAAGTAAGGTATAAGCAATGAGTCTATTAATGTTATAGAGACGCCATTGCAGAACAAATCATTATTGAAAACCGGCACAAACTATGCTATACAACCTCATTATTTATATTCATTCACATAATTTAAAGAAGAAATAGACGAAACTATTGTTATCTCTTTCTAAAACATAAGACTCAATGCTACTTGCATTACGTAAGAAAGAGATGTCATAATTTTGTTGACGTGACGTGAGCTGGGATGGAACTAAGACTTCTTTGGCTAGTTAGCTCAGATTTGTGTTGCCAAGAAATTTTCCCTATTACGTATTTAGAAGTTTTTACATATCACTGGGTATAAGCAAGAAAAAAAGCAAGTTGTATTACTTGAATGCACACGTGAAAATAAAAGCACTGGAAAATCGGTCCGATGCGATGAGGAGTTCTGTCTCTCTCTAATAGTGTAATTAGAAATTAGAAAGGAACAGCATGATCAAGCTGGGGAGCTCTGTCCCTTTCTAATTCTTTCTAATGCTACCTGCATGCCACCAAACCATTACAGCGAAACCGCAGTAATTTTTCTGTCTTCACAACAGGCAGTTTCGTTAGTGTTCCACTTCTCCTTATGAGGACAAGACATAAAAAAGTTACTGCTTATCCACTGTTATGGTTTCGCGGCGGAGATGTAGTAAGGGCTAGACTAGAAAAAATGGTACTAATTCTTCCAGCAGCAGCTGTTAGGTACGCCAACTGCGTAATAATATTCTATACTATAAAAAATAACTAAAATTCTTTTCCAGTAACTGAACGTACTGAAATCAATAATGAACACTTAGACATGGGGCGGGTACCCGGTTTGGATCCGGTACCCGGCGGATCCGGCACTTTTTTTAGGATCCGGCCGGGTACCGGGTAATGGTGCCGGGTATCCGGCTCTGCCGGGTAATTTGATAGGCCAAAAATAATGAAACATTTTACACTTTTTAAATTATTTATTATGCTGAACACTAACGGTAATCATTATAATTATGTTTTGCTCACTAATTTATCAGAAAGAACTAAAAAAACTAAATATATATTTTATTTTATTATTATTATTTGTTGTTACCATTTTGGATTCTCGGGGCTATGGAGCATCCGGACCTTTGGAAGGCGTGTGTGGGGCCGAAGCCAACATGTAGAGGCCCGTTTTAGTAACATTTTAATTTCAAAATATGTGATGGACACCAAACCGGCAATTATCCGAATGGTTCTGTCTGCACTATAAAATGCAGCCAAGGACAACCCCCGGGTCGGATAGAACTATGTATAAACTACGGGTGAAAACTCCTTGGGCTATGGAATTGGGTTGGTAGTGGATCGGGTACTGGGGGGAACTATGGGGAATATGGCGCCTGCCGCAACAATGTTTAACAAACACGTAAAAAATGGCAGACGGAGACTCGCCAACTCAGAAACTGGGCCACCCTAATTAAGCCGAGCAAATGACAGCCAGGGGGCAACAGGGGCGTAAGAGGCTGAAGGTTGGAGGGACCTCACTGGATTTTAAACCATCCTAGGACGAGATCCTGTGGAGCGGGCCAACTCATCACTGACGTGAGGCGTCTATCTTCCGAGCATTTCTGCTCTCGCGACTCCACTCTGACCGGCCGGTGAAGGCAAGCCAAAGGCGGGGGACCGCTTCCTCGTCAGGGTTCACTCCGACCAGCCAACTAAGGCAAGCCGGAGGTGAGGAACGGTGACTTCCCCCTGGAGCACTCGGGAACCCGCGGGGTCGCTAATCCCCGACACCTCGCCTCAAGGTGCCCTGCGGGCTTATTATTATTGGTAATTTAAGATGGGTAAGTTGTGATGTAAAAACGCCAATTTTTCTGCGCGGTTAGCATTTAGGCGACTGCGTTTCTTGTCATAAATTAGCCCTGCTTCTGAGAACAGGCGTTCGCTGTATACAGAACTAAATGGTGTGCATAGATATTTCGCCGATACTTTTCGCACCCCGCGGGAACATGCGCTAGCCAGCCGGTACGCGGCGATTCGAGCTATCAAAGACGCCAGCGCCACCTCTATTTCACTTCAGTTGCACCTGAGCGGGCAAGGAAGACACACGCGTCACGACGCGTTACCGCTGCCGGGTACCCGCCGGGTACCCACGAGTACCCGGCGCAGAATGTGTCGGGTACCCGTTCAGCGAGTACCCGGCAAAACCACTACCCGCCCCATGTCTAATTTGAACACAATATCCAAACTCTGACAGAGGAATTAAAGCATGAAGTAGGAAGTTATGATGAAAACAAGAGCAAACTGATGTTACACAATATTAAATGTGATAATTCACACGTATTGTCTAATTTAGAATACATCAACATGTACGATGATATGATAGATGTAGATGATGTTAAGTTTGACATTTCGGAGACGTTAGACAATGTTAAAGGCGAAACCACTGGTGAATGGAACCATGGAAGAAATCAAGCATCATCGAGTGAGGATATATCTCTCTCACAAAGACTCCGACCCAGAAAGAGAGTCAGGCTGAATGATGACAACGAAGGTAAGTGCCTGTAGTCAATAGCATGTTTCATGTGTACCTGCTGTATACGTACATGCAACATTGAAAAGGTCAATGTTGCATTGCGATCAATTAAATGACTGTGCCATTTAATTGATTGAACGAGCGAAGCGAGTGAGGTGCAGTGTAGGGCCTGGCGCTTGTATGTTTGTTCGACGATAACTTGAGTACCGTAGCTCCAATCTTCATGATGTTTGGTTTGCGCGTAGTTTAGGTCAATCGAATTTATGGGTTCGAAGATGAGCCGGATCGGTAGGGGGGTTGGGGAGATAGGTGGTCGTGAGGTCTCAGTTCGAGGCGAACTACTAGTAATTTACTGAACTGAACGAGCGAAGCGAGTGAGGTCCAGTGTAGACGGGCCTGGCGCTTGTATCTTTGTATGTTTGTTCGACGATAACTTAAGTATTGTACCTCCGATCTTCATGAATTTTGGTATAAGCGTGGTTTAGGTCAATAGAATTTATGAGTTCGAAGATGAGCCGGATCGGTAGGGGGGTTGGGGAGATAGGGGGTCGTGAGGCCTCAGTTCCGGGCGAACTCCTAGTTATTGACCTGCTTCAAGTCTGGCAATATATGCTATTGTCTATTAGTATGTATGTAATAGGTCGGCTAAAAAGTTTCTTTGTATATCTTTAAAAAAAAATCACTCTTCACACACAAAAGGATACTAATGTAAAGAACTGTGAATATGATGCACCCTATACTCATTGTTGATATATCTGACAGACCGTCCCCCATACATACGTCGAGAGAAACAGAAACTGACGATATCGGAACACCTCAGCAGGAACACCGACCGACAAACGGACAAACTTCAAACTACTAACAAAGTGTGTACAGAAGCCCATTTAAAGACACGCTCTACTGGTAAAGTGACGCAGTTTGTGTGCAATTACTGTCATCGTATATATAAAGTAAAATATAGTTTACAACAGCATTTATTGACACATACTGGTGTAAAACCATTCTCATGCGATAAGTGTGATTTTAAAAGTAGTCGTAAAGGTAATTTAAAAGCTCATTTATTGACACATACTGGTAAAAAACCGTTCTCATGCGATAAATGTGATTTTAAATATAGTCATAAACGTTATTTTAAAACGCATTTATTGACACATACTGGTGAAAAACCGTTTTCATGTGATAAATGTGATTTTAAATGTAGTCACAAATGCAATTTAAAAAGGCATTTATTGACACATACTGGTAAAAAACCGTTTTCATGTGATAAATGTGATTTTAAATGTAGTCATAAATGCAGTTTAAAAAGGCATTTATTGACACATACTGGTAAAAAACCGTTCTCATGTGATAAATGTGATTCTAAATGTGGTAACAAATGCAATTTAAAAAGCTATTTATTGACACATACTGGTAAAAAACCGTTCTCATGCGATAAGTGTGATTATAGATGTATTTTCAAATGCAGTTTAAAAAGGCATTTATTGACACATACTGGTGAAAAACCGTTCTCATGCGATAAATGTGATTTTATATGTAGTCGCAAATACAGATTAAAAAGGCATTTATTGACACATACTGGTGAAAAATCGGTCTCATGCGATAAGTGTGATTTTAAATGTTGGCATAAAGATAATTTAAAATCGCATTTATTGACACATACTGGTGAAAAACCGTTTTCATGCGATAAGTGTGATTATAAATGTAGTCTTAAAGGTAATTTAAAATCACATTTATTGACACACACTAGTGAAAAACCGTTTTCATGCGATAAGTGTGATTATAAATGTAGTCAAAAAGGTAATTTAAAAAGGCATTTATTGACACATACTAGTGAAAAACCGTTCTCATGCGACATGTGTAATTATAAATCTAGTTATAAATATTATTTAAAAACGCATTTTTTGACACACACTAGTGAAAAACCGTTTTCATGCGATAAGTGTGATCATAAATGTAGTCAAAAAAGTAATTTAATAACGCATTTATTGACACATACTGGTGAAAACCATTCTCATGCGATAAGTGTGATTATAAATGTAGTCAAAAAAGTAATTTAAAAACGCATTTATTGACACACAATAGTGCAAAACCGTTTTCATGCAATAAGTGTAATTATAAATGTAAAAAAGAAGATCATTTAACAAAGCATTTATTGCGACATAGTCATAAATAGTAGATGATACAAAGGGGAGACAAGGACAAATTATTTGTGCCAACGAGTGTTTTTGTTGTTGTTTCAACCCGAGCGGAGCGAAGGATTCTAAGGTAGAATCGTGAGCGCATCGAAAGTGTACGGTTACACACTTTTGACTACATTAGCAATAACCATTTGTCTCCTTCTTTTTAACGTTAGTTAAAAAGAAGGACCACTCGGTTGCAACCGACCGATCCACTGCTCGTCGAGCAATGGACAACGACGCTCGTGCTCGTGACGGTCTAATCTAAATCATCCCTAATACTTACAAAGTTTTACTTAGATAGATAGATTCACACCTTATTTGCTCAACCAACAATTATAATCAGTATACATCAAAATGAAGGCAAACTTACACAGAAAGTTTAACTAAGAGCAAAACGTTGTACAAATGGGCGACAGTATCGTCTGTATCGTCTGTATCGTATATACTTATACCATTTAAGCCGAAAGTGTTGGTTCTAGACGTCTAGGCGAACAACTTTTGTTCCACAACTTTTTTAGAGTTTTATTCAGTTTGGACAACTACAATCAAAACTTTGATTACCTTTATTTTCAAAAACAGTTATTTTTTCAGTGAAATAGTAACTCAAAAATTTAGAAAAAGAAAATGTTTAATTGTTATAAGTCGTACATTGAAAGTTGATCTACTAGACGTCTAGAGCAACCCCCTTTCGGCTTAAATGGTCATCGTCGGACCACGCTGTAACTATAATATCGGGATATTTACCACGTAGATATGTTTGTTATGAAAACGACCATGTGTGTTTAAAATCGTAAAATACTCCAACGAACTCGAATAATATATATGGAAGTAGCAATCCTTTGAAAATATGTTCCACGCAAATAATGGTTGCGGGGCCTAGAACGATGATTCGACCGCCAGTCTGTCACTAAAGATCATCCGCCATTGGTCGGTCCAAAGGTCGATTATACGTAATACTGTACGGAACATGTCAGTGTGTGCATCTGCTGCTGTGTCACCGTGGAACATGGTTTTATCAAATTTAATAGGGAAGTTAGATCTCCATTCTATTTATTCTTCGTACAGATACTCGTCGCACTTCGATAAAAGTAAACAAGTGAAGATGCGTTATGGTCTAACTTTTCCTATTCGATAAATGAGTTAGAAACACTTAGGTATTTGCAAATACACACTCTTACTGAAACATTCGTATTGTCGAAATTCGTAATGTGTGAGCATTAGTATATTTGCAAGTCGCCAAAATCTGTCACAATACCGTGCGACAGAGATAGTTAGACGTTCCAGACTGCAGCGCGAACGAGATAGCAACCACACAACCGAAACCGAATCACTCGCGCATCCTCACGTATATAAAATTCTATCTCTTTTTTTCAAATATATATTCATTACAATAATTTTGTAGATTAATTCGAGTATTTATTCTTGATAAGTGATTGCCGACGATTTGTTTTGTTTTCCTGAATTATTCAGGCACTTAAAATATACGCAGGGAGGCAATGGCAGGCATTGAGACGAGCCGGCAGTGCGGTAGTGTACGTGCGTACAGGGCAACGGTTCCACAACCAACTGAAGCCAGTGTGCCGGCTCGTCACAGTTTAGTCGTCGCATTTGTAGTGACTATTCGCCGCATCTTCACCTATTTACTTTTATAATATAATAATAATTTTATTTCAGATAAAGAATCCATATGTTACAATTACTATACTTAAAACAAATTAAATTAAATTATTTAAATTAGTTTACATTAAATTATATTAGATTAAAATGAATTAGATTAGATTAAAACTTAGGGGATTAGCAGACACGGCACTGGCAACACTGTCGTAATGTAAACATTGCTCCGCGATAATTATTTCGGAAAAAATGTAAACAATGTATATTGTGTCACTAAAACAGTTTCAGTGAGTGAAATTAAGTACTTTATTCAAATGTGAGCGTTGTTGACTTTATTTATTGGATATTTTAGAAGTTAAGTGAACAATCATTTTTGGCGAGATTTCATTAAAAAGAGACAATTTAAGTGATAAAAATACGTATATTATAATAATCGATACTGTGCATAAGATAAATCATAAAACATTTTATAACAATAGTCAATAAAAGTGCTGAAATCATTAAAAACAAATTTAAAAAACCGTTTGTGCAGATTTAAATAAGTGACCGGTATAGATGAATCACTTTGTACCCGTATCATCACACTCAGCTGGTGGGTTCAATAAACTTAACTAAGCCAGAGGTATTGTTTAATTTCAAATAGCACGTTACATGTCTTAGTGGATCAATGGTGTAAGACCTTGCGTTACCAAAATTTATATGCTTGACACCGAGTTCGAATCCTAAAATTGAAAGTTGTTTTTGCTGGTTGAAATTTTCTATTATTAATATATTGATCCTTAATAACTAATATTACGAACATCCAACAAAAAAAAAACCCAAACTACCTTAAATACTAATAAACAGGAGGATATCAACCGCAATCCAGTACGCCTACAAAAATGAACGACATAGAAAATGTCACTCTGAGAGCACACCAAAAACCTCGAACAAAATCACTTGAACGAGCTGAGAGAAATAGCTCACTTAGTCCTATGTCAGATATTGAAGTGGTGTTAGGAAGGAGTCTTGATTTGTCTACACATGTACGCTCCACCTCCACTTATGCAGAGGAAATGAAATCCGAGATAACAAAACTTAAAGGTTGCCTAGAGAGCACACAGCAAGAGTTGGACAATGTTATCTAAGAAAACAATGACTTAAAAAAACAATTACATAATATGACACAAGAATTAAATATTTTAAAGCAAATATGCTTAAGTCCCGTAACTTCTCTGCGAAAAAACGCATCTGATAGCAGCAAAAAAAGCGCTAGACGCCGCTTGACTGAAAGTTTTAAAGAAACACCGCCAGTCGAACGTATAAAATTACCTATAACAATGGACCAACATAACAAACTTAAAGAAAATAAAATGAAACCAGTAATAGTAGGAAAGGACACTAGTACTAACTCACGGAATAAACAGAACAGTACTAACACGGAGGGCCGGAAGATGCGCAGATTATGTATACTTGGCACACAGCAAAGTACGGGCCTAGCTGCAAGACTCATTAAAACACGATATAACACAAACTACGAACAATATAATATATATAGTTACACTAAGCCATATGCTTCAGCTGAAGATGTTTTACAAAATAAAGATTGTTTAACCCTAGACTGCAACGATAAATTAATATTATTTGTCGGCGAAAATGACAAGAATATACTTAAACTGTCTATAGAACTGGGCTCTTTTCTGAAAAATAAAAATGTTCCAATTATTGTTGTGAGTGTATTAAATAATCGATATCTAAATACTAATATGTTGAACCACAGGATACAGTTAATCTGTAGTAATTTCAAAAATTGTGAATATCTCGATGTAAAATTTAATTATGAACATGAATATCATTCCCACTACATAAGTTTAATAAGTGAAAAATTAAATTTCAAAATAGATTCTTTAGATTATGATAGTAAATTTTTAGCTTTTAATTGTGTAAAAGAACAAAAATATAAAATATTAATCAATAGACCACACACAAATACAAAAGTATGTAAACAAAAAACTATACTAGATTACTATGCTTTTAAAAAAGTTGACAACATTTTTAAAAATAGGAGTAAATGTCATATAAATTCTAGCTTTCAGAAATCTTCCATATTACCAGGTTGTGAGGAGAATCATTCCTTTCGAGAATAAAGTAATAGTGTTTCATCAAAATATGCAAGGTTTACTTAAGAAAATAGAATTACTAGAGGTCTGTATTGATGAATTTGCTGAAGAAGGCACTTATTTAGATTTCATATGTCTAACTGAAATATTTGTTAAAAGGGGGGATGAAGGAAATATAAGACTTAAAAATTTCGAATTGGCTGCGTCCTACACACGAATAAATAAAAAACGCGGGGGCACTTGCATTTTATGTCGAAATTATGTGGAATTCAAGGAAATTATTGACATAAAGAATTTTGCATTACCGTTTGTATTCGAATGTTGTGCTATTGACATTCCTTCCTATAAAATGGTTATTGTTAGTATCTATAGAAGACCTAAAGAGGACATTAAACTGTTTTTTAAGAAACTCGATCATCTGCTACACATGCTAAGTAAAAAAAAGAATAGAAAAATAGTTATTAGTGGTGATTTTAATATCAATGTATTAGAGGTCAATAATCACTCTGAAAAACTCATTAGAACTATTAGCAGTTACAAGTACTATTTACATATAAAAGAAAAAACCCGTTTAAATTCTTGTTTGGACTTAATTTTCAGCAATGTTGAGAAGGCTGTGGGTAAAACTCATTCTCTTGGAATTTCTGATCATGACACAGGCCAAACAGTAGCATTATCAATAAAAAATAAAATTATCCCTACTCGATCATGGTTCATTTGGAAACGAGATTTTAGTGATGATAATTTAGAAAAATTTCGGGAGTGCCTACAGAGCTTGTCATGGGTGGAGGTTTTTGAAAAGGTCGATTTTAATGAAGCATTTTCTTGCTTTCATGATATGTTGGTATTATTATATAATTTGTGCTTTCCTGTTATTAAAAAAAAGATTACTACGAAGGTTAAAAAATCACGTTGGATTACTAAAGGTATTAGAAAATCATGTATCACGAAACGTAGATTAAGACTTAACTATTATAAGTCTAAAACTCACGAATCTAAAACGAAATACATAACTTATAACAAAACTTTAAAGAAAGCAATAGTACTATCCCAGAAAAATAATAATCTTAAATATATAAGCCAGTCAAAAAATAAATGTAAAGCATCATGGTTGATAATTAATAATAAGACCAATCAATCAATTCAAGCTGATATTAAAATCAATCAAAATGGCAGTATTAAATCTGATCCAGCTGAAGTAGCTGAAATTTTTAATGAATTTTATATTAACTTAGCAGAAAATAATAACACTAGTGACATAGTTAGGACAGATTCACAACCACATAGTATCTTTTTAAAACCTTGTGACCCAAAAGAAGTCATAAATATTATCAAAACATTAAATAAAACAGAAGCTGTTGGTTATGATAATATATCTACTATGATTTTAAAGCGGTGCGACTTTGAATTAGCAATAGTATTGTGTCACTTAATTAACCTATCGTTTGAAACTGGTGTATTCCCCGATAAACTCAAAACATCGATAGTTAAACCTATTTTTAAGAAAAATGATAAGCTCGATCTCAATAACTATCGGCCGATTACCTTGATACCAGTTCTGTCTAAAGTCTTTGAAAAGGCTATGCACTGTAGGTTGATGAAGTACTTAAATAAATACAATATTATTAAAGATAATCAAAATGGCTTTCAAAAGGGTAAATCTACATCATTAGCCGCATTTACGTTAGTTAAATCTATTCTAGCTAACGTGGACAGAGGTAAATTTGTTTCTGCAGTATTTTTTGACATGAGCAAGGCATTTGACTATGTCTCTCATAAAAGACTGTTAACTAAATGCGAAATCTATGGCATCCGGGGTCCAGCTCTCGACTGGATTAAAAGCTATTTAAATCTTAGACTGCAATGTGTCGAGCTGTCTAAATTAAACAGCCATAACGAAATAACTGCATACAGATCTACATTTTCAGTAAATAAGCATGGTGTCCCACAGGGTAGCGTATTGGGTCCCTTGTTATTTTTACTTTATATAAATGACCTGCCCGACGTCATATCTTATAATTGTGTCCTATTTGCAGATGACGTCTCTGTTGTCGTCAACAACGACACAGAGGAAAGACATATAGACGAGCTAAACTCAACTGTTAGCAAGTGTATACATTGGCTTAATGAAAACAATTTGAAAGTAAATGTAAACAAAACAAAATTCCTACAGTTTTATAACAGAAAGAGAAAGAGTAATAAAATTAAGATTGTTTACAATCACGAGCAGATCCATGAGAGTAATAATATCAAATTTCTAGGGATTCAACTTGACAGTAACTGTTCATGGAAGCTTCACTTACAATATGTGAATGGTAGGCTAAACAGTTTTGTATTTGCTTTGTGGAAATTGGCACGAATAACTGACCATAGGACAGCTCTCTTGGCATATCATGGCCATGTAGCGTCGCTACTGCGCTATGGTGTAGTATTATGGGGTAACGCTGTCGATGTTGATGAAATCTTTATTACACAATAGAAATGTATACGGGCTATTTTCAATGAGCCACCTTGGGCTTCTTGTACACCATATTTTAAGAAATATAGACTCCTTACACTGCCATGCATATACATATTGGAAATTTGCAATTTTGTAAAAAATCACATGCATCTGTTTGTAAGGTTTGAGGATTATTATAAACACAGTGAAAGACATATTAATAAATTAGTAATACCAAAATATGTAAAATCGGCTTTGCCGAATCGTAATTCCTTTATAACAGCTACTAATGTTTATAACAAGTTACCAAAGACTATTAGAGATCTAAATGGTAATCTTTTCAATAAAAAACTGAATGACATGTTGGTTGACAAATGTTTTTATTCTCTCCGGGAGTTTTTAGAATATAAGTTTTGACACATCATAAATAAATGACATTATATTAAACAAACGATGACACTGTATTAAGGAATAGGAATAAGAAATAATAGACATGATAAATAATGCACAAATTGAAAATTTATTCTAGTAATTACAATTTTGTTTTTATTTAAAAATTTGCATACCAATTGTTTGGTGAAATATGTGTGACCAATATTAATATTAAGACTTACCCTATATACCATGTTTCTAAGCAAATAAATCATTTCATTTCATTTCATTTCATTTCATTTCATTTCATTTCATTTCATTTCATTTCATTTCATTTCATTTCATTTCATTTCATTTCATTTCATTTCATTTCATTTCATTTCATTTCATTTCATTTCATTTCATTTTCATTTCATTTCATTTCATTTCAAAACGAAAAACAAATTAAATTAATTTAAAACATTACAGTACAGTCCATCTATTTCATTAATTAAATTTATACTTTCCATTAAAATTGTCATTTTGTTTACTATTAGCCATCATATGTATGCTATCCCAGTGCCTAACAATAGGACAGTCTAGTCTTTCTAATATAGTATTCAGAAGACTGCTGGAGCTCTCCCGTACACGGCGCATCAGTGAGACTATTCTTTTGCGTCTTATTGTATAAAAACAATCCACTTTAGCCTCGGCAAACATTCCCGACGCGCTGCATACTTTCCCCTTTTATTTGCAGAACCTTCGTAGCCCCAGCAGCATTCTGAAACTATTATTATACTGGACGCGCAAAGACTTGATGGCTTTTTTTTTTGTAATTCGTCCAAAGGCTGCTGGTGTAGAAGGTCTGGCAGTAAGTTCGAAACAACATTAACTTTACTTCTTTGGAACACCGAGCAAACCTTCTTATAACCATATTAGACCGAACCGCCAAGGCTCTGCGCTCCCTCTCAATATCTTCATTATCACAGAGGTCCTCCGTAACCCAATGGCCCAGGTACTTATATTTCGTGACTCTATTAAGTGGTATATCTCCAATTTTGACCGGAGGTACGTTACTGGGGCTCTTTTTGCCTGCCTTAAAAACAAGTATCTCACTTTTAGTGGTATTATACCTTGGACCATGAGACAACGCATACCTCTCACACATCCCTACAAGCACGTTGAGAGCTCTGACCGCCGGGCACAGCAGAACCATGTTGTCAGCATAAGTAATATTATTCACCATCTTTCCGTCAATTGAACAACCCACTCCCGCTCCACTGAGCGCCTCGATCAACCCATTCACGTAAAGGTTAAAGAGGCGAGGAGAGCTCAGTCCGCCCTGCCTGACGCCGCACTCCAACCCATACTGCGACGAATGTGAGCCAGCCCATTTTACCTTGTTAGTTTGGTTATAGTACCAATATTCTAGGAGGTTCACAACTTCACCCGGCGTATTCGTATCTCTCCGGAGCTTATCCCACAACATATCGTACGACACCAAGTCGAATGCCTTCGACAGGTCCAAAAAGCAGGCGTACACAGGAGTATTCCTTGTTGTGTAGTACTGTACGGTATGCTTCAACCTCAGTACTGCAGTTTCAGTGGAATGCCCCTGCCTGAAACCGAACTGACATTCATTTAACTCTATATGCTTTCCAAGCTGACGGTCAAGCAAACCGTCCGGCACCTTTGCCACTATTGTAGCTAGCGAGATTGGCCTGTAATTGTTCCTTTCGGAGGCATCACCCGTCTTGTTTTTTATTATAGGCACAACGATCGTTTGCATCAGCTCCCGAGGTAAATACGAATGGACGATACAAACATTATACAATAATGCCAAAACTCTTGGCAAATGCACCCCCGCATGCTGCAGATGCTCAATACTGAGACTATCGTGTCCTGGTGATTTACCTCGCTTCATATTTTTGATTACATTATCTACGTCTTTCCCTGTAAATGTTATCAAGTTATAGCTAGAGTCGATCTCAGTATCGGGCGTCCGCAACACGGTTCCAAGTGAAGACTGAACCCTAAAATGATCTTTAAATAATTCGGCAATTCTGGCCGGCTCACACTCACCCCCTACACTTGCCGGAAGACACGACTCACCTGCCAACTTTTTGTGTGTTTCCAAAAACTCTTGAAATCCTTACCCTCGTGATGCGATGCTAGAATATCCATTTGTATTTGTTTCATTATCATGACACCACTTAAGTTTAGACTTAAAGATCCTTCTAGATTCTCTCATTTTATTATATACCTCACTTTTATCTTAAAGTTAATACTTGTTTATAATTAAATTGTGATGTAAGTTTTCGATAAGGTATATGTAGGTACATATATACTCACTTACAAAACCCTGTAGGTATAATAATATCGTTTCCAAGTTCTATTTTGAACCTGAGATAGTATTTACAATTCAATTTAACAAAATTTAAGTTTTTGTAATCTTACTATCTATATTAGGGTTAGGTACTTTAACTAATATAATTTAATATGAACATAATATTAGTCTGAAATAAACAATTTTATATTAATATAATAATAATATTGTTTTTATTTAATCTAATTAACCTCAGTTTACAATCTGTCGGAAAGGGGATACACCTACGTAGTTTCGATTGCTATTGTTGCGACACACGCTGTTTCGAAAACTTCTTGCACTGTCTCATAGTTTCGAAAGCCTATGAATGCGAAATAAGCAGTCACGAAAAACGATTTCACTGCCTCTCCTACGCTCAAATGCTTACGATTTCGATTTATTGAGTCACAAGCTGCGCCCCGCGGTTTCACCCGCGTAAGTCCCGTTCCCGCGCACGTGTAATAAATATTGCAGCGCACGCGACAGAAGCACTGTATAGGGGTTTAGGGTTGAAGTTCCTAGTATTTGATGTTGGAGGTTGGCTACTTCGGGTTCTCCTATTCTGGGATTCTGGAGTAAAAGTCCGATGTAGTTGTGAATCGTGAATCATTGAATCATATTTTATTTACAAATATAGTTATATAAGTACAAAATAATAGTCCCGCAGTTAGCGGTAAATCGAATAAGAATGTAATATTAACAATAGAGAGAGATGGCATGTACAAAAAGTGAGATGGCGAATTACACGTGCCGCGTGACTGAGACGGCGACGTGTTAGAGCGAGAGGGTAAATAGGAACGCGTGGTCGCGTGACGACCGCGGTTATAAATATACCCTGTCTCGCTGAGCTCGCTCATTTGCTCCGGGGTGCTGGTGAAGAAACGTCGTTGCTGCATCGTGGTGAACTTCAAGTGAAGACTGAAGACGTTGCTGTTGTACATGTGGTGATCTTCGTGTGAAGAGGTCGTGGCTGCTGCATCTGTGTTCATGTTTCTTATAAGACCGTAACTTAACGTTCGTGTTTCTTAAGGACGAGGCGCACTTGTTAGTGCGACCTTGACAGCGTAACGTAACGTTTTCTTGTTTCTTGAAGACTGGCTAAACAGTGTAACGCTTCTTGTTTCTTAAAGACTGAGTGATGTCGTAACGTTCTTGTTTCTTATGGGCTGAAGTAAAGCGCACTTTTCAGTGCGACCAGTCCCTGTTTCTTATAGACGTGCTTGTGAGTGATGATGATGATGAGTTGAGTTGAGCCGCTACAGGTGGGTCACCAATTTAGGGTTGAAGTTCCTAGTATTTGATGTTGGAGGTTGGCTACTTCGGGTTCTCCTATTCTGGGATTCTGGAGTAAAAGTCCGATGTAGTTGTGAATCGTGAATCATTGAATCATATTTTATTTACAAATATAGTTATATAAGTACAAAATAATAGTCCCGCAGTTAGCGGTAAATCGAATAAGAATGTAATATTAACAATAGAGAGAGATGGCATGTACAAAAAGTGAGATGGCGAATTACACGTGCCGCGTGACTGAGACGGCGACGTGTTAGAGCGAGAGGGTAAATAGGAACGCGTGGTCGCGTGACGACCGCGGTTATAAATATACCCTGTCTCGCTGAGCTCGCTCATTTGCTCCGGGGTGCTGGTGAAGAAACGTCGTTGCTGCATCGTGGTGAACTTCAACTGAAGACTGAAGACGTTGCTGTTGTACATGTGGTGATCTTCGTGTGAAGAGGTCGTGGCTGCTGCATCTGTGTTCATGTTTCTTATAAGACCGTAACTTAACGTTCGTGTTTCTTAAGGACGAGGCGCACTTGTTAGTGCGACCTTGACAGCGTAACGTAACGTTTTCTTGTTTCTTGAAGACTGGCTAAACAGTGTAACGCTTCTTGTTTCTTAAAGACTGAGTGATGTCGTAACGTTCTTGTTTCTTATGGGCTGAAGTAAAGCGCACTTTTCAGTGCGACCAGTCCCTGTTTCTTATAGACGTGCTTGTGAGTGATGATGATGATGAGTTGAGTTGAGCCGCTACAGGGGCATTTTATTTCCGTTTTTGCACATTTTTAAAGATAGTCCGCTCCTATTGGTCGTTGCGTGTTGTGTTATATAGTTGATGATTGAGTTACTCGATAAATGAAATAATTTATTTATTTCAGTAGTTTCCGAAATTAACGCATTCAAACAATCTAACAATCAAAGAATCAAACTCTTCAGTTTTATAATTAGTACCAATAAATCGAAATTATAAGCATTAAGGCAGGGTCGATTGAGGCAGTGACAACGTTTTCCGCGACTACATAATTCGAGTTCACTAGCTTTCGAAACTATGAGCCAGTAAAAACGTTTTTCGAAACAGCGTTCTTCGCGACTACGAAATTCGCATTCGTAAGCTTTCGTAATTAATTATGAGACAGTGCATTTTTTTTCGCAACAGCGTGTGTCGCAACAATTGCAATCGAAACTACGTAGGTCTGTGTCCCTCCCCATCCTTATTTAGACCTGCGATCATCCTATATTTCACAAATCATAATATTTCCATTTGTTACCACGCAACGCACCTTCTTTTGTGAGAAGTAGGTACATAAAAGGGATACCTAACGTAGTTTCGATTGCCATTGTTGTGTAATCGTTAATAGACCTATTCGATTATCGATTATTGTTTTCTTAGAGTTTGAATCGACAGTTACATGGTTTTTTCTTAAAGAAAGATATAAATTATAAAGCTTAGTTTCGTTGTTGAAACGTTTGGGAAAGTTCGCTCTGTAAGTGTTGACCACAGACTTACAAACTATAGCAGACTCAACATTTAGCTATCCAAAGCGTGACAATTTTACTACAAACAAACGTGAGTAACGTTTGTTTGTAGTAAAATTGCCACACAGACACAAAATACAGGACCGCAATAAGGTCACAGCATCAAATCATTTGTAAATAAAAATCGTATGACTTCTGTGGCGCGTCGGGCAAACCTCAGACTGCAAAGCAGAAGGTTGCGCATTCGACTCCCGCCGTGCCCAACTATTTATCTTGACAAACTTTTGCTGCTGGTTCGTCAATATGTAGGTAGGTAACCTATAATAAATATTATGTATGTATGTATGTTTTAGTACGAGTAAGATTGGATAGACTAAGGTTTTACGAAAACAAAATTTCTTAGCTTCTGTGAATATTTTGAAAAATTAAAACTTTCTTCATTTCACATCTTATTATCAAAACAATATAACGTATAGTAGTTCAATTATATTTTTAATATTAATTTTTACGCTTTCTAGTTTTTGCTCTATGTCATTTCAAACTTACTAAAAAATCACGTTCTTGGGGTAATATCGAATGTCAATGTAAACCATGTCTATTCCTTGTTTATAAAAGACAAAAAAATCAAATCCGATCTTACCGAAAGAAAATTTAAAAAATCTATCCTTTCTATCTACCTATCTATCTCTACCCATAAATAAAAAAAATTAAAAAAGGTATAGGTCGATCAAATTGTCTTCAACATGCACCCCAATGGGGAACCTCTTATCAGGCACCTGATAAGAACTATGTTTATGTTCCTTGGAATTTGAGTACAATTGTAGGATTATGGAATTTATTAACCGGGGCCCGTTTTACCGCTAATTTCAGAAACTACTGAACGGATTTTGACATTATCTTTGCTAGAAACCATTAAAAATATGCTTATGCTTCATTTATATTTTATTGAACTTTCAAACCCGTTTCTTATTGTTGTTGCCTACGAAACCGTGAACCCTGAACATTCATTATTTTGTTAAAGCTGAAAGTTTGTTAGCGTTTGCTTCCAAAACAGGTAAAAACGATGGACCATTCTGAAAATTGGCTTAGAGTACAGGCTTTAGCAGATAATAATACAGTACAGCATTAAAAGTGTATAAAAAAAGTAAAATAAACTCACATCTTGTGTGTTTTCTTCTTTGAATATTGTAGAACAAATATGAGCGGCGGCCTTTAATACAAAACAAATTAGCGGCAAAATGCGTGGAACACAATACACTATTTGCTTTTGGCTGCCAATGTCTTCTATTAATGTTTTATATCCATCGATTTTTAATATTTTCTTTTTTGGGAAACCTGAAACGAAAAATTAGTATGATTTAACTATGAAATGACCTTAAAATGTAATTTAACCAGCAAACATACCTAGTAATCTGAATAATAATAGAGTAATATAATTTCGTTGCCCTGAGTTCGACCCCCTATACTGCTAAAGTACATGAAGTGTCAAATTGCGTCTTTGAGACAATATAATCAATTAATACGACCCCATTTCATTAAAATATCTGGTTCCAACAGTTTTTGAAATGAAGAACATAAATTTCTTTGCAATCTAAAACAACAAAACATGTAAACTTATTTCAGTAAACAAACAAACAAGTACAAAATAGTCGAAGAAAAAATAAAATGTTTTTTTTATATTTACATACCGGTGAAACGTAATTTCAGAAGTTTTATTGTAAGATGCGTTAGAACACATTGGGGCACAACACTTCACCATTCAGAAAGAAAGGGATAGAGCTATACACTATTCCTTCGGTGTGAATGAGACAATGACGTTATTTACACGGATCAATGTGTGCATATAATTATGTTCAGTCTGCTTTAATTTGTACGTCTGTGGTGTTGACATAAACTATATAGACGTACAAATAATTATGCAAGTTATTTGCATCGAAACAGTCAAGTCGTCATAGTTAAAGTCAAGTCTAGGGGATCATTTGTAAACACGGCTGCCATTTATTTACAAAGATTGTTCACGGAGCTTTGGAGACAACACTGAGTATTTTGCACACATTTTTTGCTGATTTTCACTTTCATTCCACTTGTACACCTTCACGAAACTAAATTGATTAATGCCCCCGAAATTAAACAATTTGCACATATTTGAACTAGGTTTCACAAAAATTAAAATTGAGCAACACATCTCCAACTCGTTCCCGCCAAAACTCTCTGCAAATAACTTGCGATAAAATAATACTTGACACTGGCAAATGTCCAAAAGGAATATAGCTATAAAAAAAGACAAAGAAGAAATGCATGCGTTATTAATTTGATTACACGTTAGATAACAAAAGTATCAACTAAACTATCAGTATAGGTTAGTTTGTGCATACGTTATTATCTTTATAGTTTGTGGTTTGTGCTGTGAAAATGAATATTAAAAACCCGTGACGACGACGTTACGTTGCGTTAGCGCCTAGCGCATCAGTATTAGTTTGTGCTTGTGGCTAGTGGTGTTCAAATATTAGCACCTACCTATAATAATTTAATAGTACAGTGTTCTGGGAATAATATAATATATCAGTGAACACAGAGATATAAGCTTTAAATCTCTCCGGTAAACGAGAGGTATAAGAGACTCATTGAGTGAACGAACAGTGTTGTCTGTGCATGGTGTGGTATTTAAGTATACCTATTTATTTGTATTCTCCATCCAAGCAAGATCAAAGAGTAATAATAGGTAATAACTGATAACAGCACTAGTTATAGTTAAAGTGTCTGCTACTCGCTTAAATAGTATAATTCTAGTATAAATCTCTCATCCATGCTTCTTCATACAGACAAGATCTTAAATAGAATCTGAATCTATTTTTAATGTGATAGATAACCGTACATAATATAATTTATTTGGTCTCCGCTTAGTCGTCGGACCTCTGCTAGGAGTAAAGTGTTTTGTGATTCAGACATGCTTATTGATTCGATGAGTGTACTGCGTGCTTGAGGAGCAAGATCTTGTCAACGTCGCTGTTCTCCTTCTGTCGCAGCACCATGGAGTTCTTCGACATCACTCGTCTCACATCAGTCGAAATCAAACTGGAGACGGACTGGACAGGTACGAACATTTATTATTTTCCTTGAATGTAATGGTGGAAGAACTTTACATTAGGAGACGCGAAGGGGTCCACAACCCCTCCACTTCCCACCCGCGGAGACAGTTATTTTAAAGAATTTTAAAATTATTAGTTTGAGGTTAGTTTGTCAGCAAAAAGTAAGGTATAAGCAAGAAAGTTGTATTGAATGCACACGTGAAACTAAAAAGCACTAGAAAATCGGTCCGATGCGATGAGGAGTTCCGTCCCTCTCTAATAGTGTAATTAGAAAGGAACAGCATGATCAAGCTGGGGAGCTCTATCCCTTTTTAATTCTTTCTAATGCTACCTGCATGCCACAAAACCATTACAGCGAAACCGCAGTAATTATTCTGTCTTTACAACAGGCAGTTTCGCTAGTATTCCACTTCTCCTTATGCGGACAAGACATAGAAAAGTTACTGCTTATCCACTGTTATGGTTTCGCGGCGGAGATGTAGTAAGGGCTAGACTCGAAATAATAGTACAAATTCTTCCAGCAGCAGCTGCCGCGGTACGTCAACTGCGTAATAATATAATATACTATACTATATAAAAATAACAAATTCTTTTCCAGTAACTGAACGTACTGAAATCAATAATGAACACAACAAAGATACCTATAATGATGAAGGCAATATCCAAACTCTGACAGAGGAATTAAAGCATGAAGTAGGAAGTTATGATGAAAACAAGAGCAAACCGATGTTACACAATATTGAATGTGATAATTCACACGTATCGTCTAATTTAGAATACATCAACATGTATGATGATATGATAGATGTAGATGATGTTAAATTTGACATTTCGGAGACGTTAGACGATGTTAAAGGCGACACCACTGGTGAATGGAACGATGGAAGAAATCAAGCATCATCGAGTGAGGATATATCTCTCTTACAAAGACTCCGACCCAGAAAGAGAGTCAGGCTGAATGATGACAACGAAGGTAAGTGCCTGTAGTCAATAGCATGTTTCATGTGTACCTGCTGTGTACGTACATGCAACATTAAAAAAGTGTCTGTACCATTTAATTGACCGAACGAGCGAAGCGAGTGAGGTCCAGTGTAGACGGGCCTGGCGCTTGTATCTTTGTTTGTTCCACAATAACTTAAGTATCGTAGCTCCGATCTTCATGAATTTTGGTATGTGCGTAGTTTAGGTCAATAGAATATATGAGTTCGAAGATGAGCCGGATCGGTAGGGGTAGGGGTTGGGGAGATAGGGGGTCGTGATGTCTCAGTTTGGGGCCAACTACTACTTGACCAAACGAGCGAAGCGAGTAAGGTCCAGTGTAGACGAGCCTGGCGCATGTATCTTTGTATGTTTGTTCGGGGCGAACTACTAGTATACTAGGAATTCGCCCTGAATTTAGACCTCACGACCCAAGATTCGTCGAACAAACAAACAAAGGTTCAAGCGCCAGGCCTGTCTACACTGGACCTCACTCGCTTCGCTTGTTCGGATAATAAACCTCAACCTTTTGAATTTTTGAAAGAAATACAAAGAAACTTTTTAGCCGATCTAATACATACATACTGATAGACAAAAGCATATATTGCCAGACTTGAAGCAGGTCAATATTGATACTAATGTAGTGAACTGTGATTGTGATGCACCCTATACTCATTGTTGATATATCTGACAGACCATCCCCCATACATACGTCGAGAGAAACAGAAACTGACGATATCGGAACACCTCAGCGGTAACACCGACCGACAAACGGACAAACTTCAAACTACTAACAAAGTGTGTACAGAAGCCCATTTAAAGACACGCTCTACTGGTAAAGTGACGCAGTTTGTGTGCAATTACTGTCATCGTATATATAAAATAAAATATAATTTGCAACAGCATTTATTGACACATACTGATGAAAAACCATTCTCATGTGATAAGTATGATTTTGAATGTAGTCGTAAAGGTAATTTAAAAGGTCATTTATTGACACATAGTCGTAAAAAACCATTCTCATGCGATAAATGTGATTATAAATGTAGTCATAAAGGTTATTTAAAATCGCATTTATTGACACATACTGGTGAAAAACCGTTCTCATGCGATAAGTGTGATTATAAATGTGGTTATAAAAGTAGTTTAAAAACGCATTTATTTACACACACTAGTGAAAAACCGTTTTCATGCGATAAATGTAATTATAAATGTAGTCGCAAATGCAGATTAAAAAGGCATTTATTGACACATACTGGTGAAAAATCGGTCTCATGCGATAAGTGTGATTTTAAATGTTATCATAAAGATAATTTAAAATCGCATTTTTTGACACATACTGGTGAAAAACCGTTCTCATGCGATAAGTGTGATTATAAATGTAGTAAAAAAAGTAATTTAAAAACGCATTTATTGACACACACTAGTGAAAAACCGTTGTCATGCGATAAATGTGATTTTAAATGTAGTCTCAAATACAGATTAAAATCGCATTTATTGACACATACTGGTGAAAAACCGTTCTCATGCGATAAATGTGATTTTAAATGTAGTCACAAATGCAATTTAAAAAGGCATTTATTGACACATACTGGTAAAAAACGGTTCTCATGCGATAAATGTGATTATAAATGTAGTCATAAAGGTTATTTAAAATCGCATTTATTGACACATACTGGTGGAAAACTGTTCTCATGCGATAAGTGTGATTATAAATGTGGTTATAAAAGTAATTTAAAAACGCATTTATTTACACACACTAGTGAAAAACCGTTCTCATGCGATAAATGTGATTTTAAATGTAGTCACAAATGCAATTTAAAAAGGCATTTATTGACACATACTGGTAAAAAACGGTTCTCATGCGATAAATGTGATTATAAATGTAGTCAAAAAAGTAATTTGAAAACGCATTTATTGACACACAATAGTGCAAAACCGTTTTCATGCAATAAGTGTAATTATAAATGTAAAAAAGAAGATCATTTAACAAAGCATTTATTGCGACATAGTCATAAATAGAAGATGATACAAAGGGGGAACAAGGACAAATTATTTGTGTCAGCGATTGTTTTGTTTCAACCCGAGCGGAGCGAAGGATTCTAAGGTAGAATCGTGAGCGCATCGAAGGTGTACGGTTTCACACATTTGACTACATTAGCAATAACCATTTGTTTCCTTCTTTTTAACGTTAGTACGCGACCAACCCGCACAGACTTTTTGATTTTACGAGCTAGCTCAAGGACTAATTGATGTCACATTCCTGAAATTAAACTTTATTTATTTTTATTTTTATTTATTTATTCGTATGGCATATTACAATTCGTTCACCTATAAATAAGAGACAAACAAACATGATTAAGACTACAATAAAACTAATTGCTGGATCCAATGGATGGCGTCATTTTTAAGGGAGAACAGATCTGCAGGGTCGCCATGAAATTAAGTGAGTGGACAGTATCGAACCACATGCTCAACGTCCTGAACAGCAGCCCCACACGCACACTCCGACGACACTCTCCATCCGCACAAAGACAGGAAGGCATTGCTCCGTCCGCATCCAGTTCGCACCCTATTGAGCTGGCACCACTCCCTTCTCGGGAGCTCAAAACCAGCTGGCTTGTGTGTGGGGTTGATGACAACTCCCATGGTATTTGGAGGTTTTGCGGTCCACTCCTCAATCCATTTTGTAGCGGTATTGAAATTACCGCACGTGCAGTCTGGTAAGGAGGGTGACGTGATTTCAGTCGGTGGGGTGGTGGTTCAGTGAACTCTGAGTAAATCGGCAGGTGAGGCCCTCCATAGACTTTCCGAGCTTCCCGTAGTAGTATTTCTTTCCTCCTAAGATGAGGTGGCGTTATGTGGCTCAAAACGGGTAGCCACTGGAGAGGAGTACATTTTATGGTTCCAGATATACATCTCATGGTTTGGTTCAGCTGAGCATTATGATTGTACATGTGCGCTGTTAGTCCATACCGGTGCACAGTATTCAGCCGTTGAATATACCAGGCTGAGCCCAGTTGTACGGAGTACATCGGCGCTTGCTCCCCAGGTAGTGCCTGCAAGCCTATGCAAAATGTTGTTTCTAGTCTGAAGCTTTTTACACAGCCTATCCACATGCGAAGCGTAAGTGAGGCTTCGGTCCAGAGTCACGCCTAGGTATTTTGGCGTGGGATTGTAGTTTACTGTGGATCCAGCAAGCTTGACCTGTGGCTCATATTTTGCCATACAATTAGACAAGTGGAATGCAGTTATTTCTGTTTTAGCAGCGTTGGGAACCAATCTCCATTTTTTAAGTAATTATCTAGTATGTCTAAGTCCTTATTGAGCATTTCCTCAGATGGTTTGAAGGTCTGGTGTTGGGAAGCTATAGCGATGTCGTCAGCATAAATAAATTTACGACTCTGTATTTCTGGAAGGTCATGCATGTAGAGGTTGAACAACAGAGGGGCTAGAACCGATCCCTGCGGTAGGCCGTTGTTCAGTTTCCTAGTACGGCTTTTAGTATTGCTGAGGTAAACCCGAAACTCACGGTTACTGAGCATGCTATTCAACAGTCCCACCATTCTTCTACAAGGTACCGCTTTCATGAGCTTGAAGATAAGTCCCTGGCGCCAGACTGTGTCGTATGCTGCTGATAGATCTATAAAGACAGCAACTGTTTTCAGTTTATTTTGAAATCCCGCTTCAATGTGCGTTGTTAGGGCCATTACCTGGTCAGCACAGTTACGACCATTACGGAAACCCGCTTGTTCCACAGGCACCACACTATCGATGAGAAGCATGACACGATTATAGACAAGTCTCTCCAACAGTTTGTAGACGCAGCTCAGAAGGACGATGGGACGGTAACTCTTCGGATCATCCGCAGGTTTTTGGGGTTTCAAAATTGCTATTATCTTTGTTCTGTTGAAGTCGCGAGGTAATCTGTTGTTCAATAGGATGTCTGTGTAGAAACATCGCAACCATTTTCTGCTCTTAGGGCCCAAGTGCTTTAAGAATTCATTATACACTCCGTCGAAGCCGGCCGCTTTGTTAAGTGGCAATCGCTTTATAGCGGAATCCGTTTCGTCTTGAGAGAATTCTTTCGACAGTTGGTCGTCGATTGGTAGCGATGTTCTAATTTGTTTTGCATAGAACTTAGTCTTTTGAGTATCAGCTTTTTGGCCTTTAACTCTGGATACTTCTACTATTCTATTAGCAATATCGTTTGCCAATGGCAACGAGCCGCCAACAGGATCTGCTCCAGACTTGCCCGACAGCTTATTCAGATCCACTGCTTGTCGAGCAATGGACAACGAAGCTCGTGCTCGTGACACTTGTAAATCATCCCTAATACTTACAAAATTTTACTTAGATAGATAGATTCATACCTTATTTGCTCAACCAACAATTATAATCAGTATACATCAAAATGAAGGCAAACTTATACGCAGAAAGTTTAACTAAGAGTAAAACGTTGTACAAATGGGCGACAGTATCGTCTTATACAGCGTGTTCCGACGATGACCATTTAAGCCGAAAGTGTTGGTTCTAGACGTCTAGGCGAACAACTTTTGAAAATTCGAAGCAGTTTTCGAAAATTTTAGGTTTAAAGTTTACTTGAAAATCAGCTATTTCTTAGAGTTAGAGGTCATTGTGCTTTCATTCAGTTTGGACAACTACAATCAAAACTTTATTAACCTTTATTTTCAAAAACAGTTACTTTTTCAATAAAATATTAACTCAAAAATTTAGAAAAAGAAAATGTTTAATTGTTAAAAGTTGTTCTACTAGACGTCTAGAGCAACCCCCTTTCGGCTTAAATGGTCATCGTCGGACCACGCTGTACCTATAATATCGGGATATTGACCACGTAGATATGTTTGTTATGAAAACGACCATGTGTGTTTAAAATCGTAAAAATACTCCAACGAACTCGAATAATATATATGGAAGTAGCAATCCTTTGAAAATATGTTCCACGCAAATGGTGGTTGCGGGGCCTAGAACGATGATTCGACCGCCAGTCTGTCACTAAAGATCGTCCGCCATTGGTAGGTCCAAAGGTCGATCATACGCAATACTGTACGGAACATGTCAGTGTGTGCATCTGCTGCTGTGTCACCGTGGAACATGGTTTTATCAAATTTAATAGGGAAGTTAGATCTCCATTCTATTTATTCTGCATACAGATACTTATCGTACTTCGATAAAAGTAAACAAGTGAAGATGCGTTATGGTCTAACATTTCCTATTCGATAAATGAGTTAGAAACACTTAGGTATTTGCAAATACACACTCTTACTGAAACATTCGTATTGTCGAAATTCGTAATGTGTGAGCATTAGTATATTTGCAAGTCGCTAAAATCTGTCACAATGCCGTGCGACAGAGATAGTTAGACGTTCCAGACTACAGCGCGAACGAGATAGCAACCACACAACCGAAACCAAATCACTCGCGCATCCTTACGTATATAAAATTCTATCTCTTTTTTTCAAATATATATTCATTACAATAATTTTGTAGATTAATTCGAGTATTTATTGATAAGATAAGCTTGATAAGTGATTGCCGACGATTTGTTTTGTTTTCCTGAATTATTCAGGCACTTAAAATATACGCAGGGAGGCAATGGCAGGCATTGAGACGAGCCGACAGTGCGGTAGTGTACGTGCGTACAGGGCAACGGTTCCACAACCAACTGAAGCCAGTGTGCCGGCTCGTCACAGTTTAGTCGTCGCATTTGTAGTGACTATTCGCCGCATCTTCACCTATTTACTTTTAAGTATAATATAATAATAATAATAATTTTATTTCAGATAAAGAATCCATATGTTACAATTACTATACTTAAAACAAATTAAATTAAATTATTTAAATTAGTTTACATTAAATTATATTAGATTAAAATGAATTAGATTAGATTAAAACGAAAAACAAATTAAATTAATTTAAAACATTACAGTACAGTCCATCTATTTCATTAATTAAATTTATACTTTCCATTAAAATTGTCATTTTGTTTACCATTATTTTGCCATCATATGTATGCTATTCTAGTGCCTAACAATAGGACAGTCTAGTCTTTCTAATATAGTATTCAGAAGACTGCTGGAGCTCTCCCGTACACGGCGCATCAGTGAGACTATTCTTTTGCGTCTTATTGTATAAAAACAATCCACTTTAGCCTCGGCAAACATTCCCGACGCGCTGCATACTTTCCCCTTTTATTTGCAGAACCTTCGTAGCCCCAGCAGCATTCTGAAACTATTATTATACTGGACGCGCAAAGACTTGATGGCTTTTTTTTTTGTAATTCGTCCAAAGGCTGCTGGTGTAGAAGGTCTGGCAGTAAGTTCGAAACAACATTAACTTTACTTCTTTGGAACACCGAGCAAACCTTCTTATAACCATATTAGACCGAACCGCCAAGGCTCTGCGCTCCCTCTCAATATCTTCATTATCACAGAGGTCCTCCGTAACCCAATGGCCCAGGTACTTATATTTCGTGACTCTATTAAGTGGTATATCTCCAATTTTGACCGGAGGTACGTTACTGGGGCTCTTTTTGCCTGCCTTAAAAACAAGTATCTCACTTTTAGTGGTATTATACCTTGGACCATGAGACAACGCATACCTCTCACACATCCCTACAAGCACGTTGAGAGCTCTGACCGCCGGGCACAGCAGAACCATGTTGTCAGCATAAGTAATATTATTCACCATCTTTCCGTCAATTGAACAACCCACTCCCGCTCCACTGAGCGCCTCGATCAACCCATTCACGTAAAGGTTAAAGAGGCGAGGAGAGCTCAGTCCGCCCTGCCTGACGCCGCACTCCAACCCATACTGCGACGAATGTGAGCCAGCCCATTTTACCTTGTTAGTTTGGTTATAGTACCAATATTCTAGGAGGTTCACAACTTCACCCGGCGTATTCGTATCTCTCCGGAGCTTATCCCACAACATATCGTACGACACCAAGTCGAATGCCTTCGACAGGTCCAAAAAGCAGGCGTACACAGGAGTATTCCTTGTTGTGTAGTACTGTACGGTATGCTTCAACCTCAGTACTGCAGTTTCAGTGGAATGCCCCTGCCTGAAACCGAACTGACATTCATTTAACTCTATATGCTTTCCAAGCTGACGGTCAAGCAAACCGTCCGGCACCTTTGCCACTATTGTAGCTAGCGAGATTGGCCTGTAATTGTTCCTTTCGGAGGCATCACCCGTCTTGTTTTTTATTATAGGCACAACGATCGTTTGCATCAGCTCCCGAGGTAAATACGAATGGACGATACAAACATTATACAATAATGCCAAAACTCTTGGCAAATGCACCCCCGCATGCTGCAGATGCTCAATACTGAGACTATCGTGTCCTGGTGATTTACCTCGCTTCATATTTTTGATTACATTATCTACGTCTTTCCCTGTAAATGTTATCAAGTTATAGCTAGAGTCGATCTCAGTATCGGGCGTCCGCAACACGGTTCCAAGTGAAGACTGAACCCTAAAATGATCTTTAAATAATTCGGCAATTCTGGCCGGCTCACACTCACCCCCTACACTTGCCGGAAGACACGACTCACCTGCCAACTTTTTGTGTGTTTCCAAAAACTCTTGAAATCCTTACCCTCGTGATGCGATGCTAGAATATCCATTTGTATTTGTTTCATTATCATGACACCACTTAAGTTTAGACTTAAAGATCCTTCTAGATTCTCTCATTTTATTATATACCTCACTTTTATCTTAAAGTTAATACTTGTTTATAATTAAATTGTGATGTAAGTTTTCGATAAGGTATATGTAGGTACATATATACTCACTTACAAAACCCTGTAGGTATAATAATATCGTTTCCAAGTTCTATTTTGAACCTGAGATAGTATTTACAATTCAATTTAACAAAATTTAAGTTTTTGTAATCTTACTATCTATATTAGGGTTAGGTACTTTAACTAATATAATTTAATATGAACATAATATTAGTCTGAAATAAACAATTTTATATTAATATAATAATAATATTGTTTTTATTTAATCTAATTAACCTCAGTTTACAATCTGTCGGAAAGGGGATACACCTACGTAGTTTCGATTGCTATTGTTGCGACACACGCTGTTTCGAAAACTTCTTGCACTGTCTCATAGTTTCGAAAGCCTATGAATGCGAAATAAGCAGTCACGAAAAACGATTTCACTGCCTCTCCTACGCTCAAATGCTTACGATTTCGATTTATTGAGTCACAAGCTGCGCCCCGCGGTTTCACCCGCGTAAGTCCCGTTCCCGCGCACGTGTAATAAATATTGCAGCGCACGCGACAGAAGCACTGTATAGGGGTTTAGGGTTGAAGTTCCTAGTATTTGATGTTGGAGGTTGGCTACTTCGGGTTCTCCTATTCTGGGATTCTGGAGTAAAAGTCCGATGTAGTTGTGAATCGTGAATCATTGAATCATATTTTATTTACAAATATAGTTATATAAGTACAAAATAATAGTCCCGCAGTTAGCGGTAAATCGAATAAGAATGTAATATTAACAATAGAGAGAGATGGCATGTACAAAAAGTGAGATGGCGAATTACACGTGCCGCGTGACTGAGACGGCGACGTGTTAGAGCGAGAGGGTAAATAGGAACGCGTGGTCGCGTGACGACCGCGGTTATAAATATACCCTGTCTCGCTGAGCTCGCTCATTTGCTCCGGGGTGCTGGTGAAGAAACGTCGTTGCTGCATCGTGGTGAACTTCAAGTGAAGACTGAAGACGTTGCTGTTGTACATGTGGTGATCTTCGTGTGAAGAGGTCGTGGCTGCTGCATCTGTGTTCATGTTTCTTATAAGACCGTAACTTAACGTTCGTGTTTCTTAAGGACGAGGCGCACTTGTTAGTGCGACCTTGACAGCGTAACGTAACGTTTTCTTGTTTCTTGAAGACTGGCTAAACAGTGTAACGCTTCTTGTTTCTTAAAGACTGAGTGATGTCGTAACGTTCTTGTTTCTTATGGGCTGAAGTAAAGCGCACTTTTCAGTGCGACCAGTCCCTGTTTCTTATAGACGTGCTTGTGAGTGATGATGATGATGAGTTGAGTTGAGCCGCTACAGGTGGGTCACCAATTTAGGGTTGAAGTTCCTAGTATTTGATGTTGGAGGTTGGCTACTTCGGGTTCTCCTATTCTGGGATTCTGGAGTAAAAGTCCGATGTAGTTGTGAATCGTGAATCATTGAATCATATTTTATTTACAAATATAGTTATATAAGTACAAAATAATAGTCCCGCAGTTAGCGGTAAATCGAATAAGAATGTAATATTAACAATAGAGAGAGATGGCATGTACAAAAAGTGAGATGGCGAATTACACGTGCCGCGTGACTGAGACGGCGACGTGTTAGAGCGAGAGGGTAAATAGGAACGCGTGGTCGCGTGACGACCGCGGTTATAAATATACCCTGTCTCGCTGAGCTCGCTCATTTGCTCCGGGGTGCTGGTGAAGAAACGTCGTTGCTGCATCGTGGTGAACTTCAACTGAAGACTGAAGACGTTGCTGTTGTACATGTGGTGATCTTCGTGTGAAGAGGTCGTGGCTGCTGCATCTGTGTTCATGTTTCTTATAAGACCGTAACTTAACGTTCGTGTTTCTTAAGGACGAGGCGCACTTGTTAGTGCGACCTTGACAGCGTAACGTAACGTTTTCTTGTTTCTTGAAGACTGGCTAAACAGTGTAACGCTTCTTGTTTCTTAAAGACTGAGTGATGTCGTAACGTTCTTGTTTCTTATGGGCTGAAGTAAAGCGCACTTTTCAGTGCGACCAGTCCCTGTTTCTTATAGACGTGCTTGTGAGTGATGATGATGATGAGTTGAGTTGAGCCGCTACAGGGGCATTTTATTTCCGTTTTTGCACATTTTTAAAGATAGTCCGCTCCTATTGGTCGTTGCGTGTTGTGTTATATAGTTGATGATTGAGTTACTCGATAAATGAAATAATTTATTTATTTCAGTAGTTTCCGAAATTAACGCATTCAAACAATCTAACAATCAAAGAATCAAACTCTTCAGTTTTATAATTAGTACCAATAAATCGAAATTATAAGCATTAAGGCAGGGTCGATTGAGGCAGTGACAACGTTTTCCGCGACTACATAATTCGAGTTCACTAGCTTTCGAAACTATGAGCCAGTAAAAACGTTTTTCGAAACAGCGTTCTTCGCGACTACGAAATTCGCATTCGTAAGCTTTCGTAATTAATTATGAGACAGTGCATTTTTTTTCGCAACAGCGTGTGTCGCAACAATTGCAATCGAAACTACGTAGGTCTGTGTCCCTCCCCATCCTTATTTAGACCTGCGATCATCCTATATTTCACAAATCATAATATTTCCATTTGTTACCACGCAACGCACCTTCTTTTGTGAGAAGTAGGTACATAAAAGGGATACCTAACGTAGTTTCGATTGCCATTGTTGTGTAATCGTTAATAGACCTATTCGATTATCGATTATTGTTTTCTTAGAGTTTGAATCGACAGTTACATGGTTTTTTCTTAAAGAAAGATATAAATTATAAAGCTTAGTTTCGTTGTTGAAACGTTTGGGAAAGTTCGCTCTGTAAGTGTTGACCACAGACTTACAAACTATAGCAGACTCAACATTTAGCTATCCAAAGCGTGACAATTTTACTACAAACAAACGTGAGTAACGTTTGTTTGTAGTAAAATTGCCACACAGACACAAAATACAGGACCGCAATAAGGTCACAGCATCAAATCATTTGTAAATAAAAATCGTATGACTTCTGTGGCGCGTCGGGCAAACCTCAGACTGCAAAGCAGAAGGTTGCGCATTCGACTCCCGCCGTGCCCAACTATTTATCTTGACAAACTTTTGCTGCTGGTTCGTCAATATGTAGGTAGGTAACCTATAATAAATATTATGTATGTATGTATGTTTTAGTACGAGTAAGATTGGATAGACTAAGGTTTTACGAAAACAAAATTTCTTAGCTTCTGTGAATATTTTGAAAAATTAAAACTTTCTTCATTTCACATCTTATTATCAAAACAATATAACGTATAGTAGTTCAATTATATTTTTAATATTAATTTTTACGCTTTCTAGTTTTTGCTCTATGTCATTTCAAACTTACTAAAAAATCACGTTCTTGGGGTAATATCGAATGTCAATGTAAACCATGTCTATTCCTTGTTTATAAAAGACAAAAAAATCAAATCCGATCTTACCGAAAGAAAATTTAAAAAATCTATCCTTTCTATCTACCTATCTATCTCTACCCATAAATAAAAAAAATTAAAAAAGGTATAGGTCGATCAAATTGTCTTCAACATGCACCCCAATGGGGAACCTCTTATCAGGCACCTGATAAGAACTATGTTTATGTTCCTTGGAATTTGAGTACAATTGTAGGATTATGGAATTTATTAACCGGGGCCCGTTTTACCGCTAATTTCAGAAACTACTGAACGGATTTTGACATTATCTTTGCTAGAAACCATTAAAAATATGCTTATGCTTCATTTATATTTTATTGAACTTTCAAACCCGTTTCTTATTGTTGTTGCCTACGAAACCGTGAACCCTGAACATTCATTATTTTGTTAAAGCTGAAAGTTTGTTAGCGTTTGCTTCCAAAACAGGTAAAAACGATGGACCATTCTGAAAATTGGCTTAGAGTACAGGCTTTAGCAGATAATAATACAGTACAGCATTAAAAGTGTATAAAAAAAGTAAAATAAACTCACATCTTGTGTGTTTTCTTCTTTGAATATTGTAGAACAAATATGAGCGGCGGCCTTTAATACAAAACAAATTAGCGGCAAAATGCGTGGAACACAATACACTATTTGCTTTTGGCTGCCAATGTCTTCTATTAATGTTTTATATCCATCGATTTTTAATATTTTCTTTTTTGGGAAACCTGAAACGAAAAATTAGTATGATTTAACTATGAAATGACCTTAAAATGTAATTTAACCAGCAAACATACCTAGTAATCTGAATAATAATAGAGTAATATAATTTCGTTGCCCTGAGTTCGACCCCCTATACTGCTAAAGTACATGAAGTGTCAAATTGCGTCTTTGAGACAATATAATCAATTAATACGACCCCATTTCATTAAAATATCTGGTTCCAACAGTTTTTGAAATGAAGAACATAAATTTCTTTGCAATCTAAAACAACAAAACATGTAAACTTATTTCAGTAAACAAACAAACAAGTACAAAATAGTCGAAGAAAAAATAAAATGTTTTTTTTATATTTACATACCGGTGAAACGTAATTTCAGAAGTTTTATTGTAAGATGCGTTAGAACACATTGGGGCACAACACTTCACCATTCAGAAAGAAAGGGATAGAGCTATACACTATTCCTTCGGTGTGAATGAGACAATGACGTTATTTACACGGATCAATGTGTGCATATAATTATGTTCAGTCTGCTTTAATTTGTACGTCTGTGGTGTTGACATAAACTATATAGACGTACAAATAATTATGCAAGTTATTTGCATCGAAACAGTCAAGTCGTCATAGTTAAAGTCAAGTCTAGGGGATCATTTGTAAACACGGCTGCCATTTATTTACAAAGATTGTTCACGGAGCTTTGGAGACAACACTGAGTATTTTGCACACATTTTTTGCTGATTTTCACTTTCATTCCACTTGTACACCTTCACGAAACTAAATTGATTAATGCCCCCGAAATTAAACAATTTGCACATATTTGAACTAGGTTTCACAAAAATTAAAATTGAGCAACACATCTCCAACTCGTTCCCGCCAAAACTCTCTGCAAATAACTTGCGATAAAATAATACTTGACACTGGCAAATGTCCAAAAGGAATATAGCTATAAAAAAAGACAAAGAAGAAATGCATGCGTTATTAATTTGATTACACGTTAGATAACAAAAGTATCAACTAAACTATCAGTATAGGTTAGTTTGTGCATACGTTATTATCTTTATAGTTTGTGGTTTGTGCTGTGAAAATGAATATTAAAAACCCGTGACGACGACGTTACGTTGCGTTAGCGCCTAGCGCATCAGTATTAGTTTGTGCTTGTGGCTAGTGGTGTTCAAATATTAGCACCTACCTATAATAATTTAATAGTACAGTGTTCTGGGAATAATATAATATATCAGTGAACACAGAGATATAAGCTTTAAATCTCTCCGGTAAACGAGAGGTATAAGAGACTCATTGAGTGAACGAACAGTGTTGTCTGTGCATGGTGTGGTATTTAAGTATACCTATTTATTTGTATTCTCCATCCAAGCAAGATCAAAGAGTAATAATAGGTAATAACTGATAACAGCACTAGTTATAGTTAAAGTGTCTGCTACTCGCTTAAATAGTATAATTCTAGTATAAATCTCTCATCCATGCTTCTTCATACAGACAAGATCTTAAATAGAATCTGAATCTATTTTTAATGTGATAGATAACCGTACATAATATAATTTATTTGGTCTCCGCTTAGTCGTCGGACCTCTGCTAGGAGTAAAGTGTTTTGTGATTCAGACATGCTTATTGATTCGATGAGTGTACTGCGTGCTTGAGGAGCAAGATCTTGTCAACGTCGCTGTTCTCCTTCTGTCGCAGCACCATGGAGTTCTTCGACATCACTCGTCTCACATCAGTCGAAATCAAACTGGAGACGGACTGGACAGGTACGAACATTTATTATTTTCCTTGAATGTAATGGTGGAAGAACTTTACATTAGGAGACGCGAAGGGGTCCACAACCCCTCCACTTCCCACCCGCGGAGACAGTTATTTTAAAGAATTTTAAAATTATTAGTTTGAGGTTAGTTTGTCAGCAAAAAGTAAGGTATAAGCAAGAAAGTTGTATTGAATGCACACGTGAAACTAAAAAGCACTAGAAAATCGGTCCGATGCGATGAGGAGTTCCGTCCCTCTCTAATAGTGTAATTAGAAAGGAACAGCATGATCAAGCTGGGGAGCTCTATCCCTTTTTAATTCTTTCTAATGCTACCTGCATGCCACAAAACCATTACAGCGAAACCGCAGTAATTATTCTGTCTTTACAACAGGCAGTTTCGCTAGTATTCCACTTCTCCTTATGCGGACAAGACATAGAAAAGTTACTGCTTATCCACTGTTATGGTTTCGCGGCGGAGATGTAGTAAGGGCTAGACTCGAAATAATAGTACAAATTCTTCCAGCAGCAGCTGCCGCGGTACGTCAACTGCGTAATAATATAATATACTATACTATATAAAAATAACAAATTCTTTTCCAGTAACTGAACGTACTGAAATCAATAATGAACACAACAAAGATACCTATAATGATGAAGGCAATATCCAAACTCTGACAGAGGAATTAAAGCATGAAGTAGGAAGTTATGATGAAAACAAGAGCAAACCGATGTTACACAATATTGAATGTGATAATTCACACGTATCGTCTAATTTAGAATACATCAACATGTATGATGATATGATAGATGTAGATGATGTTAAATTTGACATTTCGGAGACGTTAGACGATGTTAAAGGCGACACCACTGGTGAATGGAACGATGGAAGAAATCAAGCATCATCGAGTGAGGATATATCTCTCTTACAAAGACTCCGACCCAGAAAGAGAGTCAGGCTGAATGATGACAACGAAGGTAAGTGCCTGTAGTCAATAGCATGTTTCATGTGTACCTGCTGTGTACGTACATGCAACATTAAAAAAGTGTCTGTACCATTTAATTGACCGAACGAGCGAAGCGAGTGAGGTCCAGTGTAGACGGGCCTGGCGCTTGTATCTTTGTTTGTTCCACAATAACTTAAGTATCGTAGCTCCGATCTTCATGAATTTTGGTATGTGCGTAGTTTAGGTCAATAGAATATATGAGTTCGAAGATGAGCCGGATCGGTAGGGGTAGGGGTTGGGGAGATAGGGGGTCGTGATGTCTCAGTTTGGGGCCAACTACTACTTGACCAAACGAGCGAAGCGAGTAAGGTCCAGTGTAGACGAGCCTGGCGCATGTATCTTTGTATGTTTGTTCGGGGCGAACTACTAGTATACTAGGAATTCGCCCTGAATTTAGACCTCACGACCCAAGATTCGTCGAACAAACAAACAAAGGTTCAAGCGCCAGGCCTGTCTACACTGGACCTCACTCGCTTCGCTTGTTCGGATAATAAACCTCAACCTTTTGAATTTTTGAAAGAAATACAAAGAAACTTTTTAGCCGATCTAATACATACATACTGATAGACAAAAGCATATATTGCCAGACTTGAAGCAGGTCAATATTGATACTAATGTAGTGAACTGTGATTGTGATGCACCCTATACTCATTGTTGATATATCTGACAGACCATCCCCCATACATACGTCGAGAGAAACAGAAACTGACGATATCGGAACACCTCAGCGGTAACACCGACCGACAAACGGACAAACTTCAAACTACTAACAAAGTGTGTACAGAAGCCCATTTAAAGACACGCTCTACTGGTAAAGTGACGCAGTTTGTGTGCAATTACTGTCATCGTATATATAAAATAAAATATAATTTGCAACAGCATTTATTGACACATACTGATGAAAAACCATTCTCATGTGATAAGTATGATTTTGAATGTAGTCGTAAAGGTAATTTAAAAGGTCATTTATTGACACATAGTCGTAAAAAACCATTCTCATGCGATAAATGTGATTATAAATGTAGTCATAAAGGTTATTTAAAATCGCATTTATTGACACATACTGGTGAAAAACCGTTCTCATGCGATAAGTGTGATTATAAATGTGGTTATAAAAGTAGTTTAAAAACGCATTTATTTACACACACTAGTGAAAAACCGTTTTCATGCGATAAATGTAATTATAAATGTAGTCGCAAATGCAGATTAAAAAGGCATTTATTGACACATACTGGTGAAAAATCGGTCTCATGCGATAAGTGTGATTTTAAATGTTATCATAAAGATAATTTAAAATCGCATTTTTTGACACATACTGGTGAAAAACCGTTCTCATGCGATAAGTGTGATTATAAATGTAGTAAAAAAAGTAATTTAAAAACGCATTTATTGACACACACTAGTGAAAAACCGTTGTCATGCGATAAATGTGATTTTAAATGTAGTCTCAAATACAGATTAAAATCGCATTTATTGACACATACTGGTGAAAAACCGTTCTCATGCGATAAATGTGATTTTAAATGTAGTCACAAATGCAATTTAAAAAGGCATTTATTGACACATACTGGTAAAAAACGGTTCTCATGCGATAAATGTGATTATAAATGTAGTCATAAAGGTTATTTAAAATCGCATTTATTGACACATACTGGTGGAAAACTGTTCTCATGCGATAAGTGTGATTATAAATGTGGTTATAAAAGTAATTTAAAAACGCATTTATTTACACACACTAGTGAAAAACCGTTCTCATGCGATAAATGTGATTTTAAATGTAGTCACAAATGCAATTTAAAAAGGCATTTATTGACACATACTGGTAAAAAACGGTTCTCATGCGATAAATGTGATTATAAATGTAGTCAAAAAAGTAATTTGAAAACGCATTTATTGACACACAATAGTGCAAAACCGTTTTCATGCAATAAGTGTAATTATAAATGTAAAAAAGAAGATCATTTAACAAAGCATTTATTGCGACATAGTCATAAATAGAAGATGATACAAAGGGGGAACAAGGACAAATTATTTGTGTCAGCGATTGTTTTGTTTCAACCCGAGCGGAGCGAAGGATTCTAAGGTAGAATCGTGAGCGCATCGAAGGTGTACGGTTTCACACATTTGACTACATTAGCAATAACCATTTGTTTCCTTCTTTTTAACGTTAGTACGCGACCAACCCGCACAGACTTTTTGATTTTACGAGCTAGCTCAAGGACTAATTGATGTCACATTCCTGAAATTAAACTTTATTTATTTTTATTTTTATTTATTTATTCGTATGGCATATTACAATTCGTTCACCTATAAATAAGAGACAAACAAACATGATTAAGACTACAATAAAACTAATTGCTGGATCCAATGGATGGCGTCATTTTTAAGGGAGAACAGATCTGCAGGGTCGCCATGAAATTAAGTGAGTGGACAGTATCGAACCACATGCTCAACGTCCTGAACAGCAGCCCCACACGCACACTCCGACGACACTCTCCATCCGCACAAAGACAGGAAGGCATTGCTCCGTCCGCATCCAGTTCGCACCCTATTGAGCTGGCACCACTCCCTTCTCGGGAGCTCAAAACCAGCTGGCTTGTGTGTGGGGTTGATGACAACTCCCATGGTATTTGGAGGTTTTGCGGTCCACTCCTCAATCCATTTTGTAGCGGTATTGAAATTACCGCACGTGCAGTCTGGTAAGGAGGGTGACGTGATTTCAGTCGGTGGGGTGGTGGTTCAGTGAACTCTGAGTAAATCGGCAGGTGAGGCCCTCCATAGACTTTCCGAGCTTCCCGTAGTAGTATTTCTTTCCTCCTAAGATGAGGTGGCGTTATGTGGCTCAAAACGGGTAGCCACTGGAGAGGAGTACATTTTATGGTTCCAGATATACATCTCATGGTTTGGTTCAGCTGAGCATTATGATTGTACATGTGCGCTGTTAGTCCATACCGGTGCACAGTATTCAGCCGTTGAATATACCAGGCTGAGCCCAGTTGTACGGAGTACATCGGCGCTTGCTCCCCAGGTAGTGCCTGCAAGCCTATGCAAAATGTTGTTTCTAGTCTGAAGCTTTTTACACAGCCTATCCACATGCGAAGCGTAAGTGAGGCTTCGGTCCAGAGTCACGCCTAGGTATTTTGGCGTGGGATTGTAGTTTACTGTGGATCCAGCAAGCTTGACCTGTGGCTCATATTTTGCCATACAATTAGACAAGTGGAATGCAGTTATTTCTGTTTTAGCAGCGTTGGGAACCAATCTCCATTTTTTAAGTAATTATCTAGTATGTCTAAGTCCTTATTGAGCATTTCCTCAGATGGTTTGAAGGTCTGGTGTTGGGAAGCTATAGCGATGTCGTCAGCATAAATAAATTTACGACTCTGTATTTCTGGAAGGTCATGCATGTAGAGGTTGAACAACAGAGGGGCTAGAACCGATCCCTGCGGTAGGCCGTTGTTCAGTTTCCTAGTACGGCTTTTAGTATTGCTGAGGTAAACCCGAAACTCACGGTTACTGAGCATGCTATTCAACAGTCCCACCATTCTTCTACAAGGTACCGCTTTCATGAGCTTGAAGATAAGTCCCTGGCGCCAGACTGTGTCGTATGCTGCTGATAGATCTATAAAGACAGCAACTGTTTTCAGTTTATTTTGAAATCCCGCTTCAATGTGCGTTGTTAGGGCCATTACCTGGTCAGCACAGTTACGACCATTACGGAAACCCGCTTGTTCCACAGGCACCACACTATCGATGAGAAGCATGACACGATTATAGACAAGTCTCTCCAACAGTTTGTAGACGCAGCTCAGAAGGACGATGGGACGGTAACTCTTCGGATCATCCGCAGGTTTTTGGGGTTTCAAAATTGCTATTATCTTTGTTCTGTTGAAGTCGCGAGGTAATCTGTTGTTCAATAGGATGTCTGTGTAGAAACATCGCAACCATTTTCTGCTCTTAGGGCCCAAGTGCTTTAAGAATTCATTATACACTCCGTCGAAGCCGGCCGCTTTGTTAAGTGGCAATCGCTTTATAGCGGAATCCGTTTCGTCTTGAGAGAATTCTTTCGACAGTTGGTCGTCGATTGGTAGCGATGTTCTAATTTGTTTTGCATAGAACTTAGTCTTTTGAGTATCAGCTTTTTGGCCTTTAACTCTGGATACTTCTACTATTCTATTAGCAATATCGTTTGCCAATGGCAACGAGCCGCCAACAGGATCTGCTCCAGACTTGCCCGACAGCTTATTCAGATCCACTGCTTGTCGAGCAATGGACAACGAAGCTCGTGCTCGTGACACTTGTAAATCATCCCTAATACTTACAAAATTTTACTTAGATAGATAGATTCATACCTTATTTGCTCAACCAACAATTATAATCAGTATACATCAAAATGAAGGCAAACTTATACGCAGAAAGTTTAACTAAGAGTAAAACGTTGTACAAATGGGCGACAGTATCGTCTTATACAGCGTGTTCCGACGATGACCATTTAAGCCGAAAGTGTTGGTTCTAGACGTCTAGGCGAACAACTTTTGAAAATTCGAAGCAGTTTTCGAAAATTTTAGGTTTAAAGTTTACTTGAAAATCAGCTATTTCTTAGAGTTAGAGGTCATTGTGCTTTCATTCAGTTTGGACAACTACAATCAAAACTTTATTAACCTTTATTTTCAAAAACAGTTACTTTTTCAATAAAATATTAACTCAAAAATTTAGAAAAAGAAAATGTTTAATTGTTAAAAGTTGTTCTACTAGACGTCTAGAGCAACCCCCTTTCGGCTTAAATGGTCATCGTCGGACCACGCTGTACCTATAATATCGGGATATTGACCACGTAGATATGTTTGTTATGAAAACGACCATGTGTGTTTAAAATCGTAAAAATACTCCAACGAACTCGAATAATATATATGGAAGTAGCAATCCTTTGAAAATATGTTCCACGCAAATGGTGGTTGCGGGGCCTAGAACGATGATTCGACCGCCAGTCTGTCACTAAAGATCGTCCGCCATTGGTAGGTCCAAAGGTCGATCATACGCAATACTGTACGGAACATGTCAGTGTGTGCATCTGCTGCTGTGTCACCGTGGAACATGGTTTTATCAAATTTAATAGGGAAGTTAGATCTCCATTCTATTTATTCTGCATACAGATACTTATCGTACTTCGATAAAAGTAAACAAGTGAAGATGCGTTATGGTCTAACATTTCCTATTCGATAAATGAGTTAGAAACACTTAGGTATTTGCAAATACACACTCTTACTGAAACATTCGTATTGTCGAAATTCGTAATGTGTGAGCATTAGTATATTTGCAAGTCGCTAAAATCTGTCACAATGCCGTGCGACAGAGATAGTTAGACGTTCCAGACTACAGCGCGAACGAGATAGCAACCACACAACCGAAACCAAATCACTCGCGCATCCTTACGTATATAAAATTCTATCTCTTTTTTTCAAATATATATTCATTACAATAATTTTGTAGATTAATTCGAGTATTTATTGATAAGATAAGCTTGATAAGTGATTGCCGACGATTTGTTTTGTTTTCCTGAATTATTCAGGCACTTAAAATATACGCAGGGAGGCAATGGCAGGCATTGAGACGAGCCGACAGTGCGGTAGTGTACGTGCGTACAGGGCAACGGTTCCACAACCAACTGAAGCCAGTGTGCCGGCTCGTCACAGTTTAGTCGTCGCATTTGTAGTGACTATTCGCCGCATCTTCACCTATTTACTTTTAAGTATAATATAATAATAATAATAATTTTATTTCAGATAAAGAATCCATATGTTACAATTACTATACTTAAAACAAATTAAATTAAATTATTTAAATTAGTTTACATTAAATTATATTAGATTAAAATGAATTAGATTAGATTAAAACGAAAAACAAATTAAATTAATTTAAAACATTACAGTACAGTCCATCTATTTCATTAATTAAATTTATACTTTCCATTAAAATTGTCATTTTGTTTACCATTATTTTGTTTACCATTATTTTGCCATCATATGTATGCTATTCTAGTGCCTAACAATAGGACAGTCTAGTCTTTCTAATATAGTATTCAGAAGACTGCTGGAGCTCTCCCGTACACGGCGCATCAGTGAGACTATTCTTTTGCGTCTTATTGTATAAAAACAATCCACTTTAGCCTCGGCAAACATTCCCGACGCGCTGCATACTTTCCCCTTTTATTTGCAGAACCTTCGTAGCCCCAGCAGCATTCTGAAACTATTATTATACTGGACGCGCAAAGACTTGATGGCTTTTTTTGTGTAATTCGTCCAAAGGCTGCTGGTGTAGGTCTGGCAGTAAGTTCGAAACAACATTACCTTTACTTCTTTGGAACACCGAGCAAACCTTCTTATAACCATATTAGACCGAACCGCCAAGGCTCTGCGCTCCCTCTCAATATTTTCATTATCACAGAGGTCCTCCGTAACCCAATGGCCCAGGTACTTATATTTCGTGACTCTATTAAGTGGTATATCTCCAATTTTGACCGGAGGTACGTTACTGGGGCTCTTTTTGCCTGCCTTAAAAACAAGTATCTCACTTTTAGTGGTATTATACCTTGGACCATGAGACAACGCATATCTCTCACACATCCCTACAAGCACGTTGAGAGCTCTGACCGACGGGCACAGCGGAACCATGTTGTCAGCATAAGTAATATTATTCACCATCTTTCCGTCAATTGAACAACCCACTCCCGCTCCACTGAGCGCCTCGATCAACCCATTCACGTAAAGGTTAAAGAGGCGAGGAGAGCTCAATCCGCCCTGCCTGACGCCGCACTCCAACCCATACTGCGACGAATGTGAGCCAACCCATTTTACCTTGTTAGTTTGGTTATAGTACCAATATTCTAGGAGGTTCACAACTTCACCCGGCGTATTCGTATCTCTCCGGAGCTTATCCCACAACATATCGTACGACACCAAGTCGAATGCCTTCGACAGGTCCAAAAAGCAGGCGTACACAGGAGTATTCCTTGTTGTGTAGTACTGTACGGTATGCTTCAACCTCAGTACTGCAGTTTCAGTGGAATGCCCCTGCCTGAAACCGAACTGACATTCATTTAACTCTATATGCTTTCCAAGCTGACGGTCAAGCAAACCGTCCAGCACCTTTGCCACTATTGTAGCTAGCGAGATTGGCTTGTAATTGTTCCTGTCGGAGGCATCACCCGTCTTGTTTTTTATTATAGGCACAACGATCGTTTGCATCAGCTCCCGAGGTAAATACGAATGGACGATACAAATATTATACAATAATGCCAAAACTCTTGGCAAATGCACCCCCGCATGCTGCAGATGCTCAATACTGAGACTATCGTGTCCTGGTGATTTAGATCGCTTCATATTTTTGATTACATTATCTACGTCTTTCCCTGTAAATGTTATCAAGTTATAGCTAGAGTCGATCTCAGTATCGGGCGTCCGCAACACGGTTCCAAGTGAAGACTGAACCCTAAAATGATCTTTAAATAATTCGGCAATTCTGGCCGGCTCACACTCACCCCCTACACTTGCCGGAAGACACGACTCACCTGCCAACTTTTTTGTGTGTTTCCAAAAACTCTTGAAATCCTTACCCTCGTGATGCGATGCTAGAATATCCATTTGTATTTGTGTTTCATTATCATGACACCACTTAAGTTTAGACTTAAAGATCCTTTTAGATTCTCTCATTTTATTATATACCTCACTTTTATCATAAAGTTAATACTTTTTTTTGTTATATTTTTTAAACTGTTTCCTACACTTGGATAACTACTTAAAGAAATGCTTTCCAAAAATTTCGCACCCGACAGGACTTGAACCTGCATCTCTGGGGATCCGTCCCAACGCCTTTCCAATTTGGCGACGGATGCATGTTCAATCGAGTCGAAATTAAGGATTGCATTTCTTATTGTTTTACGTTTTTATTTCAGTATTTATTTCAGTAGTTCCCGAGATTAACGCATTCAAACAATCTAATAATCAAAGAATCAAACTCTTCAGTTTTATAATTAGTACAAATAAATCGAAATTATAAGCATTAAGGCAGAGTCGATTGAGGCAGTGACAACGTTTTCCGCGACTACATAATTCGAGTTCACTAGCTTTCGAAACTATGAGCCAGTAAAAACGTTTTTCGAAACAGCGTTCTTCGCGACTACGAAATTCGCATTCGTAAGCTTTCGTAATTAATTATGAGACAGTGCATTTTTTTTCGCAACAGCGTGTGTCGCAACAATTGCAATCGAAACTACGTAGGTCTGTGTCCCGCCCCATCCTTATTTAGACCTGCGATCATCCTATATTTCACAAATCATAATATTTCCATTTGTTACCACGCAACGCACCTTCTTTTGTGAGAAGTAGGTACATCCTAACGTAGTTTCGATTGCCATTGTTGTGTAATCGTTAATAGACCTATTCGATTATCGATTATTGTTTTCTTAGAGTTTGAATCGACAGTTACATGGTTTTTTCTTAAAGAAAGATATAAATTATAAAGCTTAGTTTCGTTGTTGAAACGTTTGGGGAAGTTCGCTCTGTAAGTGTTGACCACAGACTTACAAACTATAGCAGACTCAACATTTAGCTATCCAAAGCGTGGCAATTTTACTACAAACAAACGTGAGTAACGTTTGACACAGACACAAAATACAGGACCGCAATAAGGTCACAGCATCAAATCATTTGTAAATAAAAATCGTATGACTTCTGTGGCGCGTCGGGCAAACCTCAGACTGCAAAGCAGAAGGTTGCGCATTCGACTCCCGCCGTGCCCAACTATTTATCTTGACAAACTTGTGCTGCTGGTTCGTCAATATGTAGGTACGTAACCTATAATAAATATTATGTATGTATGTATGTTTTAGTACGAGTAAGATTGGATAGACTTATAAGGTTTTACGAAAACAAAATTTCTTAGCTTCTGTGAATATTTTGAAAAACTAAAACTTTCTTCATTTCACATCTTATTATCAAAACAATATAACGTATAGTAGTTCAATTATATTTTTAATATGAATTTTTACGCTTTCTAGTTTTTGCTCTATGTCATTTCAAACTTACTAAAAAATCACGTTCTTGGGGTAATATCGAATGTCAATGTAAAACCATGTCTATTCCTTGTCATATCCGATCTTACCGAAAGAAAATTTAAAAAATCTTTCCTTTCTATCTACCTATCTATCTCTACCCATAAATAAAAAAAATTAAAAAAGGTATAGGTCGTTCAAATTGTCATCAACATGCACCCCAATGGGGAACCTCTTATCAGGCACCTGATAAGAACTATGTTTATGTTCCTTGGAATTTGAGTACAATTGTAGGATTATGGAATTTATTAACCGGGGCCCGTTTTACCGCTAATTTCAGAAACTACTGAACGGATTTTGACATTATCTTTGCTAGAAACCATTAAAAATATGCTTATGCTTCGTTTATATTTTATTGAACTTTCAAATCCGTTTCTTATTGTTGTTGCCTACGAAACCGTCAACCCTGAACATTTATTATTTTGTTAAAGCTGAAAGTTTGTTAGCGTTTGCTTCCAAAACAGGTAAAAACGATGGACCATTCTGAAAATTGGCTTAGAGTACAGGCTTTAGCAGATAATAATACAGTACAGCATTAAAAGTGTATAAAAAAAGTAAAATAAACTCACATCTTGTGTGTTTTCTTCTTTGAATATTGTAGAACAAATATGAGCGGCGGCCTTTAATACAAAACAAATTAGCGGCAAAATGCGTGGAACACAATACACTATTTGCTTTTGGCTGCCAATGTCTTCTATTAATGTTTTATATCCATCGATTTTTTATATTTTCTTTTTTGGGAAACCTGAAACGAAAAATTAGTATGATTTAACTATGAAATGACCTTAAAATGTAATTTAATCAGCAAACATACCTAGTAATCTGAATAATAATAGAGTAATATAATTTCGTTGCCCTGAGTTCGACCCCCTATACTGCTAAAGTACATGAAGTGTCAAATTGCGTCTTTGAGACAATATAATCAATGAATACGACCCCATTTCATTAAAATATCTGGTTCCAACAGTTTTTGAAATGAAGAATGTAAATTTCTTTGCAATCTAAAACAACAAAACATATAAACTTATTTCAGTAAACAAACAAACAAGTACAAAATAGTCGAAGAAAAAATAAAATGTTATTTACATACCGGTGAAACGTAATTTCAGAAGTTTTATTGTAAGATGCATTAGAACACATTGGGGCAAAAAATAAAATGTTATTTACATACCGGTGAAACGTAATTTCAGAAGTTTTATTGTAAGATGCGTTAGAACACATTGGGGCAAAAAATAAAATGTTATTTACATACCGGTGAAACGTAATTTCAGAAGTTTTATAGTAAGATGCGTTAGGACACATTGGGGCAACACTTCACCATTCAGAAAGAAAGGGATAGAGCTATGCACTATTCCTTCGGTGTGAATGAGACAATGACGTTATTTACACGGATCAATGTGTGCATATAATTATGTTCAGTCTGCTTTAATTTGTACGTCTGTGGTGTTGACATAAACTATATAGACGTACAAATAATTATGCAAGTTATTTGCATCGAAACAGTCAAGTCGTCATAGTTAAAGTCAAGTCTAGGGGATCATTTGTAAACACGGCCGCCATTTATTTACAAAGATTGTTCACGGAGCTTTGGAGACAACACTGAGTATTTTGCACACATGTTTTGCACTGATTTTCACTTTCGTTCCACTTGTACACGTTCACGAAACTAAGTTGATTAATTCCCCCGAAATTAAACAACTTACACGCATTTGAACTAGGTTTCACAAAAATTAAAATTGAGTAACACATCTCCACAACGCGTTCCCGCCAAAACTATCTGCCAATAACTTGCAATAATACTTGACACTGGTAAATGTCCAAAAGGAATATAGCTATAAAAAAAAAAACAAAGAAGAAATGCATGCGTTATTATTTTGATTACAAGTTAGCTAACTGTATCAACTAAACTGTCAGTATAGGTTAGTTTGTGCATACTAAAACGTAGTGATTATATTCTCTTTGGTGCATACGTTATTATCTTTATAGTTTGTGGTTTGTGCTGTGAAAATGAATAATAAAAACCCGTGACGACGTTACGTTGCGTTAGCGCCTAGCGCATCAGTATTAGTTTGTGCTTGTGGCTAGTGGTGTTCAAATATTGGCACCTCCTTATAATAATTTTATAGTTTATGTAGTGTTCTGGGAATAATATATATCAGTGAACACAGAGATATAAGTTTTAAATCTCTCCGGTAAACGAGAGGTTTATGAGACTCATTGAGTGAACAGTGTTGTGTGTGCATGGGGTGTGGTATTTAAGTATACCTATTTATTTGTATTCTCCATCCAAGCAAGATCGAAAAATAATAAGGGGTAATAACTGATAACAGCACTAGTTATAGTTAAAGTGTCTGCTACTCGCATAAATAGTATAATTCTAGTATAAATCTCTCATCCATGCTTCTTCATACAGACAAGATCTTAAATAGAAACTGAATCTATTTTTAATGTGATAGATAACCGTACATAATATAATTTATTTGGTCTCAGCTCAGTCGTCGGACCTCTGCTAGGAGTAAAGTGTTCTGTGGGTCAGACATCCTTATTGATTCGAGGAGTGTACTGCGTGCTTGAGGAGCAAGATCTTGTCAACGTCGCTGTTCTCCTTCTGTCGCAGCACCATGGAGTTCTTCGATATCACTCGTCTCACATCAGTCGAAATCAAACTGGAGACGGACTGGACAGGTACGAACATTTATTATTTTTCTTGAATGTAATGGTGGAAGAACTTTACATTAGGAGACGCGACGGGGTCACAACCCCTCCACTCCCTACCCGCAGAGACAGTTTTTTTAAAGAATTTTAAAATTATTAGTTTGAGGTTAGTTTGTCACCAAAAAGTAAGGTATAAGCAAGAAAGTTGTATTACTTGAATGCACACGTGAAACTAAAAAGCACTAGAAAATCGGTCTGATGCGATGAGGAGTTCCGTCCCTCTCTAATAGTGTAATTAGAAAGGAACAGCATGATCAAGCTGGGGAGCTCTATCCCTTTTTTATTCTTTCTAATGCTACCTGCATGCCACAAAACCATTACAGCGAAACCGCAGTAATTATTCTGTCTTTACAACAGGCAGTTTCGCTAGTATTCCACTTCTCCTTATGCGGACAAGACATAGAAAAGTTACTGCTTATGCACTGTTATGGTTTCGCGGCGGAGATGTAGTAAGGGCTAGACTAGAAAAAATAGTACAAATTCTTCCAGCAGCAGCTGCCGCGGTACGCCAACTACGTAATAATATACTATATAAAAATAACTAAAACTCTTTTCCAGTAACTGAACGTACTGAAATCAATAATGAACACAACAAAGATACCTATAATGATGAAGGCAATATCCAAACTCTGACAGAGGAATTAAAGCATGAAGTAGGAAGTTATGATGAAAACAAGAGAAAACCGATGTTGCACAATATTGAATGTGATAATTCACAAGTATCGTCTAATTTGGAATGCATCAACATGTACGATGATATGATAGATGTAGATGATGTTAAATTTGACATTTCGGAGACTTTAGACAATGTTGAAGGCGAAACCACTGGTGAATGGAACGATGGAAGAAATCAAGCATCATCGAATGAGGATATATCTCTCTCACAAAGACTCCGACCCAGAAAGAGAGTCAGGCTGAATGATGACAACGAAGGTAAGTGCCTGTAGTCAATAGCATGTTTCATGTGTACCTGCTGTGTACGTACATGCAACATTGAAAAGGTGTCTGTACCATTTAATTGACTGAACGAGCGAAGCGAGTGAGGTGCAGTGTAGACGGGCCTGGCGCTTGTATCTTTGTTTGTTCCACAATAACTTTAATATCGTAGCTCCGATCTTCATGAATTTTGGTATGCGCATAGTTTAGGTCAATAGAATTTATGAGTTCGAAGATGAGCCGGATCGGTAGGGGGGTTGGGGAGATAGGGGGTCGTGAGGTCTCGGTTCGTGGCGAACTCCTAGTTATTGACCGAACGTGCGAAGCGAGTAAGGTCCAGTGTAGACGGGCCTGGCGCTTGTATCTTTGTATGTTTGTTTGGGGCGAACTACTAGTATACTAGGAGTTCGCCCCGAACTTAGACCTCACGACCCAAGATTTGTCGAACAAACAAACAAAGGTTCAAGCGCCAGGCCTGTCTACACTGGACCTCACTCGCGTCGCTTGTTCGAACAATAAACCTCAACCTTTTGAATTTTTGAAAGAAATACAAAGAAACTTTTTAGCCGACCTAATACATACATACTGATAGACAGAAGCATATATTGCCAGACTTGAAGCAGGTCAATATGGATACTAATGTAGAGAACTGTGATTGTAATGCACCCTATACTCATTGTTGATATATCTGACAGACCGTCCCCCATACATACGTCGAGAGAAACAGAAACTGACGATATCGGAACACCTCAGCGGGAACGCCGACCGACAAACGGACAAACTTCAAACTACTAACAAAGTGTGTACAGAAGCCCATTTAAAGACACGCTCTACTGGTAAAGTGACGCAGTTTGTGTGCAATTACTGTCATCGTATATATAAAGTAAAATATAATTTGCAACAGCATTTATTGACACATACTGATGAAAAACCGTTTTCATGTGATAGATGTGATTATAAATGTGGTCACAAATGCAGTTTAAAAAAGCATTTATTGACACATACTGGTGAAAAACCGTTCTCATGTGATAAATGTGATTCTAAATGTAGTAACAAATGCAATTTAAAAAGCTATTTATTGACACATACTGGTAAAAAACCGTTCTCATGCGATAAGTGTGATTATAGATGTATTTTCAAATGCAGTTTAAAAAGGCATTTATTGACACATACTGGTGAAAAACCGTTCTCATGCGATAAATGTGATTTTATATGTAGTCGCAAATACAGATTAAAAAGGCATTTATTGACACATACTGGTGAAAAATCGGTCTCATGCGATAAGTGTGATTTTAAATGTTGGCTTAAAGATAATTTAAAATCGCATTTATTGACACATACTGGTGAAAAACCGTTTTCATGCGATAATTGTGATTATAAATGTAGTCTTAAAGGTAATTTAAAAAGGCATTTATTGACACATACTGGTGAAAAACCGTTCTCATGCGATAAGTGTGATTATAAATGTAGTCAAAATAATCATTTAAAAACGCATTTATTGACACACACTAGTGAAAAACCGTTTTTATGCGATAAGTGTGATTATAAATGTAGTTATAAAGGTAATTTAAAAACGCATTTATTGACACATACTAGTGAAAAACCGTTTTCATGCGATAAGTGTGATTATAAATGTAGTCATAAAGGTAATTTAAAAAAGCATTTATTGACACACACTAGTGAAAAACCGTTTTCATGCGATAAGTGTGATTATAAATGTAGTCAAAAAGGTAATTTAAAAAAGCATTTATTGACACACACTAGTGAAAAACCGTTTTCATGCGATAAGTGTAATTATAAATGTAGTCATAAAGGTTATTTAAAATCACATTTATTGACACATACTGGTGGAAAACCGTTTTCATGTGATAGATGTGATTTTAAATGTAGTCACAAATGCAGTTTAAAAAGGCATTTATTGACACATTAGTGCAAAACCGTTTTCATGCAATAAGTGTAATTATAAATGTAAAAAAGAAGATAATTTAACAAAGCATTTATTGCGACATAGTCATAAATAGTAGATGATACAAAGGGGGGACAAGGGCAAATTATTTGTGTCAGCGAGTGTTTTGTTTTAACCCGAGCGGAGCGAAGGATTCTAAGGTAGAATCGTGAGCGCATCGAAAGTGTACGGTTACACACCTTTGACTACATTAGCAATAACCATTTGTTTCCGTCTCTTTAACGTTAGTACGTGACCAACCCGCACAGATCTTTTGGTTGAATACCTGAAATTAAACTTATTTCCTGCGTATTTGACGCAAAAAATTAGACCGCCCAACTATTAAGGGATGATTTAAATTAGAACGTCAAATTAGAAGCCTCGGCCGGGTCCGAGCTTCGTTATCCATTGCTCGGCCGCCACTCGGTTGCAACCGACCGATCCACTGCTCGTCGAGCAATGGACAACGAAGCTCGTGCTCGTGACGGTCTCATGTAAAGCATCCCTAATACTTACAAAATTTTACTTAGATAGATAGATTCATACCTTATTTGCTCAACCAACAATTATAATCAGTATACATCAAAATTAAGGCAAACTTATATGCAGAAAGTTTAACTAAGAGTAAAACGTTGTACAAATGGGCGACAGTATCGTCTTATACAGCGTGTTCCGACGATGACCATTTAAGCCGAAAGTGTTGGTTCTAGTCGTCTAGGCGAACAACTTTTGAAAATTCGAAGCAGTTTTTACTTGAAAATCAGCTGTTTCTTAGAGTTAGAGTTTTATTTAGTTTGGTTGAAAGTTGTTCTACTAGACGTCTAGAGCAACCCCCTTTTGGCTTAAATGGTCATCGTCGGACCACGCTGTACCTATAATATCGGGATATTTACCACGTAGATATGTTTGTTATGAAAACGACCATGTGTGTTTAAAATCGTAAAAATACTCCAACGAACTCGAATAATATATATGGAAGTAGCAATCCTTTGAAAATATGTTCCACGCAAATGGTGGTTGCGGGGCCTAGAACGATGATTCGACCGCCAGTCTGTCACTAAAGATCATCCGCCATTGGTCGGTCCAAAGGTCGATTATACGTAATACTGTACGGAACATGTCAGTGTGTGCATCTGCTGCTGTGTCACCGTGGAACATGGTTTTATCAAATTTAATAGGGAAGTTAGATCTCCATTCTATTTATTCTTCGTACAGATACTCGTCGTACTTCGATAAAAGTAAACAAGTGAAGATGCGTTATGGTCTAACTTTTCCTATTCGATAAATGAGCTAGAAACACTTAGGTACTTGCAAATACACACTCTTACTGAAACATTTGTAATGTTGAAATTCGTAATTCGTAATGTCGAGCATTATGTATATTTGCAAGTCGCCAAAATCTGTCACAATACCGTTCGACAGAGATAGTTGGACGTTCCAGACTGCAGCGCGAACGAGATAGCAAACACACAACCGAAACCGAATCACTCGCGCATCCTTACGTATATTAAATTCTATCTCTTGTTTTTCAAATATATATTCATTACAATAATTTTGTAGATTAATTCGAGTATTTATGCTTGATAAGTGATTGCCGACGATTGGTTTTGTTTTCCTGAATTATTCAGGCACCTAAAATATACGCAGGGAGGCAATGGCAGGCAATGAGACGAGCCGGCAGTGCGGTAGTGTACGTGCGTACAGGGCAACGGTTCCACAACCAACTGAAGCCAGTGTGCCGGCTCGTCACAGTTTAGTCGTCGCATTTGTAGTGACTATTCGCCGCATCTTCACCTATTTACTTTTATCTTAAAAAGTTATTACTTGTTTACAGAGATATGTAAAAACTTCCTTGTTTATAATTAAAGTGTGATGTAAGTTTTCGAAAAGGTCTATGTATGTACCTATATACTTACTTACAAAACCCTGTAGGTATAATAATATCGTTTCTTAGTTCTATTTTGAACCTGAGATAGTATTTACAATTCAATTTAACAAAATTTAAGTTTTTGTAATCTTACTATCTATATTAGGTTTAGGTACTTATACTAACATAATATTAATATGAACATAATATTAGTCTGTAATAAACAATTTTACATTGATGTGTTAATAATAATATTGTTTTTATATAATTTAATTCAAATATCATTTTATTTAGTGAGTTGAGTGAAAAAGTTTATGTGATACTGATAAATAATGGAAGTTGTGCCGTTCAGTCATTTAATTGAAGAAAACAAGGTAAATTCTAAACTTTGAACAAAAAACTTATTTATTCGTCTAAAGTTTAGACGAATACATACGTTTATCTGTTTAAAACATTATAGTTTAACTTAATTTGTTGCTACTATAACTTGCTTTGTTATTTTAATTTTTAAAGAAGTGCTTAAATGAAGTACCTAAGTACCTCTCCTCTATATTGTATGTCCGGGATGGACAAACTGTTGATACCTTTAATATTTAATGTCACCTTAATGTACACAGTTACTCAATAAATTTTCTTGATTCTTGATTCTTGTGTTGTTTTTGTCTCTATCCTGTTACATCTTCAATCAACTCCTCATGATAACTTAAATAAAAATAAATAAATAATTAATGAATGATGAATAAATTAATAAATAAATAAATTAAAAAAAAAAACTTTACTCACTCAAGCAAACCAAACGGTTCTTTTCAAAGCCACCGAAGGTATGCAATTACTGATAATATGTTTATCAATTTAATTTAGTGCTAGCATGCCTCCAGTGTGCTTTGGTAAATAACGCAAGAAACGTAAGAATATAATTGAAGAATAATAAGAGAATAGACAAGATTGATTTTACTACAATTTACTTTAGAAAAATTTAATGGGTTTGCCCTATTCTGAACTGTGAGGCACGCCACTGGTTAGAGATATTTCGAAAAAACATGGCGTCCATAAAATCGCCATGTTTTTTTTCGACATATCGTCGGAACACGCTCTAAACATAGACCATAGACACACATAAACCAGAAACAAATATTTTTTTTAGCTTACTTAAATACTTGTAATTCTGTCTAAGGTTTCCGCGATTTTGCATAATAAAACACAATATTTACCGGGTTTTACACGCATTTTATTATATTTTGCCCACTTTACACTTGGCTTTTTCAAGGTTGTCATTTGTCATCTTTTTATTTATTTACCAGCTGCGACCCGCGGTTTCACCCGCGTAAGACCCGTTCCCGCGGGAATATCGGTATAAAAAGTAGCCTATGTGCGATTCCGGGTATCTAGCTACCTATATTCCAAGTTTCATCGTAATCGGTTTAGCGGTTTTTACGTGATTGAGTAACAAACACGCATACAAACTTTCAGCTTATAATATTACTAGCTGCGCCTCGCGGTTTCACCCGCGTAAGTCCCGTTCCCGCGGGAATATCGGGATAAAAAGTAGCCTATGTGTTAATCCCGGTCCCCAGCTACCTATATTCCAAGTTTCATCGCAATCGGTTCAGTAGTTTTTGTGTGAAAGAGTAACAACCTCACATAAGTACATACATACATACTTACAAACTTTCGCGTTTATAATATTAGTAATATAGTAGGAAGGATGACATAAATGACGGCCTCTGTGGTGCGTCGGGCCAGCGCTCGACTGCAACGCAGAAAGTTGCGGGTTCCACTCCCGCTGGGTGCAAATATTTATGCTTAATTAACTATTTACCTATTATGAACCTCTTTTTAAAAAAATACAGTTTCACGAAATAATAAAAGCAGATTAAACGAGCGTGGTATTTGGTCGTAAATATACGACCTTGGCGGAATTGACACGAAAATATTTGTCGGATTAATCCGACGTTGGCGGATAAAGGGTTAAAAATAAATATTTGTATCTGGTCTGGGTGTCTTTCTATGTATAATATGTTATTTTGTATTTCCAAAAAAAAGTAGGTATAAATGTAGTATATCCGTTGTCTAGTACCCATATCCATAGTACAAGCCTAGTGCTTAGTTTGGGGCTAGATTGCGCTGTGTCTGCAATGACGTGCAATAATAAATCTCACTGGCCAGAATCACCCCGCAGCATGAGAAGGAACCGTCGCTTTCATTCTAACTACAAAAATTAAAATAAAATAATTTAAAAATTAAAAAGTTTTTTATTTTACCCTTTTTAGTATACCTACCTACCTAAAAATCAACAATATTGTTACCGTTATTTTAATTATTGAGGAGTTTGCTGATGAGAAGGTGGTTTCAGGTACCCAGTCAATCTGTAGTACTTAGTTCTTTAGGGGTCTATTCTTTTTGATAGGATCCAAAAATGAGTAATTTATTGAATTCTGGGATGCTATCCTGTCCATCATTCCGAAGACACTCATCAGATCCTTACCAAACTTTTATGGGACCATCTCGGAGCTCCCACCTTTCCACATAAAAAAATCATCTCAATCGGTCAAGCCATCTTCGAGTAATCCATACTCGATCCCTGATGTGTTTAAAATCGTAAAAATACTCCAACGAACTCGAATAATATATCGCTCACTTAGATGAACAGAGTATTATGTCAAAAACGTTGTTTTTACCCGACTGCGCGACGCAAAGGAGGGTAATGTGTTTACCGGTCTATGTATGTATGTATGTATGTATGTATGGATGTTTCTATGTGGCGTTCTAGAGGCCAAACGCATGGACCGATTTTGATGATTCTTACGTCAATCGATTCGTCTTACTCTGGCGAGTGTGACTAAAGACATGACAGTAATCCCAAGTAACGTATGTCACCACCAGACGCCATATTGTCAAAATTAAAAAATCCAAAATCGTCAAAGTATGTCAAGATGGGTATCGTTGAATAGGTTTTTAAAAATAAATATTAGGTTTCTTTCACCATTTTTCGTTTTAAAGAACCGTTTAGGAAAGATAACGGTTTAAAGTTAATTTACAATTAGGTATTCTTGCTTTTTATTACTAACGAACAAGTTTTTATTTTTGTTACGTAGTTACGCTTGGAACTATCAAAGTATAAGCCGTGGTATAAGCCGTGATGGTACAGGTGACAGGAATTTATTGATATAAACTAAAAAAATATTTACATAAATTGTACCTACCTACTGAATAAAAGCCTAATAACACTTAGGTACCTAAAAACGTTAAAAGAATAATAAATTTAAACAATAAATAACTAAACCCTAACTGAAATAGAATCTTACTAATATTATAAACGCGAAAGTTTGTATGTAAGTATGTATGTATAAGAGTATTAACCACCTCACATACGTATGTATGTGAGGTTGTTACTCTTTCACGCAAAAACTACTGAACCGATTGCGATGAAACTTGGAATATAGGTAGCTGGGGGACCTGGATTAACACATAGGCTACTTTTTATTCCCGCGGGAACGGAAATTACGCGGGTGAAACCGCGGGGCGCAGCTAGTACATTATAACCCCCTAATGAAATGAATAGATTACGAGACTTACCTACCATCAATAAATGAAAATAACTAAAAAGCGTAAAATAAAAAAAATTATTTATAAAAAAACAAAAAACCCGACTGCGTAAAAGACTCGATTAAAAAATACGCATAGAAACCCGGGACCCATTGGAAAAATTAGATTGGTAAAATGAATGGGTCCCGACTGTGAGTAATTTTTTACTCATTTATTATGTGTTCTGTGTGTATCGATTACAAAACTATTATTACTTAGCGTAATTTCAAATTACTGGGCTTGTTTTTTTCTTTTTGGTTTTTTTGTTGTTTCTATGCGTATTTTTTAATCGAGTCTTTTACGCAGTCGGGTTTTTTGTTTTTTTATAAATTATTTTTTTTCAGGAAACCAATTTTAAACTGTTTATTTGGTAGTATATCTGTTATTTTATTATTTTTATTCCGTTTTATGTTTTTGAGAAAAAATTGAAATTGTTCAAAAAGGTGTTACAAGTCCCTGCTCATTAGAAATATCTCAATTTTCTTAATAATACTGCATTTCTTATCCAAAAGTCGAGCTTTTTGAGATAATACCCTGTTCATTAAAATGAACGATATATGGAAGTAGCAATCCTTTGAAAATATGTTCCACGCAAATGGTGGTTGCGGGGCCTAGAACGATGATTCGACCGCCAGTCTGTCACTAAAGATCATCCGCCATTGGTCGGTCCAAAGGTCGATCATACGCAATACTGTACGGAACATGTCAGTGTGTGCATCTGCTGCTGTGTCACCGTGGAACATGATTTTATCAAATTTAATAGGGAAGTTAGATCTCCATTCTATTTATTCTTCGTACAGATACTCGTCGTACTTCGATAAAAGTAAACAAGTGAAGATGCGTTATGGTCTAACTTTCCTATTCGATAAATGAGCTAGAAACACTTAGGTATTTGCAAATACACACTCTTACTGAAACATTCGTATTGTCGAAATTCGTAATGTGTGAGCATTAGTATATTTGCAAGTCGCCAAAATCTGTCACAATGCCGTGCGACAGAGATAGTTAGACGTTCCAGACTGCAGCGCGAACGAGATAGCAACCACACAACCGAAACCGAATCACTCGCGCATCCTTACGTATATAAAATTCTATCTATTTTTTTTCAAATATATATTCATTACAATAATTTTGTAGATTTATTCGAGTATTTATGCTTGATAAGTGATTGCCGACGATTTGTTTTGTTTTCCTGAATTATTCAGGCACTTAAAATATACGCAGGGAGGCAATGGCAGGCATTGAGACGAGCCGGCAGTGCGGTAGTGTACGTGCGTACAGGGCAACGGTTCCACAACCAACTGAAGCCAGTGTGCCGGCTCGTCACAGTTTAGTCGTCGCATTTGTAGTGACTATTCGCCGCATCTTCACCTATTTACTTTTATAATATAATAATAATAATAATTTTATTTCAGATAAAGAATCCATATGTTACAATTACTATACTTAAAACAAATTAAATTAAATTATTTAAATTAGTTTACATTAAATTATATTCGATTAAAATGAATTAGATTAGATTAAAACGAAAAACAAATTAAATTAATTTAAAACATTACAGTACAGTCCATCTATTTCATTAATTAAATTTATACTTTCCATTAAAATTGTCATTTTGTTTACCATTATTTTGTTTACCATTATTTTGCCATCATATGTATGCTATTCTAGTGCCTAACAATAGGACAGTCTAGTCTTTCTAATATAGTATTCAGAAGACTGCTGGAGCTCTCCCGTACACGGCGCATCAGTGAGACTATTCTTTTGCGTCTTATTGTATAAAAACAATCCACTTTAGCCTCGGCAAACATTCCCGACGCGCTGCATACTTTCCCCTTTTATTTGCAGAACCTTCGTAGCCCAAGCAGCATTCTGAAACTATTATTATACTGGACGCGCAAAGACTTGATGGCTTTTTTTGTGTAATTCGTCCAAAGGCTGCTGGTGTAGAAGGTCTGGCAGTAAGTTCGAAACAACATTAACTTTACTTCTTTGGAACACCGAGCAAACCTTCTTATAACCATATTAGACCGAACCGCCAAGGCTCTGCGCTCCCTCTCAATATCTTCATTATCACAGAGGTCCTCCGTAACCCAATGGCCCAGGTACTTATATTTCGTGACTCTATTAAGTGGTATATCTCCAATTTTGACCGGAGGTACGTTACTGGGGCTCTTTTTGCCTGCCTTAAAAACAAGTATCTCACTTTTAGTGGTATTATACCTTGGACCATGAGACAACGCATACCTCTCACACATCCCTACAAGCACGTTGAGAGCTCTGACCGACGGGCACAGCAGAACCATGTTGTCAGCATAAGTAATATTATTCACCATCTTTCCGTCAATTGAACAACCCACTCCCGCTCCACTGAGCGCCTCGATCAACCCATTCACGTAAAGGTTAAAGAGGCGAGGAGAGCTCAGTCCGCCCTGCCTGACGCCGCACTCCAACCCATACTGCGACGAATGTGAGCCAGCCCATTTTACCTTGTTAGTTTGGTTATAGTACCAATATTCTAGGAGGTTCACAACTTCACCCGGCGTATTCGTATCTCTCCGGAGCTTATCCCACAACATATCGTACGACACCAAGTCGAATGCCTTCGACAGGTCCAAAAAGCAGGCGTACACAGGAGTATTCCTTGTTGTGTAGTACTGTACGGTATGCTTCAACCTCAGTACTGCAGTTTCAGTGGAATGCCCCTGCCTGAAACCGAACTGACATTCATTTAACTCTATATGCTTTCCAAGCTGACGGTCAAGCAAACCGTCCAGCACCTTTGCCACTATTGTAGCTAGCGAGATTGGCCTGTAATTGTTCCTTTCGGAGGCATCACCCGTCTTGTTTTTTATTATAGGCACAACGATCGTTTGCATCAGCTCCCGAGGTAAATACGAATGGACGATACAAACATTATACAATAATGCGGGTTATTCCTATAATGCCCACTGATAATCCCCACCAGTGGGGATTTTTAAACTGTTTGTCCAATAATCCCCATTTTTAGCCGATTTGTGTAAAGTGGGGATTTATGGACAAAAAGTTCAGAAATGCCCACTGCTTAAAAAACTTGTTTCAAAATGGGGATTCGTAAAACAAAAGTTCACGAATGCCATTGGGCATTCGTGAACTTTTGGTTTAAGAATGGCTTAAAAAAATATGAATTTGTGGACAAAAGGCACATAAAGTTTCATCATGAACAACACAAACTGCTACAATTTACAGTGTGGGTTCATAATAATTTTGATTAGTGGACGGAATGATAGGAACTAATATAGGTACATTACTTTCTTATACATTTTTATTTTATTCACAAATTTTATTCAACATTGGCAAGACGTATTAGATCGCTTATTAAAATACCATACAATATTAATTAACATAATACATACACAAATGTAAGTTTTTCATTCCATAAGTTACTAATTCCAGATAGAATAAAGTCAAACTATTTACTTGGGTCAGATAATTCAATAAAACAATGAAGTTGTTAAAAAAATATGTTAATTGCTATTTTATATTAATAGGTACTTCTAGGTCAGTGTGCTTCATCTTGGACTGCATCGACACTTTAATCATTTAATCAATATAGATAAATAGCTAATAACTATAATTCATAATAATTTTAAATAAAAAAGATACCAATCGCAAACAACGATGTTGTTGTTTGTCAATTGTTTATAAAATAAATATAACAGGTTTACATAATTTGTCTAATTAATCTTATCACATTCTCAAATAATAGAACCATTCTTATATTTTATTTTAATATGGTACACTTATTTGTTTATTTAATATACTCTAATGTACTAATACCGCTTGAGCTACCGGCCATTATAAATTATTATTTTATTTATTTATTTATTTAATTCCAGACAATAGAAAAACTAGCCAATTACATGCAAGTCCAAAAAAGTGTGCTTTTGTGCTGGCAACTGTGAGTCATATAATCTTCTTCCATCTATACTATAATAAAGGAAGAGAGGACAAAAAGTCAGTACTTGGAAGAAAATTAAAAAAATAAGTGGTCAAAGGGACTTAGAATAAGTAGTAGAACAAAATTATATTAATTTTAAAATTCATGTCTGTTTGTCTGTTTTTCTATTTATCTGTCGGTTCCATATACAATTAAACACTACTAATCCGTTTGAAATCTGGTTTTCAATATTGGATAGTTCTATTTTTGAGAAAGGTCGTGGTATACTTAGCATCGAAATCCAATTAATAGAACCCGAGTAATGAACGAAAAAATGTAAACGCTAGAGAACCGCTCGGCCGCCCGCGCCCGTGATAACGCGTTTTCACTTCCGTGGGTGACACCGCGTTTCGCAGCTAGTCTCAATATAATAATTTAAGGTCCAAATTCAAGTACATTTTTAAACTAGTAACAGTCGGCTTTTATCAAAGGATAGTTGTTTTACAGCCTACCTAAATAGTTTACATAGTACACTTGTGAAATGAAATACTTACATTTGTGTATGTATTATTTTAATTGTTTGTTATTTTAATAAGCGATGTAATACGTCTTGCCAATGTTGAATAAAATTTGTAAATAAAATAACAATGTGTAAGAAAGTTATGTACCTAATTAGTTCCTATCATTCCGTCCACTAATCAAAATTATTATGAACCCACACTGTAAATTGTAGTAGTTTGTGTAGTTCATGATGAAACTTTCTTTGCTTTTTGTGCACAAATTCCTGTTTTAAATAAGTTTTTAAGCAATGCACATTCGTGAACTTTTGGTTTACGAATCCCCATTTTGAAAGAAGTTTTTTAAGCAGTGGGCATTTCTGAACTTTTTGTCCAAAAATCCCCACTTTACACAAATCGGCTAATAATGGGGATTATTGGACAAAAAGTTCAAAAATCCCCACTGGTGGGGATTATCAGTGGGCATTATAGGAATAACCCAATAATGCCAAAACTCTTGGCAAATGCACCCCCGCATGCTGCAGATGCTCAATACTGAGACTATCGTGTCCTGGTGATTTACCTCGCTTCATATTTTTGATTACATTATCTACGTCTTTCCCTGTAAATGTTATCAAGTTATAGCTAGAGTCGATCTCAGTATCGGGCGTCCGCAACACGGTTCCAAGTGAAGACTGAACCCTAAAATGATCTTTAAATAATTCGGCAATTCTGGCCGGCTCACACTCACCCCCTACACTTGCCGGAAGACACGACTCACCTGCCAACTTTTTGTGTGTTTCCAAAAACTCTTGAAATCCTTACCCTCGTGATGCGATGCTAGAATATCCATTTGTATTTGTGTTTCATTATCATGACACCACTTAAGTTTAGACTTAAAGATCCTTCTAGATTCTCTCATTTTATTATATACCTCACTTTTATCTTAAAGTTAATACTTGTTTATAATTAAATTGTGATGTAAGTTTTCGATAAGGTATATGTAGGTACATATATACTCACTTACAAAACCCTGTAGGTATAATAATATCGTTTCCAAGTTCTATTTTGAACCTGAGATAGTATTTACAATTCAATTTAACAAAATTTAAGTTTTTGTAATCTTACTATCTATATTAGGGTTAGGTACTTTAACTAATATAATTTAATATGAACATAATATTAGTCTGAAATAAACAATTTTATATTAATATAATAATAATATTGTAGCACGCGTGACGAGTGGGAGAGTCGCGTAGCAGGTTCGTAGCAATTCTACGACGTAATAGGTCGTAGTGCGGGTCGTGTAGGTCGTAGCCCTTCCGTAGCACCTCGTAGCGCAGCCGGGTCCGTAGCGGGGGGAGTACCTCGTAGTCCGTGGCTCTGGAACCTCGTAGCAGCTGGCGTAGACTCGTAGCAGAGGGGAGGGGTGAACGGGGGGAAGTGAAAGACGTACTGTGTCTTAGAAGTATATTACCAAGTACATATACCTAGGTAACAATACTACGGGTGGACAGGGGTTTCGACTTGCGGTAGTATGCCTGGAAGGAAGCTGAAGGACACCCAGAACTCCATACGGTAGTAACGGGAGTGCACATACAGAAACCTAAGCAATAGTACCGAGTGAGTACCCTGGTGGAGCACGACAAACAAAATCCTCGACCTAAGGTCATTCTACGGGGTGCAACAACGATAGCGCGATCTACAATGCATTTTACAACGCCATCTAGTAATGAATGGCACATACTAAATACGGTTCCACAATGATACCGCGATCTAGAAGTCACGTTGTGACTGTGCCATCTAGTATGGAATAGTGGTTACTAAACGGGTACATTATTACAATATCGCGATCTAAGGCAAGAACACTAACGCCATCTATTGTAGGTAGTACGGAACTAAGTTTACTAAAATAATAAAAGTACGCAGTGCTACACTCCCCCTTCTAACTCCGAAGTCGTCCCGACGAGGTATCTTGTCTTGAGGTCTTCAGTGTTGTTTCCGTGGGCGGCCGCGTCCTCTTCGTGTAGGAGCGGGACCGTCAGTAGTTACAGCTGGATCCTTACGGGGTCTACCTCTTCGCCTGAGTGGTTGCACTGGCTGAGGGACAGTAGCGTCTTGGCTTGTGTAGGGAAACAAAGCAGAAGTGTGATAGGTGCCAGAGGCTTCCGTAGGGCTTAATGGATTGGCAATGACATAAGAAGCTGGTCCACGTTGTTTCATAATTACATATGGGCCATCTCTTCGTGGAGAGAATTTAGAGCTGTACCCTCGAGTAGCATTGCTTATTGGATGTGATTCAACAAGAACGAGATCACCAGGTTTATAATTCGGACTGGGTCGTCGTCGTTTGTCCACGTATTCTTTTCGTTTTATTTCTTTTACTTCTTGAATTTCTTGTGCCCTTTCTAAAATGTCGGCTATCTGTAGTAGCTTAGGCGTAATCTCAGCTATAAAATTTTCAGATTTCACAATAGCTCGGTAGTCCTCTTCAGTATCTTTCAGGGTTCGAAGTTCTCGTCCAAACGTGAGGAAGGCAGGGGTGCGTTCAGTTGAGGAACAAGTGGAACTATTCATTGCGAATCTTATACTTGGCAGGAACTCAGGCCAACGACGGTGATCGTCGTCTACTAGGATCGCTAGTTGTGTCTTCAAATCTCTATTCCTACGCTCTACAGGATTAGCTTCGGGATGATATACGGGTGTAAAGGTGTGGGTAATGCTTAGGCAGTAAGTGACTTGTTGCAATATGGCACTTGTGAACTGTGGACCATTGTCACTTATTAATTTTCTTGGAAAACCATACCTTAGGAATATTTCATCTATCAGCTTTTTAGCACAAGCCTCAGCTGTGGCTTGCTCCAATGGGAAAAGTTCAACCCATCTGGTGGCTATATCTTCCACTATAAGTATGCAATTCATCCCATCAGTTGATGTTGGCAAAGGTCCAAACAAATCAAAAGAGATTACTTCAAATCTTTTGTTCATTGGAGTAGTTTGTAGTAGTCCGGCGGGTTTTAGGTTGGATGGCTTGTAACGTTGACAAGCTAGACAATTCCGGACGTAACTCTCTATATAACGTCGCATTCCTTGCCAATAGTATCTGTTCGAGATACGGTTATATGTTTTCTCAGCTCCAAAGTGTCCAGATGTAGGTTCATCATGGTAGGCTCTAAGTGTGTTAACCCATTCGTGGCTAGGTACCACTAATTGTGCATCTTCGGTTTCGGTTTTGGGGTCATGTCGGTACAATATTCCGTTATTCATAAGATATCCTTTCGCACTCCAATATGCTGCATTTTCTTGGCAATCAGGGCTTTCTAGCGACTTGATAATCTTTGCTATATTCTCATCTATTAACTGTTCTGCTCGAATAACAGCAGGACTTTTTGTAGGCATATCGATGCCAACCGCACAGACACCATAATCTGTTTTATTTTTAACAGGGCATGGTGGGCGTGAGAGAGTATCAGCCACCACGTTCGTTCGACCGGGAATGTATTTCACTGTAAGGTCGTAAGCTTGAAGCTGTAGTGCCCAACGTGCTAATCTGCCTGTGGGGGACTTCATGCCTAATAACCAGCGCAAGGCTTGGTGATCAGTTACGATTTCAGTGGGTAAGCCTTCAATATAACTTCTGAACTTCTTAACTGCCCAGACCACAGCTAGTGCTTCTTTCTCGGTCGTGGAATAATTCCTCTCTGCGGCAGTTAACAGTCTGCTAGCGTATTCGACTGGGTGTTCATCGTTACCATCTCCTTGTACTAGCACGGCTCCTAATGCATAGTCACTGGCATCAGTCTTTATTCGATAAGGTTTATGTCCATCAGCTTGGCCCAGTATAGGGGCAGAAGTCAAACAGTTCTTTAAGTGTTGGAATGCATTATCTTGCTTTTCAGTCCAACTCCAAGGTGTATTTTTTCGCATAAGTTTAGTTAATGGTTCAGCGGTATGCGAGAAATCTTTTATAAATCTTCGATACCAGGAGCATGTTTGTAAAAATGACATAAGTTGCTTAAGATTTGTTGGGGTAGGTAAAGCTGCTATGGCTTTAGTCTTCTCGAGGTCAACTTGCAGACCCGATGGGGTGATAAGATGTCCCAAGTATCGGACTTCAGTTCGACAAAATTTACATTTCTTCAAGTTTGCGGTTAAATTGTATTCTATGAGTTTGTTGAATAAAGCTTCAAGGTCCTTTAAATGACTTTCAAATGAAGTTGAAAACAGTATGACGTCATCCAAATATGCCAGTATCTTTATATTACTGTCGAGTTCAACTCGAAGGCGATCGATGAATCTCTGGAATGTCGCTGGTGCGTTTCGTAAACCAAAAGGCATTCTGTTGAAAGTATAAATTCCGAAAGGTGTTATAAAACCAGTCTTCTCTTTATCTTGGTCTCTTAGCTTTATCTGCCAATATCCAGATTTTAAGTCTAATGTAGACATATACAGAGTGGGTTTTGCCTCATGAAGGAGATCGTCGATCCTTGGCATAGGATAAGTATCTGGTGTAGTAATCGAGTTAAGCTTTCTATAGTCGATACATACACGCGTCTCGCCGTTTTGTTTAGGTACTAAAACAACGGGAGCAGCCCATGGTGTTATGCTAGGTTCTATCACGCCAGCGGATAACATTTTGTCGATTTCTTGCCGTAGTATGTCTCTGCGAGGAGGAGATAGTCTATATGGTGGACATGCGATAGGCGCGTGATCCTTAGTATCTATGCAATGCTCGATATTACGTGCAGGTTCACCGTCCTCAATAAAAACATGTTCGTACGATTTGAGTAATTTATTTAACATAGTGGCCTGATCATCAGGCAAATCAATATCTATAGCACAGAAATCAATGGATGAAGTGAAATTGTCCGGGAAAAGGGCTTCTGACCGAGGAGACAACTTCACATCGCTGTTGTTCATAGCTTGTTGCGCGTCGGATATCATATAGTCTGCGTATGGTTCGTAACCGTCGAAAACGCTAACTGTCCGCTTTGGTGGGGGCGGGAGCTCAATTGGAATCAGTTTGTACGACCTATCAGTAGGTAAGGCAGCCTCTGGTATGGCTCTTTTCTTGCCAGTAAGTGCAGACTCTATAATTGGTAGTGGTGCAGATGTGGGTAACGCTGGTTCTGGCTCCTCGAAGCGTACAAAATGTTCATCGTACAGCTCATAGTCGATGTGTGGCTGGTCGTTGAAGTGCCAGATAAATTGGGGCAAGTCTAATATAATACCAGCCTTCTCTAAAAATCCGACTCCCAGTAGGGTTCTGGTGGTTTTAGTGGGCAAAACAATAAATGTTGTTGGTATCTTCCGATTCGCTAGCAACACAGGTACTCGGAACGTGAGCACATCTTGTTTGCCTGGCATGCCGTCGGCGAGAGTGACGGTTACATTTTCTTTCCCGAATCGGCAGCCTTTCTTCTTCATCTTCTCATACAAATTTCGGGATGCGATGCTGGTTTTTGCGCAAGTATCGACGTAGGCGTAATCTGTTGTACCTTCAATTGTAATTGGTACGACTGGGCGTGCTCGAACCTCAGCCCAGATATCAAAACAGCAGAAACCCAGCTCTTCTGGTTTCTTGAGTTGTTTCTTAGCTGCGCAAGTCGGGCAGTTTGTGCGTACTACGCCGGGGGTTCCACAGCCGTAACACGTTATTGCAGGACGTCCAGGGGATGGTACTTGCGTCTGTGCCTCGAAGCGAGTATGTTTGGGTTGCGACGTCATCTTTCTAGTTCTTTTACGACAGTCGTCGAAGGTGTGGCCAAGCGATTTACAGTAACTGCACCGTGGGAAGTTAGTGCCGCGTCGCTGTTGCTTCTCCATAGTAGGCGTGTTGAATTGTGACTGCAAATGTTCGACTTCTACTGCAGCTCTTAGGAGTTGGTCGTAGGTGTTAAATGAATGACGCGTCACCTTTTCTCTGAGTTTTACAGTCAGTAGCAGGTATATAAAATCTAACTGTGTTTCTTCGTTGACTTCGGGAAGAAGCATGGAGTACAGCATCCGTTTTTTAGCGATGAAATCTTCAGCTGTTTGCTGGGGTTGTTGCTTAACTCTCATCAGTTCATCGCAGAGAAGATATTTGGGTTTCTTTGGGGTAAAATTATCCCTGATTTGGTCTTGAAAATCTTTCCAAGATTTTATTTGCGTCCCAATGCCTTGCCACCATACGGCAGCGTCACCGCGTAACAGGGCTGGAAGACTGGCCAGCGCCTCAGCATCGATGATGGCTTGAGTGATTTTATAGGAATTCACCGTCGCGAGAAAAGCTTCAAGTATCTCTGGATCTTTTTCGCCGTGATAAGTGACTTGTAACGTAGCCAGATTGCCACGCTTTCCTGCTGATACCGCCTTCAAAAGTTGCTGTAATTGTTCGTTGGATAACGTAACCGACATTTTTTCAGGCTTCTTGGCAACTTCGATAGTCGTAACTCGTCCTGCTTTCGTCACAACGTACTCGGTTGTTGTGGGGTCTTCCTGTTGTGCGTTCGCCACCTTGAAGAGTTGACGAAGTTCCTCGATGTTCAGGAATTTTCACGGTTTTTCAGGAACAGCCGTACGTTGAGCGCCAAATTGTAGCACGCGTGACGAGTGGGAGAGTCGCGTAGCAGGTTCGTAGCAATTCTACGACGTAATAGGTCGTAGTGCGGGTCGTGTAGGTCGTAGCCCTTCCGTAGCACCTCGTAGCGCAGCCGGGTCCGTAGCGGGGGGAGTACCTCGTAGTCCGTGGCTCTGGAACCTCGTAGCAGCTGGCGTAGACTCGTAGCAGAGGGGAGGGGTGAACGGGGGGAAGTGAAAGACGTACTGTGTCTTAGAAGTATATTACCAAGTACATATACCTAGGTAACAATACTACGGGTGGACAGGGGTTTCGACTTGCGGTAGTATGCCTGGAAGGAAGCTGAAGGACACCCAGAACTCCATACGGTAGTAACGGGAGTGCACATACAGAAACCTAAGCAATAGTACCGAGTGAGTACCCTGGTGGAGCACGACAAACAAAATCCTCGACCTAAGGTCATTCTACGGGGTGCAACAACGATAGCGCGATCTACAATGCATTTTACAACGCCATCTAGTAATGAATGGCACATACTAAATACGGTTCCACAATGATACCGCGATCTAGAAGTCACGTTGTGACTGTGCCATCTAGTATGGAATAGTGGTTACTAAACGGGTACATTATTACAATATCGCGATCTAAGGCAAGAACACTAACGCCATCTATTGTAGGTAGTACGGAACTAAGTTTACTAAAATAATAAAAGTACGCAGTGCTACAATATTGTTTTTATTTAATCTAATTAACCTCAGTTTACAATCTGTCGGAAAGGGGATACACCTACGTAGTTTCGATTGCTATTGTTGCGACACACGCTGTTTCGAAAACTTCTTGCACTGTCTCATAGTTTCGAAAGCCTATGAATGCGAAATAAGCAGTCACGAAAAACGATTTCACTGCCTCTCCTACGCTCAAATGCTTACGATTTCGATTTATTGAGTCACAAGCTGCGCCCCGCGGTTTCACCCGCGTAAGTCCCGTTCCCGCGCACGTGTAATAAATATTGCAGCGCACGCGACAGAAGCACTGTATAGGGGCATTTTATTTCCGTTTTTGCACATTTTTAAAGATAGTCCGCTCCTATTGGTCGTTGCGTGTTGTGTTATATAGTTGATGATTGAGTTACTCGATAAATGAAATAATTTATTTATTTCAGTAGTTTCCGAAATTAACGCATTCAAACAATCTAACAATCAAAGAATCAAACTCTTCAGTTTTATAATTAGTACAAATAAATCGAAATTATAAGCATTAAGGCAGGGTCGATTGAGGCAGTGACAACGTTTTCCGCGACTACATAATTCGAGTTCACTAGCTTTCGAAACTATGAGCCAGTAAAAACGTTTTTCGAAACAGCGTTCTTCGCGACTACGAAATTCGCATTCGTAAGCTTTCGTAATTAGTTATGAGACAGTGCATTTTTTTTCGCAACAGCGTGTGTCGCAACAATTGCAATCGAAACTACGTAGGTCTGTGTCCCTCCCCATCCTTATTTAGACCTGCGATCATCATAAATTTCACAAATCATAATATTTCCATTTGTTACCACGCAACGCACCTTCTTTTGTGAGAAGTAGGTACATAAAAGGGATACCTAACGTAGTTTCGATTGCCATTGTTGTGTAATCGTTAATAGACCTATTCGATTATCGATTATTGTTTTCTTAGAGTTTGAATCGACAGTTACATGGTTTTTTCTTAAAGAAAGATATAAATTATAAAGCTTAGTTTCGTTGTTGAAACGTTTGGGAAAGTTCGCTCTGTAAGTGTTGACCACAGACTTACAAACTATAGCAGACTCAACATTTAGCTATCCAAAGCGTGGCAATTTTACTACAAACAAACGTGAGTAACGTTTGTTTGTAGTAAAATTGCCACACAGACACAAAATACAGGACCGCAATAAGGTCACAGCATCAAATCATTTGTAAATAAAAATCGTATGACTTCTGTGGCGCGTCGGGCAAACCTCAGACTGCAAAGCAGAAGGTTGCGCATTCGACTCCCGCCGTGCCCAACTATTTATCTTGACAAACTTTTGCTGCTGGTTCGTCAATATGTAGGTAGGTAACCTATAATAATAAATATTATGTATGTATGTATGTTTTAGTACGAGTAAGATTGGATAGACTAAGGTTTTACGAAAACAAAATTTCTTAGCTTCTGTGAATATTTTGAAAAATTAAAACTTTCTTCATTTCACATCTTATTATCAAAACAATATAACGTATAGTAGTTCAATTATATTTTTAATATTAATTTTTACGCTTTCTAGTTTTTGCTCTATGTCATTTCAAACTTACTAAAAAATCACGTTCTTGGGGTAATATCGAATGTCAATGTAAAACCATGTCTATTCCTTGTTTATAAAAGACAAAAAAATCAAATCCGATCTTACCGAAAGAAAATTTAAAAAATCTATCCTTTCTATCTACCTATCTATCTCTACCCATAAATAAAAAAAATTAAAAAAGGTATAGGTCGATCAAATTGTCTTCAACATGCACCCCAATGGGGAACCTCTTATCAGGCACCTGATAAGAACTATGTTTATGTTCCTTGGAATTTGAGTACAATTGTAGGATTATGGAATTTATTAACCGGGGCCCGTTTTACCGCTAATTTCAGAAACTACTGAACGGATTTTGACATTATCTTTGCTAGAAACCATTAAAAATATGCTTATGCTTCATTTATATTTTATTGAACTTTCAAACCCGTTTCTTATTGTTGTTGCCTACGAAACCGTGAACCCTGAACATTCATTATTTTGTTAAAGCTGAAAGTTTGTTAGCGTTTGCTTCCAAAACAGGTAAAAACGATGGACCATTCTGAAAATTGGCTTAGAGTACAGGCTTTAGCAGATAATAATACAGTACAGCATTAAAAGTGTATAAAAAAGTAAAATAAACTCACATCTTGTGTGTTTTCTTCTTTGAATATTGTAGAACAAATATGAGCGGCGGCCTTTAATACAAAACAAATTAGCGGCAAAATGCGTGGAACACATTACACTATTTGCTTTTGGCTGCCAATGTCTTCTATTAATGTTTTATATCCATCGATTTTTAATATTTTCTTTTTTGGGAAACCTGAAATGAAAAATTAGTATGATTTAACTATGAAATGACCTTAAAATGTAATTTAATCAGCAAACATACCTAGTAATCTGAATAATAATAGAGTAATATAATTTCGTTGCCCTGAGTTCGACCCCCTATACTGCTAAAGTACATGAAGTGTCAACTTGCGTCTTTGAGACAATATAATCAATTAATACGACCCCATTTCATTAAAATATCTGGTTCCAACAGTTTTTGAAATGAAGAACAAAAATTTCTTTGCAATCTAAAACAACAAAACATATAAACTTATTTCAGTAAACAAACAAACAAGTACAAAATAGTCGAAGAAAAAATAAAATGTTATTTACATACCGGTGAAACGTAATTTCAGAAGTTTTATTGTAAGATGCGTTAGAACACATTGGGGCAAAAAATAAAATGTTATTTACATACCGGTGAAACGTAATTTCAGAAGTTTTATTGTAAGATGCGTTAGGACACATTGGGGCAACACTTCACCATTCAGAAAGAAAGGGATAGAGCTATGCACTATTCCTTCGGTGTGAATGAGACAATGACATTATTTACACGGATCAATGTGTGCATATAATTATGTTCAATCTGCTTTAATTTATACGTCTGAGGTGTTGACATAAACTATATAGACGTACAAATAATTATGCAAGTTATTTGCATCGAAACAGTCAAGTCGTCATAGTTAAAGTCAAGTCTAGGGGATCATTTGTAAACACGGCCGCCATTTATTTACAAAGATTGTTCACGGAGCTTTGGAGACAACACTGAGTATTTTGCACACATGTTTTGCACTGATTTTCACTTTCGTTCCACTTGTACACCTTCACGAAACTAAATTGATTAATTCCCCCAAAATTAAACAATTTACACGCATTTGAACTAGGTTTCACAAAAATTAAAATTGAGTAACACATCTCTACAACGCGTTCCCGCCAAAACTATCTGCCAATAACTTGCAATAATACTTGACACTGGTAAATGTCCAAAAGGAATATAGCTATAAAAAAAAAAACAAAGAAGAAATGCATGCGTTATTATTTTGATTACAAGCAAAGAGTAATTTAGTAGTACTACAAGTTAGCTAACTGTATCAACTAAACTGTCAGTATAGGTTAGTTTGTGCATACTAAAACGTAGTGATTATATTCTCTTTGGTGCATACGTTATTATCTTTATAGTTTGTGGTTTGTGCTGTGAAAATGAATAATAAAAACCCGTGACGACGTTACGTTGCGTTAGCGCCTAGCGCATCAGTATTAGTTTGTGCTTGTGGCTAGTGGTGTTCAAATATTGGCACCTCCTTATAATAATCTTATAGTTTATGTAGTGTTCTGGGAATAATATATATCAGTGAACACAGAGATATAAGTTTTAAATCTCTCCGGTAAACGAGAGGTTTATGAGACTCATTGAGTGAACAGTGTTGTGTGTGCATGGGGTGTGGTATTTAAGTATACCTATTTATTTGTATTCTCCATCCAAGCAAGATCGAAAAATAATAAGGGGTAATAAATAACTGATAACAGCACTAGTTATAGTTAAAGTGTCTGCTACTCGCATAAATAGTATAATTCTAGTATAAATCTCTCATCCATGCTTCTTCATACAGACAAGATCTTAAATAGAATCTGAATCTATTTTTAATGTGATAGATAACCGTACATAATATAATTTATTTGGTCTCAGCTCAGTCGTCGGACCTCTGCTAGGAGTAAAGTGTTCTGTGGGTCAGACATCCTTATTGATTCGAAGAGTGTACTGCGTGCTTGAGGAGCAAGATCTTGTCAACGTCGCTGTTCTCCTTCTGTCGCAGCACCATGGAGTTCTTCGATATCACTCGTCTCACATCAGTCGAAATCAAACTGGAGACGGACTGGACAGGTACGAACATTTATTATTTTTCTTGAATGTAATGGTGGAAGAACTTTACATTAGGAGACGCGACGGGGTCACAACCCCTCCACTCCCTACCCGCGGAGACAGTTTTTTTAAAGAATTTTAAAATTATTAGTTTGAGGTTAGTTTGTCACCAAAAAGTAAGGTATAAGCAAGAAAGTTGTATTACTTGAATGCACACGTGAAACTAAAAAGCACTAGAAAATCGGTCTGATGCGATGAGGAGTTCCGTCCCTCTCTAATAGTGTAATTAGAAAGGAACAGCATGATCAAGCTGGGGAGCTCTATCCCTTTTTAATTCTTTCTAATGCTACCTGCATGCCACAAAACCATTACAGCGAAACCGCAGTAATTATTCTGTCTTTACAACAGGCAGTTTCGCTAGTATTCCACTTCTCCTTATGCGGACAAGACATAGAAAAGTTACTGCTTATCCACTGTTATGGTTTCGCGGCGGAGATGTAGTAAGGGCTAGACTAGAAAAAATAGTACAAATTCTTCCAGCAGCAGCTGCCGCGGTACGCCAACTGCGTAATAATATAATATACTATACCATATAAAAATAACAAATTCTTTTCCAGTAACTGAACGTACTGAAATCAATAATGAACACAACAAAGATACCTATAATGATGAAGGCAATATCCAAACTCTGACAGAGGAATTAAAGCATGAAGTAGGAAGTTATGATGAAAACAAGAGAAAACCGATGTTGCACAATATTGAATGTGATAATTCACAAGTATCGTCTAATTTGGAATGCATCAACATGTACGATGATATGATAGATGTAGATGATGTTAAATTTGACATTTCGGAGACTTTAGACAATGTTGAAGGCGAAACCACTGGTGAATGGAACGATGGAAGAAATCAAGCATCATCGAATGAGGATATATCTCTCTCACAAAGACTCCGACCCAGAAAGAGAGTCAGGCTGAATGATGACAACGAAGGTAAGTGCCTGTAGTCAATAGCATGTTTCATGTGTACCTGCTGTGTACGTACATGCAACATTGAAAAGGTGTCTGTACCATTTAATTGACTGAACGAGCGAAGCGAGTGAGGTGCAGTGTAGACGGGCCTGGCGCTTGTATCTTTGTTTGTTCCACAATAACTTTAATATCGTAGCTCCGATCTTCATGAATTTTGGTATGCGCATAGTTTAGGTCAATAGAATTTATGAGTTCGAAGATGAGCCGGATCGGTAGGGGGGTTGGGGAGATAGGGGGTCGTGAGGTCTCGGTTCGTGGCGAACTCCTTGTTATTGACCGAACGTGCGAAGCGAGTAAGGTCCAGTGTAGACGGGCCTGGCGCTTGTATCTTTGTATGTTTGTTTGGGGCGAACTACTAGTATACTAGGAGTTCGCCCCGAACTTAGACCTCACGACCCAAGTTTTTTTTTTTTTTTTTTTTTTTTTTTTTTTTTTTTTTTTTTTTAACTCCCTTCATCTGGCGATCTGTCTGGTGACATTGAGCCGGAGGTTTGACTTTTCTCAGTATATACGGCGTGCATGGTACTCGTCCTGTGACAAGTCCATATGTGTTTAACTCTATATGAGGTCCTGGGGTGCTCGTCTTTTTAGTCTAATAAAAGTTCTATTTGGCAATTCGGCCATTACATCCTTGGCAAGTTGGTTTGGGTGAAGGTTAATTCGGTAGCTATATGCTTTTATTGACTTCGAGACTTCTTCTTTCACAGTTGTGATGCCAAGATCGCGATGCAGCTGTTTGTTGGTGAGATACCATGGAGCTTGCGTTATTTGTCGTAATGTTTTTGATTGGAAACGTTGCAAGATCTCCAGGTTGGAGTTAGAAGCAGTACCCCACAGCTGGACGCCATAAGTCCATATAGGTTTGAGGATGCATTTGTAAACCAAAAGTTTGTTTTCCAAGCTCAGCTTGGATTTCCGGCCAAGCAGCCAGTCAAGGTTGTGAAGTTTGATGTTGAGTGACTTCTTTTTAGCAAGTATGTGGTCAGTCCATGTAAGTCGCCTGTCTAAGTGAATGCCCAGGTATCTAACTTTTAAAGACTGCGGTATTGTCACTTGGTTTATTTTGACCGCAGGGCATGTATCGCGTCTCAAGGTGAATGTCACATGCACTGATTTTGACTCATTTGCCTTTATGCGCCAGTCCATAAGCCATGTTGAGATTACATCAAGATTTCTTTGGAGTTTTATTGACGCTTCTACTGGATTTTTGTCTACTGCCAACACAGCCGTGTCGTCAGCAAACGTGCCCGTTAAGCAGTTTTCCGAGCATGGTAAGTCAAAAGTATAAATGAGGTACAAGATGGGGCCCATCACGCTGCCCTGAGGTACACCCGCTTTAATGTTGTTTAATTGAGTCATGTTATCACCGTGCTTTACGTAAAAATGCCTCTCGGTTAGGTATGACTTTATAAACATGTAGAAGTTTATGGGTAGACTTCTCATAATTTTGTATAGTAGGCCTTCGTGCCACACCCGGTCGAATGCTTGCGAGATATCCAAAAATACTGCAGAGCAGTACTGCTTTTGTTCGAATGCGACGTTTATTTTATTTACCAGTCTATGAACTTGCTCTATTGTGCCATGAGCTTGTCTAAATCCGAACTGATGGTCTGGTATTATCTTAGCATTAGCAATTTCTGGAGTAAGTCGATTTAAAAACAATATCTCAAGCACTTTTGATGCTATTGGGAGGAGACTTATTGGGCGGTACGATTTGACGTCGTTGAGATCTTTGCCGGGTTTGGGGATTAGTATTATTTCGGCTACTTTCCATTGAGGTGGGACAAAGGTTCTACGTAGGGTTGCGTTGTATACTTGTAGCAAGAACTTTACACCAGTGCCTGGCAGTTCTCTAAGTATTTTGGCAGTGATGAGATCGTACCCTGGGGCTTTATGAACACTCATTTTTTAATTGCCGCTAGGACTTCTTGTCTGGTAAACTTTCTTATGGGCAAATCCAGTTGATGTGATTGCTGGAGCTTCTCAGCTACTTCTTCGATTTTTGAGGAGCCAAGGTCATCATTTGGTGTGAATACCTTGGCTAGATGCATGGCGAAGACCACTGCTTTCTCGGCGTCAGTTTTAGCCCACGTATCATCCGGTCTTTTGATAGGAGGTTGATGAGTTTTTGGTCTGCTTAGTCTCTTGGTTGCTTTCCAAAGTGAGTAGGATGTTGCTTGAGTTGCATCGAGGTTTTCGAGGTAATTATCAATTCCGTGGTTTCTATGAGCTTGAAGGGCTTCCTTCAGTTGAACAGTTAGTTTATTGAATTTTGTTTTGTCCTTCCTATACTTAGTTCTCTGCCAAATTTTTCTAGCTGTACGTTTTTCTTTTACCAAACCGATTATTGAGGTTGAGTAAGAATGGGTTTTAACATTTTTGGTTTGCTTTGGTGTCGCTGCCCATGCGGCCTCTTGCACTCTTGTGTTAAAAAACTCAATAGCTTCAATTATATCTGAGTCCGTCTTAAGGGGAATTTGAGTTTCAAGTGATTTATCAAGCAAATCTCGGAAATAGGGCCAGTCTGTCCTGTTGCTGCATAACATGCATTTTTCAGGATTGTAGTCGACTTCAGAGTTTAATATCGCCACAACCGGTGAGTGATCCGATGACAGCTCAAAACTTGACATGCACTGTATGTCGGATGCTTGCAGGCCTTTGGTTACGAAGAAGTCCACTAGATCCGGCCTTTTCATTCTATCGGCTGGCCAGTAAGTCGGCTCGCCTGTTGAGACCACTGTCAACTGGAGTTCTTGAACAGTTCGTAGCAACTGGCGTCCCTTTGTTGTCGATACTCTTGAACCCCAGTCGGTGTGTTTGGCGTTAAAGTCTCCTCCAGCAATAAATCGGCGTCCCAATGTTGAGAGGAAGTCAGCATAATCAGTGCTTTTCATATTGTGTTTGGGAGGTATGTAAAGAGCCGATACATTTAGTGGTCCATGAGAATCTTTGATTGTTATGATTGTAGCTTGAATTTCTTCTGTTTGGTATGGCACATTATGTTTGATTCTCTCTTTTATTAGAATTGCTGAACCAGCGTGAGCACTTCCATCCGGATGCATACATTGATAGAATCTATATTTAGGTATTTCAAAATGACTCTTGTCCGTGAAGTGGGTCTCTGATACTAGTAGAATATCAATGTCATTTGTTTCAAGGTAGAGTTTAGCTTCAAGGAAGCGGTGTGATAGCCCGTTGGCGTTCCAGAGTACTATCTTGAATTGATCGAATTTTTAGCGATCACAGACGTGAGATTTGTGAGGAGGTTAGTCATTGCGCACATCTGGTTCATGATTTCTCTGAACATTTGGATAAGCTGTTTCATATCAGTTTGTTCATCTGAGTTGTAATCACTTTTATTATTGTAGAACTCTTGGTTAGGGATGGGTTTTTCTCTATTTTGAAGGACTCTCGCGTAGGTGACGGGTATTTGTTTGTTAATTTCGGTTGGCTGTGGCTTTGGATCCTTTCTGGCTGATTTTGTTTGCTGGGCATTTTGGGTTTGTAATCTTAAGGGCGGATATTTTTGTTTTTGTAGTTCTTTGTACACACTGCATCCCTTGTAATTAGCGGGGTGATTTCCGACACAGAGCACACATCTCACAGAGTCCGATCTCTCTTTTCGGCTGCATTGTGAAGACAAGTGGTCTCCCGCACACTTGATACATTTAGGCTTCCTGCGGCAGTAAGCCTTTGTGTGACCATATTGTTGGCAGTTGGCACATTGTGGTAGGGTACGCGCTGGTCTTGGCGGTTCAAATTTAATACGGCATTGTAGCAGATATTGCATGTCGTATATATTTTTATTGTTGTTTTTGGGAGTTAATTCAATGATAAACATGTGGAGTGGTTTCTTAGTTACTCTTTGTTTCATGTTCCATACATTAATAGGGTCATGACCGGCATCTTTGAGATCTTGTTTTATCTCCTCGGGGTCTGTGGATGGGTGGAGGTTTTTCAGCACAACTTTGAATGTCCTTTCTTGCTTTGGCTTATAAGTATAAAATTCTGTGTCTTTTGTTTCTAGGTGCTTAACTATATCTCTAAATGTGTCAGGGGTCTTGGTTTGGATTTTAACTCTATTGTTACTAAGAACTCTGAGCTCATAATCTCTAGCTGCAATTTCATTTAGGAGATCTTGTAGAGGTTTTATGTTTTCGACCCTGTCAACAAATATAGGTGGTGGTTTCGGGACAGGTGCACGATTTTTGTTTTGAGTCGGCTCATCATTTTCATCTATGCTGAGTTCAGCAAATGAGTTTGAAGTTGGTACTGGTTGACTTAGCCAGTACTTAGTTTGCTTGTGAGCTTTTTCTGTGCTATTTGGACTGTTTCTGAGGCGTTTTCTGTTTTTTGTTGTTGACCCTTGGTCAGCATTTTCATCTGGTTGGATACTTATATTTGACTGTTTCGATGAGTTACTTTGTCGATTATTGGTGAACATACCCTTGTGAAAGATTTGTTGGGTTAGGTGTTTACCGCTCGCGCTGGCATCTTCTTTCTTTCCTCTAGAGCTGCTTGGTGTTTGCGAATTTGTGCCCCCCCCAGATACGGTGGGGCTGCCCGAGACAAGCTCGGGGAGGGATTCTCCGTTTCCGGTACCCTCCTGGGGTAGTATAGTTTTAAAATTCGCGTCTTCCATGATTATTTTCTTTTTTTTTTATATTTTTATTTTTAGTTTCGGGGTTGACTCCCCTAACTAGAACTAGGGTATTCGGTTTTAAGGCGCCGAGGACTCGCCTTCACCTCACACACTTGGCTATTACCATTAAGGGGAAGAAGTTGTAGTGCAAGACCCCGTTAATTAATGACCCAAGATTTGTCGAACAAACAAACAAAGGTTCAAGCGCCAGGCCTGTCTACACTGGACCTCACTCGCTTCGCTTGTTCGAACAATAAACCTCAACCTTTTGAATTTTTGAAAGAAATACAAAGAAACTTTTTAGCCGACCTAATACATACATACTGATAGACAGAAGCATATATTGCCAGACTTGAAGCAGGTCAATATGGATACTAATGTAGAGAACTGTGATTGTGATGCACCCTATACTCATTGTTGATATATCTGACAGACCGTCCCCCATACATACGTCGAGAGAAACAGAAACTGACGATATCGGAACACCTCAGCGGGAACGCCGACCGACAAACGGACAAACTTCAAACTACTAACAAAGTGTGTACAGAAGCCCATTTAAAGACACGCTCTACTGGTAAAGTGACGCAGTTTGTGTGCAATTACTGTCATCGTATATATAAAGTAAAATATAATTTGCAACAGCATTTATTGACACATACTGATGAAAAACCGTTTTCATGTGATAGATGTGATTATAAATGTAGTCACAAATGCAGTTTAAAAAAGCATTTATTGACACATACTGGTGAAAAACCGTTCTCATGTGATAAATGTGATTCTAAATGTAGTAACAAATGCAATTTAAAAAGCTATTTATTGACACATACTGGTAAAAAACCGTTCTCATGCGATAAGTGTGATTATAGATGTATTTTCAAATGCAGTTTAAAAAGGCATTTATTGACACATACTGGTGAAAAACCGTTCTCATGCGATAAATGTGATTTTATATGTAGTCGCAAATACAGATTAAAAAGGCATTTATTGACACATACTGGTGAAAAATCGGTCTCATGCGATAAGTGTGATTTTAAATGTTGGCTTAAAGATAATTTAAAATCGCATTTATTGATACATACTGGTGAAAAACCGTTTTCATGCGATAATTGTGATTATAAATGTAGTCTTAAAGGTAATTTAAAAAGGCATTTATTGACACATACTGGTAAAAAACCGTTCTCATGCGATAAGTGTGATTATAGATGTATTTTCAAATGCAGTTTAAAAAGGCATTTATTGACACATACTGGTGAAAAACCGTTCTCATGCGATAAATGTGATTTTATATGTAGTCGCAAATACAGATTAAAAAGGCATTTATTGACACATACTGGTGAAAAATCGGTCTCATGCGATAAGTGTGATTTTAAATGTTGGCTTAAAGATAATTTAAAATCGCATTTATTGACACATACTGGTGAAAAACCGTTTTCATGCGATAATTGTGATTATAAATGTAGTCTTAAAGGTAATTTAAAAAGGCATTTATTGACACATACTGGTGAAAAACCGTTCTCATGCGATAAGTGTGATTATAAATGTAGTCAAAATAATCATTTAAAAAGGCATTTATTGACACATACTGGTGAAAAACCGTTCTCATGCGATAAGTGTGATTATAAATGTAGTCAAAATAATCATTTAAAAACGCATTTATTGACACACACTAGTGAAAAATCGTTTTCATGCGATAAATGTAATTATAAATGTAGTTATAAAAGTAATTTAAAAACGCATTTATTGACACACACTAGTGAAAAACCGTTTTCATGCGATAAATGTGATTATAAATGTAGTCGCAAATGCAGATTAAAAAGGCATTTATTGACACATACTGGTGAAAAACCGTTTTCATGCGATAAGTGTGATTATAAATGTAGTCTAAAAAGTAATTTAAAAAGGCATTTATTGACACACACTAGTGAAAAACCGTTTTCATGCGATAAATGTGATTTTAAATGTAGTCGCAAATGCAGATTAAAAAGGCATTTATTGACACATAGTCGTAAAAAACCATTCTCATGCGATAAATGTGATTATAAATGTAGTCATAAAGGTTATTTAAAATCGCATTTATTGACACATACTGGTGAAAAACCGTTCTCATGCGATAAGTGTGATTATAAATGTGGTTATAAAAGTAGTTTAAAAACGCATTTATTTACACACACTAGTGAAAAACCGTTTTCATGCGATAAATGTAATTATAAATGTAGTTATAAAAGTAATTTAAAAACGCATTTATTGACAAACAATAGTGAAAAACCGTTTTCATGCGATAAATGTGATTTTAAATGTAGTCGCAAATGCAGATTAAAAAGGCATTTATTGACACATACTGGTGAAAAATCGGTCTCATGCGATAAGTGTGATTTTAAATGTTATCATAAAGATAATTTAAAATCGCATTTTTTGACACATACTGGTGAAAAACCTTTCTCATGCGATAAGTGTGATTATAAATGTAGTCAAAAAAGTAATTTGAAAACGCATTTATTGACACACAATAGTGCAAAACCGTTTTCATGCAATAAGTGTAATTATAAATGTAATAAAGAAGATCATTTAACAAAGCATTTATTGCGACATAGTCATAAATAGAAGATGATACAAAGGGGGAACAAGGACAAATTATTTGTGTCAGCGATTGTTTTGTTTCAACCCGAGCGGAGCGAAGGATTCTAAGGTAGAATCGTGAGCGCATCGAAGGTGTACGGTTTCACACATTTGACTACATTAGCAATAACCATTTGTTTCCTTCTTTTTAACGTTAGTACGCGACCAACCCGCACAGACTTTTTGATTTTACGAGCTAGCTCAAGGACTAATTGATGTCACATTCCTGAAATTAAACTTTATTTATTTTTATTTTTATTTATTTATTCGTATGGCATATTACAATTCGTTCACCTATAAATAAGAGACAAACAAACATGATTAAGACTACAATAAAACTAATTGCTGGATCCAATGGATGGCGTCATTTTTAAGGGAGAACAGATCTGCAGGGTCGCCATGAAATTTAGTGAGTGGACAGTATCGAACCACATGCTCAACGTCCTGAACAGCAGCCCCACACGCACACTCCGACGACACTCCATCCGCACAAAGACAGGAAGGCATTGCTCCGTCCGCATCCAGTTCGCACCCTATTGAGCTGGCACCACTCCCTTCTCGGGAGCTCAAAACCAGCTGGCTTGTGTGTGGGGTTGATGACAACTCCTATGGTATTTGGAGGTTTTGCGGTCCACTCCTCAATCCATTTTGTAGCGGTATTGAAATTACCGTGTATTAGGTCACGTGCAGTCTGGTAAGGAGGGTGACGTGATTTCAGTCGGTGGGGTGGTGGTTCAGTGAACTCTGAGTAAATCGGCAGGTGAGGCCCTCCATAGACTTTCCGAGCTTCCCGTAGTAGTATTTCTTTCCTCCTAAGATGAGGTGGCGTTATGTGGCTCAAAACGGGTAGCCACTGGAGAGGAGTACATTTTATGGTTCCAGATATACATCTCATGGTTTGGTTCAGCTGAGCATCATGATTGTACATGTGCGCTGTTAGTCCATACCGGTGCACAGTATTCAGCCGTTGAATATACCAAGCTGAGCCCAGTTGTACGGAGTACATCGGCGCTTGCTCCCCGGGTAGTGCCTGCAAGCCTATGCAAAATGTTGTTTCTAGTCTGAAGCTTTTTACACAACCTATCCACATGCGAAGCGTAAGTGAGGCTTCGGTCCAGAGTCACGCCTAGGTATTTTGGCGTGGGATTGTAGTTTACTGTGGATTCAGCAAGCTTGACCTGTGGCTCATATTTTGCCATACAATTAGACAAGTGGAATGCAGTTATTTCTGTTTTAGCAGCGTTGGGAACCAATCTCCATTTTTTAAAGTAATTATCTAGTATGTCTAAGTCCTTATTGAGCATTTCCTCAGATGGTTTGAAGGTCTGGTGTTGGGAAGCTATAGCGATGTCGTCAGCATAAATTAATTTTCGACTCTGTATTTCTGGAAGGTCATGCATGTAGAGGTTGAACAACAGAGGGGCTAGAACCGATCCCTGCGGTAGGCCGTTGTTCAGTTTCCTAGTACGGCTTTTAGTATTGCTGAGGTAAACCCGAAACTCACGGTTACTGAGCATGCTGTTCAACAGTCCCACCATTCTTCTACAAGGTACCGCTTTCATGAGCTTGAAGATAAGTCCCTGGCGCCAGACTGTCGTATGCTGCTGATAGATCTATAAAGACAGCAACTGTTTTCAGTTTATTTTGAAATCCCGCTTCAATGTGCGTTGTTAGGGCCATTACCTGCAGGGTTATTCAGAGAGCTTCGGAACGCCGCCGAATTCGGAAAAAGTTAAAAAAAACACGAACCACAGAGTATAGTACCACTTTCACCGATTCAAGCCACCGATATTCGGTACGGTAGGTAACGAATATACTATTTTGACAGCTATCTGTTCGGAGTGCTACCGATAGGTTTTAGCTATCGTAAACCCTACCGACATTCGGGATTATGATTGTTTCAGTTGACAAAGTAGAATTTTAAGGTGTGTTTTCTGTATTTTCCTCCGTTTTTATAAGCTGTTTCATTTTTAAACATCATTCTGGATTAGTGGTCTTGAAATTACGTGCTACGGAGTAAATCAAAGGCCTCAATATTAAACGTAGTCGCTTTGTTCATAATCACGGAGACTTTGGTTTTGGATTGGTGTGAGAATTTTGAGCTACGAAACGAAATAGACGCCGCAGAGCCCTGCAAAGTACTCCGACAATAATGCTTCATCGGTCAATATACGAGACGTAACCAATCCATTTACCTACTGGTCCCAACTTTATAAAAAAAAGGGCTCTTACACCCGAATACAGAAACGATACTCAATTATTTAACGGCCTTTTAAACAGTTAAGCAGCTCTTAAACTCAAAATTCGTATACTGAAACGATACTCAAGCGTCACAAATAAGCAAGACTTATAATTACGAACTTCTCAAATTACTCGTACTTAAATGCCAAATTCGAATACTGGAACGTCGCTCAACGCAAATGGACTCTCAATTAGCTGTCAAATCGACGTGAGTAGCTGTTAGATCCACAGAACACTATTACTCCTAGCGGAGAAGAACTATAGGTTCATACTTTCGATATGCGAACACAGCGCCCCCTAGCGCTGCAGTTCCCGCCCACATGAACTACGATCGCGCGGGAAACGCTAGGGAAATTTAAATGCTAGTATTACTTCCGCACTCAGAGACGTTTATTGGTTAAACTATCATTACCGTAAAGATTTTCGAATTCTTTATTTAGTGATAGTTGTAAGTAACCATAAAACGTATCTGAGTGCGGCAATTAGTGATTGAACATTTGAATCATAGCACAGTATGAATGGGTTGGATAACACAATCAATATTACTTGTGGACTCTATGCGTCAAATGTTCGATGACTGAGTTTTCAAGTTTGATTGCACCACGAGTTTGGTATAAGTATAATATTATAATTACTTATAAACCAAACTAATGCTGGAAATAAATAAAATATAGTCTCGATGATAAAATTATTTATTTAGATCGAAGCATGTTACATGTAGGCTTGTTGTGGTACGTTTGTAAGTAAGGGTTTGCTTCGTTTTCGGTCAACTAACGAGTCTTATGTATAGAAACCACAGCCGCAGTGGCAATAGCCTCTTGCTGTAATTCGTCTGAAATAGATTAATACTATATAATCTCTACAAAAATATCCCGTAGTTCAAGCCAAGCCTCTATCACTTACGCTAAGAAAGGGTCTATTGTCAATAACCAAACTCATTTGGAGTTACAGGTCAGTCTTTTTACTAGAAAATTTCTAAGTCATTTTAACACAACAAAAATGTTTGAAAATCGGCATTTTTGTACCAAAGCATTTGACAAAAACGGCATTAGTATGCCAACTCCTATAAATTAGACATTGTTGTCATTTTCGGAAGATGTCGTTTTCAGAAGTTGTCGTTTAGGGAAGTTGTCGTTTTGGGAAGTTGTCCGTGCTATTTTCATACAAAAATCGGCCCGTCTCGGCTCGGTGACAATGTAATATAAATCATCCCTGAATTGTTGTGGCCAACAATATTTTTATGAATATTCTACTAATATCATAAATAGGATAAACAAAATAAAACACTTTATTAATCCTGTTTTATCGCGTTTTTATTCATTATTTAAACCGAGCTTTCGCTTTTTTTGAGCTAGTAAGGGATAAAAATAATTATAATTTAAATTGAAAACTATTACAATAACTCTATAGTCTCTTCTATGGTTTTCGCGATTTTGCATAATAACACACTTTATTTATCCGGTTTTATCGCGTTTTTATTCATTATTTGACCCGAGCTTTCGCCAACTTTACAGTTGGCTTTTTCAAGGTTGACCAACCTTGAAAAGAAAGCTCGGTTCAAATAATGAATAAAAACGTGATAAAACCGGATAAATAAAGTGTTTAATTAGGCAAAATCGCGAAAACCATAGAAGAAATTAGGATAAACAAATAAATAAATTCCAAATACCTTGATTTGGGTTACTGGGATATTTTTATTGGGCTGTTCTAATGACATTAAACCTTGTGAAGTGCTAGCAACAGGAACGATCTGAAACACATAGGCACATTTTGTATGAGTTGTTGTGGCCGACCATCTTTTTATGAATATTCCACTAATATCATAAATGTGAAAGTAATTTTGTGTGTTGTTTTCATGCCTAAACTGCTGAACCGATTTTGGTGAATTTTGGTATTGAGATAGATGGACCTTGGAGAAGGACATACCTACTTTTGATTCCAATTCTGAGTAATACCGAGGGGCACAGCTAGTTTGATATATTTATCTATATATATAAAAGAAAGTCGTGTTAGTTACACCATTTATAACTCAATAACGGCTGAATCGATTTGTCTGAAAATTGGTGGGGAGATAGCTTAGAACCAGGAGAAGGACATAGAATACTTTTAATCCCGCGGGAACTGAAACGGGACTTACGCGGGTGAAACCGCGGGGCGCATCTAGTATCCATATAGAATTAGATCAAATTTACTATACTTAGTAAAGAAATAGGACCATGAAGTAAGTAGGTAGTTATATTATGTACGTAGTTACAACTCACTTGTATTTTTGGTGTTGGTGGTGCTGTTGACGAATGAAGCTCCTTACTTCATAACTCGACTAATATGTGTCGAGCCTCAGTAGGTATGGCAAACTTATCAATCTCTTCCTATCATCACTGGTGTAAGATGAATTATCAAAATGTCCACCACACAGAATTTTGTGTTGTTTGTGTAACCTGATCCATGATGGAACAGAAGACCAATGTTCATCAGGGTAACAAAATGTAGACCATACTTTAGCCCTAAAATAAAAACACATGTTTTAAAACTTGAAATTTTTATAGAGGTATTCTTCTGTGTACAGGGAGCAAAGGATACTTACTACAAAGAGTTATTTACAGAAGGCTCGGGAAATCGGTGAAAAGTCACCGAAGAGTCTTCTTTCTGCACGAATACCACACTTATAACAAAAATCGTCAATTTCGCAACGGAGTCTCTTTCTCACAATATAAACATCGAAAATATTATCTTAATTGAGTCTCTTTTTCATAGTACCACTACTCTGCAATATTAAATTCTAGCAAAAACTCAAAACAAAACAACACAATGAAAAGTTTCTGAAAATTCAAAAAACGCCATTTTGTTTGAAAATGTTTCAGTTCCAACCATAGACGAAATATTAAATGAAGTAAGTTGAAGCATAATCTTTGCTGTCTTGCTCTTTTGTAGAGCTTTATCTCAGTTCAAAATATCCCACCCTCATTTGATGCTCGTGTTGGCATGCGTCTGTTAAAGAGCTGGCCTCCCCTGGTTAGATCTGAGAGTGCTTTCGACCGGTCTTAAAATTTGTACAAAATGTCTTTATCCTCATTATCCTCACTTTTGGATCATTCATTTGAAAAATATAATGATATTAAATTCCGTGCGCGGTTTCGCATATCCAAGGAGACAGTTTTATATCTGGATTCAATGATTGGCAGTGCTTTGCAACCAGTAACCAAACGAAAAAGTCCAATTCAATCAGTGGACCAACTGCTCATCACCCTTTACACTTATTGGCAGTGCGTACAAGAAAGGTGGAGGCGTGACGCTTTACCAGATGAGGATGGCGACCGACCGTACCCCTCGTGGTCTTATAATAAAAAGGGCAAGGGGGAACAAGCTTATGCAATTCCTGCGAGCACTCCCCGAAGTGAATTCGATAGAAGACCGAAAGGCTAGCGACCTCGCGACGATGTCCCAAACTCGAAAGGCGCGACTCGACAAGTGTCAAGAGCATCAAGTTGGTATTTAGCTGTTCCATCCCAAAGGTGACAACAGTACTCCATGCACGACCGGACCTGTGCTTGGTACAGATTCAGAAGCTGTCCTGGTGTGAAGTACCTACTGCCTAACCTTGCCAAGGATTCCTAACTTATTTGAAGCCAACTGGGCTCTCGACTCAACAAAAGGCCCAAAGTTAAGGTCTGCTGTGAGGGTAACACCAAGTAATTCCAACTTGTCAGTCAATGGTATCATCCTATCCCGGAAAGAAAGAGACAGCTGGAATGGAGTCCGTTTTGCCGAAAAGAGACACGCCTATATATACACGATATATATGCTAATTACATAATTAATCTTAAATTAAGGACTCAACTACTGTAATAAGACTTGTTTGTATGTACTAGAGGTATTATGCCTTGTTTATTATTATATTGTAAGTTCATAAACTGAATTTGATTTAACATACCTCAGTTCAATATTTATACTCTATTATATTATTTAGTAGTAGTATAATTCCACACCAACTAACCATTTCGACAAGTCATAAGACAGGAACACTAATAAATTCTGACACTTCATTTGGGAATTTTATTTACCTTCAGAAATTTATTTGGATAGAAACCGAAAAAATAATGAAACAATAGCATATTTTATAGGATAACTTTGCTAATGATATACAGGGGTATGGGTGGAAGAGACCTATGTGTCAGATATGCTGATTCAACTTAATATAATATATTATTTAATATTAAATTTTTGTAAGTGAATCTGCAATAAAGGCTTTACAATAATAATATAAAAATAAAAACAAATAATGAGCAAAAATCTAGGTTTTTATTTTTTAATAATTCCACCTCTAGTTGTGCTTTTCAAGTAAACACTTCCTCTCCAATCTGTGCCTTTCAAGCGTACATTTCCTCTCCAATCTCGCATTATTCAATTTCAAATGGAAATATTTGCTTTTGTTGTCATTGCATCTGGGAAAAAAAGCTACAATTACTTTTATTTTAGCATAATGATCTAAGCTATGTTCCCGGTTGCATCCCTCTTGGGATGTTGGGATCTGCAGCACCTATAATCCTAACAGGAAAACTTGTGAACGGAGTTGACGGACATTCAAAGACAGAATGTTCATGGTTTTTATAGTTGAGGTAACATCTTACTTCTTTATCAATTCTAATAACATTTCTTTGTCGTTGTTCGTGTAATTACTTCCTCTTTTCTTCTTCTCTTCCATTTTTTCACTAGACATATTAACTATAAAATTAAAGAAGAATTAATTATCCAAAGAAAATTTTCTCCTCACTCACTGATTGACGCGCGTGATTCATGTGTCACTGTCAAATAAGTTAAAACGTTTCGTTCTACACTAAATAGGATTAGCGCGCTGGTTATGTTTAAATAACAAACGACTTATTTTTTTACTTGAAAATGTAATAACTTTGAAACTAAAAAAGCATCGAAATACAATTAAAATTGTAAAAAAACTTAAACTCAACTGTTCTGTCGGATAATTAAACTAAATGTTTATCTAAAAAAAAATTTACTCATCCAAATAATCCTGCGTGGAACGAATTCACAACGTAAAGTAATAAAATAAAATGTGTTAGTTTATTGAGAACAAGCTTTTTAGATCAATATTGCCATAACGTAAAAATTTAACAGATACTTAGCTAATCATTGTCTCAAGTCGCCGAAGTCTCGTTTGAGAATATCACTTAATTTGTGAGAGATGCTTAAATTTAGGAAGCATTCAATTGAGTGACTGATGTAAGTATCGTTTCTGTATTCGGGTGTAAGCCTTGTAGTGCAATAATAATTGAGGCCCAATTGTTTGGTGACTGCTCTGACAGAGTTGGTTTAGTTACCTTCCTACCAACTACTGAAAACCATTAGGTAGATCTGTCCCTATATATACGAGATCATTGTAACTATATTCTAACCACCTATAAGTAAAATCTTACAAGTAAATTGGTAAATCAATTTAGGTAAGTAATAAAAACCTATGTTATTCGTTTTCAGGTGTTAGCTGCGTTGTTTCCTTGGTAATTGCTCGTACTATTACCAAATGCCATGAGGACCAAATGCCAATTTAATTATGAGCCAGGCGTCAGCATATCAGAGGTGATTAATACATTCAACCACCCTGATATTTTATAAGTGGGTGGTGTTCGCAGCAAACACACAACTCACTATCGATAAGTACCTAAGTAGATACTTATATAACTCTATATCTCTATAATCTCTGAACAGGTTGGATAGCAAAGCAAAGGTTACCGTGGCCTGGGTTCCAGGACACAAAGGCATAACTGGCAACGAAATAGCAGATGAACTTGCAAGAAAAGGAGCGGATGAAACCTTTGTGGGACCCGAACCCAGACTTCCGATAGCCTATGGGATTACGAAAGGTGTCATTAAACATAGAATGAAAATAGAATTCAACCGTAGATGGGTAGAAACAAATGGTCTAAGGCAATCCAAGATATTTATAAAAGCGTTTGAAAGACAAAAATAAATCCAAACACCTACTTAAACTAAGTAGGAACAATATTAGAATCATAATGATCCTCACAGGACACTGCCAGCTGAACAGACACCTAGTAAAGATAGGACAAAGGGATGACCCCGTTTGTCCTAGCTGTCTGGAAGATGAAACTAGCTATCACCTGGTAGCAGAGTGCCCTGCATACGCTAAAGCCAGGAGAGAAATAATGAACTCAGATACCCTATCTGAAGGGGACCTGAGTGACTCTACAATAGGGCAGTTGTTAAAATTCTGCAAAGTAACAGGTAGATTTAGTGGGTCGACATCACTGTGAGTTACCAGTTAACTCAAAACTATTGGGGTCTTGGTGAACTGGGTGAAATAGTCCCAACATGAGACAGATCACCCGTCTGGTGCTTGCGCTGGCGTCCCCTACTAGAAATAATAATAATAAAAATAACTATCCATGTATTTTCCTTTAAAATATTTGTAGTAGACATGCATGCTTAGAGCAATAAAAACTAATTATAAAATATTCATTTATTTACCTAACTAAATTATTTATTATAAGATGTACATAACTATTTTACAACACAAATAAAACCAGGAAAAAAATCCAGATAAATTTCAATTAACATATTTCTTTGTAACTAGCAGCACCCGCAGTTCCGATCCCGCATGAATATTAGGATAAAAAGAAGGCTATGTGTTAAAAGTAAAAAATTACATACAATTATTAACGTCTGCATTTATATATAATAGAACTTAAGAAGTAACATTTAAAAGAAAAAGCAAATCTTACTAATATTATAAACGCGAAAGTTTGTATGTATGTATGTGAGGTTGTTACTCTTTTACGCAAAAACTACTGAACCGATTGCGATGAAACTTGGGATATAGGTAGCTGGATACCGGGAATAACACATAGGCTACTTTTTATCCTGATATTCCTGCGGGAACGAGACTTATGCAGGTGAAACCTCGGGGCGCAGCTAGTCAATTAATAAACAACAGCATTATTTAAATTTATTCATGTTTTTTATTTTTTTTTACAGTTGATAGGTAAACGCTTGACCACTATCTCACCTCATGGAAAGCGACGATGTAGTCAAAGATTTAGCACGCTTACCTAGAAGAAACCTGTTCACTCGCGACTTAAAGACCCCAAGTTGTAAATTACCGGGAAGACATAGTCAGGCAACCGATCCCATTCCCTCGCAATTAGACCTAAGGATCTACTAACATACTTAACAAATATTTAATTTTAAAACTCAGGTGTGCGACCATGATGCCTTTATTTGTAGATGCAGCCCGCTCGGAGACTAACCAAGTAGCCTGATGGCTACTTGGTTAGTATTCTGTCTGTATTTTTCTTTTGTGATGTGGTTTTTTCTATAATTTATTTTCCTGGTTTTCTTGTTTTCTAACTGTAACAAAAATGAATATAATGATTTCTAAATCTTATTGACCGAGCGAGCTTTAGCGAGAAAAGCGTCTATGCTTCAGGAGGTTGACTGATAATATATAAGAAGATAATATTATTATATCTTTATTACAGAAGAAGATGTTGCTTCTCCTTTATAGGTTGTATTTCTCAAACTCAATTTTGATGAAACTTGTAATAAAAGTAGTATTGTTTTTTCAGGAGATTCAAGATATGAATAACTCCCACCCATGGCTAGTTACACCGAAGAGGAGTTGAAGTGAAAGGCTAGTTACTAAATCTGTTTTTTTTGCTTCTTTGGTGGCTTCCTGCCCTCTAAGAGGAGACCTTCGCTCTGCAGTAGTGCAATTAATTTGATAAATGTTTAGTAAGATTTATATTAATAAATAAATATCATATCATATCATATCAATTTGAGTGGACTAACATTATTTTTTATTTTAAGTTAATTTTATATGTTCTTTATTAAAATAAACTACCTAAAGACTTAACTTACATGTTCATTTCAAGATTCAAAAAATATATTTCATAAACATACTGTGATATATTGTTAAATCTTAATGAAAAGAGTCCATGGTCTTTATTATTGACTGCTTTTGTTCAAATTTATAGATATCTGTATTAAGGCGATTGTAATTTAACACATGATCAGAAAAAATATTGTATTGGTTTCATTTTATTTATCATTGTTTTATTGATACCTACTATTAAACATTTGAAAAAAGTCATATTTTTTAATTTACCTTGCAATGCAACCCGCATTGCATCGGCAAGGCAATTCATAGCCTCTACAATGGCCAGCAGGGCAGGTCCTATTACCTCCTGAGACATTGCACTCACTCTGGCACTGCTGGTAGGTGTCTCTCTCCTGAGGGTAGGCTTTGGTCCACCTCCACTTCCATCACAACATCTAGCTAGATGGACAGGTTCATTCATCGTCCACAGAGGCAGCTACGAGCTTTGTTCTGTAACATGTATTTATTAAATAAGTTCCAGATTATGTTGCAATTTAAACAAACTTTAAACATACTTCTTCAAGTTAAATATTAATAAATAAATACATACACAGCTCAATCCCCAAACTAAGCTCTAGGCTTCAAGCTACAAATTGCGGCTGATTTCGCTCTAGTATCGGACTTGCAGGCCAACCATGACTACAAATAATAAGAAATGAATTCGCAAATTTTAATTCAAATTTGCGAATGCGTACGAAAGATCATACATAAGTAACATATTTACTTACTTTGTACTGAAAGCCTCCCTTTTCCTATTTAACAGTTACCAGCAATGAATTCGAAAAGCGCCTGGCGCTGTTGTAACGTCGCTTTTTGTTGATAAAGTATTAATAAACCTTCTTTTTTATTTCCACAAAATACTTTATAGGTTATTTCCAAGTACCTAACTTTGAATAAGGCGGTTTTTTTTTTTTTTATTTATTTCTTATCGGTTGTGAACCGATTATGGCCATTAGGAAATTAGCCAGTGTCATGTATTTTAATATAATATGCAAGTTATTTGCATCGAAACAGTCAAGTCGTTATAGTTAAAGTCAAGTCTAGGGAATCATTTGTAAACGCGGCAGCCATTTACAAACAATCTTCACGGAGCCTTGGAGACAACACTAAGTTAATGTTTTGCACCGATTTTCACTTTCATTCCACTTGTACACCTTCACGAAACTAAATTGATTAATATGCCCCCGAAATTAAACAATTTGTACGCATATGAACTAGGTTTCACAAAAATGAAAATTTAGCACCACATCTCCTCAACGAGTTCCCGCCAAGACTCCAATAAGGCGGTTATTATTTCTTATCGGTTGTGAACCGATTATGGCCATTAGGAAATTAGCCAGTGTCAAGTATTCTAATATAATATGCAAGTTATTTGCATCGAAACAGTCAAGTCGTCATAGTTAAAGTCAAGTCTAGGGAATCATTTGTAAACACGGCGGCCATTTACAAATAATCTTCACGGAGCCTTGGAGACAACACTAAGTTAATGTTTTGCACCGATTTTCACTTTCATTCCACTTGTACACCTTCACGAAACTAAATTGATTAATATGCCCCCGAAATTAAACAATTTGCACGCATATGAACTAGGTTTCACAAAAATGAAAATTTAGCACCACATCTCCTCAACGAGTTCCCGCCAAGACTCAATAAGGCGGTTAAGTCAAATAACGCTTGTATGACACTGACAAATGACATTTACGTTTACAGTTTACGGAGATAGTTCAGTGCATTTGCATTCTATCAAAGAAAAATGTTTGTAATTAACCGTTCGCGTGAGATTTTTGGATTTAAATTTATGGAATATAAGTAAAATAGTCATTGCATTTTCTGAATATGAAAAATAGATTGAAAAAACACTTAAATATTTTCTACCATTTTCTACCAAAAAATAGCTGTCTCCGTAAATGCTCTTCTGAATATAGATGAAAATTGTTTATGATTTTTTATCGGAAAAAGGTTACTTCCGTCGTTAAATTTTCCGAATAAGCGGAAACGTTAGCATGAATCACAAAATCCAGATTATTCGGCACGGAAAGAAGTTTCGTAAAAACAGCGATAACGAAAGTCGGGTTCGTTTCGGTGGGAGTGAATAAGGCCGCTGGTCAGCACAGTTACGACCATTACGGAAACCCGCTTGTTCCACAGGCACCACACTATCGATGAGAAGCATGACACGATATAGACAAGTCTCTCCAACAGTTTGTAGACGCAGCTCAGAAGGGCGATGGGACGGTAACTCTTCGGATCATCCGCAGGTTTTTGGGGTTTCAAAATTGCTATTATCTTTGTTCTGTTGAAGTCGCGAGGTAATCTGTTGTTCAATAGGATGTCTGTGTAGAAACATCGCAACCATTTTCTGCTCTTAGGGCCCAAGTGCTTTAAGAATTCATTATACACTCCGTCGAAGCCGGCCGCTTTGTTAAGTGGCAATCGCTTTATAGCGGAATCCGTTTCGTCTTGAGAGAATTCTTTCGACAGTTGGTCGTCGATTGGTAGCGATGTTCTAATTTGTTTTGCATAGAACTTAGTCTTTTGAGTATCAGCTTTTTGGCCTTTAACTCTGGATACTTCTACTATTCTATTAGCAATATCGTTTGCCAATGGCAACGAGCCGCCAACAGGATCTGCTCCAGACTTGCCCGACAGCTTATTCAGATCCACTGCTCGTCGAGCAATGGACAACGAAGCTCGTGCTCGTGACACTTGTAAATCATCCCTAATACTTACAAAATTTTACTTAGATAGATAGATTCATACCTTATTTGCTCAACCAACAATTATAATCAGTATACATCAAAATGAAGGCAAACTTATACGCAGAAAGTTTAACTAAGAGTAAAACGTTGTACAAATGGGCGACAGTATCGTCTTATACAGCGTGTTCCGACGATGACCATTTAAGCCGAAAGTGTTGGTTCTAGACGTCTAGGCGAACAACTTTTGAAAATTCGAAGCAGTTTTCGAAAATTTTAGGTTTAAAGTTTACTTGAAAATCAGCTATTTCTTAGAGTTAGAGGTCATTGTTCTTTCATTCAGTTTGGACAACTACAATCAAAACTTTATTAACCTTTATTTTCAAATACAGTTATTTTTCAATAAAATATTAACTCAAAAATTTAGAAAAAGAAAATGTTTAATTGTTAAAAGTTGTTCTACTAGACGTCTAGAGCAACCCCCTTTCGGCTTAAATGGTCATCGTCGGACCACGCTGTACCTATAATATCGGGATATTTACCACGTAGATATGTTTGTTATGAAAACGACCATGTGTGTTTAAAATCGTAAAAATACTCCAACGAACTCGAATAATATATATGAAGTAGCAATCCTTTGAAAATATGTTCCACGCAAATGGTGGTTGCGGGGCCTAGAACGATGATTCGACCGCCAGTCTGTCACTAAAGATCATCCGCCATTGGTCGGTCCAAAAGTCGATTATACGTAATACTGTACGGAACATGTCAGTGTGTGCATCTGCTGCTGTGTCACCGTGGAACATGGTTTTATCAAATTTAATAGGGAAGTTAGATCTCCATTCTATTTATTCTTCGTACAGATACTTATCGTACTCACTATAGAAGATAGATGTCGCTGTCTGTAAACAAAACCTTTGCACTATATTTTTATTTTTAAGTCTTTTTAAATGAAGCTTTGTTAATTAACAATAATTGTCTTTATTTTGTTAAATCCTGGAGTTAAAAACTATTTTCCACATTTGATTTTTGAAAATTACAATTACCAAACAACTATGTTTGATTTTCTAAGTTGATTTTATTTGATGTATGTTACTTAAAAAATAATAAAAAATAAAACAGATTTGAACTAATAACTTGACTAATCATTAAAACCCAACACTTGATACAATTACTATTTAGTAAGTAAAATCTATGTATTAAAAGTACGGATAAATAAAGCTGATAGTATGTGTTTTTAAATAATATTAGGACAAAATTCACATACGGTTGGTTAGCCCCCAAACTAAGCTACATCTTGTACTATGGTAACTAACACAATTGATATACTACATATACGATATATGTAATGGTCTGGGTGTCAGAATATGTAATAATTAGGTATTTATATAAATAAATACATATTCTGACACCCAGACCACAGCCAACAAATATGCTCGTCACATAAATAATGTTGACCGTGCCGGGAATCGAACCCGGAACCCTCTGTTCAGCAGTCCGGCATGTTGACCATTACGCCGATGGGTCGTCGTGGGGCGTTATTATGAACATTGGACTTTTCTGCGAATTGGACATTGTGCGAACTGGACTTTGTGCGAACTGGACTATATGCGAACTGGACTTTGTGCGAACTGGACAATATAATTTGCATTTTACACCCGCCATTCTGATGCACACAATAAAAGGGCTACAAAAGTAAGCATTTAACTAACAACAAAAAAATAGATTAATGCAACGTATATGAAATATATTGACAGCTCTATATTAATTAAATTTAACAATGTTACATCAAAATGACGAAACCATACATCGGCCTTAGCAGATGTAAAAAAAAAAGTTGGGGCTTTATACTAACCAAAACTTTTTGCTTTACCCTTCCACCCGTGAAAATAGAACACACCTACTGCTCTACAAAGTTACTTTATTTGACCAAAAAGGTCAACGTAAAGCGAGTCTTTATTCCCTAGGTGCATAAAGTGCTCATTATGCACCTAGGGCATAAAGTAATTTAAATTTGGAACTATGGTTCTGGTAACATACGGCCATTTCGAACTGGCCACCTAGACATAACACATAAAAAAAATAAAAATTGGGCTATTTTTTTCTATTTTCACGGGTGGAAGGGTAAAGCAAAAAGTTTTGGTTAGTATAAAGCCCCAACTTTTTTTTTTACATCTGCTAAGGCCGATGTATGGTTTCGTCATTTTGATGTAACATTGTTAAATTTAATTAATATAGAGCTGTCAATATATTTCATATACGTTGCATTAATCTATTTTTTTGTTGTTAGTTAAATGCTTACTTTTGTAGCCCTTTTATTGTGTGCATCAGAATGGCGGGTGTAAAATGCAAATTATATTGTCCAGTTCGCACAAAGTCCAGTTCGCATATAGTCCAGTTCGCACAAAGTCCAGTTCGCACAATGTCCAATTCGCAGAAAAGTCCAATGTTCATAATAACGCCCCACGACGACCCATCGGCGTAATGGTCAACATGCCGGACTGCTGAACAGAGGGTTCCGGGTTCGATTCCCGGCACGGTCAACATTATTTATGTGACGAGCATATTTGTTGGCTGTGGTCTGGGTGTCAGAATATGTATTTATTTATATAAATACCTAATTATTACATATTCTGACACCCAGACCATTACATATATCGTATATGTAGTATATCAATTGTGTTAGTTACCATAGTACAAGATGTAGCTTAGTTTAGGGGCTAACCAACCGTATGTGAATTTTGTCCTAATATTATTTAAAAACACATACTATCAGCTTTATTTATCCGTACTTTTAATACATAGATTTTACTTACTAAATAGTAATTGTATCAAGTGTTGGGTTTTAATGATTAGTCAAGTTATTAGTTCAAATCTGTTTTATTTTTTATTATTTTTTAAGTAACATACATCAAATAAAATCAACTTAGAAAATCAAACATAGTTGTTTGGTAATTGTAATTTTCAAAAATCAAATGTGGAAAATAGTTTTTAACTCCAGGATTTAACAAAATAAAGACAATTATTGTTAATTAACAAAGCTTCATTTAAAAAGACTTAAAAATAAAAATATAGTGCAAAGGTTTTGTTTACAGACAGCGACATCTATCTTCTATAGTGAGTACGATAAGTATCTGTACGAAGAATAAATAGAATGGAGATCTAACTTCCCTATTAAATTTGATAAAACCATGTTCCACGGTGACACAGCAGCAGATGCACACACTGACATGTTCCGTACAGTATTACGTATAATCGACTTTTGGACCGACCAATGGCGGATGATCTTTAGTGACAGACTGGCGGTCGAATCATCGTTCTAGGCCCCGCAACCACCATTTGCGTGGAACATATTTTCAAAGGATTGCTACTTCATATATATTATTCGAGTTCGTTGGAGTATTTTTACGATTTTAAACACACATGGTCGTTTTCATAACAAACATATCTACGTGGTAAATATCCCGATATTATAGGTACAGCGTGGTCCGACGATGACCATTTAAGCCGAAAGGGGGTTGCTCTAGACGTCTAGTAGAACAACTTTTAACAATTAAACATTTTCTTTTTCTAAATTTTTGAGTTAATATTTTATTGAAAAATAACTGTATTTGAAAATAAAGGTTAATAAAGTTTTGATTGTAGTTGTCCAAACTGAATGAAAGAACAATGACCTCTAACTCTAAGAAATAGCTGATTTTCAAGTAAACTTTAAACCTAAAATTTTCGAAAACTGCTTCGAATTTTCAAAAGTTGTTCGCCTAGACGTCTAGAACCAACACTTTCGGCTTAAATGGTCATCGTCGGAACACGCTGTATAAGACGATACTGTCGCCCATTTGTACAACGTTTTACTCTTAGTTAAACTTTCTGCGTATAAGTTTGCCTTCATTTTGATGTATACTGATTATAATTGTTGGTTGAGCAAATAAGGTATGAATCTATCTATCTAAGTAAAATTTTGTAAGTATTAGGGATGATTTACAAGTGTCACGAGCACGAGCTTCGTTGTCCATTGCTCGACGAGCAGTGGATCTGAATAAGCTGTCGGGCAAGTCTGGAGCAGATCCTGTTGGCGGCTCGTTGCCATTGGCAAACGATATTGCTAATAGAATAGTAGAAGTATCCAGAGTTAAAGGCCAAAAAGCTGATACTCAAAAGACTAAGTTCTATGCAAAACAAATTAGAACATCGCTACCAATCGACGACCAACTGTCGAAAGAATTCTCTCAAGACGAAACGGATTCCGCTATAAAGCGATTGCCACTTAACAAAGCGGCCGGCTTCGACGGAGTGTATAATGAATTCTTAAAGCACTTGGGCCCTAAGAGCAGAAAATGGTTGCGATGTTTCTACACAGACATCCTATTGAACAACAGATTACCTCGCGACTTCAACAGAACAAAGATAATAGCAATTTTGAAACCCCAAAAACCTGCGGATGATCCGAAGAGTTACCGTCCCATCGCCCTTCTGAGCTGCGTCTACAAACTGTTGGAGAGACTTGTCTATATCGTGTCATGCTTCTCATCGATAGTGTGGTGCCTGTGGAACAAGCGGGTTTCCGTAATGGTCGTAACTGTGCTGACCAGCGGCCTTATTCACTCCCACCGAAACGAACCCGACTTTCGTTATCGCTGTTTTTACGAAACTTCTTTCCGTGCCGAATAATCTGGATTTTGTGATTCATGCTAACGTTTCCGCTTATTCGGAAAATTTAACGACGGAAGTAACCTTTTTCCGATAAAAAATCATAAACAATTTTCATCTATATTCAGAAGAGCATTTACGGAGACAGCTATTTTTTGGTAGAAAATGGTAGAAAATATTTAAGTGTTTTTTCAATCTATTTTTCATATTCAGAAAATGCAATGACTATTTTACTTATATTCCATAAATTTAAATCCAAAAATCTCACGCGAACGGTTAATTACAAACATTTTTCTTTGATAGAATGCAAATGCACTGAACTATCTCCGTAAACTGTAAACGTAAATGTCATTTGTCAGTGTCATACAAGCGTTATTTGACTTAACCGCCTTATTGAGTCTTGGCGGGAACTCGTTGAGGAGATGTGGTGCTAAATTTTCATTTTTGTGAAACCTAGTTCATATGCGTGCAAATTGTTTAATTTCGGGGGCATATTAATCAATTTAGTTTCGTGAAGGTGTACAAGTGGAATGAAAGTGAAAATCGGTGCAAAACATTAACTTAGTGTTGTCTCCAAGGCTCCGTGAAGATTATTTGTAAATGGCCGCCGTGTTTACAAATGATTCCCTAGACTTGACTTTAACTATGACGACTTGACTGTTTCGATGCAAATAACTTGCATATTATATTAGAATACTTGACACTGGCTAATTTCCTAATGGCCATAATCGGTTCACAACCGATAAGAAATAATAACCGCCTTATTGGAGTCTTGGCGGGAACTCGTTGAGGAGATGTGGTGCTAAATTTTCATTTTTGTGAAACCTAGTTCATATGCGTACAAATTGTTTAATTTCGGGGGCATATTAATCAATTTAGTTTCGTGAAGGTGTACAAGTGGAATGAAAGTGAAAATCGGTGCAAAACATTAACTTAGTGTTGTCTCCAAGGCTCCGTGAAGATTGTTTGTAAATGGCTGCCGCGTTTACAAATGATTCCCTAGACTTGACTTTAACGATATTTCACAAATCTGTTCTACAGATAAAGATATATAATCATCTAACAAATCAAATTTTAATGATTTTTTGACATAAATACAGGAACCACCATGAATTTTAGTTTTCCTGCAATAACTCGACGCTAGAATATAATTTGATAAATTAATACATTTTAATTGTTGTTCTTTTAAAAAATGCTCAGTTAAACATAGTATGTCACACTTTAGTTCAGATAATAATAGTACCTCGAGTCGATTCGTTTTTGGTTTAAGAGCTCGGATGTTTTGATGACATATAGTTATGTAATGTTGCTGTTGTTGCATACAAGCCGCCGACGACAACGACCGCTCGCTACGCGCGGTCCGAGTGACTGGGCTCGACGGTCGAACTGCCGAGCTGGGCCCCCCGCTCACGGCGGGGTCTCGCAAGAAACCAGTCAGATACCTTGACACGCGGGGGCCACGCGGCCGGCGAGCATATTGTATCGTACAAATACTCAGGAAAACTTATTATAAAAGCTGCATGTTCTTCAGATAAAATCTTTCGCTTTTCAACCTTGTACTTACTACATTCAGCAATTTTGTTGATGTGATTTAGTACATCCTTTTCCGTCGTTTGTGGTCTAAAAGACCATGCTTGGATGCATTTCATCCTCTCAGCAGCTTGAAGATGGTTACTCCCATCTCCCGAACCGATCACCACTGATCTTTGTGATCTTTGTTTGTGTCGTTTCCGAATCGTCGTCCATTCAGCCTCATCGGATTCACACCTCTTCTCGTTATCTGACGCACATTTCGTGGCCACACGCTGTTCGGTATCAACGGGCACAGGCGTCGGATGCGGTAATGTCGTGTTTAACTCAGCTGATTTCTTCGGCTGGCCTCGAGTCATATCGGGTGTATTCGCCATTGATACACCCGATCCTACAGCGCTTGATCGTTTTGTAGCAACTGCATAATTACTCTTCGCCGTCGTAGTTACCGTCATGCCCGATGCGGCAAGCGCTTTAAGTCGCGCTTGACGTACTGGACGCTGCTGCAGCGCTGATTGGGTCGGTGCACTCGCCGCTGCAGCGGACCGTTGTCGCTTACCCTCCAATTCTTTTCGCAAATCTTCTATAATTACGGATTGTTTGCAAATAATAGTGTTTTGGTGATCCAACTTGCTATCCAACATAGTAACTTTATCACTCAGGTCAGATATAACCTTTGTCAACTCGCGTAGTATATTATCGGGCACTTTTTGCGCCATTATCAAATTTTAAAATACGTAACTCTTAGCAACACAACTAACTGCGACGGTAGCGAACTATACACTATAATAAAGTAATAAAGTAACTTTGTAGAGCAGTAGTAGGTGTCTATTTGATACTGGTTATGAGGAAAAATATTCAATCGGAAGGGATTTCACATCAGTCGCGTCCTGGGTCCCTCGCAATATAAAAAAATATATATAAAAAAACTGGTTTTTTGTTTTTGACGCGTTAGTGGAACGTTGTCCTGTATTTTTATATTTGCAAAACCTAGTTTTATTGCGTGTAAATCAATGAGTCTATTAAAGTTATAGAGACGCCATTGCAGAACAAATCATTATTGAAAAGCGGCACAATTGTATGCTATACAACCTCATTATTTATATTCATTCACATAATTTAAAGAAGAAATAGACGAAACTATTGTTATCTCTTTCTAAAACATAAAGACTCAATGCTACTTGCATGACGTAAGAAAGAGATGTCATAATATTATTATGACATCTCATAGCGGTTATGAGAGAATGATAAAACGTCAAAGTCAAAAACTTCGTTGAGTTTTTGGAAAAAAAACTTTTTCAAAAAATAAACTAAAATAAATAATTACAGCTTTACTTCGTATGAAATGAAATATTTTTGCCAGTTTTTGGAGTACAATTCGTGCATCGCCTAAATACGCACGAAGGCATTGTTGTCTGTGAATAATGTTGTGAAAGTGAACTAAATGTACTGTGTGTCAACAAGCGGGTGATCGTGACGTGAGCTGGGATGGAACTAAGACTTCTCTGGCTAGATAGCTTGCATTTGTGTAGCCAAGAAATTTGCCCTATTACGTATCTAGAAGTTTTTACATATCTCTGGTGTAAATTGTATAATTTCGGCGGCATGTTATCAATTTAGTTACGCGAAGTTCAACGAGTGTAGTAAAAATAAAAATACCAGTGCCAAACACGAAATTAGCACGTTACAAACAAATGTTCCATGGGGTTGGAGAAAAATCGTCGCCATTTTTTTTGCAGCCTTCACGCATTAAAAATTATTTCAAACGATTACAGTATAATAGTGGTAGACAGGGTAGTACACTATTAGTACGTGAAACTGGCCAAATTGCCCTATATTGCTGACAGAAAGCCATAACAAATGAATGAAATGAATGGACTGCTTAAAAAAACATTAATATAAAACTGAGAAGAAAGGGAACGCAGAAACTCAAACAGTAAAGGAAAGGTAGAATACTACAAATAAAACACAATATTTACCGGGTTTAACTCGCGTTTTATTTAGTAAACAGCATTGCAATTTTGTCAAAGTTTTAAATCAGGGATGGGCAAACATTTTGCTTCGCGTGCTAATATTTACCCTAAAAATCTATGGCGGGCCAAGTATTTTAATATTATCTTACGGCCGAATACTGAAACGCTACTCAACATTTGAGAACTAATTGAACAAAGAAGCAGCTCTCAAACTCCAAAATTGCCATACTAATTTTAAATTTAGAAACTGTTCAATAATTTAAGAACCTCTCAAATTTTAATTGACGTTTCTGTATTCGGCTGTAATTCTTACAAATATTATAAACGCCATAGTTTTCAAGTGTCTGTGTGTCATTTTGTTACTCTTTCACGCAAAAACTAGACTTGGAATTTGGAGATTTTTAATCAACAAAGTCAGCCCTTGATTTGATAGCCGCGGGCCGGATTGAAGCCTTTCGCGGCCCGTAGTTTGCCCATCACTGGTTTGAATGAATGAATAAATTCTTTATTGTACACACCATATAAAATTACAATAATTACAGTATTTATGTAAGACAGAAACTATAATACAACTTAAATTGAGGAAGCGGAAGGAAGGAAGAAAGCGATCTCTTCCAGTCAACCTTTGGATGGAAAGTTTATGCGCTCAGTAATTACAAAACATTCGGAAATACTATTTTGGTATTTAATTTTTCATTCTCTTGTCTACATTTTGGTAGTTTTCTTTACACGATTGTGTAACTTTAATAAATTAGCTTTTTTTTATCAAGAATCAAGAAAAATTATTGAATAACTGTGTACATTAAGGTGACATTCTACTTTTAGGTCGAAATTCGGTTTTAAACGAGTTGTTTAACTCGTTTAAAACCGAATTTTCCATTTTATAACTAAACGTGACATTTTTAAATCTCTATTTTTTCTGTATTAAAGCATAAAATAACATACACTTGAAATTGGTAGAACAGTTTTACTAAATTAGCAATAGTTATCTTGTTATTAGGAAATATAACTTCTATGATTTTCGCGATTTTGCATAATAAAACACTTTATTTACCGGGTTTAATCGCGTTTTCATTCATGATTTTTAAACGAACCGAGCTTTTGCCAACTTTACGGTTGGCCTTTTCAAGGTTGACTGAGATGTAATTTGTCTATTTTAACATTGTAAAAAGTTACAGTAAACTACTGTAAAGCCAACTGTAAAGTTGGCGTAAAGTTGTAAAGTTTAAAAAACATGAATAAAAACGCGATTAAACCCGGTAAATAAAGTGTTTTACTCACTAAAATATGGCACAGTCGCATCTTACGTCCTTCTTTTACACATTGGAAATTTGCTAGCGCTATCCCTGTCACGTTAGGTGAGTAAGGGGCCTTAAGGCGGGCCGTAGTAGGCCAGAACTGATGTTTCTAGGGTGAATTCTACAGAAGTTATATGAAATAAAAGTTTTTGAAACCATATTTATTAAAGTCGAGGATATTTACTAACACGTGAATGTCGTGAAAACAAGATTTCTGAAAATTTTCTCGATAGAAAAAATTTCCAAACTTCCCTCTAAATTGTACAAATAAGTGATATTACTCAGTCAATATTGTACGAAAACTAATAAAACATTGTATAAGAACTGAACTTAGCTCAATACAGGCAGTGAATGTTTTGAATTTCAAGATTAACGTTTAGTTATGTTGAAACTAGCAATTGTTTGATTTTACGCAATAAAATTTTGCATAGTCGCATCTTACGTCCTTCACTTACACATCTGAAATTCGCTAGCTTTATCCCTGTCACGCTTTTAGGGTTATATAGGCCCCTAAGAGAAACTACACAGTTTAAGTTCCTGTAAGAGTTCGAAGACCGTTTCGACGACACGATACTTCATGCTAAAAGTCGTCCTTCTAGCGTCCACTGATCCGTACCACATGTTCAGTGTGAACAGATCCGGGAAAAACTGGCGAGGAATAAAGAAATAAGCAATTGAAATATAGGTACAGTACCTTCCCGTAGTGTGAGTTTTTTCGTAAAAAAAAAAAAGCGAACGTGATGGTTAAGTTGACGCGTAAATTGTATGGAAACATGGAAACTCAAAAAGCGCCCCTAGCGGACGATATCGAAGTTACCAGTTTTCATACAAAATACGCGTTAACTTAAACATCACGTTCGCGTTTTTTTTTACGAAAAAACTCACACTACGGGTACAGGGTCATGGGTTTCGAATCCAAAACCGTTCAGGGTGTGATTCTCCACTTTTGAACTAACCATTATTTTTATCAAAGAAATATAATATTTCCAATAAATCCCCATGACAGGATTCGAACCTGCGTCTTTTCGCTAACAACAATAATTTAATAAACTCAATAACTGTACTATACCGAATAACTTTAGTTCAACAACTTTATCAACAATTCGTAGTATTTTTCGAAAATTTTAAGCAAATCAATTATATTATTAATTTATTTTTACAATAAAAAAGCAAACGACAATTTAAATAAACAAAAAAAATACAAAAAACAAATACTTAACTAAAAAAGAAGAAGCCATCGTCGACGCCTTCACGAGGCATAGTTAAATTTTAAGTGTAAAGTTTACTTGAAAATCAGCTGTTTCTTAGAGTTAGAGGTCATTGACCTTAAATTGTCCTTTCTTTTAGTTTGGTCTATCACAATAAACTGCTGCTCAACCGCGCATCTTCCGTCGTAATCGGCATCGAAATCCGACTGCACCAAAGAATAACCTGCGCGGTTCAAACCAGAACGTTAATTTGCATCCATTTGAAGGCGACGCCGTAGAGTTCAACTGTCATTGAAACCGGCAGTTCAAAAGACCTCGCATTCAATGACAGCTCACCTCAACGGTGCCGCCTTCAAATAAATGCATGCAAACACACGCGACGTCCCTTGAGCTGCCGCATTCAATGACAGCTGAACTCGACCGCAACTGTACTGCAGCCCTAGTCAGCGCAGCGAAAAGTCACGTGACTCTTCGCGAACCTATACAAGATGTAACGGGAATGCCCTTTTAAGCCGAAAGGGTTTGTTCTAGACGTCTAGGCGAACAACTTTTGTTCTACGACTTTTGGAAATTCGGAGTACTTTTCGAAATCTTTTAAGGGTAAAGTTACCTTGAAGATCAGCTGTTTCTTAGAGTTCGAGGTCATTGACCTTATGTTGTCCTTTCATTTAGTTTGGTCTACTACAATCAAAACTTCATTTACCTTTATTTTCAAAAGCAGCTGTTTTTTCAGTGAAACAACCACAAAATTTTCAAAAATAAAAGTTAGAATTTTCAAAAGTCGTAGAACAAAAGTTGTTCGCCTAGACGTCTAGAACAACCGCCTTTCGGCTTAAAAGGGCTTACCCGTTACACCTTGTATGTAAATTTCATACAAAAAAAAACTGTCGATTGCGATTTCGTTATTCGATAAGAATGTTGACTAGGGCTGCTGTACTACGCGTCGTCACTTTCAAATGCATGCAAAACAACGCAATGGTTCTCGATGCGCAGGTTTTTCCTTTGCGCAGTGTGTATCCCAAACCGACGTCTAGTTGAACCCGACGGAGCTTGCGCGGTCGAGCCCCTGGCTTGGACATCGAGTGTTTGCTCCACAATTTTACTAACCGCAATCCCAGCCATTGGCTCCAATGAAAAATCCTGCGTCATCTCATTGTCGCGTAGAATGGTGGCTCTTTGAGGCGTCACGTGAAGCAATTGCAATTTACCCTGTCAAGCAAGACAAACTGCATTGAAAACGGTTTAGGAATCGCTATACCTACCCCTTACAATTAGACCGTTAATCACATAATAAATGTGAAGAAACCTAGGTATGCGTTTCTTGTGTCTCCTTCTTATTGGAGATCGCGTTTCAAAATCATGCTAAATTGTTAATCTATACTAATAATAAAGTTGAAGAGCCATCTAGCCCCGTGGTAAGCTGCTAAACTTGTGTTACGGTGACTAGACAACGGATATACTACTTATAATTATTTTTCTTTTGTAAATACATACATATTATACATAGAAATACACCCAGACCAGATACAAATATTTATTTTTAAGCATAAATATTTGCACCCAGCGGGAATCGAACCCGCAACCTTCTGTATTGCAGCCAAGCGTTCGCCCGACGCGCAACAGAGATAGTCAAACTTGACAATATTTTCTTACCTCACGTTTCTTGTCGACAGCTTCACGCAGCTGTAAAACGATATTTCTAGAACCAGCTCCTGCATTCCATCTGTCATTACAAAAGAAAACAAAGTTACAGTTTCTTAGTAGAAACAAATACCTACTAGATTTCAGAGTCAAGTTGCGGATAGGCGGACAAACAGACGGACATGACGAAATGATAATACCGCGCCCAGGGGCTCTATTTTTGAACCAAATGAGGCATTTCGAGCGATTTTAATACCTTGATTTCTACTGATTTTCGTTCAATTTCTATAATTTTTCTACGTGAATCGTACGTCCACAACGAGTGGTATCAACCACTCGCTGCAGGAGTCCGGCATCAAACGATAATCAGCAGATATCGAATTATTTAAATCGCCTGAAGTGCAACGAGCGATTCAAAAATAAGGCTCCAGACTCGCGGCGAGAAGGTTGGTCGAGAAGTTTTAGGCGATCGATACTCTCATCTCTCAGTGTAGACGGGCCTGGCGCTTGTATGTTTGTTCGACGATAACTTGAGTATCGTAGCTCCGATCTTCATGAATTTTGGTATGCACGTAGTTTAGGTCAATAGAATTTATGAGTTTGAAGATGAGCCGGATCGGTAGGGGGGTTGGGGAGGTAGGGGGTTGTGAGGTCTCAGTTCGGGCGAACTCCTAGTTTATAGCTAGACCTAGACCGAAATCTACGAGAATATATACGAACACGAAAAATAATTGGCCTGGCGCTTGTATCTTTGTATGTTTGTTTGACGATAACTTGATTATCGTAGCTCCGATTTTCATTAATTTTGGTATGCGCGTGGTTTAGGATATTATTTAATAGACTAGGAGTTCGCCCCGAACTGAACTCACGAACACACGACCCCCTATCTCCCCAACCCCTACCGATCCGGGTCATCTTCGAAATCATAAATTCTATTGACCTAAACTACGTGCATCCCAAAATTCATGATGATCGGAGCTACGATACTCAAGTTATCGTCGAACAAACATACAAAGGTACAAAGATACAAGCGCCAGGCCCGTCTACACTGGACCTCACTCGCTTCGCTCGTTCGGTCGATAATGCTTTATACGTCATCTTACCTACTCCACTGGAAGTTGTAAGAGCGAGACAGGAACGCCATGGCGTGATAGTTGTGCCGCTCTAACACCCACTCCTTAGGACATGCACCTTCCACATGGCTGTACGCGTCGAAATCTGGGAAGAAGTCGCATGCGGCTTCGCGCATTATCTGGGGGATGTCAAAATAATTTAGGATCTGATGTTTTGGCGGAAACCTGTTGACATGTGGTGCTAATTTCTCATTTTTGTGAAACCCAGTTCAAATGCGTGCAATTTTTTTTATTTCGGGGACATATTAATCAATTTAGTTTCGTGAAGGTGTACAAGTGCAATGAAAGTGAAAATCGGTGCAAAACATGGATTTTAGCGTTGTCTCCAAAGCTCCGTGAACAATATTTGTAAATGGCTGCCGTGTTACAAATGATTCCCTAGACTTGACTTTAACTATGACGACTTGCATGTTTCGATACAAATAACTTTATATATTAATAATACTTGACACTGGCTAATTTCCAAATTGCCATAATCGGTTCACAACCGATAAAAAATAATAATAAGGAAGTTATTGTAAATGCACCTTCAAACCTGCATTTAAATCCCCACAATTAAACAATTTACACGCATTTGAACTAGGTTTCACAGAAATGAAAATTTAGCAACACATCTCCTCATCGCGTTTCCGCGTGTCTTAGATAGCTTTGTCCTACTAATATTATAAAGCTGAAAGTTTGTGAGTATGTGTGTTATGTGTGTTTGTAACTCAATTACCATGAAACTTGGAATATAGGTAGCTAGAACCCTGAAATAACGGAATATCCCGATAATCCCGCGGGATCGGGACTTACGCTGGTGAAACCGCGGGGCGCAGCTAGTAGGTACTAACTAAAGTTAGTAATATTTCTTTTTGTTTTTATAGCTCAAGGCATTTTAAACATAGAAATATTTTTAGCAAGGAAATATATTTCCAAAAAATCCCCATGACAGGATTCGAACCTGCGCTCTAACCACTGAGCTACACAGAAACAAAAAGAAATATTAAATTGGAGTGAAACCGCATCTCATGTTGGGTATGTTTACTGTAAAGTAAACCACCTGAGTCAGTCAATAAGCTGCAAAGTTTGACCGGCAGATGGCGTGAAACCAAGCCTTAGTTGGTAAAACAATTAGCGAGGAAAGATATGGCCGAAAAATTATGACATGACACGTGATTCCTGTGTAGCTGTGGTTAGAGCAGTCGCCTGGTTAGCGAAAAGACGCAGGTTCGAATCCTGTCATGGGGATTTTTTGGAAATATATTTCCTTGATAAAAATATTTCTATGTTTAAAGTATAGTAGTAATAATTACCTGACACATTCGCTTAACGCTATAGGACTTGTTAAAATGCTGCTTCAAAGCCGGAGTGGTAGCGTTCGCAATGAACTTCAACCGCACGGAGTTGCTCAGGCAAAGCCAAGTGATAGTTACACATACACCGGTCACTGTTACTATAACACCTTTACTGCGAACAGTACAATTTACCGCTTTAGGTCCAGGCAAACTAATTCTATTTACAATTTCCTTATAAATAAATAAAAATCATGTAATTCAGATAATAAAATCCATAATTACACAAAATAATAATATAAAATCGTCACTTCATAAAATAAAAATAAAGATAACATAGGTAAGTCATAGTAATAATAATAATTAATATTTGAGATAATACTCAGTTATCGAATTAAATGTCATTGGGATAAAATTAAACAAAAACATAAAAATAATAAACAAAGAAATATTTTTAGCAAGGAAATATATTTCCAAAAAATCTTCATGACAGGATTCGAACCTGCGTCCTTTCGCTAACAAGGCGACTGCTCTAACCACTGAGCTACACAGGAATCACGTGTCATGTTATAATTTTTCGGCCATATCTTTCCTCGCTAATTGTTTTACCAACTAAGGCTTGGTTTCTGCGTCATGGGGATTTTTGGAAATATATTTCCTTGCTAAAAATATTTCTATGTTTAAAATGCCTGGAGCAATAAAAACAAAAAAGAAATAATAAACAATTTAAAAATATAAAAATAATACACAAAACAAAAATAAACAAAAATGAAAATTAGATGTAGGAGGGACCGCTGGCGTGCATCTGCATCCACCTGCTCAACATCGGCGAGTCCCATCATCCAGATAATACGCTCAGGATGCCGTTCGGGCTGCCACACAAACGCTTTAACAATGAGGCGCACCTTTTTCTATGGTTTTCGCGATTTTGCATAATAAAACACTTTATTTACTGGTTATGTCAACCTTGAAAAAGCCAACTGTAAAGTTGGCCTTTTTCCTTTTTCCGAAATTACATTTTAATTATATTTAAGTACTTAAGCCCGCATTGGCGTAGAACTATTTTTAAACAAAATATATATTCACAAAAACACATCGCCCGGTCTACGTCAGGCGGGATTCGAACCGACGCATCTCAATCCAATCAATAATTCAACGCCGTCAGATGGCGTTAACATGCCCAAGTTGTAGTGAGTGGAAAAGATATTGAAGCGATAATTCGGCGTATGAGTCACCGCGTCGGTAGACGAAGAGGCCTAAGTCGCATTCCCCGGATTGGACTGAGATGCGTCGGTTCGAATCCCGCCTGACCTAGACCGTGCGCTGTGTTTTTGTGGATAAATTTCTTTTCTTCAAAAATGGTTCTGTTAAATTTTAATATTTGAAGCAGTTTTAATATGAGAAGTTACCTATTTGGATCTGGCTTAATATCCCATCCTTGGTACGGCAGATTGCTGTACCTTAGAGCAGCGATACCAATAGGCCCTGGAAATATAAATGATTTTAAAGACGAAAGCACGACGAAAAGGTCGATTTTCCATTTTGTTACTGTAAATATAAAACGCTAAGGCTGAAGTCTATAATGCGTGCTTTGACTTTGCTCAGACTGAGCTTAGCAAAAACTAAGCATATAGGTACTTTGAAGGGGAATTTAGAGTCGAATACATTATACTTGTAATCATTGACGTATTTGCTAGTTCACAGCTTCCTCGGTTCCTTCCTATGCCATTGGTAGACCACGGGCGGTTCCGTCCACATCACGTTTCATGGTAGCCTTCAGGGAACACGCAACAATTGGAGAGAAATACATGTATTGTAACTCACAAAGCACTTAAATCTGGAACTTCATGGCTTGTGGTAGCCTTCAGACGAACTCGGAATATTTGGAGGAACCTTCAGATGAACACGGAACATTTTGAGATAAAAACACAATGTATTGTAACTCACAAAGTGCTCCAGTCCGAAACTTCACATCTTGTCTAGCCTTCAGACGAACTCGGAATATTTGGAGGAACCTTCATACGAACACGGAAAAAATTGGAGAGTAATACATGCATTGTAGCTTACAAAGTGGTCCAGTCCGAAACGTCACGTCTTGTGGTAGCCTTCAGACGAACTCGGAATATTTGGAGGAATCTTCATACGAACACGGGACAATTAGAGAGTAATACATGCATTGTAACTTACAAAGTGGTCCAGTCCGAAACGTCACGTCTTGTGGTAGCCTTCAGACGAACTCGGAATATTTGGAGGAACCTTCAGATGAACATGGAACATCTTGAGAGAAAACACAATGTATTGTAACTTACAAAGCGCTCCAGTCCGAAACTTCACGTCTTGTGGCAGCCTTCAGACGCAACCGGAATATTTAAAGGAACCTTCATACGAACACGGAACAATTTGAGAGTGACTCACATAGCACGCCAGTCCGAAACTGCACAGTAAGCTTATCTTCATTGTACTTGTAGTCGTTCACATAGTTGCTGGTCCACAGCTTCCTCGGCTCCTGCCACTGGCAGACCACGGGCGGTTCCGTCCACATCACGTCTTGTGGTAACCTTCAGGGTAACAAGAATAAACATCGGTCAAGTCCGGGATTCGCACACGAAAGGTTCCGTACTATTATCACAATTGGGTACTGATCCCTAAAACTATGGCCAGTGGGCCGATTCTGTAAAAACATAGCATGCTAGAAGCAGGCGGGATGTAGGAGCATTGCAGAAGTCGATTTGTTGCATGAGTAAAACTAATAGCTATTTTATAACTTCTTTAAATACTGATTGGCTAAGGAACAAGGGGAGCTATTGAAATATTGAAGTAGCCGTTAATTTTGAAGGCTACTTAACAAATAAGGTAGTAATTAAGTAAAATAACATTTACAGAATACGAAATAACGTACATCTCCTGCACTAGCCTTCAAAATTAAGGGCTTCATAATTATTTAAATAGCTCCCCTTGTTCCTTAGCCAATCAATAATAAAAGAAGTTATAGATAAGCTATTATTTTTACTCCGGCAACAAATCGACTTTTGCAACGCTCATGCATCCCGCCTGCTTGTCGCATGCTATGTTTTTACAGAATCGGGCCACTGATGACAGACTGACAGGGTACTCATTAATAAAGAGTCGCGTTTCTTCCCTTTAGAAGAAGACTTACTCGATATTAACCAGCGCCAGTTTCTCATACTCCATTTCCATTTTCTTTATTTCCGCTTCGATCTCCTCTGGGGTGCGAGTGACTCCGGCGGCGGGGGGTGATGGGGCACGGTATTGTACTTGATAGGGCATCGGCTTCAGGCTTTTGGGGAGCTCGACTGGGGATACAAACGACAAAATACCCAACTTTTTGATGTGATCTACAATCATCATCAACACATCACATAGACAGTCGGAGTCCGCCATTTTGATATTTTAGGAGGATAAAACTGCAAAGGCCCATATCTCCGAAACGAGTCACTTTAGGATATACAAATACATAATGTTAACAATATGTTTTCTGTTTATTTAGACCTACTCAATCCAAATATATTATGTTTCATCGAGCAACAAGAGATTGAAAAAAAAACAAAATGGTGGACGCCGACTTTGCCACAGACTTCATAGATTTTTAGCCGTGTATTTCCTCACGATGTTTTACTTCATCGTAAGAGCTATGTTAAAGTGCACATAATTATTTCTTAAAGAAAAAGACATTGGTGCGCCGCTGGGATTCGATAAACCACGACCTTCGGAATGAAAGTCGGGGTATCTACCACTAGACCAACACCGCTCTATAAATTATCAGTTTAGTTTCGTAAAGGTGTACAATTGTAATGAAAGTAAAAATCGGTGCAAAACATGGACTTTAGCGTTGTCTCCAAAGATCACGTGACCAGTCATTGTAAAGAGCCACTATTTACAATGACTCCTCGACTCGACTTTAACTATGACGACTTGACTATTTCGCTGCAATTAACTTGCAAATATTAGTAGTATAATACTTGACAAATGTCCACATGGAAAAGGCATATTAAAGAAGAAGAAGAAGAAGAATTAATTTGCAAGCACAACAATGTGTTAATGAAGTTATTTATCAATCTAAGTATCTTTAGATAATCTAAGACAATATCTACTTTTATACTTATAAATATTAGGGGTTAAAGTATGAAATTGCCGATTTGTACTGAAAATCTGAATTGTTTATTTTTTAAATTTTTAACAAATTTATTAAATCAAAATAATTGCCATTATTATCTATACATTGCTGCCATCTAATGGGAAGGTTATTAATGCCTTTGCGATAGAACTCCGACGATCTAGACTGCACAAACTGTGTGAAAGCATTTTGTACTGCCTCCTGGGAAGTCTTCTTCTTCTTCTTCTTGTCACGTAGATAATTGTCCAAATCACGAAAAAAATGGTAGTCCGTTGGAGCAAGGTCTGGTGAATACGGAGGATGACGAATGGTTTCTAAGTGCAGTTCCTGAAGGGTCAAAATGGTTTCTCGTGCTGTGTGAGGTCTCGCGTTGTCGTGGAGCAATAATGGTGAAGATCGATTCATGAGTCGGGGCTGTTTTACTGCTAGTTTTGTCAACATGGTTCGGAGTTCGGCACAATAGACATCTGCCGTAATTGCTTGACCAGATCGAAGAAAACTATAGTGAATAACACCATGCTGAGACCACCAAACAGTTACCATTATCTTTTTATTGGTAAGTTTTGCTTTAGGACACTGTTGTGGCATTTGACCTGGGGTCAGCCATTGCATTTTTCTTTTCCGGTTATCATAAAGAATCCACTTTTCATCACATGTTACAATTCGATCCAATATTCCTTCATTTCTGTACCGGGTCAACAAGGCAACACAAGTTTCAACACGCGTTTCTTTCTGCAGATCAGTCAAATCATGAGGCACCCATTTTTCGTATTTTTTTATTTTATTGATTTGACGCAAGTGAGTCAATAAAGTGGGTAAGGTAACGTTAAACCATGCCGCTAATTCCTGGGTAGTTTGACTAGGATCGGCTTCCACTATCTCTCTTAATTCATCGTTATTCACCTGTGTGGGCGGTCTTCCTCGTGGCTCGTTCTTTAAGTCGAAATTTCCATCACGAAAGCGTTTAAACCAAAATCGCACGGTGCGTTCATTAGTAGACCCCTCTCCAAACGCAGCATTGATATTGCGGGCTGTTTCTGCCGCGTTAGTTCCGCGTCGGAACTCGTATTCAAAAATCACTCGAATTTTCGCAGTATCCATCTTTCTTGTCTAAATTGAATAGCAAAAACAATTGAAAGTCGATATTCAAATGTTTCACATTTTTTAAAAAAAGAACATCACAGAAACCATTTGAAAAAAGTTTCATTCGAAAACCTCAAACCATGAAGATTCTATGTCAATTCAAAGAACCTATTGCAATAAAACGGCAATTTCATACTTTAACCCCTATTACCTACGATGTACTATGTACAAGCAATCCACAATGACTCGTTGATGGAACCTTTTCAAAGAACATAAAAAATGACATATGGTTACGCATTTTCTTTGCTGTTAAGAGTTTGTCGTTTTTTATTGACCGAACGAGCGAAGCGAGTGAGGTCCAGTGTAGACGGGCCTGGCGCTTGTATCTTTGTATGTTCGTATGTTTGTTCGACGATAACTTGAGTATCGTAGCTCCGATCTTCATGAATTTTAATATACGCGTAGATTAAGTCGGTTGAATTTATGAGTTCGAAGATGAGCCGGATCGGTAGGGGTATTGGGGAGATAGGGGGTCGTGAGGTCTCAGTTCGGGGCGAACTCCTAGTTTATTTTGAAATTAGGAAATTTTTACTTTGAAATTAGGAAACATAGAAATTTCTACCGGGAAAGTGGATACAAGCTCTCGTCTACGTGGAATCCGGTAATAGGAATGTGCAAGCGTCGCGAAAAAACTCCAATCGCGTCTTCTGATATAGTGAGTGTAGTTTGTCGCGCCCCTTAGCTTTCGTGTGGTGTGACGCGTGCCTTAAACTGTTTACGAACTAGTGTAATAGAAAATGTGGGTAGTGCGGTTACTCACGTACTTTAAAAATGTCTTTACCTACCCACCACCGGACAGTAAACAACGACGGTTATAAATAGAGGACGACACCCGCCGCAGCTCCAGTCCCCTCGAGACCAAGATCATTGGAACATGATTGAAACGTCGAGGTAAGAAAATAAAAAAATAGTTCACGATTAAGACCCGGTAAAATGTAAATACACTAGGAGTTCGCCCCGAACTGAGACCTCACGACCCCCTATCTCCCCAACCCCCCTACCGATCCGGCTCATCTTCGAACTCATAAATTCTATTGACCTAAACTACGCGCATAACAAAATTTATGAAGATCGGAGCTACGATACTCAAGTTATCGTCGATCAAACATACAAAGATTACAAGCGCCAGGCCCGTCTACACTGGACTGGACCTCACTCGCTTCGCTCGTTCGGTCAATTACTTTGAAAAGGTTGCACGAACGAGTCATCGTGTATTGCTCTGACTTTATGACTCGGTAAGTTACGTATTGATTAGGAATAGATAAAAACTTATCAATTCTTTATCTTAATAGGTACCTATCTACCGATTCAGTGATATCCGATTGCAATACAGAACAAGACGAAACAACACAAGCCCAGCATTAAACAAACATAAAAAAGCAGTAAAAAACCGGGAATCAGTGCAACTGTGTAGTTTTCGTGAACTGTGTTCGTTCTTGTGTGGTTTTTGTGAAGAAATTTAGTGTTTTTGCGTGAAGAAAATGTGTTTTTAGTGAAGTTTAGAATTGTGCGCAATGTGATCATCATGAAAAATATCTTGTGGCGGTCATTATGATTTTTAGAATAACGTAAGTACATTTTTGTACTGTTTTCGCGATGTTCAATTGAGAATGAACCCTGTTTCCGGTTGTTTTTAGGGTTCCGTACCCAAGTGGTAAAAACTGGACCGTATTACTAAGACTTCGCTGTCCGTCCGTCCGTCCGTCTGTCACCAGGCTGTATTTCAAGAACCGTGATAGCTAGACACTTGAAAGTTCCACAGATAATGTATTTCTGTTGCCGCTATAACAACAAATACTAAAAACAAAAATAAACATATATTTAAGGGGGCTCCCGTTACGTACAATAAACGTGTTTTTTTGCCGTTTTTTTGCAATAAGGAACGGTCAAGTGCGCGTGTCCCAACTCGCACTTGACTGGTTTTTTGACCGAAGGAGCGAAGCGAATCTAGTGTAGACGGGCCTGGCGCTTGTATCTTTGTATGTTTGTTCGACGATAACTTGAGTATCGTAGCTCCGATCTTTATGAATTTTAGGATGCGCGCAGTTTAGGTCAGTAGAATTTATGAGTTCGAAGATAAACCGGATCGGTAGGGGGGTTGGGGAGATAGGGGGTCGTGAGGTCTCAGTTCGGGGCGAACTCCTAGTTTATCAGCATTGTAGAAAAGCCGTATCGACGTTTCGAAGCCTTTACAGACTCGTTGACCATCTGCCTCTGCTACCTTCAGGAAGGGTCTGCAACGGTACCGAAACGTAGGAACGGCATTGCGACAATGCTGGAAATTAAAAACAAATCAAATCAAATCAAAATAGTTAATTTTCTTTAGATTCTTCTTCTTTCTTTCTTTTTTTTAGGTTGCCTGGAAGAGATCGCTTTCAGCGATAAGGCCGCCCATTGTGCTTCCTAAATTTAAAGCTGTATTTGTTTCTATTTATTTATCTTGTAATTTATATGGTGTGTACAATAAAGAATTCATTCATTCATTCATTCATTCATTCATTCATTCATTAATTCATTCAATCATTCATTCATTCTTGTATAACATTAAATGCACGTGATCATTTGGCTACGTCTTAGGTGTATTGATTTTAGTGTCAATACGATTAGAACTGGCAAATGGTTTATTACCATGATGTAATTAGACAGACTTTGAAATATTCAACTCTATGGCACATAGGGTTAAAACTAGGGTTTAAAGGTGAAATCTATGGTTCGTACTTTGACTTCGCTCAGACTGAGCTTAGCAAAAACTAAGCATAAACTTAAGATTGGAATTTATCGTCGAAATTCATTTTGTAATCACGAATAAAATAAAACGAACTTCATAGTCATAACAGAGAAGCAAAGTTTAGGCCATTATTTTTGATCGGTTTACATTCTAAATTTAAAAAGCTTCGACTTTACTAAGCAACAACTTTGGATAGTTGCGAAGACGAATACCAAAAAATGTCTTATTATATTTCGGGGGCATATTAGGCAATTTAGTTTTGTGAAGGTGTACAAGTGGAATGAAAGTGAAAATCGGTGCAAAACATGGACGTTGTCTCCAAAGCTCCGTGAACAATCATTGTTAATGACCGCCGTTTGACTGTTTACTTGACTGTTTATAATGCAAATAAATTGCAAAACATAATAGTACTTGACACTGGCTAATTTCCAAATGGCCATAATCGGTTCACAACCGATAAGAAATAAAAAAAAACTTTCGAATTGTTTTCCAGCTTTTTAAAGAAGCGTGAGGAATTTCCCGAACAATTAGACTTTGGAATCAGTTCCAAAGTCAAATTGTTCTGTCGAAGCTCGGCCATCAAAGCCAAGTTTCGAGTTGCGCGGCCGGAATTCGAAACCACGACCCTCGAAATGAAAGTCGGAGAATCTACCACTAGACCAACACCGCTCAATGATAATCTAAGTAAACACTTAAAACGGAAATAGATTCATTAGTTTATCAGAATTAGATATTGATAATAATAATTGCGGACTCTGTGGCGCGTCGGGCGAATACGCGACTTCAACGTAGAAGATTGTACGAACAAGCCTTAAATACAACAAACACAGTCAATATTTACCGGGTTTTACTCGCGTTTTATTCAATAAAGTCATTATTATCAACGACTGAGCGTTCCCCAACTTTACAGTTGGCTTCTTTAAGGTGCGCTGTACGCTCCCACCTCGTATGCACTCACACTGATAAATCAACTGGGCCCTGATTCTCTAAAAACATAGCATGCGACAAACAGGCGGGATGCATGCGCATTGCAGAAGTCGATTTGTTGTAGGAGTAAAAATAATAGCTATTTTATTTATTACTTCTTTTAATACTGATTGGCTGAGGAACAAGGGGAGCTATTTAAATTATTAAGTAGCCCTTAATTTTGAAGACTACTTAACTAATTGAGTAGTAATTAAGTAAAATAACATTTACAGAATACGAATTAACGTACATCTCCTGCACGTCGCCTGCATTCCGCCGGCATTCCGCATGCTATGTCCTTAGCGAATCGAGCCCCAGGAACGTAGACTCCGACCGAACTGTGTGGGTAGTATTAAGCTATTCTTTAACTTCCTTAAAATCACGACATTGTCGTGATTTTAAGCTTGCTTCATAGTGCTATTAGAGCTATTTAAATTTAAAAACCCTCAACCTTCAGCATTGCAGTCGGGCATTCGCCCGACGCGCCGCGTCATACTATTAGTGGGTACTAATTATAGATTTCTCTTTCCACAGCATAATCTATGGCATTCTAGTGACGTCATCGAGTAACCCTTTCGATCCGGATAATATCCACAAATGTCTCACGGGCTACATGACCGAGGTGCAGTCGTGGGTTGATGAGAAAGGGGTCCTTGTTGTGACTGAAGGTAGGTTATTAACATCGAACTCAGAACAAACCAGAATCCGGCGCGCGTTTATTAAAGAACATAAGTATGATGGTTTTAATAACAAAATAAAAAGTAAAGTAAAAGAAACAGTAGGAGAGGAGGAAGCAAGGAGGGAGGGGAGTGTTTTTAAATAATTAAATTATTAAATATATTAAATTAAATAAATTTATTTTTATTTAATTTCTTTACCTATTATTAATCATTTTAGGAGGTATTACAGCGTCTGCAAAGGAATATGGCCGACGGAATTGCACCTATTTATTTTTCCGCTTAAATATTTGCACCCGCCGGGAATCGAACCCGCCACCTTCTGCATGGCAGGCAGGCCAATGCCCTCCGCGCCACAAAGGCCGTCGTCGTCGACATCTCAGTTATATTATAGACGTAACAATATTGTTAGCGCTGCAGTGCTTTTTTTCGCGTAAAAGGAACATAGAATAATATGTTTGAAACATCTTAAGGTCAATGACCTTTAACTCTTATAAACAGCTGATTTTCAAACTTTAAATCCTCATAATATGCCAAGCGCGGCAGCGCAGCGCCTGCCTTCATCAGTACTTCAATGGGCGACCGTTTAAGTGTGGATTTTTGCATAGCGGTAGGTAGGTAGCTTAGGTGTTCGAACAACGCGGTATTACGACTTGCGCGGTGAAACCGTAGGGCGCAGATAGTTCAAAATAATAGACTACGAATTTTCAACAGCCACACAACAAACTAAAACAACTAATATAAATAATTATAATTAAATTAATAAATTCTGTGACCAACACACAGCACCATCTAGCCCCACGGCACGGTAAGCTCCTAAGCTTGTGTTACGGTGACTAGACGACGGATATAATACTTATATTTAAGTTCCTTATGTAAATGCATACACATTAGGAAGTATGCAAGAAACAACCCCCTTTCGGCTAAAATGCTGTAAAATACCAATTTTCTTCCCAGATTACAAAAATGTGGTGGATCTCTCAGCCAACCCGAATCCGATGACAGTTCTCAGCCAGAAAATGGCGACTAGTAGGAGTGACTCCATCGTCAGGTACTTGAGCTTGGCAAGATGTAGGCTGACCAAGGTACCTATGGTGAGTATTGTCTTTTACTTCTAACGTGTACTTAAACCCCCCCTTGACCCCACACCCTTGACCCCACACTCTTACCCCCCACCCTTGAACGCACACCCTTGAACAACACCCTTGACCCCACACCCTTGACCCCACACCCTTGACCCCACACCCTTGATCCCACACCTTTGACCCCACACTCTTGACCCCACACCCTTGACCACACACCCTCGACCCCCCCACACCCTTGACCCCACACTCTTGACGCCACACCCTTGACTGCACACCTTTGACCCCACACCCTTGATCCCAAAACCTTGACCCCACTACATCTTCATAAATTTACTTGCGGCGAATCACTTGAGTGAAATTTTTGAAGATGTATTTTTCATATATTTCTAGCAGAACTGCTTTGAGCAATAAAAGAGAAAATGCGAAATATACATCTATCTATTCCAGGACTTTCACATTCTCGATCTAGATGGCCGCGACTTGGTCGAAACTTTAGAATATCTCACGTTCTATGGCAACACTTTTATGGACTATTCTTCTCCCGGGGAACAGTACGATGTCTGGTTGAACGCGACGGACTTGCGGGAGGTCGTCGGACTTGGACAGAACGGGTTCCAGAGACAAGGTATGGCAACACCTTCATAGGCTAGTCGTCTCTTCGGAACAGTAAGACATCTGGTTGAACGCGACGGACTTACGGGAGGTCGTCGGACTTGGACAGAACGGGTTCCAGAGACAAGTTATGGCAACACCTTCATACGCTAGTTGTCTCATCGGAAAAATAACAACGTCTGGTGGAACGCGACTGACTTGCGGGAGGTCGTCGGACTTGGACAGAACGGGTTTCAGAGACAAGCTATGGCAACACCTTTAAAAACTCGAAGGAATGTTAGAAAACTCTTGTCGTTGTTTTCAGAATACTTTGCAACGGTTAGCCCACTATAAAGATTCGCCTTGTAGAAAATACTTGTTACTTTTTCTGCTGTCAGTAACTATGACCTTTTCTTTAAACGTGATATAGGTTTCTTCGTTCTTGACTTTATCTCATCTGATGGTGATAATAACGCAAATGGTGTAACATGATTACCTAAAAGATAATCTAGTTCTCTCTAGATTTAACAACTCCTTTGCCTAGAAGATTCCCATTCATTCCCGATTCAACAGCTCCAAGGTTGAAGTTAAAGGGGAATATAGACGCAAAATATGAAAGAACAAACGAAACTTATTTTGCTTGTTTTCTTACTAAAAAATTAGTAAAAATCCAAGAGTTTCTTTTAGGAATTATTTATATTAGACCGTCGCGAGCGCCGGCCGAGTCCGAGCTTTGTTGCAACATACCGATCGACTGCTCGCCGAGCAATATACAACGAAGCTCGGACCCGTTACGGTTTAATATAAATCATCCCCGTTTGCATCAAGTATATTACTTTTAGCACTTGCCATTTAACGAGTTAATGGACAAAAAAACTCTAAACAATATTATTATGTTGAAATTTATAATATACCTTTTTCATAATTTCGTCTATGGTTTTTGCGATTTTGCATAATAAAACACTTAATTTACTTTAGTCATCCTTGCAAAAGCCAATTGTAAAGTTGGTGAAAGCTCGGTCGGTTAAAAATAAACAAATGTATTCTGTGACCAACACACAGCGCTATCTAGCCCCATGGCAAGCTGCTAAGCTTGTGTTACGGTGACTAGACAACGGATGTACTACTTATATTTACTTTTCTTTTGTAAATACATACATATTATACATAGAAATACACCCAGACCAGATACAAGTACGAAATCATGAATAAAACGCGATTAAACCCGGTAAATAAAGTGTTTTATTATACCTTTTTCAATTTTCAGAAGCCGAAGCAGTATGGTCTGTTGGACTCAAAACAACCCAATTTTCAGTTCTAAAAGAACTGGATCTTCGAGCGTGTTCCATTCAAGTATTGAGTTCAGGAATATTTACCGGAATGCCCAACCTAGAAGCACTTTACATTGGAGAAAATAACATAATGTTCGTCGATGACAATTCTTTTAGAGGGCTTAATAATCTAATCCATTTGGATATTAGCAGAAACGAAGCTTATGATGACTTCGGAAGTCCTTCTGCAGTGGACCTTAATAATTTCGAAGCCTTTGAACGCTTGCCCAAATTAGCGTCACTAGATTTATCATGGACCAAACTGATTGTTAGACAAAATAGTTTTAGAAATTTGGGCAAAAATTTAGTCAGATTATCAGTTTGCGATTCTGGGTTAACAAGCCTTGGTGAATTGGGATTTCATAACACGTCGCTAAAGATTTTAGATGTGTCTAAAAATAATGGTATATTCAATAATAATTTGGTTTTGAAGGGTTTGGAAAAGACACTAAGCGTTTTATATGCCAAAGATATAGGATTGAGGACTTTGGATATATTCCTTGGTTTTGAAAAATTAGAGATTCTAGATGCATCCTTCAATGAAATCACATCTGTGAGACCTGAAGTGGCCCAAACATTGAAAAGTATACAAGTTCTTAATTTAGACAAGAATAGATTACGTTCTTGGGATGAAAAGGTATACTCACTGATGCCTGAATTGAAATTGCTGCAACTTAAAGAGAATATTATAAACTTAGTCACAGATGAAATGATAAGAGATATGAGTAACCTTAAATATATAGCACTTTGTACTAATTTAGTTGTTTGTAACTGTTATGCTAAAGAATTCATAACGATTGCTATACATAACGAAGTAAATGCAACTAACTTTCCAATTATAGGAAAAAGTTTGGATTGGAGAGCTTACCCAAATATGTCGTTAGTGAAATACCATAGAGGCTATAAAGATGTGAATAGGCATATATTTAATAGAAACCCAGCAAAAACAAATAATACTGCAGAGATACTTGCAGAAGAAACGGAATACAATGCAAGTTTTGTTGTTTTGGACTTTCTTCCAATGCATTATGCTTGTCTGAATCTTCCGGATAATAACCAAATCCCATTTTCTCATGTGCCAAGTTGTAAAATGACATATAGAGATATTTCATACGAGAATGTGATAAAGAACAGTCAAGATTTGCTATACATTCTCTTGACGATACCGATAATTTTGGTTATGTTGGGAGTAGGGTACGTTTTTAGAAGAAATTTTAGATACTTCTTTATACAGATGAGGAATTCGGCCATGTTGAGCTTAATTAGCAAAAATGAAGTTTTGGATGGTGAGTAAGACTTGTTTTTTTACATTTTTCTTGGGTGTTCGCGATGCTGATATATATATATAAACTCTTTTTTGGCGTTGCGTATCGCTTTCATTTTTATTATTTTTTCCAAAGCCCGACTAGCTTATACCAGACCTCTTCATCAACGCAACTATATAAACAGCTAAAAAACTGACTTATATTTACATTATTTCTTGTCTTTCTTCTATTGCTTGCTCTTTTCCCATTTATCTCTACATTCCCAACTCCTTCATGTTTGACCTGATCTTTTCTTTATCTGGTTCATAAACTTATTTTTTGGACTTCCTTTTCACCTGTCCCCTTTTATCTCTTCTTATCGTTCCTGATGTCATGACGCAAAAGGCATTCAATCATTTCCCTCCATCTTGCCTTACCTCCTTACTTATAAATCATGATTAACAGCTATGTATCGTTTGTCTTTTACTGTGACATGAAGTTTCAAACTTGACAGACAGAAACAAACGTTACATAACTTAGTCATTTGTTATTCATCGTTTATTTAAGTGAGGGGGTAAGTGACCAACTTTTGTTCTGCAACATTGTTTTATATAGGTATTTATTTTTCGTTTTACACAGTATGAATAAACGTTAGAGCACAATCTCAACTGATGGTAAGTGACGATATGGTCTTAGATGTAACACGCTCATCTAGAAGAAAGAAGACGACATTGGAACAAGATCCGACTCGTCTTCCTTAGTGGCTGCACTTTTAAACGTTTTGAATTTTGTAAATAAGTTTATGGATCAACCTGGATAAAGCGTTTTGGCAGTTACAAATATTTTGTCCAACTATATACAATGCTATAATTACATTAGTTAAAATCCTTTTAAGGGCTGATTCAATTTGACTTTGGGCTTTTCAACAACTTTCCGCTATTGAAATAAAATTTTCATGAGAAATGTGTGTTTTTTCTTGTTCATAGATGACGCTATATTTCACTACGACGTCTTTGTATCGTATTGCAACGACGACCGGAGCTGGGTTCTGGACCATCTTCTACCGAAGTTGGAAGCAGACTGTTCGATCAGCGCTTGCTTGCATGAGAGGGACTTTCAGGTACAATTCAACGATATAGGCCATTTTTCTTTTTAGGGTTCCGTAAGTACCCAATAGGGTATCGAGAAACGAAAACTTTTGAGAACCGATATTTTCGGTACCAGCCTAATAATAATAATTAAATTCATAAATCAGATATTTTCAATCCATAGTTTGTAAGTAAAAGCTTCTGTATAAGTAATACTATTCTCGTTTTATTCGCGGTTTGTCAACCTCGAAAAATCCAACTGTAAAGTTGGCGAAACCTCGGTCGTCAAAAATAATGACGTTATTGAATAAAACGCGAGTAAAACCCGGTAAACTTTGTGTTTTTTTTTCATGCATGTAAATAAATATTTCTAGATATTGCATACAGCGCCATCTAGCCCCCAAACTAAGCAACTAGGCTTGTACTACACTCGGTAACGTCTTATTTTGACGACCTCTGTGGGCGAACGCTTTGCTGCAATGCAGAAGGTTGCGGGTTCGATTCCCGCTAGGTGAAAATATTTATGCTTAATAATAAATATTTTTATCTGGTCTGGGTGTATTTCTATATAATAATATGTATGTATTTACAAAAGAAAAATAAATATAAGTAGTATATCCGTTGTCTAGTTACCGTAACACAAGCTTAGCAGCTTACCATGGGGCTAGATGGCGCTGTGTGTTGGTCACAGACATTTATTTATTTATTTCTTTCAGGTGGGCCATTCGATAATGGAAAACATAGTGTCTTGCATGGACAGATCTCGGTCCATAATGTTGATTATATCGCAGAAGTTTCTGCTCAGCAAATGGTGCCAATTTGAGATGCATTTAGCGCAACATAGGTAAGGCAATCTTACTAATAAAATAAACTCAAATAATTGTTTGAATTAGACGTTACTTTTCGAAACTCCATAACAAAATTAATATTCACACCCTTACTTATAAACGCTAATTAATGCACTGCATAACTATGCATCGCTTGTCTTTTACTGTCTCATAAAGTTTCGAAGTTGACAGACAGAGACAAACGTCACATAACTTAGTCCTGTGTAAATAATGTTTTATAAGTAACGGGGTTAGTTTTTAGTTCCGACACCCACGAGAATCCTACTAATACTGTAAATGTGAAAGTGTGTGTGTTTGGATGTTTAGATGTTTGGAGTTTGTTACTCAATCACGCAAAAAAACTACTGAACCGATTGCGATAAAACTTGGAATATAAGTAGTTGGATACGGGGAATAAAACATGGGCTACATTTTATCCCGATATTCTTACGGGAATGGAACTTACGCGGGTAAAACCGCAGGCGATGCTAGTATTTTATAAGTAAAGTTAGTAGAGTAGAGTTAGATTTTGGTTTTTTTTTAATAGATATAAATATATTGCACGACATTACATACAGCGCAATCTAACTCCAAACTAAGCACTAGGGTTGTACTATGGGTACTAGACAACGTATATAATACATATTACACTTTATTTTATGTAAATTCATACATAATACTTATTATACTTAGACCAGATACTAATATTTATTTTAAAGCATAAGTATTTGCACCCGGCGGGAATCGAACCCGCTACTTTCGGCATTGCAGTCAAATAATAAATAAATGTCTGTGACCAACACAGCGCCATCTAGCCTCATGGTAAGCTGCTAAGCTTGTGTTACGGTGACTAGACAACGGATATACTACTTATTTTTAAACTATGTAAATATCTTATATTAAATTATATTATGTTGTCTGGGTTGTCTTATATTTAAATATCTTTTGATTACAGACTACTAGAAACCCGCCGAGAAGATCTTACTTTGGTCCTTCTAGAAGAGATCCCGCGTCGAATGAGACCAAACACCCTCCACTATTTGATGCTGACCAAAACATACATCGTCTGGACCAAAGATCCGGCTGAAAGCGAACTTTTCTGGAAGAGACTCAAGAAAAGCCTCGTGTCTATTAAAATGAGGCAAATTTCAGAAGGTGCCTCTTTGGCTTAGACTCTTAAGGGGCCGTAGTAGGCCAGTGGCCCGATTCTGTAAAAACATTGCATACGGCAAGCAGGCGGGATGCATGAGCATTGCAGAAGTCGATTTGTTACCGAAGTAAAAATAATAGCTAATCTATAACTTCTTTTGATACTAATTCGCTGAGGAACAAGGGGAGCTATTTAAATAATTAAGTAGCCCATAATTTTGAAGGCAACTTAACTAATTAAGTACTAATTAAGTAAAATAACATTTACAGAATACGAAATAACGTACATCTCTTGCACGTCGCTTGCATTCCGCCGACATTTCGCATGCTATGTCCTTACCGAATCGAGGCCCAGAACTGATGTTTCTAGGGTGAATTGCTACAAAAGTTGTTTAAAATTAAAGTTTTTGAAACCATATTTATTAAAGTCGAGGATATTTACTTACTCGTGAATGTCGTGAAAACAAGATTTCTAAAAATTTTCTCGATAGAAAAAAATTCCAAACTTCCTTCTAAATTGTACAAATAAGTGATATTACTCAGTCAATATTGTACGAAAGCTAATAAAACTTTGTATAAGAACTGAACTTAGCTCAATACAGGCAGTGAATGTTTTGAATTTCAAGATTAACGTTTAGTTATCTTGAAACTAGCAATTGTTTGATTTAACGCAATTAAATTTTGCATAGTCGCATCTTACGTCCTTCACTTACACATCTGAAATACGCTAGCTTTATCCCTGTCACGCTATTAGGGTTATATAGGTCCTTAAGGACGCGACTGATGTGAATCTAGCTGAAATCCCTTCCGATTGAATATTTTTCTTCATAACCGGTATCAAATACCGATAATTATCATGTATCGCCGTCTTATGAGGCTGGAGGATAGAAAGGGAATTTGAATTCCATTTTACACTTGTTAACATTAAGAAAACAAAGATGTTCCTTTTTAGAGGCATTCAAGACAGTGAACGGATAGGTATGGAAGAAGCTTTTCCATACTAACTCACGTCAAATAATAGCGATAAAACTTACTCAAATACAAAGTATGTATACACAAACTACACACCACGCTACTAGCTTAGCAATTGGACCTTTGTTTATATTTTCACCAATTGTGTGTTGACAACGAAGACGGCGGCAATACGCTGTTCTCTAACGTGATTGGTTCTTTCAATGACCCGATCCGAGTACAACCGAAGTGACAGATTCGTGTCACGGCACATTTTTTAACCATCGTGACCTATTTAACGTGGTGTCAATTTGAAGCGGAAGGAATACTTCCATGCTGGATAAGCATGGAATTAGTTCACTGATTTAAGACCGATGTTATGTCATTTTTCTGAGCCCAAAGTAATTTTCATTGAGAAAATAACAGACTGAAGAAAGCTTCGTTATTATTAACCTACTCATTATTCCGTACCGCCAACAGTTGAAAATGTGGGTAGTTTTTACCAGGGATCGGAACCGGTTAACAAAAACCGGTTAATACCGTTCATAATCCGGTTAAATTTCCATTTATCACGTAACCGGTTTATTGTTTGAACGGTTATGATACTGACCGAAATGATATCAATAACCGGTTAAACCAGAGAACGGAATGCTAACCGATATTAAAAGCTGAATGAACCGGTTTTACTTAGAAAATAGTTGGCTTTTTCAAGGTGGACTGAGATGTAATTCGTCTATTTTAACATTCTAAAAAGTTAAAAAATAGTTAAGATAAAAATCATGAATAAATCGCGGTTAAACGCGGTAAATAAAGTGTTTTATTATGCAAAATCGCAAAAACCATAGATCAAATGTTTCCTCATTAGGTTATTGAACTACGAAATATATTTATATCCGACTAACAAAATGAGTTGTTATCAATTACTTACCATTGTATCAAACAAAGGTTGATTTCGGAAAATCCAACGAGAACCTCGCTTTAAAGTAATATCCATTAGATACAATAGATGGCATACTATTGAAACTAGAATAAAAAACCGACTTCAAAAAAGAAACGAAAATCCCAGAATTCAATAAATTACTTATTTTTGGACTTCTACCAAAAAGAATAGACCCCTAAAGAACTAAGTACAGATTGATTGGGCACCTAAAACCACCTTCTCATCAGCAAACTCCTTAATAATTTAAATTACTGTAACAATATTGTTGATTTTTAGGTAGATAGGTATACTAAAAAGGGTAAAATAAAAAAATAATTTAACAATTAAAAAACCGACTTCAAAAAAGAAACGAAAAATAATTTAAAAAACAACAGTGCCACCGACTAATTAATCTGTTTTATAATCTGAAGTCGGGCAGCCAAACTAAGGATAATATGGATCCAACCAGTAAAACTGCCCGACTTCAGATGATAAAACAGATTAATTAGTCGGTGGCACTGTTGTTTTTTAAATTATTTTTCGTTTCTTTTTTGAAGTCGGTTTTTTAATTGTTAAATTATTTTTTTATTTTACATTTTTTAGTATACCTATCTACCTAAAAATCAACAATATTGTTACAGTAATTTAAATTATTGAGGAGTTTGCTGATGAGAAGGTGGTTTTAGGTGCCCAATCAATCTGTACTTAGTTCTTTAGGGGTCTATTCTTTTTGGTAGAAGTCCAAAAATAAGTAATTTATTGAATTCTGGGATGCTATCCTGTCCATCATTCCGAAGATACTCATCAGATCCTTACCAAACTTTTATGGGACCACCTCGGAGCTTCCACCTTTCCTTTAAAAAAAGAACTATATCAATCGGTCAAGCCATGCTCGTGTAATCGATGAACAATTGAATTGAATACAGCGTTGTAAGGAGCATTCCCAGCCCTCACTTCGAAGATCCTCATCAAATTTTTATGGGACCATCTCGGAGCTCCCACCTTTCCATTAAAAAAAGAATCATCTCAATCGGTCAAGCCATCTTCGAGTAATCGATAAACAATTGGGATTAATTCGTTTTGAGGAGCATTTCCGTTCATCACTCCGAAGACCCTCATCAGATCCACATCAAATTTTTATGGGACCATCTTGGTGCTCCCATCTATCTATTAAAAAAAGAATCATCTTAATCGGTCAAGCCGTCTTTGAGTAATCGGTGAACATACAAAAAAAATAAAATATTATACATACAGACGAATTGATAACCTCCTCCTTTTTTTTGAAGTCGGTTAAAAATCAAATTAACCGGTTACTAATGCTCCGTTTATTGGCTAAATCGATATAGGTATACCGGTTTGAGGTATAAATCAGTTATTGAGCTTACCCGGTTATAAACCGTTAACCGGATTCGATTCAGGTCAGGGTCAATGACCGAAACCGGTTTAAAAATTAACCGGTTTCTGTTCCCTGCTTATTACTTGAGTTTAAATTATTTATGTAGGTATTAATTAAGTTTGTCAATTGATTTTATTAAATTAATAAAAATATAAGTATTCATAAGTACCTACCTATGTTTTTTTATTACAACTACGTATTTCAATTGCATTTATCGATAATTAGCTGCGTCCCGTGGTTTCACCCGCGTAAGTTCCGGAATCGGAATAAAAAGTAGTCTATGTATTATTCCTGGTATCCAGCTTCCTATATTCCAAGTTTGATCGCAATCGGTTCAGTAGTTTTTGCGTCAAAGAGTAACAAAGTCACATACAAACATGCACAACATCCATACATACAAACTTACGTGTTTATTATATTATGTAAGAAGTAAGATATAATCAATATGTTTGCGTAGTAGTTACACCATATTTCGAGCAAATAAATGACATTCATTGATTCATTTATTCATTCATTCATACTTCAGTGCACGCGGTAGAAGCTCTGTAAAGGGGCAATTTTAGCCCGTTTTTGCAACATTTTTCATGGATGCTCCGCTTCTATTGATCGTAGCATGATGTTATACAAGATGTAAGCTGAAAAGGGGTTGTTCTAGACATCTAGGCGAACAACTTTTGTTATACGACTTTTGAAAATTCAAACTATTTTTTGAAAATTTTGAGGTTTTGTATGTTTCACAAAAAAAAAACAGCTGCTTTTCAAAATAAAGGTAATTGAAGTTTTGATTGTAGTAGACCAAACTTAATGAAAGGACAACATAAGGTCAATGACCTCGAACTCTGCGAAACAGCTGACTTTCAAGTAAACTTTAAACTTAACATTTTCGAAAACTACTTCGAATTTCCAAAAGTCGTAGAACAAAAGCTGTTCGCCTAGACGTCTAGAATAACCCCCTTTCGGCTTAAAAAAGCTTACCCGTTACACCTTGTATAGCCTTTAAAATTTCTCGATAATAAATTCCTGGACTATAAAACACAAAAATATTTTTTCAATTCGGACTAGTACTTTCTGAGATTAGCGCGTTCAAACAAACAAACAATCAAACATGCAAACTCTTTAGCTTTACAATATCAGTGTAGATAATTTTATAGGCACTTTGAAATGGTTAAAACCAACTCACAAATAAGAGTTTTGGCGGAAACGCTTTGTTGAGATGTGGTGCTGAATTTCATTTCTGTAAAATCTATTTCAAATGCGTGTAAATTGTTTAATTTCGAGAGCATATTAATCAATTTAGTTTCGTGAATGTGTACAAGTGTAGTGAAGGTGAAATTTAGTGCTAAACATGGACTTTACCGTTGTCTCCAAAGCTCACGTGGACCGTCATTGTAATACGCCACCTTTTACAATAACTTCGTTGACTTAACTTTTACAACGACGACTTTTTTGTTGTAAATTACAAATAACTAGATTTAAAATATATTACTTGACACTGGCTACTTTTCAAATGACCATAATCGGTTTACAACCGATGAGAATGAAAAAAAAAATAACTCACAAGTAGTGACATGCACTTCGTTCTTCATCCGCTTCGGTTGGGGAGGTGTCGTAAGAAGATCCAGGTTTAGAACACCTCCACAGATTCTGAAATCGTATGTCAAAGGATGGAATTTTGGCGGGAACGCTTTAAGGAGATGTGTTGCTAAATTTTCCGGTTCCACCCGCGCAAGTCGCGATCCCGCGTTGTTCTTACACCTACTTCTTACGCCCATTGAAGTACTGTTGACAGTACTTCCCTGGTCGTCCGTTTAAGTGTGGATTTTTGCTTTGCGGTAGGTAGGTGAAGTAAGACAAAATTTGTTGATGACGATCGATGACGAATGATGACGATGGATGACGATTGATGACGATCGATGACTATGGTTCAAAAACAACTAAATTACGCAACTTTTTAAATTTTATCTGGATATCCGGACTTGATCTCCGGATAAAAAGCCTATATGTTAATCGGAGTCTTAAGCTACCTGCATACCAAATTTCATTGAAATCGGTCCAGCCGTTTCCGAGATTAGCGCGCACAAACGCACAGACAAACAGACAAACGGACAAACAGACAAAAAGTTAAACGCGGAAATTGGTTCTGTTACGTTAGAACGTACCCCTAAAAATAGTTTTTTCATAAACAGACACCGCTAAGTTACGATTTTATTATAAGTATATAAGGGGTGTTTTTTTTAGAGGTATAGAACTTTAAGTAGGCATCACTTTTTTAACTGGCGGCCATTTTGTCAGCTGTCAAGTGATTAATATTTAGTTTGGTTTGCCATTTCATCATGAACAGGTTGACAAAAGAACAACGCTTGCAAATCGTGCAAATTTATTTCGAAAATAATGGTTCAGTTCGCGAAGTTTACCGCAAGCTCTATATAGATAGATTTAGTTTCGTGAAGGTGTACAAGTGTAGTGAAAGTGAAAATCGGTGAAAAACATGGACTTTAGCGTTATCTCCAAAGCTCCGTGAACAATCATTGTAAATGGCCGCCGTTGTACAATGATTCCCTCGATTTCACTTTAACTATGACGACTTGACTTGCAAATAACTTTACAAATAACTTGCAAATTTTAATAATACTTGACACCTAGTGTCCAAATGAAATTGGGCCATATAAAAGAAGAAGAAGACGACTAGAAAGTTAATTCATAGAAGGTCGCTTCATAGTGAAGCATCTCAAACTCGGCCCGGACGGCCGAGTTTCATCAGAATAAAATTGTTTAGGTAATTACTCGTTTTTTTCCGCGGTGGAATTTGAAAACTTACCAAACAAACTTACTTACCTATAAAGCACTTAGCAAACTTACCTATACTTTCTTAGATTAATTTCTCCAGTTCTAGTTCTTGTCAAACATTTCTTCAAATATTTTTCGAAATTTTTCTCTAAAAATAGTGAATACAAAATTTACAATTTGGATCAGTAAAATAATCAAACTTTCTGTCCTAATCGACATCGAAATCCGACTGCGCAAAGGAATAACCTGCGCAGTTCAAACCATAGCGTTGATTTGCATGTATTTGAAGCCGGCACCGTCGAGTTGAGCTGTCATTGAATAACTAGGAGTTCGCCCCGAACTGAGACCTCACGACCCCCTTAACCCCGACCGATCCGGCTCATCTTCGAAATCATAAATTCTATTGACCTAAACTACGCATACCAAAATTCATGAAGATCGGAGTTATGATACTCAAGTTATCGTCGAACAAACAAACAAACATACAAAGTTACAAAGATACAAGCGCCAGTCCCGTCTGCACTGGACCTCACTCGCTTCGCTCGTTCGGTCAATGAATCATACTAAACATTTATCAAGTTACATTAGAAATAGGAAACAGAAAACAAACCTACAACCAAACAAGCAACCTTAGAAATGCATGCAAATTAACGCTATGGTTTGAACCGCGCAGGTTATTCTTTTGCGCAGTCGGATTTCGATGCTGATTACGACGAAAGATGCGCATAGCCTTATATAACTTAGACTGCTTTTCCACCAGAGATGTGCTATGCTACGCTGCTATGGATGCGTTTAATATCCACCAATCATATTCATTAGTGGACATAATATCTTAGCGTATTTTCGCAGCGTATATTTCACATATTCGCAGCATAGCTGCAGAGCACATCTCTGGTGGAAAAGTAGCCTTAAGCGGATGAAACAGTGGGCGCTGTTAAGTAAATACAATTGCTTCTATGGTTTTCGCGATTTTGCATAATAAAACACTCTCTAAGCTCGGTTCGTTTGGAACAATGAATAAAAACGCGATTAACCCGGATAAATAAAGTGTTTTATTAAATACAATTGATTTTTTTTCTGTAATTTTAGATGATTTTGAAAGAGCGCAAGCAACTTTTTAGCCATGTTACTTGGATCTGTTGCACCCGGGACATATTAACCAAAACTGAGCAAAATATTATACTTTTTACCAAGCATTTCGCATTGTTATTCTTTATTCGTACTGCGAGAAGACTTATTCGTACTGATAAGAAATAAAAATAATAATAAATTAGAAAAAAAAACAACTTACCATTACTTTCAGTAACAAATGTTCTGGGATCTGGCATGAATGGTGGCTCGGAGATGTTCAAATTATCGAGTTCTTCTTTCTCTTTCTCATTTTTGGTATACCTGTTAATAAAAGAAGGATTTCGTAACTTGTTTTTATTGCTCAAGGCAAGTATAGTCTAGTATATATCAGTTCCAACAGCATTTTGAACGTCATCGCGGATAAGTATGAGCCAATATTGTTGCACTGTGTAAGAGTGGCTGATTATTTGTTTATTTATTTTTGCGGTTGTGTAATCAAGTATGAATTTATTACTAACATAGCTCTTTAAGTATATACTAACAATCAATGGATCTGTGACCTCTGATAAATTAATGAATTGAATTGAAAATTGAATTGAAATTTGAATTGAAAATTGAATTGAAAATTGAATTGAAAATTCAATTGAAAATTGAATTGACATAAAACTATTTGCGGGCCGGAGATGGCCTGCGGGCTTAGTTTGTCCCACTGATCATTGGTCAATGTAATAGGCTTCCGTTTTCACCCTTTGCGTACCCTTAAACTATACAAACTTACATGTTAGCCTTCAAAAACGCTTCTAGTTCCTTGATCTTTTCTCGTATCGCTTTATAGAACTTCATTCTAATATCGTCTTGCTCTTTCTTTAGTTTGTACGTCTCGATGTGTTCCTTTACATTGAATACGAATAAATCTGAAATATTCGTAAATAAAATACCCAGATAAATATAAAGGTACAGATACAAATGCCGCCTGGTGGCAAGAAAGCATGCTATTACGTACGTAGCAAATATAGCACTTGGTGGTAGTGTTATAAAGCGTTGCCAGTAGATTGTCCACTCCTTACCTTTAACATGCTTTTTAGGTCATAATGCCATTACATGCTATGAAGCATGCTTTCTTGGTAGGTCTATCAGTACCTTAATAATTGTATCTAAATAATAATATTTATATCTGACGGCCTCAGTGGCGCGTCGGGCGAAAGCTCGACTGCAATGCAGAAGGCTGCGGGTTCGATTCCCGTCGGTCGCAAATATTTATACTTAAAATAAATATTTTATATATAAATATTTACAAAAAGTACCTATCATATGTAGTATATCCGTTTTCTAGTACTCATAGTACAAGCCTAGTGCTTAGTTTGGGGCTAGATTGCGCTGTGTGCCGTGCAACATTTATTTAGTTTATTTATTTAGATACACATTTTACACATGCCGCCTAGTGGCACGAAAGCATGCCATAAGTTGTGCCACTCAGTAACTGTAGGTGGCATGCTGTTAGTTAGCATGTCTGTCTGTACCTTAATATTTATGTTTTAGATTTGAAATGTGTCCACACTTTCATTTTTAGTATGCCTTTGTTTTTATTTTAATAGACGAATGTTTATCTTTTGATCCCTTTTAGTTATTTTACTAATTGACAATGTCCCGGGCACTACAGCGCCATAAATAGCATGGATTAAAAGGTGCTTGCGTTGTATAAATCATCTACAATTAGATGAAAAAGGCCATGCAATAATTTTTATTACTTATAAGGTATTTAGATAGTTTTGACTCGAAAAATTCCAAACGAGATATTTGTGTTTTTCAACATTATTTTTTTTAACAATATCTTTTTTATGGGAATTCAACATTTCGAGATTTCAACATTTGGTAATTACCAACAGTATTTCGTGAATTACTCATTTTGACATTTCAACAATTTGATAATTACACCATTTTGAAATTCAACATTTTGCGAATTCAATATTTTGGGAATGCATTTTTTTAGAAAGCAATATTTTGGGTATTACCACATATTGGGAACACAACATTTTGGCCCTAAGGAACAAAATTACCTTCAAATCTGTTAGGCATCTCCGCTAACAAGGCGAAAGACCTGGAGCTCTCGCTGAGCAAGTCGATCATAGATCTCTGAGCGCGCACACAAACACAACTCCCGTCTATTAAAGTGGGGAGCTTCACGCTCACTTTCATCGCGGGGAAGGAAAGTTCTACTGGTTCACTGTGAATAGAAAAACATAAACATTGGCCTAGCTGTAAACCTGAAAATTTTGGGTTAAGCAACGCTTGGCATTACTTGGATGGGTGACCGAACATTTGTGTGGCCAAAAATCATTTTCTCGAGCTTCGTGCTTCGGAAAGCACAGTTGGTTCCGGTTGTTATCTCTGATAGCAGTCGTTAGGTCAAGCTAGGGGACTTAGGGTGACCTGACAGCTCTAACACTAGGTGAGACACACCACTATACGGTTGTTATCTCTGATAGCAGTCGTTAGGTCAAGTTAGAGGCCTTAGGGCCTTAGGGCCTTAGACCTGACAACTCTAACACTAGGTAAGATACACCACTGTTCGGTCCCTTTTCTACTCTTTATCTACAAAACTCTAGTACTCACGGATCAGGCTCAATAGGCCTTGGTTTCCTGGTCGGCATTCTGACAGCGACCCATATATTAAGCCTGAGCCCGTTGAACTCTCGTTGGTATGTCGCAAGCTTTATGGAGGCAAACTTCAGGTATTTGTCCAGATTACGTAGTATTGTGTATGATGCTAGTTGGATGGCGTCTGATAACTGCGCTCGGAGGGCAAGGCGGACCTTGAGAAAAGAAGATGACGATGATTTAATAGCTGCTCGTCATCGCAGAGGTCCAGTTTCCGCCACAGGCGAAGATACATTTTCATGGTCATAACCTATACCAACAGCTTCCTGCGTTGCTCTGGCACAGCGGCGTGAAAGGCACCAAGGGGTTTTAGTGGGTATACCTCTCGCCGACTATCGTCCCAGGCCAAGGAGGACCCCCACTCACCGGATTGTCTCCCCCGAGAGTAGCCCGAAGGTCTTAGTAAGATTTTCCCTTGTAAAAAAAAAAAGATCGCTCACTTTATCTAACCTAACCTTGTAATAAACTAGCAGCCTGCAACGCAGTGTACTGCCGTGGCCACAAATTCTTCCAACATGGGCAGAGCCTCCAGACATTGCTTGTCTAACTCCTCGTCATTGCAGAGGTCCAGTTCCCACCACAGGCGAAGATACATATTCATGTCATAACTTATCCAGATCGCTCACTTAACCTAACCTAACCTAATCTAACCTCGTTATAACTGGCAGCCTGCAACGCGGTGTATTGCCGTGAGTTGGCTACAAATTCGTCCAACATGGGCAGAGCCTCCATACACCGCTAGTGTAACTCCTCGTCATTGTAGAGGTCCAGTTCCCGTCACAGGTGAAGATACATGTTCAAATCATAACCTATCCAGATCGCTCACTTAACCTAACCTAACCTCGTTATAACTAGCAGCCTGCAATTAGCTCTTCGTATCGCAGAAATCCAGTTCCCGTCACAGGTAAAGACGCATTTTCATGGCCATAACCTATGACTTAACCTAACCTAACCTAACCTCGTTATAACTAGCAGCCTGCAACGCGGTGTACTGTCGTGAGTTGGCCACGAATTCTTCTAACATCTCCAACATGGGCAGAGCCTCTAGACACCGCTTGTCTAACTCCTCGTCATCACAGAGGTCCAGTTCCCGCCACAAGTGGAGGTAGGTGTTCATCTGGGTGACCACTCGAGGATCTGGAAGACCGTCACAGCGAAGGTATTGTTGCCACTGAGGAAAAAGCAATCAAATATTTAATTTCGTCTAGGGTTTACGCGATTTTGCACAATAAACACAATATGTATAAAGACCGAGCTTTCGCTAACTTTGTAGTTAGCTTTTTCTTGGTTGACCTTGAATAACTTTGAACGGGTTTTACTCGCGTTTTATTTAAAAACGGCATAATTACTAGAGACCGAGCTTTCGCTAACTTTACGGTTAGCTTTTTCAAGGTTGACCTTGTTTTTGGTTGACGGGTGTCAGTCAACTTTGAAAAAGCTAACCGTAAAGTTAGCGAAAGCTCGGTCTCTAGTAACAACTAGTTGCGCCCCGCGGTTTCACCCGCGTAAGTAAAGAACGCGTAGTCAGTTGTCATAGGCGCGGGCGGCCGAGCGGTTCTCGAGCGGTTGGACTTATTCGTTCATTACTCGGGTTCTACTAATTGGATTTCGATGCAAAGTATACCACGACCTTCCTAGAGAATAGAACTATCCAATATTGAAAACAAGATTTCAATCGGATTAGTAGTTTTTAAATGTATAAGGAACAGACAGATAAACGGAGAAACAGACAGACAATAATTATAAAAATTATTTAATTTTGTTCTACTACTTATTCGTTAATTACTTATTTAATTACGTACCAGATCAAATAGTTATAAAAATAATATTAAAACTAAAATAAAACTACTTACTTAAATTAAAATTAAACTAATTAAAAACTAAATTATTAAAAAAAATATTAAATTATTAATTAAATTATTAAAACTTAATTATTACTTCTTATTCTAAGTCCCTTAGACAACTTTTTATTTTTATTTACTTCCCAGTACAGACTTTTTGTTCTCGCTTGCTTTATTATAAGTATAGATATAAATAGAAGATGCCGTTAATTAATAAAACGCGAGCAAAACCCGGTAAATATTGTGTTTTATTAATCAATATTTATTTATCACTAGCAGCGTACTGCAAATTCACGCAGCACGATTATAAAAAATCAGCACTCTATAGAGGAAAAATTCTACAGTTTACCCATTTAGTAACGCGAGCAAAACCCGGTAAATATTGTGTTTTATTAATCAATATTTATTTATCACTAGCAGCGTACTGCAAATTCACGCAGCACGATTATAAAAAATCAGCACTCTATAGAGGAAAAATTCTACAGTTTACCCATTTAGTAACGCGAGTAAAACCCGGTAAATATTGTGTTTTATTAATCAATATTTATTTATCACTAGCAGCGTACTGCAAATTCACGCAGCACGATTATAAAAAATCAGCACTCTATAGAGGAAAAATTCTACAGTTTACCCATTTAGTAACGCGAGTAAAACCCAGTAAATATTGTGTTTTATTAATCAATATTTATTTATCACTAGCAGCGTACTGCAAATTCACGCAGCACGATTATAAAAAATCAGCACTCTATAGAGGAAAAATTCCACAAATTACCCATTTAGTAAGTATTGTAGTGAGGAGTGGTGGTTCAAAGGAGAACTTCCTTAGCTTGCTTCCAGACTTTAACTGGAGCCTCTGAATCTACTACCAACATCTATTCTTCTATACTTATAATAAAGGAAGAGATGACAAAAAGTCTGTACTTGGAAGTAAATTAAAAAAAAGTAGTCTAGGGGACTTAGAATAAGTGGTAGGTAGAACACAATTATACAAGATGTAATGGGTAAGCCCTTTTAAGCCGAAAGGGGGTTGTTTTGGACTTCTAGGCGAACAACTTTTGTTCTACGACTTTTGAAAATTCGAATTACTTTTCGAAAATTTTAAGTGTAAAGTTTACTTGAAGATCAGCTGTTTCTTAGAGTTCGAGGTCATTGACCTTATGTTGTCCTTTCATTTAGCTTGGTCTACTACAATCAAACCTTCAATTACCTTTATTTTCAAAAACAGCTGTTTTTTCAGTGAAACATAATCTCAAAATTTAAAAAAAAAAGTTCTAATTTTCAAAAGTCGTAGAACATATGGTGTTCGCCTAGACGTCCAGAACAACCCCCTTTCGGATTAAAAGGACTTGCCTGTTACATCTTGTATAATTTTTAAAATTCATGTCTGTCTGTCTGTTTGTTCCTTATACAATTAAAAGCTTCTGATCCGATTGAAATCTGCTTTTCAGTATTGGATAGTTCTATTTTCTAGGAAGGTCGTGGTATACTTTGCATCGAAATCCAATTAGTAGAACCCGAGTAATGAACGAAAAAGTGCAACCGCTCGAGAACCGCTCGGCCGCCCGCGCCCGTGATAACTGACAACGCGTTTTTCACTTCTGCGGGTGAAACCGCGGGGCGCAGCTAGTTTTAAATACAAAAAAGAATTAAACGAAATTCGGTCTTCCGAGTAATGTATTTTAGTCAAAAATGCATTTTAGGCGACAATATAATATCTTAAAGTTGTGGTCAGCAGCGTCTACTTACTTCTGCTTGCATTTGTTTTTTATTCTGAAGGTCGAGTTTCTGTTTCTCGTATTCTGGAAAGAATAATCATCTCTAATTAATCAGAAGCATTTTACTGACGACATCTAAATCGGTCAAGCAGTTTTTGAGTTAAATAGGAACAATCAAATGCAGACAGAAAAACAAAGAAACACACAAATGAACAACCTGTCGTCATAATTGCATAATATATTGGTTCCTGCATCGGGATGCCATAATAATTTCATTATTTCGAAGAACAATAAATAAATATTGCATGACATTACACACAGCGCTATCTAGTCCCAACTAAGCACTAGTCTTGTACTATGGGTATTAGACAACGGACATAATTTTTTTTTATATACATACATACGATACATAGAATGAACCCAGAACCAGAAACAAACATTTACGGTTTGCAGAAATATTTGGTCCTGGCGGGAATCGAACCCGCAACCGTCTGCGTTGCAATCCGAGCTTCGCCCGCCGCGCCACAGAGGCCGTTTAAATGAAAAAAAAAACTTACTGTGAAACAAATTGACAGTCTTTTGCAGAATGTCCCTTCTGACTTCTTGCTCCGCATTATCTTTGGCCATAAGCTCCGCCCTCTCCCGGGCGAGCTGGGCACGTTTCTCTTTCGCACCCGCCAGGATTGCTTGCCTGTCCGAGAGAGATAGATTTACAAATCGTTTTCTAGCATCATAGATTAATATTTTAATACGAAACCAGAAGTTATTTTAATTACCAACTTTTCTTTAATCTTTGATGTTTTTGTTGCTCAAGGCATATATTTACTAGAAATATTTTTAAAGGAAAAATTCATCTTCAAAAATTCACTTGCGGCGAGATTTGAACTCACGTCCCTGGATCAATACTCCAGTGCCTATACCGCTCGGCCACGCAAGTCCCAGTTTTTCCTTAAAAAAAAAAAATCCAACAATTTAGATATTAAGAATAGTCGAAATTTCCTGAAGTCGAGATTGCCCCACTGGACCTTGTATCATACTAAATTAAAGTTAACTACACTATTAAAAGTAACTTAACATCAATAAGTAGGTACCTACCTGATTATTAAAAGATAGGTAATTACAAACATTAATAATTGAAGACGCTAACTTCATACCTACTTAACGGACGTTTGTCTCTGTCTGTCAACTTTGAAACTTCATGTGACAGTAAAAGACAAACGATGCATAGTTATGCAGCGCATTAATTAGCGTTTATAAGTAAGAGGAAATATCTTTTAATTTAGCGGAAAATAAACGAAAATACTAACACCGTGGCTTTAGACCACGTAAATCAATTGAATAATCCATATCTTGTGTTTTAGGAAGGCCTTTGAAATTTCATTAATGTACCTCTACCCCCTAGAACTGAGCTCTGAGGAAAAACGCCGATCTTCTTAGCGTTTATAAATAAGGGGGGAATGCGTTGAGATGTGTTGCTAAATTTTCATTTTTGTAAAACTTAGTTTAAATGCGTGTAAATTGTTTAATTTCGGGGCATATTAATCAATTTAGTTTCGAAAAGGTGTACAAGTGTAAATAAAAGTGAAAATCGATTCAAAACATGGACTTTAGCTCAGTGTTGTCTCCAAATCTCCGTGAACAAACATTGTAAAAAATGGCCCCCTTTTTACAATGATTCCCTCGGGTTGACTTTAACTATGACGACTTGACTGTTTCGTTCGATGCAAATAACCTGCAAATATTGATAATACTTGACACTGGCAAATGTCCGAATGGAAAAGCCATTTTAAAGAAGAAGAAGGGGGTAAATATCAAAGTAAAAAGAGATAACCAACTTCTCCGCCTCTTTTTCCAATCTCCATTCTTCTACCCTCTGGACGAGCCACGCGTCACGCTCCTTCTTGTTCATCTTCTTCCAGTTCTTTGGCTGTTCGATATTCATTTTAGCTAAAGTTGCTTTGTCCACTTTGATAACGAAAGATGGTTCAGTAATTTGTATTTAAAGGTTGTAAAACTCAACGTCAGGTTAAGTTTTGCAACCTTTTATGTTTGGAAGTTTATGTGAAAGAAATCAATAGAAATCAAATAATTGCAAAACATACTAATTAAAATAAATTATATAGAAATAAAAACTAGTGCTAGTTAAACTCGCATACGAGGGGTTCCGTACCATTAATAATAATAATAATTGGCCTTTTCATCTAATTTTCGATGATTTATACAGCGCAAGCAACTTTTAATCCATGCTATTATAATGGCGCTGTTTGCCCGGGACGTTGTTAGATGGAGTAGGCTTGCTTAGCACCTTTATACCACCCTCCAAGCCTAGTCAGCCACGCCCAGAGGAAAAAACTGGTCAATACGTCTGGAGCTAACTAAGCCATGGGTTTCCTCACGATGTTTTCCTTCACCGTATGAGCGATGTTATTAACGCACATAACTTTTCCGCAAGGAACAAGACATGTATTGGTGCGCGGTAAGCCGGGATTCGAACCCACGACCTTCGGACAAGTGCGAGTTGAATTCGTGCACGAAGGTTTCCGTACCATTCCTTAATAATTAGGAACCCTAAACCTAGACCAAGCGAAATCCCTGAAAGCTTTTTAATTTCAGTCAATTTATCACTAGATGGCACCAGTGGTAAAAATACGTCACGATATCGTTGCGTCTTGTTTTTAAAACCACGTTTGTTATATATGACCGCATTGAACGGGGTATAAGTACGAGTTTAACCGAAAATTGTTGTCAGATTCAACGAAAATTGTCGATTATTTTCCAACGCAATGTTTTAAATAAAATATTTTCGTTTAAGGCGTTTGTAAATGACACCGTTTCCGACGTTTTGTTGTAGATTTTAAATAAAAATGTCGAAAGGTATTGAAGCCTTAGCACAATTAAGGCACAAAAGTAATTATTTGACTAACATGGTGTTAAGGTTTAATTAATTTTGATTTGAGTATTTTTGTTATAGCGGCAAGACAAATAACATAATATTTAAAAGTTTTAACTGTGTAGCTATCACGGTTCATGGGATACGGTCATGACAGACAGACGGACCGTGGGGTCTTAGTAAAGTAACCTGTTTTTAGTATTTGAGTACGGGACCCTAAAGAGAAAAGAGAACTTTATTAAATTTGTCTCTGATTTGAATAATTTGAAACCATTCAATTAAATTTAACTAATACATAAAAATAAAATAAATAAATAAATTATGTGACCAACACACAGAGCCATTTAGCCCCATGGTAAGCTGCTAAGCTTGTTTTACGGTGACTAGACAACGGATATTCTACTAACATTTATTTTTCTTTTGTAAATACATACATATTTTACATAGAAATACGCCCAGACCAGATACAAATATTTATTTTTAAGCTTAAATAAAAAAGATAAAATGAAATGAATAAACTTAATAAACAGATAAAAAAACTGGATGCGAGAAGCCGAAAATAGATCTAGGTGGCGTGCAATTGGAGAGGCCTATGTCCAGCAGTGGACTGCAACAGGCAGCCACTGCTGAAAAAGAAAGAAGAAAGATTTGTTGAAGATAAAAAACACAGATTCCATAATATTAAGTACTTTTGGCTTTGTACTTTCTACTTCACAGAGCGAAATTATATAAGTTATTGGTCAAATATCCAAAAAATATTTTGAAACGATAAATTTTGTTTTTTTTTTTATTCACGAAAATCGAAAAGGACACCGTTCGGTTGGTATCACACGACACGGACATATGAGACTAAAATAAAAAAAAACAACAATCCAAATACGAAATCTTCGATGTCTAGTAACAAAGCAATGTCGTTGTTTGACTGTCTGTCTAAATTCTTCACTAACTTATTGACCGAACGAGCGAAGCGAGTGAGGTCCAGTGTAGACGGGCCTGGCGCTTGTATCTTTGTATGTTTGTTCGACGATAACTGCGGACCTCACTCGCTTCGCTCGTTCGGTCAATAATTGGTAATAATATCGAGACGTAAGCGAGTAAAACTGCAGGGCACGACTAGTAACACCAAATATCGTGAGCATTGGTTGTAAAAATATAAAGGAATGAATATACAGGTGAATATCGGGGTGAAACTTTTTTTATTGCCGTGGAATGGTATAAAAAAATATAATGCAGAAGCGAACTCCCTTGTTGATAAACAACTTACGGACCCGGCGCACTTTGTAGCGCCATCGTTTATAGGTATAAATAAATAAATATTGCACGACATTACACACAGCGCTATCTAGCCCCAAACTAAGCACTAGGCTTGTACTATGGGTACTAGACAACGGATATACTACTTATTTTAGTTTTTTTTTGTTTTATATGTTAAGGTATGAAGCTATAAAAATCCTACTAATATAATAAAGCTGAAAGTTTGTGAGTATGTGTGTATGTATGTTGGTTACTCTATCACGCAAAAACTACTGAACCGATTGCGATGAAACTTAGAATATAGGTCGCTGGATATCGAAATGATTTTAGGGGATGGGTGGGTTGATGAAAAACCTGACAGGGAACCGGAAGAATAAATATGTAAAATATAACATAATATAACCCTACAAACTACGTATAAATATAGATAAATACATATAAAATATATACATACATATAAATGTACATCATACACATTACACATACATAAATACTTCAATATAAAAGACAAGGATATAATAAAGGTTGATTATGTACATATTTATTTGTGAAAGACAGGGAATCTTAGTAATTAGGGTCCCGTTTTTACCCTTTGGGTACGGAACACGGAAAATTATTTTTAAACACCATACGTTTGAATAAAAACTCAAATCTCATTTTACCTTCTCAAAGTCCGGTATTTCTTCCTTTAGCTCCTCCTTCTTTCCTTTCTTCCCCTTCTTTTTCTTCGGTGGCGGTTCTTCTTGTACTACCTTTTCTTCCTCTAAAAAACGTAAATAAAATACCTATATCTAATTTCTTCTATGGTTTCGCGGTTTTGCATAATAAAACACTTTATTTATCGAATGTTAAAATAGTCGAACATTCGAATGTTAAAACCAAGTTAAAATAGACAAATTACATCTCAGTCAACCTTGAAAAAGCCTATTGTAAAAAAGCCTATTGTAAAAAAGCCTACTGTCCGAATGAAAAAGCCATTTTAAAGAAGAGGAAGAAGAAGAAGAGTAGAAACTTATAATAACCAGCTGGTAAAGATTCCTCAGACCACTGGAACATTTCGCTGCTGGTTCGCTTCACCACTTCTACTTCAGCCTACAAAAGAGTCAAACCATCAGTTCAGAACCAGCTGCGGTATAATCCGCGCAACCATGATCGCTTGTCATTGCTTTGTCGTCCTTTAGTCGCCATAAATAATAAAGTAAATGAAAAAAAAACCAACTACTTTTAAAAAACCAACTACTTTTAAAAAAAACCGCCACTCGGTTGCAACAGACCAGTCGACTGCTCGCCGAGCAATGGACAACGAAGCTCGGACTCGGCACGGTCTACATCCTTAAGTAAATTTGTAGCAGTTGTCAGATAATTATTAAGAACTCTATGAGGTCTTTTACTTATCCAACCGTTTACCTAAAGCGGGATTTACATTACGAAACTAGTGGCAAGCATTTTATAGTCATTTACATTACGAAACTAGTGGCAAGCATTTTATGGACATTTACATTACGAAACTAAGGGTAAGCATTTTATAGTCATTTACATTACAAAAGTAGTGGCAAGCATTTTATGGACATTCACATTACGAAACTAAGGGTAAGCATTTTATAGTCATTTACATTACGAAACTAGTGGCAAGCATTTTATGGACATTTACATAACGAACCTAAGGGTAAGCATTTTATAGTCATTTACATTACGAAACTAGTGGCAAGCATTTTATTGTCATTTACATAACGAAACTAAAAGCAAGCAAGTGGACTGCTTTTTGTGAAATGTATACTAGTTTCGTAAAGTAAATAAGGCTTAATAGATTGTGCGCCTTCTGGCGTTGTTACTGTGCAAAATAAAAACTCTAATAATATCAGAGACATGTCACATCGTCGTCTTCGCTCCTAGAAGACTGTGCACTTGACAACTTTTGAAATATCAATTTCAATCATGTTCTCTAAGGTTAAGGTAGTTTTTGCTTTGATATATCAAAACGGTCCTGTTGAACCCAGTTGGTCGCAGTCTGTCCTTATCTAACTAACCGACGAACACTAAAGTGAGAAAAGGACAGACTAGATAGATACTAGATAGAAGATAGGATCCCTCTAACATCAAACGGGACCGTTTTTTTGACAAAGTAAGCTTTCTAGTAATTACTGTACTATTTCTATGGACAATTTAGTTTTATTAAAAAAGTAGAGAATTAAGTAAATACCTCGTCTTCCTTCTTTTTCCTCTTTTTAGGAGCTTTCGGCTTCGGTTCTAAAAAATATTTAAAAAAGCATTAATTATGTAGATAAAGTTAGATTAGTGTTACTTACACTTAACTAGGGTTTTAAAAACAATAGATAAAAGCTATTTGTTGTTCTAGAGTTCTACCAATTCAGTAGACTCGCAAAATAAAACCGCAACTTGCAAAATAAAACCGCAACTTGCAAAATAAAACCGCAAATCGCTGAATAAAAACCGCAAACAAAACGTGTGTGTTTCCAGCACTCATAATGCCACTTAATTTATTTATTTTTATTTTATTGCAATGTAAATTCAATTCAATTCAACTTTTATTCAATGTAGGTAGTGTAATTCAACAGATTGCTTAAAATTGTATATATATCTACTTGGTTAATTAACTTTATTGCTACCTACCTATATGGATTTAATTACCGATGATATTAAATTGTACTTTCTCGTAATTAATTTAAACTAAATGATTGCAAAATAAAACCGCAAATCGCTAAATAAAAATCGCAAAAACAACGTGTGTGTTTTACCACTCATTATGTTACCCTTTACCATAAAGATTCCTTTCACCATTACATAGAAGTATAAATGCTGAAGATAATAAATCCCTAAAAATCTACAGTTACACCCTGTAACTTTGTAGTATTTCTATGTATCATTTCATATGTATGTATTTACAAAAAAAAGGTATAATATGTAGGTCGTATATCCGTTGTCTAGCACTCATAGTACAAGCCTAGTACTTGATTTGGGACTAGATTGCGCTGTGTGTAATGTCGCGCAATATATTATCGTGCAATACAGTTATAATGTAATCTGTGGCTAAAATCAAATAAAAAAAACCGTACCTTTTTCTCCCCAGCAATAAAAATCGGTAAAAACTCAAGTTCATCGTATATTAAATCACAAACTTCCGATATTTCAACATTTTTATGTATTTACAACACACAACTAAATCAGGTTTGAGCGAGAAAAGGATCTTCAGGATCGTCGCAATAATCATATTTTTATTATTGCGACAATCCCGAAATTTGAAAGAAAAAAAAAACGTTACAAACTAGAACTAAAATAAAAGCAAATAGGTAATTTTTGGTCTGCGAGTTATGTGGCAGCTCTTTTAGAGCTCAATACAAAAAAAATGTATCACTTAATAATGGGCATTTTTTTTTTTTTTTTTTTTTTTTTTATCCTCGGAAAATCTAAGGGGAGCGGCCCGGTGAGTGGGGGTCCCCCCTGGTCTAGATGGTGGGTGCCAGGGGTATACCCACTAAAAACCCAGGGTGTCCTTCACTCCGCTGTGCCAGGGCATCGCCGGAAGCTGCAAGCAGTACATCGGCTAGCCCTGGCGGCGGGTGGTCCACTCCGGACCTCATCTCCAAAAAACCCCATACAGGGTAAAACCCTCGCGAGAGGCGGCGTGGACACGCCGCCGCCATCTCGGGCTCTCGTACGGCGACGGACTCCCCCGAATCCGCCGCCATGAGCCATTTAGGGTGGCAAGTGGTCACTTCGGACCACTCGCCGGTTGCGCCTGGGGCGCTGTGAACCGCGGAGGAGCTCGCGCGCTCGCTCCGCCTCCTCCTTTAGGGACATAACTCCCTCGGCGTAGGTTCGGACGGCCTGCCAGGCCTCATTACTGTCGACCATAGCGCGAACTACGGTCGGCAGCGACAAGTCATGGCCAATGGCCGCCGTCAGTGCCTTAATAATGGGCCCCACCATGATGTCTTATAAGTCGTCGCGTTGTCGTTCAGCTAAAAAAAAACAAAATTAAAGACACATAAAATATTTACCTAAAAAAAACTTTAAAAATAAAAAATATTTTTTTAAATTGTCTGTGGTTTTTAAAAGTAGTCGGAGTATTTTTTATTTAAAATATAGATTTACTTCATTTTTTTGAACGACAAATGGACGACATAGCAACGACAAACGAGCATGGTAGCGCGGAAAATTTAAAGATATTTAAATAATTTAAAATTAGGTTGTTTATATATAATAAATTGTTTAAGTAGAACTCAAGCGTTTTCAGTAGCGTTTTAGTATTCAGCCGTTAAGAACTCCCTTCCTAGGCCCTGATTCTCTAAAAACATAGCATGCGACAAACAGGCGGAATTCATAAACATTGCAGAAGTCGATTTGTTGCAGAAGTAAAAATAACAGCTATTGTATAACTTCTTCTAAAACTGATTGGCTGAGAAACAAGGGGAGCTATTTAAATAATTAAGTAGCCCTTAACTTTGAAGGCTACTTAACTAATTAAGTAGTAATTAAGTAAAATAACATTTACAGAATATTATGAATTAACGTACATCTCCTGCACGTCGCCTGCATTCCGCCGGCATTCCGCATGCTATGTCCATACCGAATCGAGCCTCAGACGTTCTCAAACATCCTTGTCAGTCTGTTAAGTTGTAACTAAGGCAACAGTAACTGACTAGGTAACTATTGATTAAATAACTCTTTACCATCATTTGCCACCAGTTAAAATGGGTTTAACTCATTAAACCTAGTTTGGGTTTAGTACCTCAAAAGGTAAACAAAAACCCTTACAATTTCACTCAGAAATTGTACATCATCTGTGAAAAATTCAACTGGCTAGCTATCAAAATACTTATAATAAAGGGCCCTATCATGATGTCTTGTAAGTCTTCGCGAAAACTTTGCGTTGTCGTTCATCTAAAAAAATAAATATTAAAACACATCAAATAATTTAAAACAAAAAAGGAAAAAAAATACGTCAAAAAAAGAACGATTTTTTTAAATTGTCTGTGGTTTTTAAAAGTAGGTAGTCGGGGTATTTTTTGTTTAAAATTTACTTAATTTTTTTGAACGAGCATGGTAGCGCGGAATATAGTAACTTAGCGGTGTCTGTTTTTAAAGATATAAACAAAAAAACAATTTTTAGGGGTATGTACTAACGTAACAGACCCCATTTCCGTGTTTAACTTTTTGTCTGTTCGTCCGTTTGTCTGTTAGTCTGTGCGTTTGTACGCGCTTATCTCGGAAACGGCTGGACCGATTTCGATGAAATTTGGTACGTAGATAGCTGAAGACTTCGATTAACATATAAGCATTTTATCCGGATATCAAGTCCGGATATCTGGATAAAAATTAAAATTGCGTAATTTTGTTGTTTTTTAACCATCGTCATCCATCGTCATCGTCACTTACTGACATACAAATTTTGCCTTACTTCACCTACCTACTGCAGTGCAAAAATCCACACTTAAACGGACGACCAGGGAAGTACTGAAGATGCCAGGCGCGGTGGCGCCTATGGCTTCAATAGGACTTCAATGGGCCATGGGCCTTAGGCCAATGGGCCAAAAATAGTAATGAGCACAAATCGTGTGGCACCTTCATGATCAGAAAGAATTATTGACCGAACAAGCGAAGCGAGTGAGGTCCAGTGTAGACGGGCCTGGCGCTTGTATCTTTGTAACTTTGTATCTTTATAACTTTGTATCTTTGTATGTTTGTTCGACGATAACTTGAGTATCGTAGCTCCGATCTTCATGAATTTTGGTATGCGCGTAGTTTTGGTCAGTAGAATTTATGAGTTCGAAGATGAGCCGGATCGGTAGGAGGGTTGGGGAGATAGGGGGTCGTGAGGTCTGAATATGTAGTATATCCGTTGTCTAGTACCCATAGTAAAAGCCTAGTGCTTAGTTTGGAGTTGATTGCGCTGTGTACAATGTAGTAAAATGTTATTATAAAGTAAATATAAGTAGTATATCCGTTGTCTAGTCACCGTAACACAAGCTTAGCAGCTTACCACGGGGCTAGATGGCGCTGTGTGTTGGTCTCAAAAATTTATTGACGCTTTTATTTACTGGCGCTTGTATCTTTGTATGTTTGTTCGACGATAACTTGAGTATCGTAGCTCTAATCTTCATGAATTTTGGTATGCGCGTAGTTTATGTCAATAGAATTTGTGAGTTCGAAGATGAGCCGGATCGGTAGGGGGGTTGGCGAGATAGGGGGTCGTGAGGTCTCAGTTCGGGGCGAACTTTTAGTTTATTTATTTAAATATTTACCTTCGACGACAGGTGGTAAGGACTCCCAAGAGGCGCTAGTGTAGGAGGTATCTGTGAACTGGACCTCCTCCGGCTCCGGCTCCAGATCCGCTGTAGCCAGGAGGACCTCATCTGGCACCACTGGAAAAAAGTCTTTTATTAATTTTTTCTAAGGTTTTCGCGTTTTTACATAATTAAAAACTGTTATTTCATTTCTTCTATGGTTTTCGCGATTTTGCATAATAAAACACTTTATTTATCCGGTTTTATCGCGTTTTTATTCATTGTTCTAAACGAACCGAGCTTTCGCCAACTTTACAGTTGGCTTTTTCAAGGTTGACTGAACTGTTATTTATTAAAAAAAAAACATACAAAAATTAAGAACAATACACACACAAATTAATAACATAATTTCTTCTATGGTATTCGCGATTAAATCACGAATAAAACGCGATTAAACCCGGTAAAAAGTGTTTTATTAATACAATTTAAGGGAACAATGTAAGTTTAAGGTTTATAAGTTTAATGTTTTATGTAAAACCTAGCTGCGCCCCGCGGTTTCACCCGCGTAAGTCCCGTTCCCGCGGGAATATCGGGATAAAAAGTAGCCTATGTGTTAATCCAGGTCCCCAGCTACCTATATTTCAAGTTTCATCGCAATCGGTTCAGTAGTTTTTGCGTGAAAGAGTAACAACCTCACATACATACTTTATACAAACTTTCGCGTTTATAAAATTAGTAAGATGTTAAATTTAAATGTGATTGACTATCGCCTTAGGTATTATTGCCTGTAATGGTAGTTTTTGTAAATATTGTGCTTTATTAGGTCCTTTATTGTTGAAAAACTCGTGTACAACGACATCTAGTGGCTAACTGAATTAAATTTAATTATAAAATGAGTGCCAAACATAATAGTATACAGGATAAACCATTTCATTGGGCTTTCAGGGGATGAACCATTTCAATGGGCTATCTCTTACAGTTTAGGATATCCCTCTGATAGCCCATCGAAATGCTCCACTCTGTTTATCATGTGTAAAAATAAGCTTACCAACTGGTTCTTCCTTCTGTAACATAAAACATTTTGCATTAGGTAAAACATTTTTTAAGTGAATATCTACTTTCTTCCAAAACAAGCCTTGTAAAATGTTGCTAGTAAAATCTATATATACAAGATGTAACAGGTAAGCCCTTTTAATCCGAAAGAGGGTTGTTCTAGACGTCTAGACGAACACCTTTTGTTCTACAACTTTTGTAAATTCAAACTTTTTTTTTTGAAAATTTTGAGATTATGTTTCACTGGAAAAACAGCTGTTTTTGAAAATAAAGGTAATTGAAGGTTTGATTGTAGTAGACCAAACTAAATGAAAGAACAACATAAGGTCAATGACCTCGAACTCTAAGAAACAGCTGATTTTCAAGTAAACTTTACACCTAAATTTTTCGAAAAGTACTTCGAATTTTCAAAAGTCGTAGAACAAAAGTTGTTCGCCTAAACGTCTAGAACAACCCCCTTTCGGATTAAAAGGGCTTACCTGTTACATCTTGTATAAAAGAAAGTCGTGTTAGTTACACCATTTATAACTCAAGAACGGCTAAATCGATTTGTCTGAAAATTGGTGGGGAGATAGCTTAGAACCAGGAGAAGGACATAGAATACTTTTAATCCCGTGGGAACTGAAACGGGAATAGGACTTACGCGGGTGAAACCGCGGGGCGCAGCTAGTTAATTATAAAAATCTTACTTCTTAATTCACGTAAAAACTACTAAACCAATTGCGATGAAACTTGGAATATAGGTAGCTAGAAACCTGGAATAATACATAGGCTATTATTATTCCGATAATCCCGCGGGAACGGAACTTACGCGGGTGAAACCGCGGGGCGCAGCTGGTATACACATATTTACCAACAAACAATTTTAAAGTCGGTTAAAAATATGAAATTGCTAATTTTCCAACCTTTTTCTTTTTTCCCTTTTCTTCCTTTTTCGCTTCTTTTTTTATTGCCATTTTGAACTAATTATTTTTTTAAATATACCTTAAGTTACAGAAAAAACTAGTATAAAATGAATATATAAAAATATTTGTTTTTATCAAAATTTCCAACCAGATTTTACGTTGACATGTTTTTTGATTTCTGTCATTTTTTCAAAATAATATTGTTTAAGTCGGAGTCTTGGCGGGAACTCGTTGAGGAGATGTGGTGCTAAATTTTCATTTTTGTGAAACCTAGTTCATATGCGTGCAAATTGTTTAATTTCGGGGGCATATTAATCAATTTAGTTTCGTGAAGGTGTACAAGTGGAATGAAAGTAAAAATCGGTGCAAAACATTAACTCAGTGTTGTCTCCAAGGCTCCGTGAAGATTGTTTGTAAATGGCCGCCGTGTTTACAAATGATTCCCTAGACTTGACGTTAACTATGACGACTTGACTGTTTCGATGCAAATAACATGCATAATATATTAGAATACATGGCACTGGCTAATTTCCTAATGGCCATAATCGGTTCACAACCGATAAGAAATAAATAAATTGTTTAAGTCACGTGTGACATTACATTTTAAGATTTTTTTCGAATAATGGTTTAGTACGACGTGTGTAAAGTGACCGGCGAACCGCCTGCGACGTTACGGGGTTACGAAGGTTACGGATTCGATTGCCGTGGGAACAAATATTTTGATTTTTGGGTGGATATGTTAGTAACAGAATACGTAGAATATGGTGTTCTCTACTACCTGCGTTTCACCCGCGTAAGTCCCAATCCCGTAAGAATATCGAGATAAAAAGTAGACTATGTTACTCCTGGATAAAGTAGCTTTCTATTGGTGAAAGAATTTTTGAAATCAGTTCAGCAGTTTCGGAGATTACAACCAATATACCTACATACTAAAATACATGGTACCACCGTTACCTCTTTATAATATTATCGTTTTACCCACGTAAGTCCCGATCCTGTAAGAATATCGGGATAAAGAGAAGCCTATGTATTATTCCAGGTCTCCAGCTACCTATATTCCAAGTTTAATCGCAATCGGTTCAGTAGTTTTAGCGTAAAACTGTAATAAAGTTACATACATACAAACTTTAGCGTTTATAATTTAATAAGATGAATCACTATTCTGCGTGGTTAAAGCATCACGTCTGAAACGGCTGGTCCGATTTTGATAATTCTTTTTTTGTGGTATTTTTTATTGTCTGGTGAACAAAGAACACTAGAGTCATAGTTGTAAGAACACTCGACGTATTTAAAGTGATCAGCACATTCCATTAAATAAAAAAAATTGACTTTGACTTTTGACTTTGAAGTCTAGCTCTTATGAAAGAAAAGTTTTTTTTTACTTTGACTTTGACTTTGAATGCTTTTATGAAAGAAAAGTCCCGATATTCCCGCGGGATCGGGACTTACCCGAGTGAAACCGCGGGGCGCAGCTAGTGTCTAATAAACGTCAAAAACATTAATTATTTTCCGCAATGACATTGATATTTTAAATCATTTAAATACCAAAATAGCCCATCTAGTTATCATAATCTAAGCCGAGTTTAGGACTAGTTAACTATCGATGAGTAATATTTATTTATAGTTTAAATACATATTCATATCGCGTGAACTTCCTGACCTCCATAATACAAGCCTAACCTTGCTTAGGTACTGACGCAACAATGCAACCGAACGTTATTGGCAACTTCAGTCAATGGATAATTATTGAAGCAATCATCATTAAGTCTAACCTGTGAAAAGATATAGCAATAGATACATAAAAGGGTTCCGTAGAAAATTCGCATTAAATTGTTTAATAATAATAAGGGCGACTTGCATAAAACCATTTAAAACATATTTAACTAAATCAATTTAAAAAATCAGGGCGGTCTTTTTTCGTAAATTATAATTTAAGAATTCTGTTTTATATTTTTGTATGTATTTTAATTGTAGTTAATTCCCTTTTTTTAAGATTGACATTGTATTTATTTGAAACAAATTAAAACTTATTAAATTGGTAAAAAAAAAAAAAAAAAATTATTTAATTTAAAAAAAAATATGGGAAATCGAACATTGGACACTATTTCATTATATGGACGATTGATAATAATATGTTGCCACACATGGACAGTTCTTGAAATTCTGACAGATTTTAAACACGTTTAACAGCTTAAACATGTTTAGGAACCGTTTTGCAAGCCGGCCTTAGATGTAAAACTGAGATGACAATATTTAGATTTAGTTAGATAAGTTCAATGTATGTAAAATGGATTAAACTGTACAATATTGACTGGAAAATGTGAATTGAAATAAATTAAAGATTTTTATACCATCGTCTCTTGAAGGTCATTTTGAGTAAAACTGCACTGAGTACCTTTTTACTCAGTTTGTTTTTGCTGTTTCGAATGGTATTTCAAAAAGGATTCTAGCTCTAATAAAATCAAAAACACAGCGCACGGTCTACGTCTTCCGTAATCTTTAGTTTGATTTTCTTTAATTGCCTGTGTTTCTTTTGTGATTTTATTTGAATTTTAATAAAGCATTACAAATAGGGTAGTGTATTCTACGAGGAATAAATAGAATGGAGATCCAACTTCCCTATTAAATTCGATAAAACAATGTTCCACGGTGACACAGCAGCAGATGCACACACTGACATGTTCCGTACAGTATTACGTATGATCGACCTTTGGATCGATCAATGGCGGACGATCTTTCGTGACAGACTGGCGGTCAAATCATCGTTCTAGGTCCCGCAACCACCGTTTGCGTGGAACATTTTTTCAAAGGATTGCTACTTCCATAATATTCGAGTTTGTTAAGTGTATCCCATAGTTTGGTGCTAGACTGCGCTGTGTGTAACGTCGTACAATTTTTTTTTCTTTATTTTTCAACGGAACCCTAAAATAGTAGAGAGTTGCGTAATAAATAACACGATTATCATATAGGTACATTGTGTGACGATTATAAATACGCGACTCAAATTACTTGCACTGAAAATGCTGAATAAGTCGCCTTAAGGTGCGGGTTTGATGAGATAATTATAAAGATATTTAAGAGTTAAGATATTTGACAACCTCTGTGGCGCGTCGGGCAAATACCCGACTGCAATGCGGAAGGTTGCCGGTTCGAATCCCGCCGGGTGCAAATATTTATGCTTAAAATAAATATTTGTATGTGGTCTGGGTGTATTTCTAGGCTTCATTTGTATGTATTTACAAATCCAAAAAATATGTGGTATATTCGTTGTCTAGTACCCATAGTACAAGGCTAGTGCTTAGTTTGGGGCTGGATTGCGCTGTTTGTTTTGTCGTGCAGTATTTATTTATTTATTTTATTTAAGGTAAGATATGGAGCACGCCTAAGTAGAAGTTAGTACTTAGATTCAAAGTTTTATTACAAGTTTATATAATTAGCCCTATTTAGCACGTGCTAAAGGTATAATTAATGTAAATGCAATATGGTTGTTTGTGTATAATTATGTAGGTTGCAATGAATAATGTTAATAGTTACACCAAATCAGTTGAAAGTTTGTCACAGTAAAAATAAATAAAAATAAATAAATCCTGTGACGAACACACAGCGCCATCTAGCCCCGTCGTAAGCTGCTAAGCTTGTGTTACGGTGACTAGACAACGGATATACTACTTATAATTATTTTTCTTTTGTAAAGCACACAGTAAAGCTTGTTATGTATAAAATACACTAGTTTTTGTTATAGCCAAAAATACCTATTAGTTTCGATTTTACAGGCATTTAAACTTACGATAAATATTGAGTCCCGCTAACAGTCACGTGACGTCATTTACAACGCTCCGCTAATCAAAGCGTTGGACGACATGTACTGTGACATCGACACATAGAGCACAAACTCACCCTATTGTACGGTTTTCCGATAAAAAGAACAAATGGTGTTTTTTTTTTTAAACTGTACATTTTTTTAAATTTAGAAGGTTTTCCTATTAGAGCTATGCTTAACTCCTTTAAGAGGAAGCCCTTGCCCTGCAGTGGGACAAGTTAACGAGGTAATTATTTTATAAATTATTAGGTAAAAATTTTCACACGTCAGCACGCCCGCGCTGACGCGTGCGCGTGCGCACGGAGCTCACGTCAGTCGATTCAATGTTTTTTTTTAATACAAACAATGTACTTAAATCCTTTATTGGCTGTAAGATTTTGGATAGCTGTGGATTTTGTGAAATAATTTTTTTTTTGATACTTAAGTATTGCTTTTGAAGAGCGAAGGGATTACCAACAGTCGCTGAACTGTTTTTGAAAAAAAAAAGAACAGAACTATAGAATAGTTGAAAAGTTTTAGTTGAAAAATAGGTACGTACCTAACTAAAATGTTTTAACTAGCGCGGGAATCGAACCCTCAACACTAGCACAACACAAGCATAGTTGCACGCTTGCGTTCAAGCACCAAGCCACAACGGTCACCATAAAACTAAGTAAATAAATAAATAAAATAATAAATATTGCTCGACATAACATACAGCGCCACCTAGCCCCAAACTAAGCACTAGACTTGGACTATGGGTACTATACAACGGATATACTGCATATTATTATACTTCATTTCTTGTCAATTTTGAAAACAACTTTTATGGCCAGCAGAAATATTTGTTCCCCCGCAAGCTTCTGCGTTGCAGACGGAGCTTCGCCCGCAGCACCATAGAGGCCGTCAAAATTAATCCATTCATAATCTATATATAATATGTATGTATTTACAAAAGAAAAATAAATATAAGTAGTATATCCGTTGTCTAGTCACCGTAACACAAGCTTAGCAGCTTACCACGGGGCTAGATGGCGCTGTGTGTTGGTCACAGAATTTATTTATATATTTATATTACTAGCTGCGCCCCGCGGTTTCACCCGCGCAAGCGCAAGTTGCGATCCCGCGTTGTTCTTACACCAACCTATCGCAATGCAAAAATCCACACTTAAACGGTCGCCCATTGAAGTACTGATGATGCCAGGCGCTGCCGCGCCTGTAATCATCAATACTTCCCTGGTCGTCCGTTTAAGTGTGGATTTTTGCATTGCGGTAGGTAGGTGAAGTAAGGCCAAATTTGTTCATGACGAACGATGACGATTGGTGATGATCGATGACAATGGATAACGATGGTTAAAAAACAACAAAATTACGCAATTTCTATTTTTTATCCGGATATCAGGATAAACAACAAAATTACGCAATTTCTATTTTTTATCCGGATATCCGGATAAAAAGTAGACTATATGTTAATCGAAAGTCTTAAGCTATCTGCATACTAAATTTCATAGAAATCGGTCTAGCCGTTTCCGAGATTAGCGCGCACAAACGCACAGACAAACGGACAAACAGACGAAAAGTTAAACACGGAAATGGGGTCTGTCACGTAAGTACATACCCCTAAAAATAGTTTTTTCAAAATATCTTTCAAAAACAGACACCGCTAAGTTACGATTTTATTTTAAGTATTGATTGATTGATTGTGAGTCAACCATAAAAGATAGATATAATATGCTGTTGCAGGATATTTTTTATTTACTTATTTATTTTTTATTTTATTGCATGTTAAGCTGAACAAATCCGTCATACATAATTTCTGTGTAACTTTAAACCATTCAGGCTGCACACGCGACGGAAGCTTAAAAAATGGAGTAACTTTTCCCGTTTTTGAAACTTTTCTCTTCACTGCTCCGTTCCTATCTATCGTAGCGTGATGAAAAGTGTTCTATAACCTGCCCAGGAGTATAAAGTATAATCGTACCAAGTTTCGTTAAAATCCGTCCAGTAGTTTTTGTTTCTATAACGAATATACAGACAGACAGACAGACAGACAGACAGACAGACAGACAAAAATTTTATTGATTGCATTTTTGGCATCAGTATCGATAACTAAACACCCCCCGATAGTTATTTTGAAAATATATTCAATGTACAGAATTGACCTCTCTACAGATTTATTATAAGTATATAGATTATAAAACTCGACTAGGTGAATCACGTTTTCCGAGATTCGTGTTAAAAAAAAATATAAGACGAACAATAAAATAAAGATCGGCACGCGAAGCTTGACCTTAACATAGTTCGACATTTGAACCGTAACAACTATTTAGTATTCTGTGCCGCGACAATGGCTGGAATAATCGTATTCCAAATTTGAATTCTATTGTGGAGTGACTTATTTTTTTAAATTAAAACATAAAAGAAATATTTAAAGAAAATTTAAAAAAATAAAAGTGGCTTTTGCTCTAGATTTTTTTTTGTCAGTGGATTGGAACATAGTGTATTTTTAGCGTGAGTTCTAATTTTTTATTGGCTAATTTGATTAATTTTACATAACTATACTACCGGTTTGGGGAAATACCCGCTTAGGTCCCGATCCTATGAGAAAATCGGGATAAAAATTACTATGTGTTAATTAAGTCTGGACCTGAGTTGTGGCGGGAACGCGTTAAGGAGATGTGTCGCTAAATTTTCATTTTTGTGAAACCTAGTTCAAATGCGTGCAAATTGTTTAATTTCGGGGGCATATATTAATTAACACCCGCTAAGTCCCGTTCCCGAGGGAATATCGGGATAAAAAGTAGCCTATTTGTTAATCTAGGTCCCCAGCTTCCTATATTCCAAGTTTCATCGCAATCGGTTGAGTAGTTTTTGCGTGAAAGAGTAACAACCTCACATACATACATACTTTTGCCTATATAATTAATTAGTATATAAGATTTAGTTTCGTGAAGGTGTACAAGTGTGATGAAAGTGAAAATCGGTGCAAAACATGGACTTTAGCGTTGTTTCAAAAACTCGCGTGAATCGTAAAAAGCTAAATATCGGGACTTACGGGGTGAAACCGCAGGGCTTTATATTTTAATTATAATTTACGAAGACCTCTGTTGCGCGTCGGGCGAACGCTTGGCTGCAATGCAGAAGGTTGCGGGTTCGATTCCCGCTAGGTGCAAATATTTATGCTTAAACATAAATATTTGTATCTCGTCTGGGTGTGTTTCTATGTATTTATAAAAGAAAAATAAATATAAGTAGTATATCCGTTGTCTAGTCACCGTAACACAAGCTTAGCAGCTTACCATGGGGCTAGATGGCGCTGTGTGTTGGTCACAGGATTTATTAATTTAATTTGCAGATCATGGGATTTCTAGAAGACAGAAACCTAGACGATGTGCCCACAATACCTGAGTATTATGGAGGGAAAAACATTTTCATCACCGGAGGCTCAGGTGATTATAATCGCTCATGATCATCTACGAAATCTATGATCCATAAAATCTATAGTGCGTACTTTGACTTTGCTCAGACTGAGCTTAGCAAAAACTAAGCATAAACTTTGAATTGGAATTCATAGTCGAAATTCATTTTGTAATAAATAAATAAATAAATAAATAAATCCTGTGACGAACACACAGCGCCATCTAGCCCCGTGGTAAGCTGCTAAGCTTGTGTTACGGTGGCTAGACAACGGATATACTACTTATATTTATTTTTCTTTTGTAAATACATACATATATACATAGAAATACGCCCAGACCAGATACAAATATTTATTTTTAAGCATAAATATTTGCACCCAGCGGGAATCGAACCCGCAACCTTCTGTATTGCAGCCAAGCGTTCGCCCGACGCGCCACAGAGGTCGTAATATACGAATAAAATAAAAAGAACTTCATTGTCATAACGGAGAAGCAAAGTTTAGGTCATTATTTTTGATCGGTTTACATTCTAAATTTGAAAAACTTCGACTTTACTAAGCAAACACTTTGGATAGTTGCGAAGATCGCTTTATAAATACCAAAAAATTGTCTTAAGTCAAAGTTTTTGCTTAGCAAAGTCAAAGTACGGACTATGAATTTCAGCGTAAACTAAAGTTGTGATATTTATCTCAGGTTTCATGGGAAAGGTGCTTATTGAGAAATTATTATATTCGTGCAGTGATTTGAATAAAATCTATTTATTGCTGAGAGTCAAAAAGGGGGTGGATCCCATGAACCGGTTGAAAGACCTTTATTCTTCGCAGGTTAGTTGAAATAAAACTTATTTACTTTCTTCTATGGTTTTCGCGATTTTGCATAATAAAACATTTTAATTATCGGGTTTAATCGCGTTTTATTCATGGTTTTAAACGAACCGAGCTTTCGCCAAATTTACAGTTGGCTTTTTCAAGGTTGACTGAGATGTAATTTGTCTATTTTAACATTCTAAAAAGTTAAGTAACTTTTTTGTTGGCGAAAGCTCGGTTCGTTTAAAACCAAGAATAAAACGCGATTAAACCCGATAAATAAAGTGTTTTATAAAAACTTAATTTTTAAAAATTGTGTGGCTATTAATTTTTACTAGCTGCACCCACGGGTCCATCAGGCGGGAATATCGGGATAAAAAGTATATGTTATTCCCGATCTCCAGCTACCTATCTTCCAAGTTTCATCGCAATCGGTTCGGTAGTTTTTGCGTGGAAGAGTAACAAAGTCGCACACATACATACATACAAACTTTCGCATTTATAATATAAATAAGATTTACAATTAAAAGCCATATTTTTGAATCGTTCGTTGCACTTCAGCGGCCCTAGCCAAAATTCTTATCGAATAACGAAATCGCCAATCGACAGATTTTTTGTATGAAATTGACATAAGGTCACGCTTGATTTTTCGCGAGCTTATGTCAATTTCATACAAATAAATCTGTCGATTGGCGTTATCGTTATTCGATAAGAATTTTGGCTAGGGCCGCAGGCGATTTAAAAAAATCGAAATCAGCTGTTTTTCGTTAGATGTCAGACTCCGGCGCCGAGTGGTTAATACCACTCGTTGCAGTCGTGCGATTTACTTAGAAAAATCACAGAAATCGAACGAAAATCTGTAGAAATCGAGGTACCCATTAAAATCGTTCAAAGTGGCGCATTTGATTAAAAAATTGAGTCCCTGGATTCGAATCTACGACGTTCGGAATGAAAGTCGAGGTCTACCACTCGACCAACATCTATCTGTTTATGTAACAAGTGAAGATTTATACTTAAATCTCGCATTTAATTCTAATTTATTATAATGTAATGTTTATCAAATAGTGTATTAGTAAAAATATCAAAACATTATACTATAAGCTTTTATAGGCGCCTCAGCCTGACAAAGTATCGTAGATCGTGTTTATCAATCGTAGTTTTAACGTTATTGTGCGTGTCATATCTTATGATAATAAAGAATTTTGAAATTAAAATAATTAATTAATCGACCAACCACCGTTCCTTATTTATTGGAATAAAGTTTTTATTGTTAGAATAAATTTATTAGAATATTAGATTAAATAAAGAACGGTGTTGTTTATTTATTAGATAAATAAATGAAGAACGGTGTTGTGTATTTATTTATTTATCCTCTCTTTGTTTCAGTGTTTCGACAGACTACGGGAACAAAAACCAGGGATTTTTAATGAAAAAGTTGTCGTGGTTCCGGGAGACATCTTGAATATCGGTTTAGGTAAATATTTGAACAAATATAGACGATTAAAATGTAGTAGTTTATGCACCGAGGTACTAAAGCCCTGTCTTATACAGCGGGCGTCATATTCAATCCAAAGCGTACGAAGGACTCTAGAGAGTTAACTCCCGAGCGCAGCGAGGGTGTTAAAAACTTAACTCCTGAGCGAAGCTAAGGAGTTATTTACCTAGAGTCCTGAGTGAAGCGTGGGATTCAAGCGCCGAAGATAAAGACAGGCTTTATTACCGAGGTGAATACTTTACTTTACACATCTACTGCGAGACAATAAAAAAACTACAAAAAGAAGCATTTAATTAACAACAAAACAATAGATTAATGCAACGTGTTTGAATATATAAAGAATAAGAATAAGAAGAATTTATTCTTCAAACTATGTAGGTACATTGGTCTTAAATATGTACTATATTAGTGCACAGTCTACTCATTTCGAGCATAAAATAATGTAGTATAAAATTACGTTAGGTACTTAAATTTATGTAAGAAATCCAATATTTATACCAGCATAACAATATTTGGTATTTATTTTTCATTATGGTCAAAATACTCAGATAGGTTATAAAAGACCTTGCTGATTAACCAAGACTTTAGTTTTTTTTTGGAAAAGGGGACTATTAAGTATTTTTAAATTTACAGGTAAATAATTATAAATTTTTATAGCTGTGTAAAAGGAACTCTTATAAAATAAATTGTTTTTAACTTGGGGTATGACTATGTTATATGTATGCTTGTTACGTTGACTTTCAGATCTAGATGAGGTAATACTAAAGAAATAATCTTGGTTATTTTTGACGAATAATCATATTTCTAAAATATATATAATAATAATAATAATAATAAGTTTATTTATTTCCAAACAGAAATATGATACAGTTTCAATATATAGCATTGACCCCCAAACTAGGTTACCCTGTATCTTGGGGATCTTCTTCCTAGTGGTAGTACTTAAAGTATCATTCCATATAATTATAATGTTAGCTAACTTAGACAAGTAACATATGCTAGATATTAACATGAAAATGTAGTTAGTGTTGCTATGTATATAATTAACATTAACTCCCTTACTCACAAAATAATTAACTGCATAACCATGCATACGTCACAACAAACCCCAAAAGTTGACAGACAGAGACAAACGCTACATAACTTAATGTGTAAATAATATTCTATAAGTAAGGGAGAAAACCTCAGACACAATCAGTATCCCTTACCAAATAAGTACAAAAGTATAAAACAGAGGAGTTGAGACCGATATTTTAAACATTTAGAAGTACTCAACAAAGCTCTAGAAGATAATACATTTGATAAATAAATAAGATATTGTGTGTATATCTGAATTTAAAATATTGTTACTATTTATATTCAATTTTATTACATGTAATGTGTATATAATATTAAAACTTATTAATAAAGCTATTGGCGAAGAATTAAAAAGTTTTCGGTGGCATCCTGATTCATATCGAGCAGATGATTCACCAGTTTGCGTTTACATTCAACACTATTTAGAATATATATATTGAGGCTTTTATTAAGTGTGTTATAAATATATTTGGACATGAATGCAAATTGGTGCTGGACGTAGCGAGTGCTTGTCGAAAACCCTGTACAAACCCTGCCTTTTCTTCTTAGTGAGGCCTGTCTAGTGAGATCCATAGGTGTAAGTTTATGTTGTTTAAGAGTAGCCTGTAGAATGTATAATTTCCTTACGGTAAGTAGTTGGCACTCCGCATAGAGTCTATCCGTAGAAAACATCATAGGCTTAAAAAACATTAGCTTTAACACAAACCTTTGAGCTCTCTCCAGTTTGAGAAAAATATTTTTATAGGCACTGCCCCAAGCTGAAATACAGTATCGAATGATGGACTCACATATTGCCCTATATACCATAATCAATATTTCTCGAGTTGCGATATGTCTTAGCTTTTTAAAAATCCACGTTAATTTGCGAACTCTATTAACCATCATTTCTATATGTGATGTCCACTTACATAGATCGTCTATAATGACACCCAGATATCTGACCTCTCTAATTTTATTAATTATTGTGCAATTACAACTCGAACAACAGGTCAAGTCACATGTGTGAAATCGTAATTGTCGACTATCTGGAGGTTGAGACGGATTTGTGATTGTGAAGGCCATGTAGTAAGTTTTTTCCAGATTCAAGGTTAGTAGATTCTTGTTTAACCATCCAGCAGTCAGTGCCAAACCCTCCTCTGCCAGAGAGTATACCTCGTTCCAAGAACCTCCCTGAAAAACCAAAGCAGTATCATCGGCAAAACTAAAGACAGAGCATTTTCGTACTTTAATTGTGCAAAGGTCATTGATGTAGATTAGGAAGAGACTTGGCCCGAGAACACTACCCTGAGGAACTCCAAAATGCATAGGAAGATCACCGCTGATGTTATTGTCCACTTTGACGCACTGAACTCTATTTACAAGATAGCTTTTAAAAATCTGTAACGGAATGCCACGTATACCACACCTTTCCATCTTGTCTAGAAGTATGGGTACCGAGACTGTGTCAAAAGCCTTTTTTAGGTCTAAAAACACACCAAGAACCTTACGTTTTTTGTCAACAAGCCGGGTGATATGGTCAACAAGTGAATTCACAGCATCCTCTGTGGACCTTCCCTTACGAAATCCAAATTGAGTTGCAGCTAATAAATTATTACACTCCAAAAAGTTAATAAGCTGAGAATTTAGTATTTTTTCCAAGATTTTTGATAGGACAGGTAACACAGATATGGGTCTGTAATTACTTGCGATCATTCCATCTCCATTCTTGAAAATAGGATAGATAACCGCTTTTTTGAATATGTCTGGGAATGTACCAGCAGTAATACATAAATTGTAAATCTTAGTTAAATACGGAATCAGCACATGTCGTGCTCTTTTAACAAAGATTGTGGGTATACCATCCCAGCCACTAGCACTACTATTTTTCAAGCCAAGAATAAGAGATTCCACTTCTCGCTCGTTTGTTTCCAGGATAACTATTGAGTTTGAAAATTTAGATGATGGCAGCAATGCTGGATCATTCTCGTTTATATAGATATTTGCGTCTATAATTTTCTGGGCTAAATCTTTACCAACAGAAGAGAAGTAGTTATTTACCATGTCTAAAGAATTAGTCACGTTAGAATTAAGGTTAAGCAACTTAGTAGAGGATGATTTAAGGTTTTTAGTGTTTGTTATATCTTTAATTTTGTCCCACATCATTTTATTGTTTCCAGCAGCTTTTTGTAACTGAGCCTTTTCGTACTCATTTTTTAATTTCTTTAATAAAGAGTTACAATAATTACGGTACCGAGAGTACGTAATTTTGAGGACATCATCATTGGGACACTTTCTCAATTTCAAGTGCATACGATCTCTATTACGAATGCAACGCATCAAGCCTATCGTTATCCATGGCTTTAGATTTCTTTTGCTACGCGGAACAACCAGAGTGCGCGTGTTAGCTTTCAGCGATGTCATAATAGCTTGCGTAAGAAAATTAGCTGCTATATTGGGGTCAGATTGATTGAAAATATTAGACAGATCTGTATTTTCAAGGTCTTTGACTGCATTATCATAATCAATTTTCACGGAAATCTTTTTATTTTTGCTTTTATTATGGTTTATGTCAGTGTTTACCAGTACAATTTTATGATCAGTTACAAACGTATTTATAATTAGACAATCACTCTTATAGTTGGATTTGATAAAAACATGATCGAGACTGCTTTTATCCGTAGTTAAAAGTGTGTGGGCAGCAAGAAAACCGAGACTGTGAAGAAGTTCAAGATAATCAGGACAGTTGGTGTCTATGTTGTTATTAGGTTTTATATCTACATTTATGTCGCCTACAATAAAAACGTGTTTATACGTTCCATTACTTTTCATTATGGATTCAAGTGATTTTAAGAATGGATTGATAGTTTTAACTGAGGGTGAACGATAGATGGCAACAATAAGTATATCTTTACATTTGATGACAAGACCTGTCGCGTCAGTGATCACTGGTTCTTCAACAACACAGGTGGATGCGTCTCTAACATAGACCACAACTCCATCATTCTGGTTTCTACATCTTTCAGTATAAAATGCTGTGTAGTTGTTTAGTCGTGGAGGCATTCCGCTAGATTTTAACCAACATTCGGTGAGAATTATAAAATTGGGTTCAACATTGCACATTTGTAAAACAACTAGAAATTGATCAAAATTTTTACGAATACTACGAATATTCAGTGTTAAAATAGTGTTCCCAAGCTTTGCATTAAAGATCTTTGAGCAATCATAGGGATCGCACGTCATAGTATTAATTAGGCCATAGTTATCGTCAACGTCCTGTGAGATTTGGTTAGTAGTTGTCCTATCCATTATTAATTAATAAAAGCGTGAATGGCAAACTAGTTGAGCATTCATAGTCCTCGCAATAAAGTTTACATAATATGTTCATATTATTTAATTTTGTTTCATTTGATTTTAATTTAATCGGTTGTGATAGTAGTATTTTAATTCGGGTTGTGTTTATATATAATGACGGAATTAAATATGACTGTGTATATATAAAAAGTGTAAATAGCTTTACATCATATAACATGCCTTGCATTGAATCAGTGTGCCAAGTAAGAATTACAAAATCTTGTATTAGAGCACAAAAGAGCAGTGATAAAATCGGTTCTAACAAATAAACAAAAATAAAGTTGTAGAAATAATATAACGTAAAAAAGATTAAAAAATTAATAACTAAGCAAACCATTAAAACTAGTCATGTCTTTGTTTTCGGCTTTAGCTGCTCAATGTCCACAGTATCTGCAATCCGAATGGCTGGAAGCCCATCACCCTGCTTGATAAAGACGACGCCATGTGATGTCCAACAGTATTTGTACGAATTTGTCTTGGCAAAATCACGTGCTAGAGTAAAAAGTCTCTTATTTTTAGAAGTAAGAGCTTCGGATATGAATATTTTTGTAGTAGGTCCAGAAATTCCAAACAGGGAAGTGTCAAGCTGACCGTTTCTGTCTCCTTTGTATTTCTTTAGTGAGTCAAGGAACTCTTCTTTCTTCAATGTCGTGGTTAGCTCAACCACAATTGGCTTATTTGGTGCTTTAGATTTTGTTCGAAACACATCCTTAATCTCATATCTTTGAATCGGAGCGTTTATCTTGTTGCTAATTTTTACGATAATATCCGTCAGATCTCTCTTGGTTTCGCTCATTTTGGGGGGTAAATTTCTGATTTCTAGCCCCGAAGCCCTATTGCTACGTTCCAAGCTTTCGATTTTATCTTCTAAGCTTTTAATATACAATAACTGATTTTTTCTCTCTGTTTCCATTTTGTTTAATTTATTTTTTAAGTCTGAGCATTCTCCCGAGAGGTATTCAACAGATATTTTTATGTTATCGTTTTGTTCTCGAATTTCATTTACAGATGCAATCAACGAAACGAGTTTGTCATCCTGCTTCTGCATAGTGGAAGAAAATATTTTACCCATATTCTCAATCGAGTCCTTAAGTGAGTCCACCTCACTCACCCATTTTCTCTTACTTACGCCCAATCTCCCCTCAACTGAGACTGAATGTTCCCCAAGTTCCAACAAGTTCGGCGCCGAGCCACTACTTGCTATGGATGAGGTAAGCAGTCGAGGGGCGCGAGCGGCACCAGTTTGGACTTCGACCTTTTCGTTTAGAGGCAGCAGCGGCGCGGGCGCGGGGGAGTCCGGGTCGCCGGTCGAAGCGGGGGAGGCGATGTTCTTGCTCGACATGTCAGGTGTTAGAAGTACCAGGACAACAGAACTCACCGAAAGTGCTGTGATTCACCGAAGGATCTTATTACAGTGGTCGGTATCGACGCTTCGCTGCAAAGTTGTTGTCCGTCTAGTGTAAGTTGGACTCCGTCGCAATAACGTTGCACGTTCACACACAGATGCAGATCTATATTATTCGAGCGTAGATTCACAGAGCAACGAATGACTACCGCCGCGTTCTGCTTTCCTATTATTGCGTTCGATTATAGTGAGCACTTTTTATTAAAAATATTTAAATAAAATCAACAGAATTTAATTTAGATACGTCTGATCCGCTCAGAGTCCGGGAGGGAAGGGGAATCAAATCAAATCATATATAGATATCAAGGTTAGGAATAAACATATCTATCTATCTAGGTTAAAAACAGATCAACATTAATTAAATTTCACAATCTTACATCAAAATGACGAAACCAAATATGGGTCATAGCCGATGAAAAAAAAAGGTTGGGGCTTCATATTAACTAAAACTTTTTGCCTTACCCTTCCGTCGACATAAAAATTGAAGAAAAATGGGCCAGTTTTTATTTTTTTTATGTGCTATGTCTAGGTGGCCAGTTCGAAATGGCCGTATGCTACCAGAACTTTAGTTCCAAATTTAAATTACTTTATGCCCAAGGGTTATAATGAGCACTTTATGCACCTAGGGAATAAAGACTCGCTTTACGTTGATCTTTTTGGTCAAATAAAATAACTTTGTAGATCAGTAGGTGTGTAAACGTTTTTATATATGAAAAACTTTCACTACTAATATTATAAACACGAAACTTTGTATGTGACTTTGTTACTCTTTCACGCAAAAACTACTGAACCGTTTGCGATGAAACTTGAAACGTAGACAGTTGGAGATCACATAGACTCTTTTTAATCCCGATATTCATGCGGGATCGGTAAATACGCGGGTATAATATAAAGATTATTATAATAAACACATAGGTGATAAGTTATTTTTATTTATATTTTCAGGTTTAACCGATGATTATCGTCAGATTCTGATAAATAATGTGAATATAATTTTTCATGTGGCAGCGAGCGTCAGGTAAAGAAACAAATAAAATAAATAATCAATAATTTCTTCTATGGTTTTCGCGATTTTTCGCGATTTTGCATAATAAAATCCGAAATATTTGAAAGGAAAAATTCATCTTCAAAAATTCACTTGCGGCGAGATTTGAACTCGCGTCCCTGGATCAGTACCCCAGTGCCTATACCGCTCGGCCACGCAAGTTCCCATCTCGAGCAGCGAATTTAAGAATATGAATGTTTCCCTGTCTACTATTTTTCGACTACGGCTCGATTGAGACGCCATCTACAGGATCACTTTCCAGTGATTTACCTGCGCCAATGATTAACTTTACAGTTAACGCGTTGACCAAGAGATGTCGCTCTTTTTCCTCTTAAATATTTCGTAAATTTGTTTTTATTGCTCAAGGCATATTTACTAGAAATATTTGAAAGGAAAAATTCATCTTCAAAAATTCACTTGCGGCGAGATGAATTTTTCCTTTCAAATATTTCTAGTTGATTACGAAATAATAAAATCCGGTTGAATCGCGTTTTTTTCATGGTTTTAAACGAACCGAGCTTTCGCCAACTTTACAGTTGGCTTTTTCAAGTTTGACTCATGGATGTCAACCTTGTAAAGTTGAATAAAAACGCGATTCAACCGGATAAATAAAGTGTTTTATTATATAATCAATGTTACACACACATTAGACTGGTACTATGGGCACAGCAAATATCCTTACTGTCTAGACTTATCTGTATCCACACTTACCAACAACTATAAATGCCAAAGTAAGTAACTCTGTCTGTCGGTTACTTTAACGCCTAAACCGCTAAACCGATTTTGATATAATTTGATATTGAGTTAAATGGGACCTTGAAGAAGGACAAACACCACTTTAAATCGTAGCTAAATAATAACTGACTAAATTATTCCAGGTTTGACGACCTGCGGGAGTGAGACCGTGGGGCACAGCTAGTAGCTAAATAAATAACTAAATTATTCCAGGTTTGACGACCTGCGGGAGTGAGACCGTGGGGCACAGCTAGTAGCTAAATAAATAACTAAATTATTCCAGGTTTGACGACCTGCGGGAGTGAGACCGTGGGGCACAGCTAGTAGCTAAATAAATAACTAAATTATTCCAGGTTTGACGACCTGCGGGAGTGAGACCGTGGGGCACAGCTAGTAGCTAAATAAATAACTAAATTATTCCAGGTTTGACGACCTGCGGGAGTGAGACCGTGGGGCACAGCTAGTAGCTAAATAACCAACTAATTAAAATATAACTAACTATTTATTTTTGTTTTATATTGCTCAAGGCATTTTAAACTTAGAAATATTTTTAGCAAGGAAATATATTTCCAAAAAATCTCCATGACAGGATTTGAACCTGCGTCCTTTCGCTAACCAGGCGACTGCTCTAACCACTGAGCTACACAGGAATCACGTGTAGCTCAGTGGTTAGAGCAGTCGCAGTTTTGGAAATATATTTCCTTACTTAAAGAAATGCTTTTCCAAAAATTTCGCACCCGACAGGACTTGAACCTGCATCTCTGGGGATCCGTCCCAACCGACGCCTCCAATTTGGCCACGGATACATGTTCAATCGAGTCGAAATTAAGGATTGCATTTCTTATTGTTTTACGTTTTTGGAGGCACGTAGCCGTAGGCGTTATCCAAGTGTCGGAATCACTTTAAAATATAACAAAAACGGATATATTTCCTTACTAAAAATATTTCTAATTATAACTAACTACTTAACTAACTAAAATATTCCAGGTTTGACGACCCCCTAACTTACGCAGTACAAATGAATCTACAAGGCACAAAAGAAATGATCGATCTGGCGAAAGAAATTAAGAATTTATCAGTAAGTTATTAATTTTAAGTCATGCTAAATTCTGACTAAGGTTTTTGCGATTTTGCATTTAATGCATAAAGTGCGAATCAAAAATAAAGGAAAACTTAATAAAAAAACGTAAGTTCACAGCTATAGATGGCACCATATCCTAAAAAAAGTATGTAAAGCAAGAATAAAAAATGAGGAGAATTTAAAAAACTTCGGCTCAGTACATCGCTACCCGCTAAAAATCGAGCTAAAATCCCTTCCGATTGAATATTTTTCTTCATAACTGGTATCAAACATATTTAAGCAATATATTATGTTATTGCACATGATACAAGAAGTGCCCCCTTCATTTCAAAAACAATAAACTTAATTTTAAATACCACTATTATACTGGCAAAGTTAGCCCTGTTTTACAAAATAAACCATTTTTTACTTTTAAATCCCCGCTATATTTTCTTATAGGCATCATAATATTAGAAAATACAATACCTTTTTTTTCCTTTTATTACCAACTAGCTGCGCCCCGCGGTTTCACCCGCGTAACTTCCTATCCCGTAACGTTAATGATCCCTCACGTATGTCATACTAAGTGTTGCTTAACGATCATTCAAAGTACTATATAATATTTCTACCTCTAAACCAACCCTGTACCAAGTTTAATGAATATCGGGTCACTCACTCTTTTTCACCCATCACGTATGTTGTACCAATGTTGCTTTACCCTTTGCGATCATTCAAAGTACCCTATATATTATTTCGACCTCTAAACCAACACATTATTTTTCAGAGCTGCCGTCCCGCAGTTTCACTCGCATAAGTCCCGATCCCGAGGGAATATCGGGATCTAAAGTAGCCTATGTCATATCTGGATAATGTAGCTTTCTATTAGTGAAAGAATTTTTGAAATCAGTCTAAAAGTTTCTGAGATTACCCCCAAAATACATACACACATACATGTTACGAACGTAACCTCTTTATAATATTAATTACCTACCAACATAAAACAAAATATTAAGAATCAAAAGTACAATGAAATATTGCAAAAGAATTTTTAAAAAGCACTGCAGTTTGGTGACACAACCGTCTCGCATGATGCCTCACAGAGTTGGCTGGCCACCCTCATCTTCGTCGCCCGCTACGTGTCTTATATATGCACGCTTGGTACTTAGTAATTATTTATTGTGGAGTTATTTTAAAACTGTAATATCTCGTGAGATATTCATTGAAATCAAGTGATGTTAAGGGCAATTATGTTTAAAATTAAATACTTTTAATGAATAACGTATTTATTTGGATAAGGATTAATTTCATATTTACAAAATTACCTTCGGAAACAATGCATTGTTCTACAACAAATTTCATTACTCTAAAAAATGTTATATTGAGTCAACCTTAAGAGTTAGACATAATAATATTATGCTGTCGCGGACTATTTATTAGATCCTATTTAGAGGAAAAATTCTGTCATAAATGGTTTTTATGTAACTTTGACCGTTTACTCAGCGCACGCGACAGAATCTCGGAAAAGGGGGATTTTTTTCCCGTTTTTGCAACATTTTTTATGGATGCTCCGCTCCTATCAGTCGTAGCGTGATGTAATATAGCCTATAACCTTCCTCGATAAATGCACTATCAAACACAAAAATAATTGTTTCAAATCAGACCAGCAGTTCCTGAGATTAGCGCGTTCAAACAAACAAACAAACAAACAAACTCTTCAGCTTTATAATATTAGTATAGAAAATTAAATACTTTTAATGAATAACGTATTTATTTGAATAAGGATTAATTTCATATTTAAAAAATTACCTTCGGAAACAATGCATTGTTCTACAACAAATTTCATTACTCTAAAAAATGTTATATTGAGTCAACCTTAAGAGTTAGACATATGCTGTCGCGGACTATTTATTAGATCCTATTTAGAGGAAAAATTCTGTCATAAATGGTTTTTATGTAACTTTGACCGTTTACTCAGCGCACGCGACAGAATCTCGGAAAAGGGGGATTTTTTTCCCGTTTTTGCAACATTTTTTATGGATGCTCCGCTTCTATCAGTCGTAGCGTGATGTAATATAGCCTATAACCTTCCTCGATAAATGCACTATCAAACACAAAAATAATTGTTTCAAATCGGACCAGCAGTTCCTGAGATTAGCGCATTCAAACAAACAAACAAACAAACAAACTCTTCAGCTTTATAATATTAGTATAGAAAATTAAATACTTTTAATGAATAACGTATTTATTTGGATAAGGATTAATTTCATATTTACAAAATTACCTTCGGAAACAATGCATTGTTCTACAACAAATTTCATTACTCTAAAAAATGTTATAGAGTTAGACATAATATGCTGTCGCGGACTATTTATTAGATCCTATTTAGAGGAAAAATTCTGTCATAAATGGTTTTTATGTAACTTTGACCGTTTACTCAGCGCACGCGACAGAATCTCGGAAAAGGGGGATTTTTTTCCCGTTTTTGCAACATTTTTTATGGATGCTCCGCTCCTATCAGTCGTAGTGTGATGTAATATAGCCTATAACCTTCCTCGATAAATGCACTATCAAACACAAAAAGAATTTTTCAAATCGGACCAGCAGTTCCTGAGATTAGCGCGTTCAAACAAACAAACAAACAATCAAACAAACTCTTCAGCTTTATAATATTAGTATAGATTTAAAAACTTAAAAAAAAAAAACATTCAATACTTAACCTAGTATTGTAAATCACTAAGGTTTTTAATTAACTAGGCATATTTACATCTGTGGGAGAGGGTCCGTTCACGGATCTACGCCGTCGGGGCGCGGACGAGTACGAACGTGTCCCCGCGTTCGACTCCGACACCAAGGCGTGCGAGGAACCGGTGGAGTTTTAGTGGGTAAACCGCTACAGGGAGCCCCACACACCCTCACCGTTCCCCCCGGAACGGTGAGGCAGTGCATAAGGCGCATTTCTCCACATAAAAAAAAAAAAAAAAAAAAAGGCATATTTACATCGGTCTATTAACATGGTATAGACATAATTGACCGAACGAGCGAAGCGAGTGAGGTCCAGTGTAGACGGGCCTGGCGCTTGTATCTTTGTATGTTTGTTCGACGATAACTTGAGTATCGTAGCTCCGATCTTCATGAATTTTGGTATGCGCGTAGTTTAGGTCCATAGAATTTATGAGTTTGAAGATGAGCCGGATCGGTAGGGGGGTTGGGGAGATAGGGGGTCGTGAGGTCTCAGTTCGGGGCGAACTACTAGTTAATGATTGATTTTACGGGAAATTATAGTTTTTTTCATGCAATTCTATCTCGCTCATTTCTATGCAATCGGACAAGGACCGATAATTATCATCCATCGCCGTCTTAAAGTAGCCGCACTTTTTTTTACTAATATCAGTCGTACGGCTATTGAACGCACCACGCTGCTAGTTGCCACAACAAATTGTCTGATTCCAGGCGTTCGTCCACGTATCGACATCGTATTCGAACACAAACCGCGCCACGATAGAGGAAGTGATGTACCCGGCGCACGCACAGTGGCGCGACACTCTCGCCGTCTGTCGGGAGGTATCGGAACACGAGCTCCGGACACTCACACCCAAGTCAGTAGATGCGTGCGCACATTCTTTTTAACTGGCTTCAAAAATAGGAAGAGGTTCTCAATTCGTCGCATATTATTGACCGAACGGAGCGAAGCGAGTGAGGTCCAGTGTAGTACGGCCTGGCGCTTGTATCTTTGTATGTTTGTTCGACGATAACTTGAGTATCGTAGCTCCGATCTTTATGGATTTTGGTAAGCGTGTAGTTAAGATCAATAGAACTTCAACAATACTACTACAACAGAACTATAATCATACTACTGTATTTTATTCTATGTTTCTCTACAGATTACTCGAAGATGGCTTGACCGACTGAGAAGGTTATTTTTTTAATGGAAAGATGAAAGTTCAAAGGTAGTCCCATAAAAGTTTAGTGCAGATCTGATGAGGATCTTCGATGTGAGGACCGGGAATGCTCCTCAAAACGCTGTATTTAATTCAATTGTGCATCGATTACTTAAAGATGGCTTGACAAATTTAGAAGTTTCTTTTTTTATTGGAAAGGTGGAAGTTCCAAGGTGGTCCTTCAAAAGTTTAGTGAGGATCTGAAGAGGATCTTCGAAGTGAGGACCGGGAATGCTTCTCAAAACGCTGATTCAATTCAATTGTTCATCGATTACTCAAAGATGACTTGACCGATTGAGATAGTTCTTTTTTTAATGAAAAGAAGAAACCTTTAAGGCGGTCCTATAAAGGATCCTATAAAGGATTTTGTGAGGATCTGTTGAGTATCCTTGGAATGATGGACAGTATAGCATCCCCGAATACAATAAATTACTCTTTTTGGATCTCTACCGAATAGAATCCTCCCCTAAAGAACTAGTTTACTGGCTGGGTCCATATTGAAATTTGGTCGACTTCAGATGACGAAACAGATAAGTCGGTGGCACTGTATGTAGAGGTTATCATTATAAATTTTATGATTTATATTAGACCGTCACGAGCACGAGTTTCGTTGTCCATTGCCCAGCGAGCTGTCGATCGGTCTGTTGCAACCGAGTGGCGGCCGAGCAATAGACAACGAAAATCGGTCTTGGCCGGTGCTCGTGACGGGCATCGCTTAAATCATCCCTTAGACCACTATGTCTATCACATGATAGTCCTCCTCCTTAGTCGGTTGCTCTTTAGGATGGCTGCAGTCTTCAACTTGCCGCAGTGCGATGTTTACTGGCATCTCCAGCTTTTTTGACTCCTGGTCAGACCAACACTTTGGGCTTTCGCCTCTGAGTCTTTTCCCTTCTACCTTACCCGCCAAGATAAGCTTTTCTATATTATCGGCATTATATTGTAGAATCCCCTACAGGAAAATAGAGGAAAGGCGTTCTTGACGTTCTCGCTTTAGCTCTTTTGGAACCGATTCGTTTATTCTTCGTGCTGTCCACTTTATTCAAAGCAGACGGCGCCAGCACAACATCTCGAAAGTATCGACTCTCTGTCTATCGGCTTTTATAGTCCAGGCTTCTGAGCCGTACCGAAATATGGGCATAACTAAAGTTCGCACCACGTGGACTTTTGTATCTTTACGGAGGTTGCTATCCTTCCATGAAGTGTCTGACTGGGTCATTGCTGCTTTAAGAATAATTTATATTAGGCCGTTTTCTAGCCGTGCCGGGTCCGAGCTTCGTTGTCTGTTGCTCGGCCGCCACTCGGTTGCAACAGACTGATCGACTGCTTGCCGAGCAATGGACAACGAAGCTCGGCCGGGTGACGGTCGAATATAAATCATCCCTTAGCCATCCCAATCCTTGGTGCGCATATCAGCCCTCTAGACGTCACCCCAGCAGAGTACTGCCAATTCTTTTAGACCGTCTTTTATTTTCGCTTTGTTTTCTCAGATATCTAGGCCAGCTCCCAAATACGTATACCTTCACGAAGCAGTTGGCGGAGCACGTCAGCTACGAGTCTCGAGGGCAACTGCCTATAGTCATCATCAGACCTTCCATAGGTGAGTATGTTCTTGAAATAATACAATTGACTCAGTGGTGCCCGAATCCCTGAGAGAAACGCAGACACTTGCTACCTATATGCAGATAGCTGGAGATCTGGAGTAATACAGCCACCATCATCATGAGTAGCTGATAATTGTATGTTCTTGGCCAGTACCAAACCATTATAAGTAGAGCTCTAGAGTGAAAAGTTCAAGTAATGATGGTGTATGCGTATTTTACCTACACTATTTCTTACATTTTTTCAGTGCGAAACGAAGTGTAGGAAGATCGGTGCTGGCAGACTCGGTGGAGCGACGAAATTGTAGAGGTCGGGGGGAGTCGTTGGATGGAGGTAGCTCGCGATCGCTGTTTGTAGCGTCGTATGGGGGACGCCTATGTGAGGCAGTGGGGGAATCCTCATACGACGCCACAAATAGTGATTACGAACTACCTCCATCCAACGCCTCCCCGCGACCGCTGCAATGTCGTCTATCCACCAAGTAGGTGCTCTTCTAACACTCCGTTTCGCATTACATTAATAAGAGTAATTATCATCTTCATTTTATGATTCGGCAACCGTTTACCTACGACCGATTCGTTGTTTCGTCGATGACGAAGGATGACGATGACGATGACGATGACAATGACGATGGATGACTGTTCGTCGGCAGGATTATTCATTAAATAGCTACGCCCCGCGGTTTCACCCGCGCAAGTCGCGATCCCGCGTTGTTCGAACACCTACCTACCGCAATGCAATTGAAAGGCTGTTGAAGCCAGTCGCTGCTGCGCCTGGCATCATCAGTACTTCCCTGGTCGTCCGTTTAAGTGACGATGACGAGGACGATGGATGACGATCAATGACGATGGATGACGATGATGATGATGCCACTCTACATCACTTACTCTACCCCTGTGTCGATTTTCATTCACTGTATAGTTATCACCCGCGTAAGAGCCGTTTGACCGTGAAGAGAAAACAAACAAACAGACTTTCGGATTTATAGTATTAAGTAAGATAGGATATTTTACCTTCGGACCTTTTAAAGGCAAAACTTTTAATTTACGTCACTTTATTTCCAGTGATATCAAGTGTTGAGGAGCCACATAAGGGATGGATAGACAACTTCAACGGGCCTGTAGCTCTGTTAGTGGCTTCCGGAAAAGGTAATAATACAACCAGGTTGCCAATATAATACACCAACAATTAGCTTTAAAACATAACCTTATTCCTGCAACAACCATTACACCCTATTATGAATACGCACCAGAATCTGTACTAAAAAACGAGTGCTTTAAAATGTATTATGACAGAGGGATACTTACTGATAAAACAATACACTACAATAGACCAGACAAAACTCTAATAGACAAAGTAAATAAAACAGCAAAATTAATAGATATAGCTTTCCCAAACACACATAACATACAGAATACGATAACCGAAAAAAAACTAAGTATTTAGAGCTAAAAGATGAGATAATGCGAATGTGGCACCTCCGTAATGTAACCGTTGTCCCCGTAGTACTTTCAACAACCGGAGTTATACCGAAACAGCTGCATCAGTCCTTAGAGTCTTTAAATTTGCCTACCTTCACTTACACCAACTTACAAAAAGCAGTCATTTTAAATACTTGTAGGATTGTTTCTTCTATGGTTTTCGCGATTTTGCATAATAAAACAATCGTGTGTTTGTTATGCAAATGTTAATGCACGTGTTTTATTATGCAAAATCGCGAAAACCATAGAAGAAACTATGTTTTATTATACTTGTAGGATTGTTTGCAAGTTTCTGCAAACCGATACAGTGAATCGCTCCCCAATCTAGTTAACAGCAACAGCGTTTAACATATCAATTTACTTGGCTTAGGCCCGTAACAGATATTAATTCCGGTTAAAAGCCGAGATGAAAGAAATTTCATATACCAAATAATAATAATAAATCATTTATTGCAATAATTAAATGTTTACAAATCATTATGAACCCTAACATCTGAACTAGCGTTAACTGTATGTCAGATGATAGTTCTTCCCTTCGTGTGGCAATTACTTTGCATTTAACATTACAATAATTATTAACATTTCATTTAACATTATAATTAATACTACATTCAACTTTATAATAATATTATTACATTCAACATTACTATCATGCAATTCAAGTTAATACATCTTTAATTAGTACTGAACATTTGACAGGAACCAGTCAATTCATTTAATATTAGGGGTTAAAGTATGAAATTGCCGATTTGTACTGAAAATCTTAATTGTTTATTTTTTAAATTTTTAACAAATTTATTTAATCAAAATAGTTGCCATTATTATCTATACATTGCTGCAATCTAATGGGAAGGTTATTAATGCCTTTGCGATAGAACTCCGACGATCTAGACTGCACAAACTGTGTGAAAGCATTGTGTACTGCCTCCTGGGAAGAAAACTTCTTGTCACGTAGATAATTGTCCAATTCACGAAAAAAATGGTAGTCCGTTGGAGCAAGGTCTGGTGAATACGGAGGATGACGAATGGTTTCTAAGTGCAGTTCCTGAAGGGTCAAAATGGTTTCTCGTGCTGTGTGAGGTCTCGCGTTGTCGTGGAGCAATAATGGTGAAGATCGATTCATGAGTCGGGGCTGTTTTACTGCTAGTTTTGTCAACATGGTTCGGAGTTCGGCACAATAGACATCTGCCGTAATTGCTTGACCAGATCGAAGAAAACTATAGTGAATAACACCATGCTGAGACCACCAAACAGTTACCATTACCTTTTTATTGGTAAGTTTTGCTTTAGGACACTGTTGTGGCATTTGACCTGGGGTCAGCCATTGCATTTTTCTTTTCCGGTTATCATAAAGAATCCACTTTTCATCACATGTTACAATTCGATCCAATATTCCTTTATTTCTGTACCGGTTCAACAAGGCAACACAAGTTTCAACACGCGTTTCTTTCTGCAGATCAGTCAAATCATGAGGCACCCATTTTTCGTATTTTTTTATTTTATTGATTTGTCGCAAGTGAGTCAATAAAGTGGGTAAGGTAACGTTAAACCATGCCGCTAATTCCTGGGTAGTTTGACTAGGATCGGCTTCCACTATCTCTCTTAATTCATCGTTATTCACCTGTGTGGGCGGTCTTCCTCGTGGCTCGTTCTTTAAGTCGAAATTTCCATCACGAAAGCGTTTAAACCAAAATCGCACGGTGCGTTCATTAGTAGACCCCTCTCCAAACGCAGCATTGATATTGCGGGCTGTTTCTGCCGCGTTAGTTCCGCGTCGGAACTCGTATTCAAAAATCACTCGAATTTTCGCAGTATCCATCTTAATAAAACACTTTATTTATCCGGTTTTATCGCGTTTTTATTCATTATTTGACCCGAGCTTTCGCCAACTTTACAGTTGGCTTTTTCAAGGTTGACTGAAAAAAGCCAACTGTAAAGTTGGCGAAAGCTCGGGTCAAATAATGAATAAAAACGCGATAAAACCGGATAAATAAAGTGTTTTATTATGCAAAATCGCGAAAACCATAGAAGAAATTAAGTATCCATCTTTCTTGTCTAAATTGAATAACAAAAACAATTGAAAGTCGATATTCAAATGTTTCACATTTTTTAAAAAAAAAACATCACAGAAACCATTTGAAAAAAGTTTCATTCGAAAACCTCAAACCATGAAGATTCTATGTCAATTCAAAGAACCTATTGCAATAAAACGGCAATTTCATACTTTAACCCCTATTATTAAGTTTCAGTTTTGAGCTATCCACACACAAGTGAATGTATGTCTAATATAAATTGAAGTTAATTAAGTTACTTTTTTGCCAAAATCTAAGTCTTTTATGTAGTGTTGACTGGTCAAGTTGATAAAATGCAAATTAAAAATATGTTTATTCTTTTAAATATTAAATACATATTTTTTAGAAACGTCAAGTAAACTATCGTGTCTACGGAATAAAACACAAGAAACTAATGGGGTTATTTTTTTTTGTTTCCTTTTTGTTGCAATAATCATGTGATTCACAATGTCGTATATTTAGGGCTATGAGCTACGGAGCAATATTCTTCAATAATACACAAATCATCCTTCTTTGACGGCTTCTGTGGCGCAACGGGCGAAGCTCGGACTGCAACGCAGAAGGTTGATTCAGAAGGGTTCGATTCCGGCCGGAAACAAATATTTCTGCCGACCATAAATGTTTTTTTCTGGTTCTGGGTGTTTTCTATGTAGTATAATAATATCCATTATCTAGTACCCATCGTACTGTTATACCCTGGTTTCCTTCCCCCTAAACTGCTGACTAACCCCTATCCTTAGCTCTCTTATTCACAGGTCAGCAGTATCATCCCTCTTTTCATTCAATCTCCCGACTCAACCGGTCGTGCCAAATATTATTTTGTAACAATAAATTATAGGAACAATTTAAAAATCTTTTTTTTAAATGTAGATTCGCGAAGCCCCGTATAACAGTACGCACCTAGTGTTTAGTTAGGGGCTAGATTGAGCTGTGTGTAATGTCGAGTAATATTTATTTATTTATTTAATCATCATGTTTGCAGGTATAATGCGGAGTCTGTACACCGTGCCAGATCTGAAGGCAGATTACATTCCCGTTGATGTCTCCATCAAGCATATGATTTGTGCTGCTTGGATTAGAGGCACTAAGAAGTGAGATTTCATTCGTAGCTTCTTCTTCATTTCGTATAGTGGTGTGTCTCACCTAGTGTTAGAGTTTTCAAGTCGCCCTAAGGCCTCTAACTTAACCTAACGGTTGCTATTAGAGATAACATTTTGGATATTTGTAATGATTTGATCTGATAGCAGTCTTTAGGTCAAGTTAGAGGCCTTAGGGCGACCTGACAACTCGTAACATTAGGTGAGAAACACCACTACACGAAATGAAGAATTTAAACCCGGCTTACTTCCCAGATTAGAGCCAACAGACGACATCGAGATATACAACTGTTGTTCCGGAAATCTGAACAATATAACAATGGGTGAGATGGTGGAGATGGGACGAGAGATGGCACCTTCCGCGCCGCTAGACGACATGTTGTGGAACGTTGGAGGGAGTCTTACTACGTCGCCTGTTAAACATTATATCAAGGTGAGTGAGTGAGTATGAGTGAGTAAGAGTGTGTGTGAGGGTGAGTGTGAGTGTGTTAGTGAGTTTGTGGGTGAGTGAGTAAGTGAGTAAGTAAGTAGATGAGTGAGTGAGTTATTGTATACAAACAATATGAACAAAAAAAGTATAAAATGTAGTATATCCGTTGTCTATTACCCATTGTACAAGCCTAGTGCTTAGTTTGGGGCTAGATTGCGCAGTGTGCAATGTACTGAAATAAAAAAAAAATATAACAATGGGTGAAATGGTGGAGATGGGACGAAAGATGGCGCCTTCCGTGCTCTTTGCTGAGCTTTCACCTTTTACAGTTCGTAAAAAGCGAAAGCTCGGTATGAAGACACGACTGAAATGCAGAAAACCTTCTGGCTACCTTTCTGCGGGTTCAATTCCCGCCGGGTTTTCTGGTCTAGGTGTGTCTATGTATGATAATATGTATAATGACTTTTCCGAGCTTTTGCTTATTACAGTTCGTAAAAAGCGAAAGCTCGGTACTTTGTAATGATGCCGTTATTAATGACGCGACTGATGTGAATCGAGCTGAAATCCCTTCCGATTCAATATTTTTCTTCATAACCAGTATCAAATAGATCTTTATACAATGTATTATGTTATTGTACATGATACAAAAAGTGTCCCCTTCATTTCAAAAACAATAAAAAATAACTTTAAATACCACTATTATACGGGCAAAGTTACCCCTGTTTTACAAAATAAATCATTTTTTCTTCTAAATCCTTAACCGCTATATTTTCTTATAGGCATCATAATATTAGAAAATACAATACCTAGAACCTCTTCATCGCATTTTATAAAAATATTATTTTAATCTTCGTTAATGATTGATTTTACAAGAAATTGTAGATTTTTTCATGCATTTCCATCTCGCTCATTTATATGCAAGGACCGATAATTATCATCTATCGCCGTCTTAAATAAAACGCGAGTAAAACCCGGTAAATACTGTGCTTTATTAATTTCAAGATTTGCACATTTCAGGTTCTCTTACTACATCTGCTACCAGCACTTCTAGTTGACACCATTCTTTGGAGTATTGGACGGAAACCTATGTGAGTCCATAACTATTTTAGAAATGACTAATAACATAACATATTTGTAGACGCCCAACAAACATTTTAGTCGTATAAGTAAAATTTACACAACTCGAAATGGTATAAAGATCGTATAGAAGTATCTTTGGCCGGAAATACGACTTAGTGCCTTTTTGTCTTTAAACAACTTGTTGTCATATCTAAACCTTATATAGGACGTTTTTTATTGGACTATGACACAACTTACAGTTGTGTAACCATTACGTCGCCTTAGTAACATCTATGCTACTTTTACACCAACTTTATTACCATTAGAGTCTCGAGAACTACCATAATGTGACGATCATATAAAAGTGACAAACGTAACTGTTACATGGGTTTATGCCAATTCGAACACTTCAATATCACTGCTATGTGACTTAATGTCGTATTATCGTATAATTTGGGACTGTGAAATAAATCATGGCGGACAGAATGAAAAAATGTTATATATTCATTTATTTATTTTATTTTTATTTGGCACAGTAACAACATACAAATTAAATTAGATATCTAAACATATTTTAGTTAAAGAAATCATTATTATTATTATGTCACTCTTGGTCATGTTTGAAATTTTACGTCGCGTATAAGGTAGGTAACTCGCTAAAAAATAGATATAGAATATTGTTGAATTTAACGAATTTATAAGGTGCGTGAATTATAATGATAAAACTGGCTTATATTACTCGATAAAATCAATTTGCCAATAGATAATTCATAATTCATAATTCGTTTATTTCATAATCATGGGTTTACATAGATCTTACGAAATACTTAATAACAGGTACATCCATGGTTCGCCTTTTTGGGCATATGAAAATTGTATTTTAATTAATTTACAGAAATATAGAAAATTAAGTCACAAACACAGATATATCGAGATGTAAATAAAAAAATGAATAAGGTCAATAAAATAATGAAATATAGTCAATTTTATACATTAAAAATTACTCATTACATAAAATTCTATACATGTCAAATATAAATAAACTATTAAAGAGAAGTGAAATTGAAATCTAATGTCAAAAAAGCATAAAATCTAAATATTAATTAACTTATCGTTCAAAAAATGTCTTAAGTCATAATATACTTTTTCAGCAAGAAAGCCATTGAGTACGGTTTTAAATCTTCTGTTATCATTTATATTTCTTATTGCCAAAGGAATTTTATTATAAATAATAGGTCCCATAACGTCGACACTCATTCTGCTTATAAGACCCGTAGTCTTACTAGTCACTTTTATACAACCTGCATGACGACTTGTGTTAGGATATGCCTTGAAATACTGAGGGTTTGTTCTTATAAAATTAGCAATTTCACTTATGTAAATTGACGGAAGCGTAAGGATTTTATGGTCACGAAAGTAGGTATAGATTTATGTACTTAAGTATCAATTTCAAAGATATTTACCACGACACTCAAGACTATAATTATTTACTTGTCATTTTCAATGATAAAATTCAACAACACTTTGAAAATAATTTATCCGTCACAAGTTTTATTTAAACTACACATAAATGATTATTTTAAAACAAGATCCCCTTTAAAAGTAGCGATAAACACTGTTGTACTACAATGTGCCGTATAACCGTATAACAGCGGTATCAAATACCATTTACTCGACAAAAGATACAGCTTACGACGTCTATACGACCACTACACTACGAATTGGTGTTTTATTTCACTGCTACGTCACTGTATTACGACACTGATTAGTATAAAGTGGGCCTTTTTTCGGTAGTGACGACGTGATATTGACGTATTTACGACCAGTTTATAGAACCAAAAGTTAAAATGGGCACGTTGTGACGACCTGTAAAATGTTTGTTGGGCGGGCCTGGCTCTTGTATCTTTGTTCGACGATAACTTGAGTATCGTAGCTCCGATCTTCGCTCGATCCGAGTTCGCACCGAACTGAGACCTCACAACCCCTATCTCCCCCCCTCTACCGATCCGGCTCATCTTCGAACTCATAAATTCTATTGACCTAAACTACGCGCATACCAAAATTCATGAAGATCGGAGCTACGATACTCAAATTATCGTCGAACAAACATACAAATATACAATGATACAAGCGCCAGGCCCGTCTACACTGGACCTCACTCGCTTCGCTCGTTCGATCAATGATTGATTTTACGAGACATTAAAGACATTTTCATGCTATTCCATCTCGCTTATTTCTATGCAAACGGAGAAGGACCGATAATTATCATCTATCGCTGTATCAAGCTAATATTTTGTTGTTATTTATTTTTTCTCTTTTCTGTCGCTGTTTCAGGTTAACAAAGGTCCAACGTCGTATATATATCGCTAACTTGGCTTTGTTGTACTATATTACTCAACAATGGACATTTTGCAACAAGGTAATGGCAATAGTATATTTCATTACGAATGCGTAAAGCTTGTCACTGCAAAGAGTTCCGAAGAGTTTTTGGAAACCTAGTTCAAATGCGTGCAAATTGTTTAATTTCGGGGGCATATTAATCAATTTAGTTTCGTGAAGGTGTACAAGTGGAATGAAAGGGAAAATCGGCGGACTTGTGTGAAAATAGACTTAGTGTTGTCTCCAAAACTCCGTGAACAATCTTTGTAAATGGTCGCCGTGTTTACAAATGATTCCCTAGACTTGACTTTTACTATGACGACTTGACTGTTTTGATGCAAATAACTTGCATAATATATTAATACTTGACACTGGCTAATATCCTAATGGCCATAATCGGTTCACAACCGATAAGAAATAAAAAAAATGTCTAAACAAGTTCCGATGACAGTTCCTCACGTGCACTGAACTCTTAGTGTGAGTATTTTCGTAAAAAAAACGCGAACGTGATTGTTAAGTTAACACGTATTTTGTATGGAACCTCAAAGAGCGCCCCTAGCGGACGATATCAAAGTTACCAGTTTCCATACAAAATACGCGGTACTTAACTTAACCATCACATTCGCGTTTTTTTTACGAAAAAACTCACACTAAGAGTACTGAACAACTATTTTCGAAATAATAAAGCGATTTAATATTAAAGACACTAAATTCTTCTTCTTCTTCTTTAAAATGGCTTTTCCTTTCGGACATTTGCCAGTGTCAAGTATTATCAGTATTTGCAGGTTATTTGCATCGAACAAAACAGTCAAGTCGTCATAGTTAGAGTCAAGTCGAGGGAATCATTGTAAAAAGGGGGCCATTTTTACAATGTTTGTTCACGGAGCTTTGGAGAGAACATGCACATATTTTGCCCCGATTTTGACTTTCATTCCACTTGTACACCTTCACCGAAAATAAATTGATTAATATGCCCCGAAATTAAACAATTTACATGCATTTGAACTAAGTTTCACAAAAATAAAAATTTAGAAACACATCTCCTCAACGCATTCCCGCCAAAAACTCGACACTAAATTGGCAAATATTTTTTTTTTGGAATATGGCGCCAACCGTAAAAGAATATAAGCAGAGATTTGTTTTTTGTTTTCTTTACCCATTCTGTGTAGGCAAATGGAACTATGCCCATACAGCCAAGTCTTGTAGTAGTTTTTTTTTATTGAAATAAAATGAAAATGAAATTTAATGAGATGAAATGAAATGAAAGCTAACCTAACTCATTGAATCAAATCATTTAATCTGATATTGGAACAAGTTCGTAGCTTCTATGATTTTTTTTTAGTAAAAACTCTGTGTTTGTTTTTTTCTTAATTAATAGTCCTAATCAAATGTATCATTCTTTATTTAATAAAACACAATATTTACCGGGTTTTACTCGCGTTTTATTCAATAACGTCATTTTGACGTTGCTGACGGTCAACCTTGAAAAAGCCAACTGTAAAGTTGGCGAAAGCTCGGCCGTTGATAATAATGACTTTATTGAATAAACCACGAGTAAAACCCGCTAAATATTCTCCCTTACTTATAAAATATCATATACTCATGACTAAGTTATGTGACGTTTGTCTCTGTCTGTCAACTTTGAAACTTCATGTGACAGTAAAAGACAAACGATGCATAGTTATGCAGCGCATTAATTAGCGTTTATAAGTAAGGGGGATTACTAAAATTACTTAATAACGGGGTATTTACCATGTTTAATAATTTATTCGCGGAGCTCGATATTTCGCTAGTAATTCCAACCAGCTTGTTCACGAGACTGGAGAATGCGGGTAGGTGATGACAGTTAGAGGCGTCCATATCGGACTACCTGCTTTCTGACACGAGTTGAACGTCTGGTTATCGGTCCCCTACTATTGTCACTAACTTCATTATTTACTCGGTCCTGCATTCGACAGACCACACTCACGGTATCTGTTCGCAAACTTTTTGTAGTGTTCTTCATGGGTTTGCATAATTTAATTACCGGATTCCAGGCTTTCGACAATTGAAACCCATCTTCCCTGTTGAAATTACTATACTTAGTAATTTCAATGGCTTCACGTACCATACGGGGTGTGTAATGGCGTTGTGTCGAAAGTACCTGCGGCCTGTGAAACTCAATCCAATGATTTGGTCCGGCATCTAAAAGGTGTTCCGCTATAGCCGACTTCTGGATATCATTGTTTTTCACCGCCTTTATATGTTCCTTAATCCGACAGGCCACCGTCCGTTTATTAAACATGGTAAATACCCCGTTATTAAGTAATTTTAGTAGTGAAAATAACCATGTTAGTTTAAAATCGTATAAGGGGGATTGTTTTTAATTAATGCAAAATCGCGAAAACCTTTGACAAAATTTCATTCTTTATTTTTCAGAATTTCGTCTCACTCAGATCCTGTATAAAAGAGAGTGACAGAAAACATTTCTACTACGAAATGGAAAAGGTAGAACAGCGGCAGTTTTTCTATAACGCATGTTTGGGTGCCAAGAAGTTTCTTATGAAAGAGAACATCGAAGACTTGTCCAAAGCTAGAGCGCATTTCAAAAGGTTATATTTGTTTCAAAAGGTTAGGTTAGGTTATCTGACTAGCTATCTATATATTTCAATCAATCAATCAATCATTTATTTCGGATAATTAATTACAAATCCTTCTTTAAAATTTACTAAATGTCCTATTACAAAATTAAATCGTCACATAAGTACATACATATACATATTATAAATAAATAAATTAAATTAGATTAAAAATGTCGTAAGCTAGAGGTCCCGATTTGAGATTGCCAGCGCCATGTTGCAACGGCTCAAATAGAAGCAGTCAAATCTATATTATATTATTATACAATACTAGCTGTGCCCCGCGGTTTCACCCGCATAAATTCCTATCCCGTAACGTATAAGACGCATCACGTATGTCATACCAAGCGTTGCTCAACCCGTATGATTATTCATAGTACCCTACTTATCTTATTTTAACCACTAAACTATCCCCGTACCAAATTTTGGTGCGATCTTTCCTGTTGACCCATCACGTATGTGTCACGCCAAGCGTTGCTTAACCCGTACGATCATTTAAAGTACCCTATATCGTATATATAGCCTTAAACTAACCCTGTACCAAATTTCATTCCTATCGGTTCCGCCGTTCTTGAGATATAAATAGTGTAACTAACACGACTTTCGTTTTTATACCTGCGTCCCGCGGGATTTACCCTCGTAAGTCCCGACCCCGTAAGAATATCGGGATCAAAAGTAGCCTATAACCTTCCTCGATAAATGGACTATCAAACACAAAAATAATTTTTCAAATCGGACCAGCAGTTCCTGAGATTAGCGCGTTCAAACAAACAAACAATCAAACAAACTCTTCAGCTTTATAGTAGGTATTAATTAATAGCTGCGCCCCGCGGTTTCACTTGCGTCTCTTCCTATCCCGTAACGTTAATGATCCCTCACGTATGTCATACCAAGTATAGCTTAACGATCATTCAAAGTACTATATAATATTTCTACCTCTAAACCAACCCTGTACCAAGTTTTATGAATATCGGGTCACTCACTCTTTTTCACCCATCACGTATGTTGTACCAAGTGTTGCTTAACCCCTACGATCATTCAAAGTACCCTATATGTATATTATTTCTACCTCTAAACCAACCCTGTACAAATTTCATTCATATCGGTTCACGGGTTGTTGAGTTAGAAATACACGACTTTATTTTTCATAGCTGCCGTCCCGCAGTTTCACTCGCGTAAGTCCCGATCCCGAGGGAATATCGGAATCAAAAGTAGCCTATTTCATATCTGGATAATGTATCTTTCTATTAAGTAGTAAAAGAATTTTTGAAATAGAGCTAGATGTTTCTGAGATGACCCCCAAAATACATACATACATACATGTTACCAACGTAACCTCTTTATAATATTAATTATACCAACATAAAAAAAAATATTAAGAATCAAAAGTACAATGAGATATTGCAAAATAATTTTTAAAAAGTTTGGTGACACAACCGTCTCGCATGGAGCCGACCGATTGAGCCGCGCGGCATGATGCCTCACAGAGTTGGCTGGCCACCCTCATCATAGTCGCCCGCTACGTGTATAATATGCACGCTTATTTATTGTGGAGTTATTTTAAAACTGTAATATCTCGTGAGATATTCATTGAAATCAAGTGATGTTAAGGACAATTATGTTTAACATTAAATACTTTTAATGAATAACGTATTTATTTGGATAAGGATTAATATCATATTTACAAAATTACCTTCGGAAACAATGCATTGTTCTACAATAAAATTCATTACTCTAAAAGATGTTATATTGAGTCAACCTTAAGAGTTAGACATATGCTGTCGCGGACTATTTATTAGATCCTTTTTAGAGGAAGAATTCTCTCATATATGGTTTTTATGTAACTCTGACCGTTTACTCAGCGCACGCGACAGAATCTCGGAACAGGGCGATTTTTTTCTCGTTTTTGCAAAAATTTTCATGGATGCTCCGCTCCTATTAGTTGTAGCGTAATGTAATATAGCCTATAACCTTCCTCGATGAATGGACTATCAAACACAAAAAGAATTTTTCAAATCGGACCAGCAGTTCCTGAGATTAGCGCGTTCAAACAAACAAACAAACAATCAAACAAACAATCAAACAAACTCTTCAGCTTTATAATATTAATATAGTATATATAGTATAGAATAGATGTAACGGGCAAGCCCTTTTAAGCCGAAAAGGGGTTGTTCTATACGTCTAGGCGAACAACTTTTGTTCTACGACTTTTGAAAATTCGAAGAACTTTTCGAAAATTTTAAGTGTAAAGTTTACTTGAAGATCAGCTGTTTCTTAGAGTTATAGGTCATTGACCTTATGTTGTCCTTACATTTAGTGTGGTCTACTACAATCAAACCTTCAATTACCTTTATTTTCAAAAGCAGCTGTTTTTTCAGTAAAACATAACCTCAAAATTTTCACAAAAAAAAGTTTACTAAAATTTACTTTATTTATTGGTGGACAAATATACGAAAAAGCAACAAGAAACGATCAATCATGGTAGCGCGTAATATTTACTAAAGAAAACAGCAGTTTTTTTTAAATAAAGGCAATTAAAGTTTTGATTGTACCTATTAGACCAAACCAAATGAAAGGACAACTTAAGGTCAATGACCTCTAACTCTGAGAAACAGCTGATTTTCAAGTAAACTTTAAACTTGAAATTTTCGAAAACTACTTCGTATTTTCAAAAGTCGTAGAACAAAAGTTGTTCGCCTAGACGTCTAGAACAACCACCTTTCGGCTTAAAAGGGCTTGCCCGTTACATCTTGTATAGTATATTTGTTTCAAAAGGTTATATTTCTGACTAGCTGCGCCTCGCAGTTTCAGCCGCGGAATGAAAAACGCGTTATCAGTTATCACGGGCGCGGGCGGCCGAGCGGTTCTCTAGCGGTTGCACTTTTTCGTTCATTACTCGGGTTCTACTAATTGGATTTCGATGCAAAGTATACCACGACCTTTCTCGAAAATAGAACTATCCAATATTAAAAACCAGATTTCACTCGGATTAGTAGTTTTTAATTGTATAAGGAACAAACAGACAGACAGACATGAAGTTAAAAATATATATAATTTTGTTGTACTACTTTTAAAACGTCCTCTAGACAACTTTTTTTTTTTTTATTTACTTCCAAGTACAGACTTTTTGTGCTCTCTTCCTTTATTATAAGTATAGATGATTCCGCGGGAAAATCGGGATAAAACTAGCCTATGTATTAAACCAGATCTCCAGCTATCTGCATACCAAGTTTCATCGCAATCGGTCCAGTAGTTTTGGCGTGATTGAATCACAAATTATTGCATTTACATTGTTAGTGAGACTAATTTAAAAGAAAATACATACCAGGTTAATTTGGGTTATTTTGTGACAGTATGCTAACTTTGTGACACCCCACTTTTTGGTAATGACGTATTATTATTTTTAAAGTTTGAACACATCCATTGATACTTTAAAAAACTTAGTATTTATTTATTTAAACCTAAGAAACAAAAGTTATATCTTCGAAAAATGTTGTCACAAAGTATCCCCAATTTACAGTATTTAATTTTTTATTAATAATAATAAATCATTTTTACTTCAGACACAAATTAAATTAGACACATTAGAGTCTTAAAGCTATTATTAACTAGCTTTTTTTATCAGTTCGATTGGGGATGCGTACAAACGGGAATAATCGAATGAAATATGATTTATTTTAAGTTAAAGTTTTAACTGTGTTTCCTCAATCAGCCCTACTATTGGGCCTTTGTGCGTGAATTTAAGCCGTGGGTTTCCTCACGATGTTTTCCTTCACCGTAAGAGCGAGCTTAATAGCACACATAATTTTTTCTTATAGAAATAACATTGGTTTCAAAAACAAACCACAGCGCGGCCGGGATTCGAAACCACGACCTTCCGAATGAAGGTCTGGTATTTACCACTAGACCAACACCGCTCTAATTTTAAGTTATAAATTTTATTTCCTTTTCAGGATGGTGATACTGGATAAAGTGGTGCAATGTATCTTTTACGGAGTTTTAGCTTGGTGGGTTTTGAATTTGAATATAGTACAAAATGTGATGAATTTAAGTTAAAATATTAAATGGAATTGATAAAAAATATTTTTGTGTTTTATTTCTTTACCAATATTTAATATTAGAGTGAGGTAACGTTGGTAACATGTTTGTATATTCGAGTACGAACGTGTCCCCGCGTTTCGACTCCGACATCAAGGCGTGCGAGGAACCGGTGGAGTTGTTTAGTGGGTAAACCACTGGCCACTTACCACCCTTAGGCCAGCTGGGAGCCCCACACATCCCCGCCGCACCCCCCGGGGCGGCGGGACGGTGCATAAGGCCGCATTCCTCCACCATAAAAAAAAAAAAAAAAAAAAAGGGGTAATCTCCCAAACTGCTGAATCGATTTCAAAAATTCATTCACCAATAGAAAGCTAAATTATTGAGGAGTAACATAGGCTACTTTTGATCCCGATTTTCCCACGGGATCGGGACTTACGTGGGTGAAATCGCGGGATGCAGCTGGTCTCATCTAAAATTACAGAGCACTATGTAACACAATTTACAAGCATTTAACCTGTCCATATATTTTTGGAAGTTTTTAATTGCTTGGCTTATTTGCAAGTCGTACATAATATACAATACAATAAAGAAAAAATAAAATATGTCACCATTAAATTAAATAACTTATAACTGAATAAAAGCCTAATAACATTTAGGTACTTAAGTGCTAAAAACGTTAAAAGAATAATAATAAATTTAAACAATAAATACCTAAAACCTCACTGAAATAAAATATATAAATAAATAAAGTAGGAACATAAGTACCCCTAGTCCAAAGGTTGCCTGGAACAAATCGCTTTTAGCGATAAGGTCGCCCATTTGTAAAACTTATACTTTTAAGCTTTCTGTGTATTTGTCTTACTTTAAATGTAAACTGATTGTATTGTTGTTGGTTGTGCAAATAAAGTATTAATCTATCTATCTACCTTCCTACTTAATTATAATGTTAGTTATCTGCTGAATAATCCACATGATATTAACTCCCTCAATGAAATGAATATAATTACGAGACTTACCGTCAATAAATGAAAATAACTAAAAAGCGGCAAATAAAAAAATTAAATAAAAAAAAAACCCCCATTGGAAAAATTAGATCGGTAAAATGAATGGGTCCCGACTATGAGTAACTTTTTACCCATTAATGATGTATTGTGTTCTGTGTGTATCAATTACAAAACTATTTGAATGATTATTCAGTATTACTTAGTATAATTTTAAATTACTGGGCTTGTTTTTTTCTTTTTAGTTTTTTTGTTGTTTCTTTACGTATTTGTAAATCGAATTGTTATACGCAGTCGGGTTTTTTTTAAATAATGACATAATCTCAAAAGCACAAGTTCATTTTATAGAAATAAATTCGATTGTCAACAAAATATGTCAAACTAAAATTAAGAACACCTTAATTAAATGTTTCGGTATTACAATCAATCAAATATATTTCTTTCTTGGCACGTTTTAATTTAAGTGAATAAAACAACATTAACAAAATAATAAATATATTTCTTTAAGTACTTAGTTTTCTTTAACTTTGTCTAATATCTAAGTTCTTACTTACAATAACTCGATTGCTTATATAAAAACGAGATATTGACTTCAATAATATTGTAACTGTCTTTTTCATGTGCACTAGTTAACTTTGGAGTACTTACCTACATATAAAAATTAATATAAAGAAAGAAAGAAAATAAGTTTATTCAGACAAGCACACAACTAAACAAAAAGGTAAACAAGATCAGAGAAGATGGAAAAAAAATACATATATGTAATGAAAATACAAACAATACAATCAAAATAAATTTAGATTAGATAGTAGTTAAATACTTATTTTTTTTCCAGTTAAAACAACCATTTTGATTTAATATAAAATTTTAAAGTTGCATGGTTATTTTCACTTCTAAATTACGAATTACTTAACTAGGAGTTTGCCCCGAACTGAGACCTCACGACCCCATATCTCCCCAACCCCCCCACCGATCCGGCTCATCTTCGAACTCATAAATTCTATTGACCTAAACTACGCGCATACCAAACATCATGAAGATTGGAGCTACGATACTCAAGTTATCGTCGAACAAACATACAAAGATACAAGCGCCAGGCCCGTCTACACTAGGCCTCACTCGCTTCGCTCGTTCGGTGAATTAAACTAGGAGTTCGCCCCGAACTGAGACCTCACGACCCCCTATCTCCCCAACCCCCCTACCGATCCGACTCATCTTCGAACTCATAAATTCTATTGACCTAAACTACGCGCATACCAAAATTCATGAAGATCGGAGCTACGATACTCAAGTTATCGTCGAACAAACATACAAAGATACAAAGTTACAAAGATACAAGCGCCAGGCCCGTCTACACTGGACCTCACTCGCTTCGCTCGTTCGGTCAACTAAACATGATAAACACCCCGTTATTAAGTAATTTTAGTAGCATTTTGATTTATTTGTTAAGGGCTTCCTACACTTGGATAAAATTCCATTAATTCGCACCCAACAAGAGTAACTTGGTATTGCTACGAGGCAATGCAGCCGACATTTTTGGTACCATACTAGGGACTTTTTTATTTGAATTTAATTTAGTACCGTAAATTGGGGATACTTTGTGACAAACTGGAGATACTTTGTGACAAAAAAATCAAAACTATTTTTTTTGTTTGTCAACTTACATCGTAATGAATATTTTGCTTTTTACTGGATGTGTTTAAATTTTCAAAAAAAAAATTGGGGAATCACAAAGTTAGACATACTGTCACAAAATAACCTCACTTTACCCGGTATTTTATATTACCAGTTAGTATACGTAGTATGGGCAGTTTAACTAGTAGGTACATTGAGTAAAATAAATTATATTGACCACCACGTTATTAAATAGTATAGACTTTCTTGTTTTTCTCGAACCACACTACGAAAGTCCTGATCTGTGTGGGTCTAAGAGTTACCACGTAGTCGGGCTCGTTCGGCTCGCCCTCGTTACTGGTGTTTCCACCATCCTCGTCCTTCGGTTGAGTCAGTCTGTATAAGAATTGACAAATAATTGTAATGAAACACAATAATAAAACACTTTATTTACCGGGTTTAATCGAGCTTTCGCCAGCTTTACAGTTGACTTTTCGTTGTCAACCTTGAAAAAATGGTTAATATTGTGTTTTATTATACAAAATCGCGAAAACCTTAGACAAAATAAAATTGACAAATAATTATAATGAAATATAATATTTAACGGGTTTTACTCCCGTTTTCGGAAATCGAATCTGTAATCCATTGCATTGGTTTCCTGGAAGAGATCGCGCATAGGCGATAAGGCCACTCATTGTGCCACTATAGTTTTTAAGTTGATAATATATTTATTTAATGACAAACAGTCCAATTATAGATAGGTAACGCATCTGTCAATTACAAAGAGTCTAAGTATAGATTTTTAAGAATCAATTACATATTTTAATTTTCTATATAAATTCAATGTAATTTGATAAAATGATAAAATAATTATTTAATGTAGGTTTAATCTAATACAAACATAATTAAAATTAATTATTTTTAATTTGTTTTGATGTCTAATTTGTTGTTATTTTTGTTTTTCATACAATAAAGTTTTTTGGTTTTATAATTTTATTTAAATATAAATATGATGGTGTACCTACCTACTTTAAAAAAAATATTGTTAAGCAAAAAATCGAAAAAAAAAGGTGTTAATCAATAAATCATTAATTGCAGTTGGGCCTTTGCCCGACGCCCCGTTCGTTTTTACCTCTTGCGTCTATTCCTGGGCATTCGTCTTTTCTCCTGACTGTCGTCATCTTCATCGGCATCTGGATCGTAGTCGTCATCGTATTTGACGAACCGTCCTTGGACGTTGCGGCGCTTTAACCGAGTTTGCGGGGTCGATTCGTCTTCTATAACAACGATACAAGATTCAGATTCAATCATTTAAATATTTCGTAATTTGTTTCTATTGCTCAATGCAAATAGCTTCACTAGCGACGAGATTTGAACTCGCGACCTGACAACTCTAACACTAGGTGAGACACACCACTATACGGTTGTTATCTCTGATAGCAGTCGTTAGGTCAAGTTACAGGCCTTAGGGCGACCTGACAACTCTAACACTAGGTGAGACACACCACTATACGGTTGTTATCTCTGATAGCAGTCGTTAGGTCAAGTTACAGGCCTTAGGGTGACCTGACAACTCTAACACTAGGTGAGACACACCACTATACGGTTGTTATCTCTAATAGCAGTCGTTAGGTCAAGTTACAGGCCTTAGGGTGACCTGACAACTCTAACACTAGGTGAGACACACCACTATACGGTTGTTATCTCTGATAGCAGTCGTTAGGTCAAGTTAGAGGCCTTAGGGTGACCTGACAACTCTAACACTAGGTGAGACACACCACTATACGAAAAGAAGAAGTAGAAGACCATACCAGAAGACCTTTTGCTATCAAAATCTCTTGCCACATATCGATCCCTTAAAAACGGCATATTATTCTTCTTGCGTCTCCTTCTCTCATATTTGCCGTCCTCTTTCCTCTCGTCTCTGTACGGAATGTTCGGCGACTTGAAGTACATTTCGTATATAGATTTTGTTATACCATCATCTGCGTCATCGTATATGAATTCTTCAACTGAAAAGTTAATAGGTTTTTGATGTGAAACATCTTTAGGCGGGGTTAAACGTGGCGAGGCCGTGGCGATTATACCTTACTAAAGTTTGTATGTATGTATGTGACTTTGTTATTCTAACGCAAAAACTACTAAACCGATTGCGATGATACTTGAAATATAGGTAGCTGGAGACCTGGAATAACACATACAATACTTTTTATCCCGATATTCCCGCGGAAACGGGACTTACGCAGGTGAAACCGCGGGGCGGAACTAGTAATATTATAAATCTGAAAGTTTGATTGTTTGTTTATTCCCTCTTCACGGTCCAAGGGTTCGACTGATTTGGATGAAAATTTGCATAGGGATAATTTAAATGTTTGAGAGTAACATAGGATACTTTTGAACCCGATATTCCCGCGGGAACTGGACTTACGCGGGTAAAACCGCGGGGCGCAGCTAGCTTACAATAAAAGGGTACCATTATCATACCTTCCTTCTTCTTCTTCCCGCCTCTTCTATTCTTCCTCCGCAATCTCTTCTTTAAATTGGAAGAGAAGTCCTCTTCAGACGATCTAACCTCCTCTTCTCTTTCATACAAATCGACTAAATGTTTTAATTTATATTTATTTTTGTTATTCCCTTTCGTTCTATTTTTCTTTTTTATTATATTCTTTGTCGTTTTTCCTACAAAGTCTACGTTTTCTGTTGTTGTTTCTTTCGAATCTATTTTGTCTGTTGTATCGTTAAGTATATCTGATTTCAGTTCATTTAGTTTCTTATTAGTTACGTTTTCTTTGGAAACAGTAGAGTCATTAACATTTCTTTTTAAACGTTGATTATTATCATCAATTTCGATGACTTTAGCTATTTTTATTGGAGAGTCATTGAGTAAATCAATGATGAGGTTGTTTCCACCAAAATCGTCATTGTAATCATTGAATGTAGTGTCATCTAGTGATCTTTTACGTCTATCGTCAGTATGTTTTGCTGATTTAAGGCTATTTTTGGTGGGTATTTTTTTACGTTTTTGCGTTCTTGCGTAGTTTTCCGATTCTTCATAGGAATAGTGATCTGAAAAGTGTCAAATAATATTGTTTTGTAAGTAGCTGTAAGTAATAAGTTATTAGAAATATTTTTAAAGGAAAAATTCGTCTTCAAAACTTGCGTGGCCGAGCGGTATAGGCACTGGAGTATTGATCCAGGGACGCGGGTTCTAATCAAGCCGCAAGTGAATTTTTGAAGATGAATTTTTCCTTTAAAAATATTTCTAGTAAATATGCCTTGAGCAATAAAAACAAATTTACGAAATATTAATAAGTTATTGACCGAACGAGCGAACCATTTCACCTAAAACTTTTAGGTGAAATGTCAAATTATTAAATATTTATGTAGCGAGGGGGGTTACCGGTGAAGGGGGAGGAGGTAGTAAAACTCGGGTTGAGGGACGAAGTAGGTTTAATATCGTAGTGGGCCTACAGGGGTCGTAGGGGAGGCTACGAGCTTTACGTAGATGTCCGGGAAACCGTACGCTCTACGAAAAGGCAACGAATGCAGGCTTCAGGTACTACGTATAGGAAGGTCCAGGGAACCGTACACAACCTTTGCGCAGTACCAAACCCGGTACTGGATTCGATACAATTCGATCGATTTGATTCGATACAAAACAAATTCTTAGCAGACTACTTAAGCAGAGTGCTCGACGCAACGATACCGCGATCCAGAAAATTGCGTTCACCTCACTAACGCCATCTCTTATATTTATTTGGAATTAAAGTTTCTTTGCAATTTCTTAGATGATTGTATTCGCGTGTTCATTCCGTGTGTTGTTCTCATTTGTTTTGTTTATGATTATTATTTATTTATGTTACATACTCCCCCTCTGTCCGTGAAGGCGTCCCGACGAACAGGACAGTAAAAAAAGGAGGGTATGGTTAGTGTTGTTTGGACTCTCACTCGTTCCCCTTGCATAATGTGCTCCAAATAAGCGTCTAGGTACTTTCTATACATAGAAATGTTCGCTATTTGCTTGGTCTCATGAATGAAGACGGTTGTGTCTTCGTGGAATTGGATTTATCTACAATTCTCGTGGATCGTCGCCGTGCCGTCGACAGTCGCGATTGCTGCGGATTACCCTCCCGAGCTCTACAGGTGTGGCACACGACCCTGTTTGCTGTTGGTAAGGGCTTTCGTATCGTCGCAGGCGTTGCTGTGGCCGCCGATATAGGCGTCCTCGTCTCTGTACTGACTGGGTGGATGGGAATCTCCTTCCGCTCCCCCTGCACGAAACTACTCCAGAACTGAGATAATAAAACTGTGGAGATAAAGCCTGTACCCTTGTCGTCCCGCGCATCGTGCTGCACCGTCAGCGCGCGGTTGGTTGCAGACTCTACGGCTGCTGTGATCAATCTTACTATCTGTTGCAGCTGCTGCTCCGACGTCATCATCACGTTGATCTCTCGTCGACACTACGGTGACTCTCCCGTCAACTCTAGGTTGGCTCTACCGTCAACTCTAGGTTGGCTCTACCGTCGACTCTAGGTTGGCTCTACCGTCGATACTACCTCGACTCTACCACCATCGATTCTACCGTCGACTCTAGGTTGGCTCTACCGTCGATACTACCTCGACTCTACTGTTGACTCTACCTCGGCTCTACTGTCGACTCTACTTCGGCTCTACCGTCGACTCTACCTCGACTCTGGGTTGGCTCTACCGGTGGCTCCTCCGACGACTCTTGTTGTTTTATTGTCTCCGGGCTCCATGGATTCGGGACCGACGACGTTGGGCGCCAGTGTAGCGAGGGGTTACCGGTGCGGGGGGAGGAGGTAGAGAAACTGCGGTTGAGGGACGAAGGGGGTTTATTGTCGTAGATTGGTTACAGGGGTCGTAGGGGTGGCTACAAGCTTCTCGTAGATGTCCGGCAAACCGTACGCTCTACGTGAAGGGAACAAATGCAGGCTACAGGTACTACGTATAGGAAGGTCCAGGGAACCGTACACAACATATGCGCAGTACCAAAGCCAGTAGTGTACCCCTGTAACCCCTCTACGCAAATAAACTCCCTTCGTCCCTCAACCGTAGTTTCACTACCTCCTCCCCCTCACCGGTAACCCCCCTTCGCAACACTGGCGCCCAACGTGGTTGGTCCCGAATCCTCGGAGCCCGGAGACAATAAAACAACAAGAGTCGTCGGAGGAGCCACCGGTAGAGCCAACCCAGAGTCGAGGTAGAGTCGATGGTAGAGCCGAAGTAGAGTCGACAGTAGAGCCGAAGTAGAGTCGACAGTAGAGCCGAGGTAGAGTCAACAGTAGAGTTGACAGTAGAGTCGACGGTAGAGTCGACGGGAGAACCAGCAGCTTACATCCTGGAGGCCAAAACCTCTCCAAAAGGACCTCGACTACGCGTCAGGAAGCCGAAGAATCTACTGGAAAGACAATCTGGTAGTAAGCCTTCACGTAAACAAAAGCCGAAGGAGAGTAAAATGGCTAACGTCACGATGTCCGCAGAACAATTCGAGGAGTTGGTGTCATCCATCACGGCAGCAGCTCCACGTTGCCCCACGTTGGGCGCCAGTGTAGCGCGGGGAGTTCCCGGTGAGGGGGGAGGAGGTAGTGAAACTACGGTTGAGGGACGAAGGGGGTTTATTTTCTTAGAGGGTCTACAATGGGTCGTAGCGTGGCTACGAGCTTCTCGTAGATGTCCGGGAAACCGTACGCTCTACGAGAAGGCAACGAATGCAGGCTACAGGTACTACGTATAGGAAGGTCCAGGAAACCGTACACAACATATACGCAGTACCAAAGCCAGTAGTGGATTCGATACAATTCGATCGATTCGATTCGATCTGATCGATCTATTTGATTCGATACAAAACAAAATCTTAGCAGACTACTTAAGCAGAGTGCTCGACGCAACGATACCGCGATCCAGAAAACTGCATTCACCTCACTAGCGCCATCTCTTATAATTATTCGGAACTAAAGTTTCCTTGCAATTTCTTAGATGATTGTATTCGCGTGTTCATTCTGTGTGTTGTTCTCATTTGTTTTGTTATGATTATTATTTATTTATGTTACATACTCCCCCTCTGTCCGTGAAGGCGTCCCGACGAACAGGACAGTAAAAAAGGAGGGCATGGTTCGCTATGTGCTTGGTCTCATGAATGAAGACGGTTGTGTCTTCGTGGAATTGGGTTTATCTACAATTCTCGTGGATCGTCGCCGTGCCGTCGACAGTCGCGATTGCTGCGGATAACCCTCCCGAGCTCTACAGGTGTGGCACACGACCCTGTTTGCTGTTGGTAAGGGCTTTCGTATCGTCGCAGGCGTTGCTGTGGCCGCCGATATAGGCGCCCTCGTCTCTGTACTGACTGGGTGGATGGGAATCTCCTTCCGCTCCCCCTGCACGAAACTACTTCAGAACTGCGATGATAAAGCAAACCTCGATATCCTTATTGCGGAGGCACTTGCAGACTCCGATGAGTAGAAAGCAATTTTGGTGTGTACTGCGGAGATAAAATTTACACCCTTGTCGTTGCGCGCATCATCTGCATCAGTGGCGCGGTTAGTTACAAATTCTCCGGCTTTTGTGATCAATCCTACTATCTCTTGTATGTAGCAGCTGCTTGACGTCATCATTACGTTGGTCATGAATGTCACTAATTTGACTATACTATGACTCTCCCGTCAACTCTACTTTGACTCTCCTGTCAACTCTACTTTGACTCTACCGTCGATACTACGTCAACTCTACTGTTGACTCTACCTCGGCTCTACTTCGGCTCTACCGTCGACTCTACCTCGACTCTGGGTTGGCTCGACCGGTGGCTCCTCCGACGACTCTTGTTGTTTTATTGTCTCCGGGCTCCGAGGATTCCGGACCGACGACGTTGGGCGCCAGTGTAGCGAGGGGTTACCGGTGCGGGGGGAGGAGGTAGTGAAACTACGGTTGAGGGACGAAGGGGGTTTATTGTCGTAGATTGGTTACAGGGGTCGTAGGGGTGGCTACAAGCTTCTCGTAGATGTCCGGCAAACCGTACGCTCTACGTGAAGGGAACAAATGCAGGCTACAGGTACTACGTATAGGAAGGTCCAGGGAACCGTACACAACATATGCGCAGTACCAAAGCCAGTAGTGGATTCGATCTGATCGATCTATTTGATTCGATACAAAACAAAATCTTAGCAGACTACTTAAGCAAAGTGCTCGACGCAACGATACCGCGATCCAGTAAACTGCATTCACCTCACTAGCGCCATCTCTTATAATTATGCGGAACTAAAGTTTCTTTGCAATTTCTTAGATGATTGTATTCGCGTGTTCATTCCGTGTGTTTGTCTCATTTGTTTTGTTATGATTATTATTTATTTATGTTACATACTCCCCCTCTGTCCGTGAAGGCGTCCCGACGAACAGGACAGTAAAAAAAGGAGGGTATGGTTGGTGTTGTTTGGATTCTCACTCGCTCCCCTTGCACGATGTGCTCCAAATAAGCGTATAGGTACTTTCTATCCATATTAGTGTTCGCTATTTGATTGGTCTCATGAAGACGGTTGTGTCTTCGTGGAATAAGGTTTATAACTACAGTTCTCGTGGAGCGTCGTCGCCGTGCCGTCGACGGTCGCGATTGCTGCGGATAACCCTCCCGAGCTCTACAGGTGTGGCACACGACCCTGTTTGCTGTTGGTAAGGGCATTCGTATCGTCGCAAGCGTTGCTGTTGCCGCCGATATAGGCGTCCTCGTTTCTGTACTGACTGGGTGGATGGGAATCTCCTCCCGCTCCCCCTGCATGAAACTACTCCTTATAACGGGTTGAGGTATCTGTTTAATAAAAATCAGGTTTGACTACTACAAAATATAATCTTATCAAATGTATACATACGGTGTCCGGACTTAGGCACATTCACCCAACTATCCGAACTTAGGTGCACCTACCCCACAACGAACAATACTTAATGTTAATTATATGATTAACCAAATAAAATATGTAATATAAGGTATGATTAACTAAATAAGTAAGACTATAACTAATTGGTTGAGCGCCAGGAGGATTTTTGCGTGGAACCCTTCCAAAACCGAGCCACGGCAAGCTTTCGCTTGGGTATTTCCGAGGGAATGAATAAAGGGCGTGGCCGCAAGCTAAAACAAGGTTACAAATTGTGGTTATCACGTCACAAGATCTTGTTCTCAGCGCTGTATTGTTATTAAATATGTTCAACTCACCCCTTTCCGCACGAACACACACTTTGAATTGCTCAATGTATCAATGTTACTATAATTAGCAAAAAATTCACTAAAAGGAGGAGAATGGCGGTAATCGTCGATCACACAACGTTCGACACAGTTGACCGCTCGACCTTTAGTGCCTATCCTCTCGTTTGCCAATTTCTAATTATTAATTTTTTTTTTTATTTTAATGTCGGTAGATACCGACTACTTATTTAACTTACTTACGATTTAATTTATTGCCCTCTTATAATAGTTGGGACACTAAAATTTCCTACAAAAAGGATGTCTTGAGTTGTGGATTGAACTCCGTACCGCGGGCATTGCAATCACGGGTGCCTACCACTGGGCCATCAATGATTACTTTAAATGCTCGAATTTGTCTTATCCTAACAACGCAGTCGTGATTTCACATAACATGCCCTCACCTACCGAAAGAAATAAAATGTCATGCATTTTATTTCTTTTAAGACGTCCACAATGGCTTTAAATCTTTGGCATGCCACATGCCTATGCGTTTACCGTACGCATTGTTGAGAAGGAAGACATTATCAGACACTTTTTCCACGATGATGGCCTTTTCAAATTTGGGTGCAAGTTTGACCATGAATTTTGCGCCTGCGTTGGAAAGGAATTTTGTCCTTCTCCACACTACGTCTCCTACCATAAATATTGCTACCCTACGATGTACGTTGTAGTACTTAGTACTTTTATTATGTGCCACTTTAAGCTTGGACTGTACGTCTTTGTAAAGCTCGTGTCTGATTTTAAGTTCAGAAAGGTAGATGTTTGTGTCGATAATTAGGGATTCCGTGTCTATTGTTTTACTAATTGTCTCCTTATTACGGGATTGCGGAGGAATAGACGTTTCGCGCCCAAAAAATAAATATGCCGGAGTATAACCGGTGACTTCGTGAACCGAGGTCCTAATGGCATGTGCAAATTCCTGCAAATATTTGTCCCATTCGTTGTGTTTTTTTGTGGCGATATAAGCTGCTATCATTGTACCTATTACTCGGTTTACGCGCTCGGTAGGGTTGCTTTGCGGATGGTAGTTTGGTGTGAACCAGATTTGGCTATTATATTTCATGATAAGATCCCTAAAGCTTTGCGAATTAAATTGTTTCCCGTTGTCTGAAATAACGGCTTCAGGTATGCCGAAAAGTAGAAACTGTTTCTCCAAATTGTCGCATATCTTATCTGCTTTCCCTGTTCGTAACGGAAACAAAAGTACTAATTTGCTAAAAAGACACGTTATTACTAATAGCATGGTGTTGCCCAATTTGCTTTTCGGAAACGGACCCATTAGATCTAGGGAGATAATCTGCCATGGCCGCACTACCTTTCTATGATCCCCCATGTGACCGAACGGGAGATGTTGCGATACTTTCACTTTGGCACAGATTTCACATTTACCTACGTAATGTTTTACGTCGGTTAGCATATTCGGCCAATAGTAAAATTGTTTGACTCTAAAAATGGTTTTCCGAACTCCCATATGGCCCGATGTTACTCTATCATGGCACAGTTTCATTACATCTGTCCTAAGCGATTCCGGAACAAACAACTTCCAGTCAAATGCCTTGTTTGGATATTGTTTTAAGCTAACTTTCTTGTACAACATGCCATTCTTCACTATCCACCCGGGATCATTGCCTTCTAGAACCTGCGCTGTCTTTGTTTTGTACCAATCATTTTTATGTCTATCGGATATCGTTATTCCGCTACTAGCATCTAAAGCTTCGACCGCCCTCGACAAGGCATCAGGTACCACGTTAGATTTTCCCGGCCTGTGAACTATATCGAAGCTAAATTGCTGAAGCTTCATGGCCCACCTGGCTAATCTGCCATGAGGGTCTTTCATTTTGTGCAACATCTGTAGTGCGCTGTGATCCGTGATCACCGTAAAGTGGGACCCATCTATATATGGCCTAAACTTGTCTATAGCATGTACAATACTCAGAAGCTCCCTCTCCGATGTAGAATACGACTGTTCCCTTTCATTAAGCTTCCTACTTAAATAGGCTATTGGCTGTTCTGCGTCATTGATTTTCTGACAAAGGACAGCTCCAATTCCTTTACATGATGCGTCGCACTGTATGATAAACGGTTTACTGAAATCGGGACAGGAAATAACTGGAGTAGATGTTAACAAGGTTTTAAGTTTTAGAAATGCCTTTTCGGCTTGGTCTGTCCAGCTAAACTTTTTAATCTTCCTACCTTTTGTTAAATCGTGCAACGGTGCAGCAACAACTGAAAAATCTTTGACGAATCTACGGTACCAACTAGCTATACCTATGAATCTCTTTAGTTCTGTAATGTTTTTTGGTCGGGGAAAATCCAAAATGGCCGAAACTTTATCCGGATCAGTACGTAAGCCCTCTTTGTCGACAATATAACCTAGAAAACGCATACTGGGCCTGGCAAATTTGCATTTTTCGACGTTTATAGTGAGACCTGCGTCTCTCAATATATCGGCAACTTGTTTCAAGATTTTAACATGTTTCTCAAAGGTGTCCGAAACGAGAACAATATCGTCCTGGTAAGCCCATACGTTGCCCTCTAATGCATGGAACAAGATGTCCATCAGTCTCTGTAAAGTTTGTGAGGCATTGACAAGTCCAAATGGCATAACCTTGAAGTGAAATAAGCCTCTACCAGGCACAGCAAACGCTGTCTTTTCTTTGCTGGTTTCCGTTAGCTCTAATTGCCAAAAGGCTGATTTTAGGTCTAAAGTTGTTAGATACCTCGCGTTTCTTAAGTTATCCAAAATTGTCGATACCTTGGGTAGGGGGTACGTGTCCCTTTTTGTGACTTTATTGAGCTGTCTACTATCTAGGCATAGCCGATTTGTGCCATTGGCCTTCTTAACAAGCACTACCGGAGAGCACCATGAACTAAAAGATGGTTCAACTACGTCCTTAGACAGCATATCATCTAATTCACGTTCTATTTCTTTTTTTATTACCGGTGAAAAATCATATTGCTTACGATACACCGATTTGCTAACACCCGTGTCAATGTTATGCTTGATAATTTTAGTTCTACCTAGCCCCTGTCCTATTTGATTCTCAATTTCCTTAATTACTTCCTTTAATTTCATTTGTTCAGTCTCCTTTAAGTTGTCCTTGCCTATTATCGCCACTGAGTTTTCAAAAATTACATTAACATTATCTTCGATAGCGTTGCCTTTAAATTTAAACTTTATGTTGAACGCGTCGAAGAAATCTTGCCCTAATATTATTCCTTGTGACAAATCTTTCATTACTAAAAGCGGTATGACCTGGAAGTTGTTATTAAAATATACCGGCGCATCCATCACTTCCGATATTGAATGCCCTGTACCATCTGCCGTAGTAACACGCATAGACTTGAGGTGCTGTGTTTTTACACCTACGCTTTGTAAAATTTTAGAGAAATTTTGACTGACTACCGAGCGTGTCGCTCCTGAGTCTAGTAAGCCACTAAACATCTTGCCCAAAATGTTAATGTGTACGTATGACCTATTATCTAATTCCTTACGAAATGTTAATGGCGATAATGAATGTTTTGTCATAAATTTGCCCACGAACTTAAGCCATTGCTGCCACTCTTTATTGTGACTGTGTATGTCCTGGGGAGCGCTCACATGGCGGGATTTTGACGCTCCCCTGCCGCGTTTCCCTTACACGGACAGTCCTTGGAGGTAACCCCAAAGCGGCCGCATTTATAACAAAATAAGCGCTGTTTGGGCAGCGAACATGACCGAAACAAATGTCCAGATTCCCGACAGTTCCAACACCTCATTTTGGGGGTGTTACTTGTGTTGGGGCTTGTTACTACATTTACGTTTTCGGTATTATTGCTTTCCTCGTTTGACTTGTAAGCTAAATCAGGTTCAATGGAATTAACTAATGGATCGGGCTCCTTAAACCTATCACAATTTATTTTTGTTCTCTCAATTACTCTGAGGACGCTAATGAGATCCGATATGGATGTGAATACGTCACGGCAAACGGCCCTTTGATAATAGGGTTGTAGATTTTTCGTTATTATCGTGATTTTTTCGTATTCATTAATTTTATTCGGTAATCTATTAAATAAGTTCTGCATGACTGAGATGAAAATAAGCACCGACTCATTATGTCCCTGTGTTCTAGATTTAGCCTCTGATAATAGTTCCTCTTGATAAAATGGGGACTGAAAAGTACGCTTTAATAATAATACTAGTTCATGCCAATCGCTGGCATATTCCCTATTCGCCCTAAACCAGATCAATGCATCACCTTTGAAGAAGTCGATTGCATGTCTAAATAGGTCGTCGTCGTTCGCGTTTCTAGCCTCCCTCAACTCATTTACGCGTTCAATGAATGCATTGACACTATAATTGCTGTCCCCTGAAAATTGCACACCCCACTGACTAATTGGCACTAGTTTGTGTTTACGTGTTTGGTGTTCGTGAACAGCTGTAGAATTAAATACATCCGCGTTGGTTAACCTATCATGAAATGCGTGAATTTCAAGGTCGTCCTGCGCAAAACTTACGCGCCTTTGTTCCAGATTGCGTTTTGGAACGTTTTCTACGGATGTTTTAATTTCACTTGTGACTGTAGATGATGATGGCTTGTTCGCATTCATGACTAGCTTATTGTCAATTTCTTTTAATATTTTCTTACAATCCTCCTCACCTAAAGATCTTTCTAAAGCCTCCTTCATGTCGGGAGTGATTTCCTCGTCGTCCACAATATCATCCTTATCCTCTAAATCCTTCAATAAGATGATTGCCTTATCTTTTAGTGCCTGCTGTTTTTCTATATCTATTAGTTCAGTTGCCTGAATGAACCTAAGCCTATTCACTACATGGGCTAACCGGGTAACTAGACGCTTGTATAGGTGTTTGTCCGGTTTTTCATTTAGCTCAGAGATGTATCTCACAATATTGTCTATTTTACCCTCGCAGATTTGCAATTCTTTTTCAGGACGTTCTATACAATCTACGGTAGGTTTGATTTCGTAAGACACCTGTTGAGTACTCTCCACGTACAACATTTTACTCAGGACCAGCTTCAAAGCAGAAACAAGACCTGGCTGCATGTACCCACGACACGCGAGCTCGAATTCCAACTCATCCTTCAATAAGAATTGAGGATCCATTTTTTTTTTTTTTTTTTTTTTGTAGGTATGCTATCGGGAATCAAAAGTAATCGTGGTCGTGCGTAATGGGGTGATAACTGAACCAAAGTGTTACAATTTCAATAACCAAACACAGTATCACAACAAAGAAAACAGTAACATCAGAGCACAACCAACAAAATATCTTAAAGCTACATCAACCATTAATATAAGCAAAGGTTACGTCAACCTGCCTCACCCTTTTTTAACGTTGGGCGTCATTTATAACGGGTTGAGGTATCTGTTTAATAAAAATCAGGTTTGACTACTACAAAATATAATCTTATCAAATGTATACATACGGTGTCCGGACTTAGGCACATTCACCCAACTATCCGAACTTAGGTGCACCTACCCCACAACGAACAATACTTAATGTTAATTATATGATTAACCAAATAAAATATGTAATATAAGGTATGATTAACTAAATAAGTAAGACTATAACTAATTGGTTGAGCGCCAGGAGGATTTTTGCGTGGAACCCTTCCAAAACCGAGCCACGGCAAGCTTTCGCTTGGGTATTTCCGAGGGAATGAATAAAGGGCGTGGCCGCAAGCTAAAACAAGGTTACAAATTGTGGTTATCACGTCACAAGATCTTGTTCTCAGCGCTGTATTGTTATTAAATATGTTCAACTCACCCCTTTCCGCACGAACACACACTTTGAATTGCTCAATGTATCAATGTTACTATAATTAGCAAAAAATTCACTAAAAGGAGGAGAATGGCGGTAATCGTCGATCACACAACGTTCGACACAGTTGACCGCTCGACCTTTAGTGCCTATCCTCTCGTTTGCCAATTTCTAATTATTAATTTTTTTTTTTATTTTAATGTCGGTAGATACCGACTACTTATTTAACTTACTTACGATTTAATTTATTGCCCTCTTATAATAGTTGGGACACTAAAATTTCCTACAAAAAGGATGTCTTGAGTTGTGGATTGAACTCCGTACCGCGGGCATTGCAATCACGGGTGCCTACCACTGGGCCATCAATGATTACTTTAAATGCTCGAATTTGTCTTATCCTAACAACGCAGTCGTGATTTCACATAACATCCTGAACTGCGATGATAAAGCAAAGCTCGATATCCTTATTGCGGAGGCACTTGCAGACTCCGATGAGTTGAAAACATCTTCAAAATATTCTGTGGAGAAAAAGTCTGCACCCTTCTCGTCGCGCGCATCGTGCTGCACCGGCAGCGCGCGGTTATTTACAGACTCTACGGCTGCTGTGATTAATCTAACTATCTGTTGCAGCTGCTGCTCCGACGTCATAATCACCTTGATCATGAATGTCACTAATTTGACTATACTATGACTCTCCCGTCAACTCTACTTTGACTCTCCCGTCAACTCTACTTTGACTCTCCCGTCAACTCTACTTTGACTCTACCGTCGACTCTAGGTTGGCTCTACCGTCGATACTACGTCAACTACTGTTGACTCTACCTCGGCTCTACTTCGGCTCTACCGTCGACTCTACCTCGGCTCTGCTTCGGCTCTACCGTCGACTCTACCTCGGCTCTGGGTTGGCTCTACCGGTGGCTCCTCCGACGATTCTTGTTGTTTCTTGTCTCCGGGCTCCGTGGATTCGGGACCGCCCCACGTTGGGCGCCAGTGTAGCGAGGGGGGTTACCGGTGAGGGGGGAGGAGGTAGTGAAACTCCGGTTGAGGGACGAAGGGGGTTTATTGTCGTAGAGGGGCTACAGGGGTCGTAGGGGAGGCTACGAGCTTCTCGTAGATGTCCGGGAAACCGTACGCTCTACGAGAAGGCAACGAATGCAGGCTACAGGTACTACGTATAGGAAGGTCCAGGGAACCGTAAACAACCTATGCGCTGTACCAAACCCGGTACTGGATTCGATCTGATCGATCTATTTGATTTGATACAAAACAAAATCTTAGCAGACTACTTAAGCAGAGTGCTCGACGCAACGATACCGCGATCCAGAAAACTGCATTCACCTCACTAGCGCCATCTCTTATAATTATTCGGAACTAAAGTTTCTTTGCAATTTCTTAGATGATTGTATTCGCGTGTTCATTCTGTGTGTTGTTCTCATTTGTTTTGTTATGATTATTATTTATTTATGTTACATACTCCCCCTCTGTCCGTGAAGGCGTCCCGACGAACAGGACAGTAAAAAAGGAGGACATGGTTCGCTATGTGCTTGGTCTCATGAATGAAGACGGTTGTGTCTTCGTGGAATTGGGTTTATCTACAATTCTCGTGGATCGTCGCCGTGCCGTCGACAGTCGCGATTGCTGCGGATTACCCTCCCGAGCTCTACAGGTGTGGCACACGACCCTGTTTGCTGTTGGTAAGGGCTTTCGTATCGTCGCAGGCGTTGCTGTGGCCGCCGATTTAGGCGTCCTCGTCTCTGTACTGACTGGGTGCATGGGAATCTCCTCCCTCTCCCCCTGCACGAAACTACTCCAGAACCTCGATATCCTTATTGCGGAGGCACTTGCAGACTCCGATGAGTAGGAAGCAATTTTGGTGTGTACTGCGGAGATAAAATTTACACCCTTGTCGTCGCGCGCATCATCTGCATCAGTGGCGCGGTTAGTTACAAATTCTCCGGCTTTTGTGATCAATCCTACTATCTCGTGTATGTAGCAGCTGCTTGACGTCATCATTACATTGGTCATGAATGTCACTAATTTGACTATACTATGACTCTCCCGTCAACTCTACTTTGACTCTCCCGTCAACTCTACTTTGACTCTCCCGTTAACTCTACTTTGACTCTTCCGTCAACTCTACTTTGACTCCCCCATCAACTCTACTTTGACTCTACCGTCGACTCTAGGTTGGCTCTACCGTCGATACTACGTCAACTCTACTGTTGACTCTACCTCGGCTCTACTTAGGCTCTACCGTCGACTCTGGGTTGGCTCAACCGGTGGCTCCTCCGACGACTCTTGTTGTTTCTTGTCTCCGGGCTCCGTGGATTCGGGACCGACGACGTTGGGCGCCAGTGTAGCGCGGGGAGTTCCCGGTGAGGGGGGAGGAGGTAGAGAAACTACGGTTGAGGGACGAATGGGGTTTATTTTCGTAGAGGGTCTACAGGGGTCGTAGGGTCGCTACGAGCTTCTCGTAGATGTCCGGGAAACCGTACGCTCTACGAAAAGGCAACGAATGCAGGCTTTAGGTACTACGTATAGGAAGGTCCAGGGAACCGTACACAACCTATGCGCAGTACCAAACCCGGTACTGGATTCGATCTGATCGATCTATTTGATTCGATACAAAACAAAATCTTAGCAGACTACTTAAGCAAAGTGCTCGACGCAACGATACCGCGATCCAGAAAACTGCATTCACCTCAGTAGCGCCATCTCTTATAATTATGCGGAACTAAAGTTTCTTTGCAATTTCTTAGGTGATTGTATTCGCGTGTTCATTCCGTGTGTTTGTCTCATTTGTTTTGTTATGATTATTATTTATTTATGTTACATACTACTAGGTTTGGTACTGCGCATAGGTTGTGTACGGTTCCCTGGACCTTCCTATACGTAGTACCGGTAGCCTGCATTCGTTGCCTTCTCGTAGAGCGTACGGTTTCCCGGACATCTACGAGAAGCTCGTAGCCACCCCTACGACCCCTGTAGACCCTCTACGAAAATAAACCCCCCTTCATCCCTCAATCCGAGTTCTCCTACCTCCTCCCCCTCACCGGTAACCCCCCTCGCTACACTGGCTGCCCAACGTCGTCGGACCCGAATCCACGAAACCCTGAACAAGAGTTGTCGGAGGAGTCACCGGTAGAGTCGATGGTAGAGCCGAGGTAGTATCGACGGTAGAGTTGACGGGAGAGTCAAAGTAGAGTTGACGGGAGAGTCATAATAGAGTCAACCTAATGACATTCATGATCAACGTGATGATAACGTCGGAGCAGCAGCTGCAACAGATAGTAAGATTGATCACAGCAGCCGTAGAATCTGTAACCAACCGCGCGCTACCGGTGCAGCACGATGCGCGCGAAGACAAGGGTGCAGACTTTATCTCCACAGAATATTTTGAAGATGTTTTCAACTCATCGGAGTCTGCAAGTGCCTTCGCAATAAGAATATCGAGGTTTGGTTTATCATCGCAGTTCTGGAGTTTCGTGCAGGGGGAGCGGGAGGAGATTCCCATCCACCCAGTCAGTACAGAAACGAGGACGCCTATATCGGCGGCAACAGCAACGCTTGCGACGATACGAATGCCTTTACCTACAGCAAACAGGGTCATGTGCCACACCTGTAGAGCTCGGGAGGGTTATCCGCAGCAATCGCGCCTGTCCACGGCATGGCGACGACGCTTCACGAGAACTGTAGATATAAACCCCATTCCACGAAAACACAACCGTCTTTATGAGACCAAGCAAATAGCGAACACTACTATTGATAGAAAGTACCTTGACGCTTGTTTGCAGCAAGGGGAGCGAGTGAGAGTCCAAACAAAACCAACCATACCCTCCTTTTTTTTACTGTCCTGTTCGTCGGGACGCCTTCACGGACAGAGGGGGAGTATGTAACATAAATATATAATAATCATAACAAAACAAATGAGAACAACACACGGAATGAACACGCGAATACAATCATCTAAGAAATTGCAAAGAAACTTTAGTTCCGAATAATTATAAGAGATGGCGCTAGTGAGGTGAATGCAGTTTTCTGGATCGCGGTATCGTTGCGTCGAGCACTCTGCTTAAGTAGTCTGCTAAGATTTTGTTTTGTATCTAATCAAATCGATCGATCAGATCGAATCCACTACTGGCTTTGGTACTGCGTATAAAATATGTTGTGTACGGTTCCCTGGACCTTCCTATACGTCGTACCTGTAGCCTGCATTCGTTGCCTTCTCGTAGAGCGTACGGTTTCCCGGACATCTACGAGAAGCTCGTAGCCACCCCTACGACCCCTGTAACCCCTCTACGACAATAAACCCCCTTCGTCCCACAAACGTAGTTTCTCTACCTCCTCCCCCCGCACCGGTAACCCCTCGCTACACTGGCGCCCAACGTGGGGCGCCAGTGTAGCGCGGGGGGTTACTTTCTTTGCATCTTAGATGATTGGAATTGGATTCGGAACTACAGTTTCTTTGCATCTTAGATGATTGTATTCGCTTGTTCATTCTGTTTTGTTATGATTATTGTTTATTTATGTTACATACTCCCCCTCTGTCCGTGAAGGCGTCCCGACGAACAGGACAGTAAAAAAAGGAGGGTATGGTTGGTGTTGTTTGGATTCTCACTCGCTCCCCTTGCATGATATGCTGCAAACAAGCGTCAGGGTACTTTCTATCAATAGTAGTGTTCGCTATTTGCTTGGTCTCATAAAGACGGTTGTGTTTTCGTGGAATGGGGTTTATATCTACAGTTCTCGTGAAGCGTCGTCGCCATGCCGTGGACAGGCGCGATTGCTGCGGATAACCCTCCCGAGCTCTACAGGTGTGGCACATGACCCTGTTTGCTGTAGGTAAAGGCATTCGTATCGTCGCAAGCGTTGCTGTTGCCGCCGATATAGGCGTCCTCGTTTCTGTACTGACTGGGTGGATGGGAATCTCCTCCCGCTCCCCCTGCACGAAACTCCAGAACTGCGATGATAAACCAAACCTCGATATTCTTATTGCGGAGGCACTTGCAGACTCCGATGAGTTGAAAACATCTTCAAAATATTCTGTGGAGATAAAGTCTGCACCCTTGTCGTCCCGCGCATCGTGCTGCACCGTCAGCGCGCGGTTGGTTGCAGACTCTACGGCTGCTGTGATCAATCTTACTATCTGTTGCAGCTGCTGCTCCGACGTCATCATCACGTTGATCATGAATTCATTAATTCGACTCTCTCGTCGACACTACGGTGACTCTCCCGTTGACTCTATGCCGGCTCTATCGACTCAATGGTGACTCTACCGTCGATACTACCGAGACTCTACCGTTGACTCTAGGTTGGCTCTACCGTCGAATACTACTTCGGCTTTACCGTCGACTCTACCTCGACTCTGGGTTGGCTCTACCGGTGGCTCCTCCGACGACTCTTGTTGTTTTATTGTCTCCGGGCTCCGAGGATTCGGGACCGACGACGTTGGGCACCAGTGTAGCGAGGGGGGTTTACCGGTGAAGGGGGAGGAGGTAGTAAAACTCGGGTTGAGGGACGAAGTAGGTTTAATATCGTAGAGGGCCTACAGGGGTCGTAGGGGAGGCTACGAGCTTTACGTAGATGTCCGGGAAACCGTACGCTCTACGAAAAGGCAACGAATGCAGGCTTCAGGTACTACGTATAGGAAGGTCCAGGGAACCGTACACAACCTATGCGCAGTAGCAAACCCGGTACTGGATTCGATACAAATGATCGATTTGATTCGATCTGATCGATCTATTTGATTCGATACAAAACAAAATCTTAGCAGACTACTTAAGCAGAGTGCTCGACGCAACGATACCGCGATCCAGAAAATTGCGTTCACCTCACTAGCGCCATCTCTTATAATTATTCGGAACTAAAGTTTCTTTGCAATTCCTTAGATGATTGTATTCGCTTGCTCATTCCGTGTGTTGTTCTCATTTGTTTTGTTATGATTATTATTTATTTATGTTACATACTCCCCCTCTGTCCGTGAAGGCGTCCCGACGAACAGGACAGTAAAAAAAGGAGGGTATGGTTGGTGTTGTTTGGATTCTCACTCGCTCCCCTTGCACGATGTGCTCCAAATAAGCGTATAGGTACTTTCTATCCATATTAGTGTTCGCTATTTGATTAGTCTCATGAAGACGGTTGTGTCTTCGTGGAATAAGGTTTATAACTACAGTTCTCGTGGAGCGTCGTCGCCGTGCCGTCGACGGTCGCGATTGCTGCGGATAACCCTCCCGAGCTCTACAGGTGTGGCACACGACCCTGTTTGCTGTTGGTAAGGGCATTCGTATCGTCGCAAGCGTTGCTGTTGCCGCCGATATAGGCGTCCTCTATTCTGTACTGACTGGGTGGATGGGAATCTCCTCCCGCTCCCCCTGCATGAAACTACTCCAGAACTGCGATGATAAAGCAAAGCTCGATACGGCTCCGTGGCTCCGAACGCAGGCGTTGCTGTGGCCGCCGATTTAGGCGTCCTCGTCTCTGTACTGACTGGGTGCATGGGAATCTCCTCCCTCTCCCCCTGCACGAAACTACTCCAGAACCTCGATATCCTTATTGCGGAGGCACTTGCAGACTCCGATGAGTAGGAAGCAATTTTGGTGTGTACTGCGGAGATAAAATTTACACCCTTGTCGTCGCGCGCATCATCTGCATCAGTGGCGCGGTTAGTTACAAATTCTCCGGCTTTTGTGATCAATCCTACTATCTCGTGTATGTAGCAGCTGCTTGACGTCATCATTACATTGGTCATGAATGTCACTAATTTGACTATACTATGACTCTCCCGTTAACTCTACTTTGACTCTCCCGTCAACTCTACTTTGACTCTCCCGTCAACTCTACTTTGACTCTCCCATCAACTCTACTATCGACTCTACCGTCGACTCCACTGTCGACTCTACTTCGGCTCTACTGTCGACTCTACTTCGGCTCTACCGTCGACTCCTCCGATGACTCTTGTTCAGGGTTTCGTGGATTCGGGTCCGACGACGTTGAGCTGCCAGTGTAGCGAAGGGGAGTTCCCGGTGAGGGGGGAGGAGATAGAGAAACTACGGTTGAGGGACGAAGGGAGATTATTTGCGTAGAGGGTCTACAGGGGTCGTAGGGATGGCTACGAGCTTCTCGTAGATGTCCGAGAAACCGTACGCTCTACGAGGAGGAAACGAATGTAGGCTACAGGTACTACGTATAGGAAGGTCCAGGGAACCGTACACAACATATACGCAGTACCAAAGCCAGTAGTGGATTCGATCTGATCGATCTATTTGATTCGAGAGGCAACGAATGCAGGCTACAGGTACTACGTATAGGAAGGTCCAGGGAACCGTACACAACATATACGCAGTACCAAAGCCAGTAGTGGATTCGATCTGATCGATCTATTTGATTCGATACAAAACAAATTCTTAGCAGACTACTTAAGCAGAGTGCTCGACGCAACGATACCGCGATCCAGAAAATTGCGTTCACCTCACTAGCGCCATCTCTTATATTTATTTGGAACTAAAGTTTCTTTGCAATTCCTTAGATGATTGTATTCGCTTGCTTATTCCGTGTGTTGTTGTTCTCATTTGTTTTGTTATGATTATTATTTATTTATGTTACATTTATTATTATCTGGAAATATACACCACAATCTATCAAATCAGATCAAACCAAAATATTTTTATTCTAATTTTTTCTATGGCGATTTTGCATAATAAAACATTTTATTGAACCCGGTATCAATCGCGTCAGTCAACCCTAAAAAAGCCACCTAGTAAAGTTGGCGAAAGCTCGGTCGTTAAAAAATAATGAATAAAACGCGATTAATCCCGGTAAATAAAATGTTTTATTATTTTTATTCTTTTAAATATTATTAGATACTTTTTAGAAACGTTAAATAAACTATCGTGTCATCGGAGCGCGACCTCCAATGAGAAGAAGACACAAGAAACTCATGGGGTTATTTTTTGTTGCAATGATTTTGTGATTCACACAGCATATTTAGTGCTATAGTGGACCTGGAGCAATATTTTACCATAAAAAAAACACAACCGCATCACAAACACACAACCCGCCCAACAACATCGTACCCGCCTCCGGAGCTCTATGAAGCCATCCTGACTCTTCCTTTCTACACTCTAGAATCCTTACCTTCAGTTTCCCCATGTTTTGGATGACGTTCTTCATCTTCAACGATATCTTGCGACATAATACCATCGTCTCCGCCAGTGTAGACATATCTGTAAGTTATCATCTATAATATATCTATCTATACTTATAATAAAGGAAGAGATGGCAAAAAGTCTGTACTTGGAAGTAAATTAAAAAAAGTGGTCTAGGGGACTTCAGATAAGGGATTAGTAGTGAGTCGTCATAAACGCAAACTCGTCATACTAGCGCAACTCGTCACAAACGCGACTCGTCATTTTCGCAACTCGTCATAAACGCGACTCGTCATTTTCGTAACTTGTCATTTTCGCATCTCGTCATTTTCGCAACTGGTCATTTTCGCAATTCGTCACACGAACCTTAAGCATTACATTTCTCTCATTTTACAGCTGTCCTTATATTGAATCACCCTGCATGATAGTCTTTCTATACTAATATTATAGAGAGGTAACGTTGGTAACATGTATGTATGTATGTTGGGGATAATCTCCGAAACCACTCAACCGATCTGGATGACATTTTGCATGGGGGTAGCTGAGTGTCATAAGCTATTTTGTATCCCGAAATTCCCACGGGATCGGGACTTACGCGGGTGAAACCGCGGGGCGCAGCTAGTAGCTCTATAAACAACGAACCCGGCATTTTTGCTATTTGGTCCAAACACTGGCGAGCAACATGGTTTCTACATCTAAGCCACACTTCTTCACAATCCGCAAACCACAAGTCTTAGGGTGTGTATTTTCACAAACAAAACGTCAATAATCTATTTAACAAAAACTCGACACGACGAAGCTTTCCCAGCTGATTAAAAAATCCCCTTGTTTTTTTAGTTTTCTACAAGGTGCTGGCGTTCGCTTTGTAAGCGTACGATAGAAACGTTCACGGAGCGTTTTCGTTTGTCAAATATGCCACTTGGCTACACTATACATGGCGCTAAACGCACGGCAAACGTTTCGTTAGATGGAATAGAAAATGAATAAACGCTTGGCTACCAATTTTAAAGTTCGTTACGCTAGACCACGTGATATTTCGATAGCTAATGTCAACCACATACATTTACCATTATATTCTACTAGCGTTAACGATAATAGAAAGGCACTTGTCTAGGCCAGCTGAAATCAATTCTATACTGTTAAGCTTAAAAAATGACGATTTTGAATCGACAACATGTATCCGCAAAATCCATAAAACCACTTAGATTTCTTAAAATATACAACTATAAATCAAGTCGTATTATTGTTTTTTTTTATGGCCCCGGATTATGACAACGATTATGACTATTTAATTGCGACTTACACATACATCCAAGTTTTCTGACCTTTATCTAATTTACGACGTCCCGACTGTTACAGTTGCTATGTTCCGTGTCTACTTGTCTTCTTCTTCAGTACTCTCTTTTAGTGCAGTACTATACCATGTTGACTTGTACGATGGGTTCCATAAAAATACATGAGCAATCTTTTTTATTAACTTATTATTGACGGAACGAGCGAAGCGAGTGAGGTCCAGTGTAGACGGGCCTGGCGCTTGTGTCTTTGTAGGGATAGGGGGTCATGAGGTCTCAGTTCGGGGCGAACTCCTAGTATAAATAAATAGTGCAAGGTTAGATTTTTTTTTCGCTATTTAAGTAGAAAAAAACATCAGTAGTTAAGTGATACACCTACTGATTTAAGTTGCTCGCAAGTATACTGGACGAACTTACCCACTCCACGCCAAATATTTTTTAACTAATTTGCCGGCACCTGTACCTACCTATTATTATTTCCATAAACTTTATTTGAAAACGCACAGGCATCCAGTAGCCGGCAAACATTTTGGAAATTATGTCGTCATGCGCATCACGATAGGTCTAGCGCTCAGAAATAAGTCTTTGTAAGTATGTTCGACGATAACTTGAGTATCGTAGCTCCGATCTTCAAGTGTGTGGCCCACTAGTGCCTGGCCCGTCTACAATTAAATACTTGACACTGGCTAAACTCCTAATGGCCATAATCGGTTCACAACCGATAATGACAAAGAAATCAAAAAGTGAATATCGATGGTAGCAAAGTAAATACGTACATCTACATAACAGCAACTTTACAGGAGAGCACATTTTGTAAAAAATAGTCACAATTTTGAGAGTTATCTACCGATTGACATAATTTTTTCTATAATAAGTTAAAGTCTAAGCACGTTCTATAGATTTCAGCCTACGAATTTAGAATGCTAATAGATATTAAATCCAAATCGGTTGAAATTGAAATACAAATACACTGGTTTTTGTTGTTGTCAAAAATTTAAAAAACCCAAGTATTAGTTTTAATTTTACAGTCACTTACGAAAATTATTGAGTCTCGCTAACAGTCACATGACGTCATTTACAAACAACACTCCCATTATCGAAACATATGACATGACTGTACTGTGACATCGATACAATGCGCGAGCGGACTGGGCGAGTGTGAAATGACGTCACGCCCGAGTAAAAGTCCTCATGCATCGCACGTTTACTTAGCACCAGACTGTCAAGAAAGGCAACGTTTCTCTCAATATTACCAGAATCAGTGGTACCCTAAAATCTCCCCATCTATATTAAGCTGCGCAGGACAAAGACATAGAACTACAAATGCTCTTGAAGGCTGGCACCATAGGATGAATGTTCGGATTCCTAAAAGGCCGAATCTAATTTTGTTCTTGTACAAATTAAGACAAGAAGCGAAACATTGGGACAGACAAATCAGAGATACTACATTGTTTGTAAATACTTTGAGGAATAACAGAAAAGCTAAAGATATTTATTTTGATAAAATTTATAACTTGTATTTAAAAAAACTGCTGAGACATCAAATTTCATTAGAGAACTTTATCAAAAAAGTTATTTTTTTACAATTGGTAAAATAATATTTGTTACCCTTCCTCATTCCTAGTTGATTTTTATGTGACTGTAATGTAATCCACAGTGGATTGTTGATTTATGTAATTTATGATTATGATTAATATAATAATTTCCCAACAACATTTGTTTTTATTTTAGCACTAGCTGCGCCCCGCGGTTTCACCCGCGTAAGTCCCGATCCCGTGGGAATTTCGGGATACAAAATAGCTTATGACACTCAGCTACCCCCATGCAAAATGTCATCCAGATCGGTTGAGTGGTTTCGGAGATTATCCCCAACATACATACATACATGTTACCAACGTTACCTCTCTATAATATTAGTATAGAAAGACTATCATGCAGGGTGATTCAATATAAGGACAGCTGTAAAATGAGAGAAATGTAATGCTTAAGGTTCGTGTGACGAATTGCGAAAATGACCAGTTGCGAAAATGACGAGATGCGAAAATGACAAGTTACGAAAATGACGAGTCGCGTTTATGACGAGTTGCGAAAATGACGAGTCGCGTTTGTGACGAGTTGCGCTAGTATGACGAGTTTGCGTTTATGACGACTCACTACTAATCCCAGATAAGTAGTAGAGCAAAATGTATAATTTTTTAATATAAAATTAATGTCTGTCTGTTTGTTTCTCTTTTGTTCCCTTATACTTACAATTAAAAACTTCTAATCCGATTGTAAACTGGTTTTTATTTGCTAAAAGACAAGATTCGATTCCTGGCTGGGGCAATTATTTTGTTCAAACTTCGTATAATGCTATTTTAGCTTTTGTCGAAATTGGAGGAGCGATTTCTTTCAGTATTTTTTGGTATTCTTGTATAGTTTAGGATATCCCCCTGACGGCTTCTGTGGCACGTCGGGCGAACGCTCGACTGCAATGCAGAAGGCTGCGGGTTCAATTCCCGTCGGTTGCAAATATTTATGATTAAAAATAAATAAAAAATATTTGTATCTGGTCTTGGATGTCTCTATGTGTAATTATGTATGTTTTTACAAAATAATAATAATAATAATATGTAGTATATCCGTTGTCTAGTACCCATAGTACAAGCCTAGTGCTTAGTTTGGGGCTAGATTACGCTGTGTGCCATGTAGTGCAATATTTATTAATTTATAAAGCACATCGAAAAGGTTCACCCTATATATTCAAGAAAAACGTCGCCCATGTCAGTGTGAAAGATCCAATGTATCTTCTTTTATTGATAAAGTTTAAAAACATTGGTACAGTGGTTTCGAAGGTAATCTAATCGAACCCTAATCTTTATTTCCCTGTTTCGATTGCAGTTTTTAAACTATTTTTTTCTTATGTTTTCGCCATTTTGCATTGTAATAAAACACAATATTTATCGAGTTTAACTCGCGTTTTATTTATTAAGAGCATTGTTTCTATACAGTGATGATTGTAAAGTTAGCAAAAGGTTTGGTGAGTGCATTGAAACAATACCATTAAATCATAAAATGCTTGTTAAACCCGGTAAATATTGTGTTTTATTGGAATATCTTGTATACCTGGTACTCCAGTCCATCTGCCGGGCATCGTCCAGCCACTGGTTGGCTCCGAGCGTGCTCTCCCTTAGACCCTGAACCTTCAAATGGAGGAAGATCTTTCTCAGCTCCACCGTGATGGAGGAACTGCTGTCTTCGGAGCCGGTAGACCTGGCTGCTGGAAAACCACGCCGCAGGGATGTAAAAACAGAGTATTGTAATAAAACACAATATTTACCGGGTTTAACTCGCGTTTTATTTATTAACGGCATTGTTTCAATGCCATAACAACATTTCGTCAGCTTTATCAAGGTAGACTGAGATGTAATTCGTTAATTTTAATGTTCTAAAAGGTTACTGAATCAAAATTCATGGTGTTTGGTTCAAAGATGCAGATATATAAAACTCTCACATATAATCCAAGTGTTCGCATTGATGGCAAAGATATCGAGCGAGTTAAAGAAGCTAAAAATTTAGGGGTTCTGTTTGATGGTGAGCTGTGAGAAGCATGTTCAGAAATTGGTAGCAACGTGTTTTTACAGACTTAAAGTATTATACCGGATTCAGAATCTACTTCCAGTAAATGTTCGTATTACACTAAGCGAATCATTAATTCTCTCGAGACTCAACTACGCGGATCTGGTATATGGTCCTCGTATGCTAGCAAGAACTCGGCGACTTATTCAGCGTGTCCAAAATGCTTCAAAATTTTAAGGTCCAAAATTTTAAGGTTGATATTTTATGTGTGTGTAACTTTAGAACAAATAAACCTTTTTTTATTCTATTCTATTTACTGTAAACTTCCGCCACATTATCATAGGTCTGAAAACGTTCCTGTGTGCGCAGACATTTGAATTATTTTATATAAAAAAATTGAATTATTTCTAGTTTACTCAAAAATCAACGAGGCTTCGGAACGCGCCTTAACATGAGAAAAAGGCACAAAAATCTCATGGGGGTTTTGTACTGTGCTTGGAAAAAAATACAATATCCTTTTTAATATTAGATTTTACATAAGTTTGACATTTATACACTATAAATTATTAAAAAAAAAACTATACTAAGTTCGACAACAATGGCTGACGGTTTGTGTTTTAATACAATACCAAATCGCGAAAACTTAGAAAAAACCTGATTCCTCACTGTAAAAAAAGGATTATTACATACCATGCTTTATACAAGGTGTAACAAGGATGGCCATTTAAGCCGAAAGGGGGTTGTTCTAGACGTCGAGGCGAACAACTTTTGTTCTACGGCTTTTGTACTTTCGAAGTAGTTTTCGAAAATTTTAAGTGTAAAGTTTACTTGAAAATCAGCTGTTTCTTAGAGTTTGAGGTCAATGCCCTTATGTGGTACTGTGGTATTTAGTTTGATCTACTACAATCAAAACTTTAATAAACTTTTATTTTCAAAAGCAGCTGTTTTTTTTACTACAACAATGAAACATAACAAAATTTTCAAACAAAGTTTGAATATCGTAGAACAAAAGTTGTTCACCTAGACGTCTAGAAAAACCTTTTTCGGAAATATTTTAAAGGAAAAATTCATCTTCAAAAATTCACTTGCGGCGAGATTTGAACTCGCGTCCCTGGATCAATATTCCAGTGCCTATACCGCTCGGCCACGCAAGTTCCCATCTCGAAATTATCTATGAATTTTTCCTTTAAAATATTTCGCGTAAAGTTTCACGCGAACTTTACGCGAGTTCAAATCTCGCCGCAAGTGAATTTTTGAAGATGAATTTTTCCTTTAAAATATTTCTAGTAAATATGCCTTGAGCAATAAAAACAAATTTACGAAACCTTTTTCGGCTTAAATAAATAAATAATAAATAAATCCTGTGACAAACACATAGCGCCATCAAGCCCCGTGGTAAGCTGCTAAGCTTGTGTTACGGTGACTAGACAACGGATTTAGTTTAGTTTAGCCTTTTTTATTTGTCCTTAAATTGTACTTATAAAACATGTAATAAGTTTATAACTAAATAGTATAGATAATATTAATATGAAAAAGTAACTTATAAAAACTTTAAAAAAATCGCTCATTCAAGGACCTCTTTTTGAGTAAAGGCCTCCTCCATAATCCTCCAATTCTCTCTTTCTCTTGCTTTGTCTAGCCAGTCTTTTCCTGCTATTTCTTTAATTTCATCTTCCCATCTCTCAGCCGGTCTACCTCTGTTTCTCTTTCCCAATGGTCCTTTCCAAACCGTAGCTGCTCGAGTCCATTTTTCTTCTGGCATTCTTGATAAGTGTCCTGCCCACTTCCATTTTAATTTTTTACAATGATGTAGAGCATCGATAATTTTTGTTCTTTTTCTAATATTTGTATTTCTTATTTTATCTCTTCTTTTTATCTTCAGGATACTCCTTTCCATAGCTCTTTGAGTTGTTTGTATTTTGTTAGATGTATATGTATTATAAATCCAGGTTTGACTACCATATGAGAGGCAGGGCAAAAGGCAAGAGTCCATGATTTTCTTTTTGTAATATAAATCTGTGTCCGATTTCAGTATTTCTTTGAAAGACCAGAATTTGTTCCATGTTAATTGAACTCTTCTTTCGATGTCTTCACGGTGTCTAAAATTATTAAATGACATCTGTTTCCCAAGATACACATATTTCTCAACGTACTCTATGATAGTCCCTTCAACTGTTATGAGTTTTCTTGTGTGGTTCGTCATTACTTTCGTTTTGTCTTTATTTAATTCTAGTCCAATTTTTTTGCTGTGCTGGTTTAGTTCGTTAATCATTTTTTCAAGTTGTGTCGCTGATTCAGAGAACAGTACAATATCATCTGCAAATCGCAAATTACTCAGGTAAGAGCCATTGATAAGTATGCCTTTTTTATTCCAGTTTAGATTTTTCATGATATACTGAAGTACCAGTATGAATATTCTCGGTGAGAGGGGATCTCCCTGTCTGACACCACAATTAATTTTTATGTTAGGTCCGCTTCTGTCTAATCTGACTCTACTGACACTTTTATTGTAAATATCTTGAATCAATTGTATCATATCAGATGGCACTCCATACTCTCGCAGAGCTGCCCACATACTGTCGTGTGATATAGAGTCGAACGCTTTGGCATAGTCAATAAACGCTAGGTATAAATATCTATTATGTTCTTTAAATTTTTCTATAATTTGGTCGAGTACGTGCATGTGGTCAGTCGTTGAAAATCCCTTTCTAAAGCCTGCTTGTTCGAATGGTTGGTGCTTGTCGGTTATTTTCGAGAGTCGTCTTTCTAGGCCTGTCGCTAAGATTTTATATAAGCAGGGTTGTAAGCTGATGGGCCTATAGTTACCAATATTAGTAGGGTCTCCTTTCTTATAAAGCAGGATGATATCCGACTCGGCCCATTCCTTAGGTATTGTTTTGTATTCTAATATTTTATTAAACAATATTGTTAGCGGTGCGGACAGTAGTGTTTTTCCGATTTTTAATATTTCGTTCGAGATCTTATCCGGACCGCAGGTTTTAAAATCTTTCAATCTTTCTAGTTCTTTATAGATTTCTATTTGTGTAAATTTTTCTATTTGTTCTGTGTTAGTATGTGTTAAAATATTCATTGTAGGTAGTGAGTGATTTTTTTCGTATAAGTTTTGGTAAAATTTCGTTGCAGTTTGAGTTATTTCTTGTCTAGAGTGGGTAAGTTTCGTCTTTCCTCTTAAACATGGTATCCAATCTTTTGATGTAGTGAGTTCTTTGTAAGCTTTTTTTAGGCTTCCTGAATGTTGTAGGTGTTGTTCGAATTTTTTTAATCTGTATTCTTGACGTTCTTTTTTAATTTCTTTGTAGATTGATTTATATAGAGTCTTTAGTTCTAGTTTTTCTTCCCTGTTCAGAAAGTGTTGACTTTTTAATTCATTTCTTCTCTTGATCATATCTTTTGTAGAGTCCGATAGAAAGTTAACGTTTTTGTGAGAGTTTTCTTGTTTTAGTGGTATACTGTTAACGATAGCCGATTTTATTTTTTGATAGCTGGATTCAATGTCGTCTATTTCATTTGTGTATATGTTGCAGAGTTTTTGTTCTAAACATTGTAGGAATTTTAGTTCGTCTTCTTTACTTTTAAGTTTATGTTCTGTATTTATGTATTTAGATCTGGTTCTTTTTGATAAATCAATGTTGAAAGTGCTGCGTATTAGTCTATGGTCACTAGGAAATCCAAATTGGTTTATTACTTCTATATTGGTAAATTTATATTTTACATTCGATGTTATATAGTCAATTTGACTTTTCTTTTTTTTTGGTGATAACCAGGTCCATAGATTGTTTGTTTTCTTCTTAAATAAGCTGTTAATTATCGAGAGATTATTTTCTAGGCAGAATTGGATAAATCTTTCTCCTCTTTTGTCCCTTGTACCGAAAGATGTATGTCCCATGATTGTATTTGCATTTGAATTTTGTTGACCAATGCGAGCGTTAAAATCGCCCATTACAATTAGGTGTTTTTCAGAGTTATCTATCGAATCTTGTAATGTTTTGTAAAAGATTTCAATATCTTGTTGGGACGCGTCGCAAGTTGGTAGGTGAACCTGAATAATGGATACTCTATACTCGTCGAGTTTTAAAGTTAAAACCCCGATTCGTTCCGTTATTCCTATAAAACTCTCAAAATATCTCTTTAGCTCGATTTTCATCAGAAAACCCACCCCTAGTTGTCCTTTTCTTTCTCCGTAATAGCAGAGTATATGTTTGGAGTCTTCCGAGACATTGTATCCCATCCTTCTTACTTCACATAGACCTATTATGTCGTACTTAATATCTTGAATTGATTCTTTAAACTCTAGTAACCTTTCATCTGTTGATAGGGATCGTGTATTGTAGGTACAAATGTAGAGTGTGGAAGATTTCAAAGAATTTTCTTTGCTTCTGAGGATGTTATTTGTTTTTATTAACTTTCTGTTGTTTTTAATTCTTTTTTTAACTGGAGGGTTTTGGTCTTGAGCTCCCACGGCGACCACCCGTGATGGGAGCGAAGAGGGAGGAGGGGCGTCGCATCTTAGTTTTTTGGAAAGTCATTTCTTGAATTATTCGGTTGTTTATTGCCTTGGTTATTTCGAAGATATGATTCAATGTTTCCTGTCTTGTTCTTCTTTTGAATTTGTTTTACTGAAGAAGAAGTAGTTTTGTTCGAATTTTCAACACTTTCGGGAGAATCTGGTAAATGTCTTTTTTGTTTTCGTGCTGCTTCGTCTCCTGCATTTTGTATTTGTGTATTTTTTTCAATTGTTATTATTTTGTCGTAGCGTAGGAAAACATTCTTTCCAGCTTCCCTTTCGCGTTTTAACTCCTCTTGTAGTTGTTTTCTTTTTTCTAAAACGTTTTTGGAAAAATCTTCTTTTATATATATTTCTGATCCTTGTAATAATTTCTTCTTCTTTAATAAGTCTATTTTCCGGCCGACACTAGTAAAAGATACGACGATAGGCCTTATTTTTCCTGATTTTTGTCCCAATCTTCGAATAGTCGAGACAACGGATATACTACTTATATTTATTTTTCTTTTGTAAATACATACATTATTAAACATAGAAATACACCCAGAACAGATACAAATATTTATTTTTAAGCATAAGTATTTGCTCCCAGCGGGAAGCGAACCCGCAACCTTCTGTATTGTAACCAAGCGTTCGCCCGACGCGCCACAGAGGTCGTCAAATAGGCAAATAGGCAACCCCTTTACACATTGTATGTACGGTATTCGAACTTTTAAATAATTATCGATGTGAACTGATCAATAGTGCGGAGACAGTGTCAAGTCGGTACCTCTGGTGGACTTCTCCAGCGTGTTCTCCAGTCTCAGCAGAACGGAGCCTCCCTTCCAGGGCTCCAGGGTAAGGATGTGGATGTGACGCGGGAGACCATGAACTCGCAGGGATGACAACTGCAGAACAATGTTACATTTCACCAGCTAGCTGATTGTGTACGAATCGGCATGAATTCTTGCAAGTGTCATTTGAATTTGACAATTCAAATTCATCACAGAGGTACTTCGTAGCAGAATAAATATTAATTGTATCTGGATACAAAGTTTTCTTGCCATCGGTTCAGTAATCTTTGCGTGGAGGAGTAACAAACATAAGACGTATGCCAACTCGTAAACTTTTTTTTATTTTTATTTCTTAACGGTTGTGAACCGATTATGGCCATTTGAAAATTAGCCAGTGTCAGGTAATATTAATATTTGCAAGTTATTTGCATATAAACAGTCAAGTCGTCAGTTAAAGTCGAGTCGAGTGAATCATTGTAAACACGGCGACCATTTACAAAGATTGTTCATGGAGCTTTGGAGACAACGCTAAAGTCCATGATTTGCACCGATTTTCACGTTCATTACACTTGTACACCTTCACGAAACTAAATTGATTAATATGCCGCCAAAATTAGACGATTTACACGCATTTGGACAAGGTTTTACAAAAATTAAAATTTAGCAACATATTTCCTCAACGCGTTCCCGCCAAAACTCCGAGTAAAGATTAGTGCAGCGGAGTAAGAGAGACAAATGCAGAAATGGATAAAAGAGAAGCCAAGGTTCTCCTCACCCGTTTGTTCCTAACGTTCTGCCACTTCCTCTTGTTGACTTTGTCTCCGGAAGTGAGGAACAGCCAGGGTTCGTACTCCCAGCGTCTTGATGCTGTCGATACTCGCTCGAAGAAGTTCAAGCCATCGACTGGAACCGAAAGTTGAAAGTGAAGTGAAACGCGGTGTTGGTCTAGTGGTAGTTAGTTATGATCAAAAGCGGATTCTGAGAAACATGTTCCAACATCTAAAATCTTATTTATTTTTCTTAGTTATGGCTTCTGTCAGCAATATAGGACAATTTAGCCAGTTTCTCGTACTAATAGTGAACTACTACTATTATACTGTAATCGTTTGAAATAATTTATTAATGCGTGAAGGCTGCAGAAAAAATGACGACGATATTTCTCCACCCCATGGAACATTTGTTTGTAACGTGCTAATTTCGTGTTTGGCACTGGTATTTTTATTTTCACTAAACTCGTTGAACTTCGCGTAACTAAATTGATAACATGCCGCCGAAATTAAACAATTTAAACGCAATAAAACTTGATTTTGCAAAAATAAAAATTCATGACGACGTTCCACTAACGCGTCAAAAACAAAAGTTTTTTTTGTAAAAAAAATGACCCATAGACAATTTTTTGTTTGTTTTTACAAAAAAAAACATTAACCATAGACAAAATTTTGTTTGTTTTTACAAAAAAAAAGGATTTTTATCTAAATTGGAAACATATTATAATTATCTGTCTTTCTCAGCGCGACTCAATATGTTAGTGACTGGCTCAGACATTTCCATCAGTGGTTTCGTATCGGGAGCTATGAATATCCATAAGCTGAGGCCAATGTTAAGTATCTCGGGAATATCGCCAAAGAAGCGCTAAGCAGCTCGTATAATATACTTGTCTACTGACCTTCTTGTCTATGGTCCCCAAACCCCACATAATGCTCCTCTAGTCTACTGACCTTCTTGTCTATGGTTCCCAGACACAAGTCTATGCTTCCCTTTGACCACAAATCTAACACCGTGGTCCTCTTGTCTACTGACCTTCTTGTCTATGGTTCCCAAACACGAGTCTATGCTTCCCTTTGACCACAAGTACCACACCATACTCCTATTGTCTACTGACCTTCTTGTCTATGGTTTCCAAACACGAGTCTATGCTTCCCTTTGACCACAAATCCAACACCATACTCCTCAAGTCTACTGACCTTCTTGTCTATGGTTCCCAAACACGAGTCTATGCTTCCCTTTGACCACAAGTCCAACACCATGTTCCTCTTCATTGAGCGACTCTTCGAGACCGAATCCGTCGTCGGTTAGAAGTCGTCTATGGATCTGGAAAAGCAAATACAGGTTTATTTTGTTAATGGCTTTTTAAGGGGTCGTTCTATACGTAGAGAACAAATTTTGGGAATGAAGAATGTTAACTGCGGCCCTAGCCAACATTCTTATCGAATAACGAAATCGCCAATCGACAGATTTTTTTGTATGAAATTGACATAAGCTCGCAAAAAATCAAGCGTTATCAAGCGTTACCTTATGTCAATTTCATACAAAAAAATCTGTCGATTGGCGATTTCGGTATTCGAGAATGTTGGCTAGGGCTGCAGGTGTGCCAAATCGGTTAAAAGTTTGTTACAGTAAAGCTTGTATGTATGTATGTACACTAGTTTTTGTTGTAGTCAAAAATACCAATTAGTTTTGATTTTACTGGCATTTAAACTCCATTTAGCCGTCTACGAAACCGAGTTTTGTAACTAGTTTTAGATAAAAGAATTACTATTCGTTGTACGTAACTAGTTTCCTTTTAGAATTTATTCTACTTTATGTATTTCGGATTTTTACAAATTACGAAAAATATTGAAACTCGCTAAGTGACTATACTAGATTCGAGAAAAAAAAATTTACAGAACCACAAAAAATAAAAAAAATAAGCTGTTTTTTTTTTAGTTTTTTTTTGAGGTTACCATGATATCCTGCAATTAGGCGATCATTGTAAGGGTCAGTATTATAGAAACCCGGCTTCAACTCACCATGAGCTCAATCTCCCCGTCATTATAGGACACGCCTCCCTGAGATCGATCAGTGAGGATACACATCCCAACACTCGAGTTGGATCCTTTGATACATATCTTAGATGTGACAGGGTAGTAGCACGCTGGTAACTGTTTCTTTTGTGGGAGTGCTGTAAGATAAAATGATGGTTATCATAGCCTTTTATTTCAGGACCTAAATCGTCCTGCTATATGTATGATTTAGCGCTTAGTTGACCACGCCAACCCATACACAATAATTATAGCTAGTTAGTTAAGGGTAGTTTGCGAAGTGTCAAAGGAAAGGTCCGATTGCTTGATGTTGATAAGATATATTCAAAGTAGTTGTTAGTAATACAGTTGGATCGACACTTAAGAATAAATGTTAGTACAAATCAATATAAAACAAATTGAGCGAGGTTGCGTAATTAATAAGTAGGTAAAACAAAGTGCATTGAACTGAATGCTGAATGTGCGCGGTGTAACCCGTACACTATACAAGATGCAACAGGTTAGCCCTTTTAAGCCGAAAGGGGGTTGTTCTAGACGTCTAGGCGAACACCTTTTGTTCTACGACTTTTGAAAATTCGAAGTACTTTTCGAAAAATTTAGTTGTAAAGTTTACTTGAAAATCAGCTGTTTCTTAGAGTTTGTAACGTTGTACATGATTGTTGTAATTAAAACATAATAAAATAAATAAAACAACACTGTTTAGGCTTAACGAATAATAAAAATATTTAATTTAACAGTAGAAGAACAAGTAAAATAAGTAAACATATAACAACGCCCTCTAATGCAGGTTAAGCATAACCTTTTATCAATATTACACATCAGAATTCACTAGATGGAGTTACGAGTATTTCAGATCGAAATCAATGTTAACTATTTTCGAAAATAAACACTCAGCGGTAAATTTATTTTGACTAGGAATACATATCATTGTTCACAATTATTTAAGCAATATTAAAATCAAATAAATTTAAAATAAAAGAATAAAAAATAATATTTTGCAAAATAAAAATTATAACTTGACACCGGCTACTATGTAAAGTCCAGAATTTTGACGTTACGAGAAAACGAAAAGATCTGTCATTTTCTTTCGAATTTCGCTGACGAAGGTGAAGGGATATTTTCAGATTAGATGAACCTATTATTAAATTGATTTAATCAAAGAGAATAATCGACGGAATCTATGAAAAATAACTAATTGATAATTAAAAGCCTTCAAGGTGAGTGATCCATATTTATTTCTGTAAAATCTTAAAAGTTCGACTTTAGTTTTTCAAAGATCAAAAAAAAACGTGATGAAAAAGCTTTCTACGTTCAGCCCTCAGCATCTTGGAGCGTTTGATGTTCTTCACTGTGAATCTTGTGACCACAGAACTGATTCACTGTAAGATATCTACTGTAAAATCGAAATATTAATCCACATTGTGACATGAGGTTGTAAAATATTGTAATCTGTACCTTCCTACAATATCTTTAGTCTTTAATTCTGTTCTGGGAATCAACTATGTTAGACGAACGTAACTCAGCCAATGCACTTAGGAAATATTGTAAAACCAAGGCATTTTGATGGTAGCGTCTAACATGGGTGTTCCGAACCTTGTTCTGAAAATGTACTGTGATCCGCAGGGTTCCCTTGTCGGGTATAAAGAAGATCCTTGTCTGGGATAAAAGGACCTTGGTTGAGGACACACAAGCGTGTACTTTTTTCTCTACTCGGCGTTTTAATTGGAACAACGCCCCAAAAAAACCCTAATGAAGACACGCAAAGCCGCCGAAAGGTGTTCGATGAGAATTTATGGAGGATGAGGCCCCGGACAGTTAGCTAACCACACCTACATTGCGCATAATGCCACTCAGCTAAGTTCACTTAACTTCCTGTATGAAATCAAACATGATTAAACTCTGCTCGGACCTAAAACACCCTTATCTCATGTTCTCTTCTTAAACTACTGAATCTATTTAGATTCCTTTTTCCTATTATACCGTATTGAATCCACAATTACTACTGAATGAATTTGATTGTCTTACGGATTCTCAATAATGAACTTTCCCCTAAATCTACAATAAGTATTGTATAAAACCTATAAAACTTATCTTTACTGTTCTAGTAAACTAATATTACAGTCCTATACTTAATCTAATCTTAAACTAGGAACTACTGTAATAAACTAGACAATATTATGTACTAGAGATATGTTTACTTATCTTGTTATTAAATTTAAGTCCATACTTCGACTTTCATTTTAATTTAACATATCTCAGTAAGTACATAAAATAGCAATTCAACTAGTGTTGCTACTCAAGTCGCGCACCTCGCGACAAGTTCGAGGTTATTGACCTTATGTTGTTCTTTCATTTAGTTTGGTCTACTACAATCAAACCTTCAATTACCTTTATTTTCAAAAACAGCTGTTTTTCCAGTAAACATAATCTCAAAATTTTCAAAAAAAAAGTTCGAATTTTCAAAAGTCGTAGAACAAAAGGTGTTCGCCTAGACGTCTAGAACAACCCCCTTTCGGATTAAAAGGGCTTACCTGTTACATCTTGTATATATATATATATTTTTTAATTATGGGTTTCGAATCTAAAACCGTTCAGGGGATGATTCTCCACATCAAAACGAATAACTTTTGTTCTACGACTTTTAGAAATTCGAAGTCGTTTTCAAAAATTTTAAGTGTAAAGTTTACTTGAAAATCAGCTGTTTTTTAGAGTTAGAGGTCATTGACCTTATTTTGTTCTTTCATTCAGTTTGGACAATAAAAACTTTAATTACCTTTATTTAAAAACAGCTATTTTTTAGCTATATTAACTCAATAATTTCGAATGAAAAACGTTAGTTTCTTTAAAAGTTGTAGACAGAAAGGTGTTCAACTAGACGTCTAGAACAACCCCTCTTCGGCTTAAATGGTCAACGTCGGAACACGCTGTATAACGTTTTATTTTGTCCCCGAATACTTTATAAAACTTCACATAAAACACAATATTTACCGGGTTTTACTCGCGTTTTATGGAATAACTAATTTTACATTTAGCATTACCTGCAAACATGATGACGACATGAGTATTTACTAGGAGTTCGCCCCGAACAGAGACCTCACGACCCCCTATCTCCCCAAACCCCCTACCGACCCGGCTCATCTTCGAACTTGTAAATTCTATTGACTTAAACTAAGCGCATACCAAAATTCATGAAGATCGGAGCTACGATACTCAAGTTATCGGCGAACAAACATACAAACATACAAAGATACAAGCGCCAGGCCCGTCTACATACACTGGACCTCACTCGTTTCGCCCGTTCGGTCAATAAATGTGAAAATGTGTGTGTTTGGATGTTTGTTACTCAATCATGCAAAAACTACTGAACCGATTGCGATTAAACTTAAAATATAAGTTGTTGGATACCGGGAATAATACATAGGCTACTTTTTATCCCGATATTCCCGCGGGAACCGTGGGGCGCAGTTTGTAAGAAAATAAAAGGTAAACACCACCTACCTTCCATGTCACCCTTTAAAATAGTTACTCACTGGATGATTCATTCCAACATGTTCTCTTCACCATCGCTCTTCCATTGGAATCTGTGTAGAATTCGCCGTTACTTGATATATTGCTGGCGAAAATACTCACTACCTCCTTGCCCAGGTCTGACCTGGAACCAAATTCAATTATTAAGGGCCCACCTCCAGCACCACTTCAAAATTCATCTTCAAAAATTCACTCTCGTCTCTGCGTGATGATGAAAGATGAAGTTGAGACTCTAAAGAGACTGAAACACTCACCCCTTACTTATAAACGCTAATTAATGCGCTGCATAACAATGCATCGTTTGTCTTTTACTGTCACATGAAGTTTCAAAATTGACAGACAGAGACAAACGTCACATAACAAAGTTATGTGTAAATATTATTTTATAAATAAGGGTGTGAGTTTAAAATGCCCATATTAAAGGTTTATTCCTCTTTATTCACCTGAGTGACATCACATGGGTGAAGAAAGAAGAAATTTCAGTGTTTTCATATGACCTAATTAGCTCCAAGCTACACACATTCATTTTTTTATAAACCTAGATGCGCCTCGCGGTTTTACCCGCGTAAGACTTTATCCAAAATTTAAAAATTTAGTATATGATCCTTCTCCTGATCATAACAAATACAACGCAAAAAAATTTATCGAAAACGGTCCAGCCGTTTAAGCGTGATGCCGTGACTAAGCGAAAAAGGGATTCATTTTTATATATAAAAAAGATGTAACGGGTAAGCCCTTTTAAGCCGAAAGGGGGTTGTTTTGGACTTCTAGGCGAACAACTTTTGTTCTACGTTAATTTTAAGTGTAAAGTTTACTTGAAAATCAGTTGTTTCTCAGAGCTCGAGGTCATTCACCTTATTTTGTCCTTTCATTTAGTTTGGTCTATAACAATTAAAACTTCAATTACCTTTATTTTCAAAAGCAGCTGTTTTTTACAATGAAACATAATCTCAAAATTAAAAAAAAAGTAGTTGTTTCAAAAGTGGTAGAATAAAAGTTGTTCCCCTAGATGTCTAGAATAACCCCTTTTCGGCTTAAAAGGGCTTATTCGTTACACTTTGTATACAAGAGAAGATATGTAAGTAAGGTATTTATGGGCCTTTGTAGTACATAAATAGGCATAACAGACAAACCAAAATGGATATTTTAATGTAAGCTAATAGCTAATTAGCAAAAACTATGAGGCTCTAAAGAGGCTCACCCAATGGGAACAGGTCCGACGATCCACTCGAACTCAACAAACTCCTCGCCTCTATAGAGTCTGATCACTTGCGTTATCCAATCACTGAACCGCTGTCGGATCTCCTTTATTAAATTACCTCGGATTGTATGGAACTGGACTTTTTCTGTTACCTGTACAGTTTGGGAAATAATAATAAATTAATTAAAATTTCTTATTTATACAATGTGTAACGGGATGCCCTTTTAAGCCGAAAAGGGGTTGTTCTAAACGTCTAGGCGAACAACTTTTGTTCTACAGCGGTTGCACTTTTTTGTTCATTACTCGGGTTCTACTAATTGGATTTCGACCTTCCTCGAAAATAGAACTATCCAATATTGAATTGAACCAGATTTCAATCGGATAAGTAGTTTTTAATTGTATAAGGAACAGACAGAGAAACAGACAAACAAACTCGTAAACAAGCTGGTTGAAATTACCAGCGAAATATCGAGCTCCGCGAATAAATTATTAAACACTAGCTGCGCTCCGCGGTTTCGCCCGCGTAAGTCCCTTTCCCGCAGGAATATCGGGATAAAAAGTAGTCTATGTGTTAATCCAGGTCCCCAGCTACCTATATTCCAAGTTTCACCGCAATCGGTTCAGCAGTTTTTGCGTGAAAGAGTATCAACCTCACATACATACATACATACTTACATACAAACTTTCGCGTTTATAATATTAGTAAGATGGTAAACACCCCGTTATTAAGTAATTTTAGTAGTAATAAAACACTTTATTTATCCGGTTTTATCGCGTTTTTATTCATTATTTGACCCGAGCTTTCGCCAACTTTACAGTTGACTCTTTCAAGGTTGACAGGATGAATAAAAACGCGATAAAACCGGATAAATAAAGTGTTTTATTATGCAAAATCGCGAAAACCATAGAAGAAATTATATTTTAGTAGTGTTATAGTAATTTTAAAATTAGGTAGGTATATTAAGTAAAATGTTGTTTTTTTTTTCTCTTTTAGATCTTTTGTTTCTACTTATTTGTGTTTGTTGTCAATAAATGTTTTCTATTCTTTTCTACTCTACTTTCTATAATTCTACTTACCGGCGTAGGTCGATCTTTCTCCGGTCTGAATGCATACGCGCCAGATTGTAGCGTCTGACGCGACTGGCTGTAGAAGTAGAAGTTTTGGGATACCTAAAGAACAACGACACGAATAAAACACAATATTTACCGGGTTTAACTCGCGTTTTATTTATTAACGGCATTGTTTCAATTACGGAACAACGCCACAAATAAAACACAATATTTACCGGGTTTAACTCGCGTTTTATTTATTAACAGCATTTCAATGCCGTACCATCGTTACGCAAACTTTGCAGTCAGCTTTTTCTCGAAAAATTGCTAAAGCGCGAAATAGTAAAAACTATACAAGGTGCAACAGGTATGCCGTTTTAAGCTGAAAGGGGGTTGTTCTAGTTGAACAACTTTTGTTCTACGACTTTTGGAAATTCGAAGAACTTTTTTAAGTGTAAAGTGTAATATCAATTAATTATTATAAAAATATGAATTAAATTAGAACTTATTGACCGGCTCGTGTGTATTATTTATCTTGCTTAGGTTGTTTTCTGTGTACTATTGAATAATCCCCTTCCTTAAATCTTGTCCATTCATTGGTTTCCTGGAAGAAATCGCCCTTAGGCTATAAGGCCGCCATTTGCACCACACTAGTTTTAAGTTTTTTGTATTTGTAATATTTGTTAATTTATGTTTCTGCTGCAATAAAGTATATACTCATTCATTCAATAATACGATGAAATGATAATATACCTGAACTCTGACTCCGTCAACGTGTTGTATGGCGTTCAGAAGTCCAGTCGCGGGATCTACTAACACCTTTATGTACTGAAAATAAAATTAAAAACACTATACACATCTACGACTCTACAATAGTAGTTTACACATCTACGGCTCTACAAAGTTACTTTATTTGATCAAAAAGTCAACGTAGAGCTAGTCTTTATTCTCTAGGTGCATAAAGCACTCATTATACACCTAAGCCATAAAGTAATTTAAATTTGGAACTAAGGTTCTGCAGCTTACTTGAAATACATAAACGTAAAGTTTATTTTAATTTATTTTCATAGTTACATAAAATAAGTTAAAATTCTGAAAATAAAACGTTATGATGTGATCATAGCTAATTATTGTCTTTAATTTAAATTGTACGAAAAGTAGAATATTTCCCTCGGTGATGGGACTGTCTTAGTCTTGGGTGAACTTAAATCCCGAGCTACACTCAGGACTCGTCCTAAATCCCTCGCTCCGCTCGTGATTTAAATATTAACTCGTCCGGCGTCGATGTCCCACCGGGGTGACACGCTCATAAAAACTCAAAACCGCACTCGAGCGTCGATGTCCCCCCGGTGGCACATCCTACCCAGACCACTTGAAACTCTAACATATCGAAATAGAGTGGATTTTTGTTAGAACAAGTTTTGTTCATTGGCAACTCTGATATATTTTACGTCATTTGGCATTGACAGTAAAATAACCGCCAGTTGAAAAAAAATAAATAATTGGATTTGCAAATTTTTGCTGTCAGATTTTTTCAGTTTCGCCATTTTTTTATGCCGTGCGGGTGAAAGTGATAATTAATTGTTTCAAATAGTGATAAGTGGGTGATTTTAGTGGACAACTAGTGTTAATAAGTTTATTTGGTTCAGTCTTTTGGTATGTATTGTATCAATATATCGATTTTCTTTGTAGAAACACTTTTTTACGAGTCAGAAAACCGCTCGATAAAATACGTAAAATTCGTGTTTGGTTGAGCTCTAGCGTCATGAACATAAGGGTCACAATGGAATGTAGTTTGGTAGGAATACCGGAAGTATACTTCCGGTACTTTTATTTCAACTTGAATTATTTATTATTTTCCTATGGTAGCTATATGTAAAAGTTATTTTATGGTGATCGGTAGACTGTAATGGACACTTTTTACAATAATTGACCTAGGACTAGATTACAGTCATTGTGAAACAAGCTTCGTAAAGAAAGTCGGAAGTAGAGAAAGTCGGAAGTTGGGAGAAATTTTTTACTTCAAAGTAAATAAATAATTATTTACTGCTTACTAAATCTCAAATATATTACCAAGTAACAGAAAAAACATTCATAATTACGATATTTTTTACAAAAAGAAGGTAGGTGGTCTAGTTTAGTTTTTATACGTATTTATGTAAAATACGTCGTAATTATCTATTACCATTTCATATCTTATCAATCACATGACGTATCAAGAAGTATGCTATAATTTTACCTTAAATTTATTGATTCTCCAAAGGTTAAAATAAACGAGTAAACTTCGAGTCCTTCGTTGCCTTCACGATTTAAGTCGTCATCCGCGACACAAGAAGACACTGCTTTATCCCCTTAGTTAATAATCTACTATTGTAGAGCCGTTGTAGATGTGTAAAGTAACAATGTAGAGCCGTAGATGTGTAAAGTAACTTTGTAGAGCCGTAGATGTGTAAACTACTATTATTTTGTGGAGACAATAAGACAAACATTACTTACTTCATTTGATATAAATGGAGTCAACTCGCTGTCCAAGTTTGATGATTCTTTCTGTTGTTTAGCGTAATTATTCTCTTCCTGAAAAAAATATTATAAAAAAAATCTTCATCTATCATTTTGTTTGTCTTCAGGATTTGATCTCTATTTATATAACAAGTAAGTTAAAAACAAACAGATAGACTCACCAACTGTTCCCTTATAGGAGCTATCTTATACAGACAGACTCACCAACTGATCTCTTTTAAGAGCTATGTAATACAGACAGACTCACTAACTCATCCCTTAAAGAAGTTATGTCATACAGACAGACTCACCAACTCATCCCTTATAGGAGTTTTGTCATACAGACAGACTCACCAACTGTTCCCTTATAGGAGCTATGTAATACAGACAGACTCACTAACTCATCCCTTATAGGAGTTATGTCATACAGACAGACTCACCAACTAGTCCCTTTAAGGAGATATGTAATACAGAGAGACTCATCAACTCATCCCTTATAGGAGCTATGTAATACAGACGGACTCACTAACTCATCCCTTATAGGAGTAATGTCATACAGAGAGACTCACCAACTCATCCCTTATAGGAGCTATGTAATACAGACAGACTCACCAACGGATCTCTTATAGGAATTATGTAATACAGACAGACTCACTAACTCATCCCTTATAGGAGTAATGTCATACAGAGAGACTCACCAACTCATCCCTTATAGGAGCTATGTAATACAGACAGCCTCACCAACTGATCCCTTATAGGAGTTATGTAATACAGATAGACTCACCAACTGATCCCTTATAGGAGCTATGTAATACAGACAGACTCACTAACTGTTCCCTTATAGGAGCTATGTAATACGGACAGACTCACTAACTCATCCCTTATAGGAGTAATGTCATACAGAGAGACTCACCAACTCATCCCTTATAGGAGCTATGTAATACATACAGACTCACCAACTGATCCCTTATAGGAGTATTGTCATACAGACAGACTCACCAACTAGTCCCTTAAAGGAGATATGTAATACAGAGAGACTCATCAACTCATCCCTTATAGGAGCTATGTAATACAGACAAACTCACTAACTCATCCCTTATAGGAGTAATGTCAAACAGAGAGACTCACCAACTCATCCCTTATAGGAGCTATGTAATACAGACAGACTCACCAACTGATCTCTTATAGGAATTATGTAATACAGACAGACTCACTAACTCATCCCTTATAGGAGTAATGTCATACAGAGAGACTCACCAACTCATCCCTTATAGGAGCTATGTAATACAGACAGACTCACCAACTGATCTCTTATAGGAATTATGTAATACAGACAGACTCACTAACTCATCCCTTATAGGAGTAATGTCATACAGAGAGACTCACCAACTCATCCCTTATAGGAGCTATGTAATACAGACAGCCTCACCAACTGATCCCTTATAGGAGTTATGTAATACAGATAGACTCACCAACTGATCCCTTATAGGAGCTATGTAATACAGACAGACTCACTAACTGTTCCCTTATAGGAGCTATGTAATACGGACAGACTCACTAACTCATCCCTTATAGGAGTAATGTCATACAGAGAGACTCACCAACTCATCCCTTATAGGAGCTATGTAATACATACAGACTCACCAACTGATCTCTTATAGGAGCAATGTAATACAGATAGACTCACCAACTGATCCCTTATAGGAGCTATGTAATACAGACAGACTCACCAACTGATCCCTTATAGGAGCAATGTAATACAGATACACTCACCAACTGATCCCTTATAGGAGCAATGTAATACAGATAGACTCACCAACTTTTCCCTCAAAAGAGATATGTAATACAGACAGACTCACCAACTGATCCCTTATAGCAGCAATATAATACAAATAGACTCACCAACTGATCCCTTATAGGAGCAATATAATACGCTGTGTAGCCCAACGGCGGAATATTCTCCGCCTCGAAGCATAGTTCTTGTATCGCGTTAGACGATCGACCGGGCAAGTTGATCACTGCCGCCGGTAGAGGCACCATTTGATATTCTACTTCCTCGTCTGTTATGATGAGGAAATAGACAAAACAGTGGTCAGTTTTGATTTAGTATATTCTTCTTTTTCTTAGTTATGGCTTCTGTCAGCAATATAGGATAATTTAGCCAGTTACTCGTACTAATAGTGAACTACCACTATTATACTGTAATCGTTTGAAATAATTTTCAATGCGTGAAGGCTGCAGAAAAAATGGCGACGATTTTTCTCCAACCCTATGGAACTTTTGTTTGTAACATGCTAAATTCGTGTTTGGCACTGGTATTTTTATTATCACTTAACTCGTTGAACTTCGCGTAACTAAATTGATAACATGCCGCCGAAATTAAACAATTTAAACGCAATAAAACTTGATTTTGCAAAAATAAAAATTCAGAACGACGTTCCACTAACGCGTCAAAATCAAAAGTCCTGAAAAAATATCATTACAATAAAATGGAAAACTTAAATCCTGTGGTCAAGATGATAGTCAATGTCAAAAGTCAAATGCCTAATTAAAGAACTTACCATTAAAATCTCTAACAGAATAATGCAACGCGATGGCGGGGAGACAGACGTAGTGGTAAGTCTTGACACTTAGTGGGTTGTACACTAATAGTAGTAGTGAGTCTTGACTCTCGGCGAACTGAAACATTCAAGCCAATTTAGTTTATTTATTTATTATTTATTTTTTAATTTTTATTTTTTTATTTTAGTATTTAGTTCTTTAGGGGCCGATTTTCTTGACGGTTGACAATGGATATTCTAAATATTAAACTTTTTTCTGTAAATTCAAATATATCTATACATACAGGGTTATGGGATACGAATCCAAAACTGTACTGGGGTGATTTTCTACATCAAAACGAATAATTATTGTTTTTTTTTTAATATTTTGAGGTTATTATGTCACTGACAAAACAACGTTTTTGAAAATAATTTAAATTAAAGTTTTGATTGTAGTAGACCAAATTAAAAGAAAGGACAACTTAAGGTCAGTGACCTCTAACTCTAAGAAACAGCTGATTTTCAAGTAAACTATACACTTCAAATTTTCGAAAACTTCTTCGAATTTCTGAAAGTCGTAGAACAAAAGTTATTCGTTTTGATGTGGTGAATCACCCCCTGAACGGTTCTGGATTCGAAACCATAACCCTGTATAATATTATGGTGCATGGTTACATGGTGCTCCTCAGCCCCTCAATTAAAGGACTAAGGAAACTTCTGTCTATTTGTGAGCGATATGCGAAATAACATGGCTTAAAATATAACGTCAAAAAAACGGAGATGATGGTTTTTAAATCAGGAAGGGGTCCGGAGAACGTCCCGCCAGTGAATTTAGATGGTGAGTCAGTGACCAGGGTACAAGAGTTCAGGTATTTAGGGCACATTTTGAACGAGGATTTACGCGATAACGCAGACGTCGAACGCGAGCGCAGAGCACTGGCTATGAGATGCAACATGCTTGCGCGCAGGTTTGCTCGGTGCAGTGACAGTGTCAAGTTGACATTGTTTAGGGCATTCTGTCAATGCTTCTATATATGCCAGCTCTGGGTCAATTGCACCCGGCGATCGCTTAGCATCATTAGAGTACAATATAATGACGCATATCGTATTCTGATGAAGCGTCCACGATATTGCAGCGCGTCGAGCATGTTTGCAGAGGCCGGGCTACCAGATTTTTTCGCTATTATAAGATCCCGCATTGCATCTTTCTGGTCGTGTCTGCGTGAATCCGATAATGAAATCCTTAGGACGTTGAATGGGTGCTTAGATAGCCCCATATTCAGATATTGGATGTTTGTGCACCATGACTCCAACAGAAAATAGGACGTACTAAACTACTTTAGGTAGTTAGAAGATTGTTGACTTAGTTTTAACTTAGGTATTTAATATTTTTTTTTTTTGTAATGTATATAATATGGGTTGCCTTTATTTTGTCAGGCATATGACCTGAAATAAAGACATTTATTATTATTATTATTATTTGTTGTTACCATTTTGGATTCTCGGGGCTATGGAGCACCCGGACCTTTGGCAGGCGTGCGTGGGGCCGAAGCCAACACGTAGAGGCCCGTTTTAGTAACATTTTAATTTCAAAATATGTGATGGACACCAAACCGGCAATTATCCCTGTCTGCACTATAAAATGCAGCCAAGGACAACCCCCGGGTCGGATAGAACTATGAATAAACTACGGGTGAAAACTACTTGGGCTATGGAATTGGGTTGGTAGTGGATCGGGTACTGGAGGGAACTATGGGGAATATGGCGCCTGCCGTCACAATGTTCAACAAACACGTAAAAATGGCAGACGGAGACTCGCCAACTCACAAACTGGGCCACCCTAATTAAGCCGAGCAAATTACAGCCAGGGGGCAACAGGGGCGTGAGAGGCTGAAGGATGGAGGGACCTCACTGGATTTTAAACCATCCTAGGTCGAGATCCTGTGGAGCGGGCCAACTCATCACTGACGTGAGGCGTCCATCCTCCGAGCATTTCTGCTCTCGCGACTCCACTCTGACCAGCCGGTGAAGGCAAGCCAAAGGCGGGGGACCGCTTCCTCGTCAGTGTTCACTCCGACCAGCCAACCAAGGCAAGCCGGAGGTGAGGAACGGTGACTTCCCCCTGGAGCACTTGGGAACCCGCGGGGTCGCTACTCCCCGACACCTCGCCTCAAGGTGCCCTGCGGGCTTATTATTATTATTATTAAAGAAAGTCGTGTTAGTTACACCATTTATAACTCAAGAATGGCAGAACCGATTTGGCTGAAAATTGGTGGGGAGGTAGCTTAGAACCCGGAGAAGGACATAAAACATTTCATCCCGATATTTCCGCGGGAACGGGAACGGGACGTACGCGGGTGAAACTGCGGGGGCGCAGCTAGTGATATACAAGATGTAACGGGTAGGGCTTACCCGTCCTTTTAAGCTGAAAGGCGGTTGTTCTAGACGTCTAGGCGAACAATTTTTGTTCTACAACTTTTAATTACCAAAATAACCTCTACATAGGTACAGAGCCACCGACTAATTAATCTGTTTTATCATTTGAAGTCGGGCAGCCAAACTAAGTACAATATGGAACCAACCAGTAAAACTGCCCGACTTCAGATGATAAAACAGATTAATTAGTCGGTGGCTCTGTACCTATGTAGAGGTTATTTTGGTAATTTTTATCAATTCTTTTTTTTGGTTGTTTTTTAAATTATTTTTTGTTTCTTTTTGAAGTCGGTTTTTTAATTGTTAAATTATTTTTTTATTTTACCCTTTTTAGTATACTTACCTACCTAAAAATCAACAATATTGGTACCGTAATTTTCATTATTGAAGAGTTTGCTGATGAGAAGGTGGTTTCAGGTGCCCCATCAATCTGTACTTAGTTCTTTAGGGGTGTATTATTTTTGGTAGAAGTCCAAAAATGAGTAATTTATTGAATTCTGGGATGCTATCCTGTCCATCATTCCGAAGATACTCATCAGATCCTTACCAAACTTTCATGGGACCACCTCGTAGCTTTCACCTTTCCATTAAAAAAAGAATCATCTCAATCGGTCAAGCCATCTTCGAGTAATCGATAAACAACTGGATTGATTAATGCGTTTTGAGGAGCATTTCCGTTCATCACTCCCAAGACCCTCATCAGATCCACATCAAATTTTTATGGGACCATCTTGGAGCTCCTACCTATCCATTAAAAAAAGAATCATCTTAATCCGTCAATCCGTCTTCGAGTAATCGGTAAACATACAAAAAAAAAAAAAAAATTATACATACAGACGAATTGATAACCTCCTCCTTTTTTTTGAAGTCGGTTAAAAATTCAAACTTATTTTTGAAAATTTTGAGGTTGTTTCACTAAAAAAACAGCTGCTTTTGAAAATAAAGGTAATTTAAGGTTTGATTGTAGTAGACCAAACTAAAAGAAAGGACCACATAGGGTCAATGACCTCGAACTCTCAGAAACAGCTGATCTTCAAGTAAACTTTACGCTTAAAATTTTCGAAAAGTACTTCGAATTTCCAAAAGTCGTAAAACAAAAGTTGTTCGTCTAGATGTCTAGAACAACCTCCTTTCGGCTTAAAAGGGCTTACCCGTCACATCTTGTATAGAAAAGCACCCTGACCAGATACAAATACTTATTTTTAAGCATAAATATTTGCACCCGGCGGGAATCGAACCCGCAGCCTTCTGCATTGCAGAACGTTCACCCGACGCGCCAGAACTGTAACAGTTAGTCAAGAAACTTAACTAACTGTTACTGTTAAAACTTACTCTGCATTGACTTATGTTCAACTGATGACAGATCACAAATTGTTGGCTGTTCTTCGATCTTCGACTCCCGCCCCATGTTGGTGTCAAATAACTGAATGAAACAATGAACGAATGAATGAATGTCATTTATTTGCACGAAATATGGTCACAACAGTTGATATCCTATCTTTCCTGCTGTGGTATCATCTAATTAGCATTCACCGCTACTAGTTGCTATTTACTGTCAAAAAAACATATTTCGTATTCTACATTGCTGCTTTGAAGTAATCACCGGTAACAACCACGTTACGTCAAAACAGCAATGCACTGCAACTTAGCAACGACTAGCGGTGGATGCTAATTAGATGATACCACAGCAGGATGACAATCTTGACTTCAGAAAATTTCGACTATTCTAACTTCTGAATTTTATTATATTTTAAAAAGTGCCTAATAATTTTAAAGCTGAAAGTTTGTGAAGAAGTGTAAATGTGTATGTGTGTTTGTTACTCAATAACGCAAAAACTACTGAACCGATTGCGATAGAACTTGGAATATAAGTAGTTGGATACCGGGAATAACACATAGGCTACATTTGATCCCGATATTCCCGCGGGAACGGGACTTACGCGGGTGAAACCGCGGGGTGCAGCTAGTATTAAATAAATACCTAAGTAAATTAGAAACTTTCTTCGAACAAGTGTCAACCGCTTCGCTCAGAGTTCGTATAAAGTCGTTTGTAACGTGCTGCTGACTTGTTCCTGTAAAAGTTAAAAAAAATATATGAACAGAGGTATGTTCTTCTAAATAATTCTTCTTCATCTTCTTAAAAATGGCTTTTTCCATTCGGACATTTGCCAGTGTCAAGTATTATCAATATTTGCAGGTTATTTGCATCGAACGAATAACACAGTCAACAAACCGATTTATTACAAAACAATTTGTTTTTTTCTTATCGGTTGTGAACCGATTATGGCCATTAGGAAATTAGCCAGTGTCAAGTAATATTATTATATTATGCAAATTATTTGCATTGAAACAGTCAAGTCGTCATAGTTAAAGTCAAGTCTAGGGAATCATTTGTAAACACGGGGGCCATTTACAAAGATTGTTTACAGAGCTTTGGAGACTTCGCGATAGTCCATGTTTTGCACCGATTTTCACTTTCATTGCACTTGTACACCTTCACAAAACCAAATTGATTAATATGCCCTCGAACTTAAACAATTTGCACGCATTTGAACTAGGTTTCACAAAATTGAAAATTTTGCACCACATCTCCTCAACCAACGCGTTCCCGCTAAAACTCTACAATACGATTAAAGTGACATCTCGCAACTTTAGCAAAACAATTCTGGTTGCCTTGGCAACGGTAAACAAACAAAAAGTATCCATGTTTGAAGAGGTGAGCGAATAAAAACCGGCCAAGTGAACTCGCGCACGAAAAGCTTCGTATTCAGTATTATATTGCAAAAAAAACGTCAAAAAAATTACGTTTGATGTATGGGAGCCCTCTTTAAATATTTGTTATTTTTTTGTTATTATTATTTGTTGTTATAGCTGCAACAGAAATACGTCATCTTGTGAAAATTTCAACTGTCTAGATATCACGGTTCATGAAATACACTGATGCACCTGAGATCTCAAGATGAAATCTACAGTGTGTACTTTGACTTTGCTCATACTGAGCTTAGCAAAAACTAAGCATTCACTTTGAATCGGAATTTATAGTCGAAATTCATTTTGTAAATACGATTAAAATAAAAAGAACTTCATAGTCATAACAGAGAAGCAAAGTTTGAGTCAATATTTTTGATTGGTTTACATTCTAAATTTGAAAAACTTCGACTTTACTAAGCAAAAACTTTGGATAGTTGCGAAGATCGCTTTATAAATACCAAAAATTGTCTTAAGTCAAAGTTTTTGCTTAGCAAAGTCAAAGTACGGACTATAGATTTCAGGCTCAATAATAGGGTACCGTTTTTACCCTTCGAGTACAGAACTCAAATAAAAAAAACAAATAATTTAGTTTTAATTTTAGCTTTTAACTTTTTTTATTGTTTTGTTTCTTGTTTAAGGGCGCGATTCATATGAAATCCCTTCCGATTGAATAGTTTTCTTCATAACCGGTATCAAATAGATCTTTAGACAATATATTATATTATTGTACACGATACAAGAAGTGTCCCCTTCATTTCAAAAACAATAAAAAATAACTTTAAATACCACAATTATACAGGCAAACCCCTGTTTTACAAAAAAAATCATTTTTTCTTCTAAATCCTTAACCGCTATATTTTCTTATAGGCATCATAATATTAGAAAATACAATACCTAGAACCCCTTCATCGCATTTTATAAAAATATTATTTTAATCTTCGTCAATGATTGATTTTACGAGAAATTGTAGTTTTTTTCACGCGATTCCATCTTGCTCATTTATATGCAATCGGACAAGGACCGATGATTATCATCTATCGCCGCTTTAAGAAATAAGACAACCCCTCACCAGTGATAGCATCATGATGAGCTATTAAGCCGACAGCGTGTCGCAGTAGATGCAGTTCGTACGAGTCCACGCTTTGAGCTATAACCGTCAGCTGTTTCACCACCTGTGGGCAAGGCTTCATTCGATAAGAATGTGCAAAATTATACAATGAACTCAGTGAGGAATTGGACATATACTATTTTAGTTTGTATACATATAGAAAGCATGCTAATTCTATAGTAGCTAGGTACCTTATAACTGTATGCAAGATGTAACGGGTAAGTCCTTTTAAGCCGAAAGGGGGTTGTTCTAGACGTCTAGGCGAACAACTTTTGTTCTACGACTTTTGAAAATTCAAAGTACTTTTCGAAAATTTTAAGTGTAAAGTTTACTTGAATATCAGCTGTTTCTTAGAGTTCGAGGTCATTGACCTTATGTAGTCCTTTCATTTAGTTTGGTCTACTACAATCAAACCTTCAATTACCTTTATTTTCAAAAGCAGCTGTTTTTTCAGTGAAACATAACATCAAAATTTAAAAAAAAAGTTTGAATTTTCAAAAGTTGTAGAACAAAAGTTGTTCGCCTAGACGTCTAGAACAACCGCCTTTCGGCTTAAAAGGGCTTACCCGTTATATCTTGTATAACTGTGTAAAAAATGCTGTGCATAGTTGTAATCGATGTACAAATTATTAATAATGGTATTTAACTATAATATTTATATATAATATATAATTGAATTTGTATATTGTTACTGTGCCAAATAAAAATAAAATAAATAAATAAAAGTTAAAGTAAGCAAGGGGGAGCAAAAATTAATAAAAATAAAAAAAATATGTAAATCCTGTGACGAACACACAGCGCCATCTAGCCCCATGGTAAGCTGCTAAGCTTGTGTTACGGTGACTAGACAACGGATATACTACTTATATTTATTTTTCTTTTGTAAATACATACATATTATACATAGAAATACGCCCAGATCAGATACAAATATTTATTTTTAAGCATAAATAGTTGCACCCAGCGGGAATCGAACCCGCAACCTTCAGTATTGCAGCCAAGCGTTCGCCCGACGCGAGGTCGCCAAAGCTCACACAATTTGTGATTAACGTGGTATAAACACAAATTATGTGAATTTCAAATGTTAATTTACTTTCATTTCAAATGGTGAAGTCCGCCAGGCTAAAAGAATCAAATGTATTTTTTTGTTTAAATTTAAGCAAAATAGATTTTAAGCAAGTTAAATATGTACTATATCCGTTGTCTAGTACCCATAGTACAAGCCTAGTGCTTAGTTTGGGGCTAGATTGCGCTGTGTGTAATGTTGTGAAATATTTATTTATTGATTATATTAATTATTTAAGCTCAATGTAAGCGAACTCTGTTCTTTTTGAGAAAATAAAGATTTCTTTAATTTGAAGGGGGTCATTCCCTAATTAAAAGTTAAAGCTTAGAGTGATAATTAAAGAGTTAAAGTTAAAGTTTTAACTGTGTGTTTCCGCAATTAGCCCTACTATTGGGCCTTTGTGCGTGAATTTAAGCCGTGGGTTTCCTCACGAGGTTTTCCTTCACCGTAAGAGCGATGTTAATAGCGCACATAAATGTTTCTTAAAGAAAAATAATTAAAGCGCGGCCGGGGTCGAAACCACAACCTTCGGAATGAAAGTCGGGGTATCTACCACTAGACCAACACCGCTCTAATTAAACCAATTTAAGTATTCATCAATAAATTATTTACATCTAAAACGAAGATTTTACTACAGTTCCCGCCAAAAACTCATCCTAAAAGTACCTAAAAATAAATAAAAAGCTGTCATTTTCAAATAATTAGTATGTTGTTTTTTTTTTAACATTACACACAGCGCAATCTAGCCCCAAACTAAGCACTAGGCTTGTATGGGTACTAGAATACGGATATACTACATATTATACTTTTCTTGTAAATACATGCATTATTCCCTTTGAATAGTAGTTTATTACCCAATGTCATACATACATACATGAAAAATCTAACAATGTTGAAGCGATGTTGAGACATTTTAGTCATAGAATACGTGCCCAGTACATCAGAGAGTCTTGTCGATAAATGAACCGTAACCTGTAGAAATATATGTGACCTCCTAATGAAGTACTTCAAACTAGGGCGCGACGTGTAGAATCCAGTCCAATATGTTGTTGAATCACTTCCATAGGGCAGTAAGTCTCCCTTAAACAACAGAAATATATTTGACCGAACGAGCGAAGCGAGTGAGGTCCAGTGTAGACGGGCCTGGCGCTTGTATCTTTGTATGTTTGTTCGACGATAACTTGAGTATCGTAGCTCCTATCTTCATGAATTTTGGTATGTGCGTAGTTCAAGTCAGTAGAATTTATGAGTTCGAAGATGAGCCGGATCGGTAGGGGGATTGGGGAGATAGGGGGTGCAAAAAGAGAAAAAAATCAAGTTCTAATAATTTGTCAATAGATGGCGCTCGACAGCCATCTTAGATCGCGGTATCGTTGCGTTTGCTTGCGATATATACTCCAAGATCTGACATTTTTATAGGGAATGTAAATGTAAACGTCTATTAGTGTTCAATGTAAATAATTCACGTTTATGTTACAAATTGTGGTCGATTGTCGTAATTAAGGAATAATTCTTGTTGTGTTATCGTTGTTTTTGTTGTCTTTCGTTATATTATTCGTTTAATAATAATTCTTATATTTACCTTTAGGTATCCTTTACCTTTACCTTTAGGTATCTTCTTGTTTTTTACTTTTCAGTTTTAACGGCAGTCGGGTTTTTTATTTTTTTTTAATATTTTTTTTATTTAACACTTTTTTTAGTTATTTGAGATTAGATACAATTGCACCAGAGAAACTCATTAACTCTGGATATGTATACTCCAGTAGCGCGAGGACTCGAAATCGGTTAAAGATAGGCTATCTAAAAGCCTTCAATATTATAATAGCTGTTCCTTTTGAGTTTTGCTGAAATTACTATGAAGTAGGCAGGTCCTGGTATTCATTTTAAAATATAATTACCAAATCCGAAAACGTCGTCGCGTCTGGTGATACAAGGGCTGGCGGTTTCTTGTCCTAGCGGATTAGCCTTGCTATCCATTATCCAAAGCGGGGCTTTTCAAATTTTTAGTTAATTACTTATTGTAAACCATATCTCTGTTGTAAACATAGTATTTGTTAGTTATGTTATCTTTGACAAATCAAACATTCAAATTCCTTCAATAGTTCAAACTCGGCGTCAAAGTCAAATCGAGAAGTTTTTAATTAACGTTTCGTTGTCTTTGCGAAAATTACCTTCGTTACACAAAAATGCAGCGGCAATATAACTTTAGAATTATTACAAAATCCGCAAAAAAGTGGCCATTAGAAAACACTTTTCATACGCGGATTGTTTTCGCATACGAATATTGAATTCTTGTGCGAAAATTCATAAATACCAAAGCAGTGTTCGTGCTAAGCCATAAATTGAAGTAAGTAAAAAAAATCATTACAACCGAGCCGAAGCCGATGACATATCTCTGAAGACCTACTTTAACGACTTCCTGTAGTTTTAATAATTATTATATTTAAAATATCATCGCAAACTTTATCAGTTAAAATAAATAGTCGTCAATTTACGAAGGAATAAAACATATCGTTTGAATAAACATTGTTGCGCTTTTTTCTTGGTTTTTATGGTCAAGACAAATCTTGCTTTAAAGCGTTTTAAATCTTTATTTTTATTTATTTATTATTTTAATGTACCCTATGTCACTCTCACGGTCATGACGAATTTAACGACGTATCGTTTATCTAAATCGGCCCAGCCGTTTAGGCCCTACGACGGCACAAAAATAGGTCACATACATACATACATACATACATACACTCACGGCAAAAACATAACACTTCCTTTGGCAGTCGTGTAAAAAATGAAGCTGTTGGTGTTAAAATCCTACTAAAAACAAAATCTCTGTAAATGGATTCTCGTGAGGTCTCAGTTCGGGGCGAACTACTAGTGTAATTTGTTTTTATTATAACTAGGAGTTCGCCCCGAACTGAGACCTCACGACCCCCTATCTCCCCAACCCTCCTATCGATCCGGCTCATCTTCGAACTCATAAATTCTATTGACCTAAACTACGCGCATACCAAAATTCATGAAGATCGGAGCTACGATACTCAAGTTATCGTCGAACAAACATACAAAGATACAAAGTTACGAAGATACAAAGATACAAGCGCCAGGCCCGTCTACACTGGACCTTACTCGCTTCGCTCGTTCGGTCAACAACGCAAGCAACTTTTAAGCCATGCTATTTTATGGCGCTTTAGTGCCCGGGACGTTGGTAGATGGAGTAGGCTTGCCTAGTACCCATACCCCCCTCCCAGCCTAGTCAGCCATGCCCAGAAGAAAGAACTGGTCGATACTTCTGGAGCTAACTAAGCCGTGGGTTTCCTCACGATGTTTTCCTTCACCGTATGAGCGATGTTATTTACGCACATAACTTTTGTTTTTATTGCTCAAGGCATATCTACTAGAAATATTTTATAGGAAAAAAACATCTTCAAAAATTCACTCGCGACGAGTGTTAAACTCAGACGCAGAGACGCGAGTTCAAATCTTGTTGCGAGTGATTTTTTTGCAGATGATTTTTTCTTTCAAAATATTTATAACAGAAATACTTCATCTGTGAAAATAGATATTACATTTCCCTAAAAATTATGAATTAATAGTTTTTTTTTGCTTATTTAGTAAAACTTGTGCACAATTCTAATTGTTCAAAACAAAATTATTAAAATTTCCAATTTCATGGCATATGTTACTTAATATTATAAACGCGAAAGTTTGTATGTATGTACGTGACTTTGTTACTCTTTTACTTAAACATGCTGAACCGATTGTGATTAAACTTGGAATATAGGTAGCTGGAAACTTGGAATAACACATAGGTTTTTATCCTGATATTCCCGCGGGATCGGGCCCTATGAGGGTGACACCGTGGGCGCAGTTAGTGAAAACATATATGTCAAAGTCAAATGTTGTGTCAAAGTGGTGAAACATTCAACCACTTAAAAGTCCCAACCACTCAGTGTAAATTCCCTATCACTCAGTGTAAAGTCTCAACCACTCAGTCTAAAATCTCAACCACTCAGTGTAAAACATTCATTGTAAAATCTCACCTTTTCAGTGTAAATAGCTTTATCCCGTCTCCCGTACAAGTAAATAGCCTTCAAATAGCAAGATGGCGTCGAGTAGAAGATGTTTATATCGGACATGTTTGCGGGATGCGTGTTCACGTGACTGGGAATAAAATAGTAATCTCCAGCAACGTATGCTCCAGCGGGCAATATCGACTTCGGGAAATTTCATCTATTCTTAAAAACTTTTTCTTCTTTAAAAGTGTCATCCATTACCGGATACAACTTTATAAATTACTACACAAGTTATTAAGAATAGTCGCAAATTCCCGAAGTCGATATTTGCCCTGCCGAACCCAACCTAAGCAGCGGTTTAGGCTGAGTACCTATTGCTATTGGGTTGGTATACAAGGTGTAACGAGGGTACCCTTATAAGCCGAAAGGAGATAGTTCTAGACGTCTATTTATTACAGCGTTTATATAACTTTTAATATCTAACTTTTATTTTCGAAATTTTTGAGTTGATATTTCACTGAAAAAAATAGCTGTTTTTGAAAAAAAAGGTAATTAAACTTTCGGCACTTTCGGCTTAAATGGTCATCGTCGAAACACGCTGTATAGACGAACAGCTTTTGAAATTCTACCATTTTTTTGAAAATGTTGAGGTTATGTTTTACGGAAAAAACAACTGGTTTTGAAAATAAAGACATTTGACGTTTTGATTGTAGTAGACTAAACTAAATGAAAGCACAACTTAAGGTCAATGACCTCCTACTCTAAGAAACAGCTGAACTTTTAACTTGAAAATTTCAAAATTACTTCGAATCTACAAACCTTGTAGAACAAAATTTGTTCGCCTAGACGTCTAGAACAACTCCCAACTGGTTAAAATAATCATCCACGTCACTTACTTGACAAGTTTATCAATATTCATGAACCAACTAGCCGCGCTCTGGTACGTGAAGTCTCCACCCATAGTCACCAATATATTGTCGTGTTCATAGTACTTGGCTTGTCGCTCTATCTGGGCTATAAAGTCGTTTACCTGATGTAAATACATAAACATAAATAGGTAAATAAATCAAATTCAGCTGCGGCGAGGTTGAACTCGCATCTCTGGATATATACCCCAGCCCCTTAACACGTTCACAGTCCAGTGTACGCTATGCTGTACATGCGGATGGGTTCTGGCAAGTCCGTGTACTCTATATTGTACACTTTTGTCTCATTTACTTTTATGCCAAGTTTTGTATGTGTAATTTACGGAAGTTTCCGTTGACATTTATATAGCGATTTTCGCAACTATCCAAAGTGTTTGCTTAGTAAAGTCCAATATTTTTTAATTTAGAATTTAAACGAATCAAAAATAATAAAGTGTGTTCTTTGATAAGTAAGGGTGAGGGATAGTGGTAACAGAATCCTGAAAATATGGGGAGAAAGCTCATTGCAGAGACACCTTTGCTGCCTCCTCTATAAATTTTGTGTGATTTTGTAGCAAACATTAGTACTAATAGTAACATATAAATGTATACACTAACATTATTATGGGTCTCGGCCTGAAATAAATTGATTTTATTTTTGCTTCTCTATTATCACTATAAAGTTCTTTTTATTTCATTCGCATATTACAATCTGAATTTCCACTATAAATTGCAATTTAAACTTTTTGCTTAGCATTAACTTTGCCAAGTTTTTGCTAAGCTCAGTCTGAGCAAAGTTGTACGCTCTATAAGTTTCAGGAGTACGGCCAAATATAGAACGCTACTCAACATTAGAGAACTACTTAAACAAAGAAGCAGCTCTCAAACTCAAAAATTGCCATACTAATTTTGAATTTAGAAGCTGCTCGATAATTTAAGTGCCTCTCAAATTTTAAATGACTTTTCTTGTGCATTCTTTGGTGTCTGATATCTGTTAAAAAAATTACTACTTCGTGGTTCCAAAAATTTATAATATAATTATTAATATTATTATACAAGATGTAGGGTAAGCCCTTTTAAGCCGAAAGGGGGTTGTTCTAGACGTCTAGGCAAACAACTTTTGTTCTATGACTTTTGGAAATTCGAAGTACTTTTCGAAAATTTTAAGTGTAAAGTTTACTTGAAGATCAGCTGTTTCTTAGAGTTCGAGGTCATTGACCTTATGTTGTCCTTTGATTTAGTTTGGTCTACTACAATCAAAACTTCAATTACCTTTATTCAAAAGCAGCTGTTTTTCAGTAAAACATAATCTCAAAATTTTCAAAAAAAAAGTTCGACTTTTCAAAAGTCGCAGAACAAAAGGTATTTGCCTAGACGTCTAGAACAACCCCCTTTCGGATTAAAAGGACTTACCCGTTACATCTTGTATAAGTACTATTATTTATTTATTGAATTTGTATTATGTTGTTACGTTGTATTGAATATACTTATAATTTAAATTTTAATGAAACTAACATTTGCATGCTCTATGTAGCAAAAATACAAGGACCTGTATTTTGGTAAATAAATATCTGAATCTGTCAGTAAGTTACCCGTTTATCCGCATTAAACTCCCTCGTGTCCGGATCGTCCACAACCGGCTCGTCGCTACAGAGGAAGTCGAAACAGAAGCCGTCCGGAGCGTTGTACAGGTTGAACAGAGTGTGCGTCATTATATCCGACATTTTACCTGGACAAGGGTAGGTAATGAGCATGACGCTGCATTGAGCATGCTGTCTCTTTCTTAGTGTTATTAGAAAGGGATAGCATGCTCGATGTAGGGGACAACTTTTTAGTGCTACGTGAGCTTTCTAAATTCAAAGTCAATTTTTTTTTATTTAATTTGATGTATTGATCACTTTAAATAAGTCGAGTCTTCTTACAACTTTGACTCTAGTGTGGCTTCAGAACGCGTCCTCCGATGAGAAGAAGCCACAAGAAACTCATGAGGTTTTTTTTTTGTGATCATGTTTTTATTTACAATCGTCAAAATACATATATTTTTTTACATTTATAATGATCATAATATAAAATGATTCATATTGTCGCATATTTAGGGCTATAGTGGAACCGGAGCAATATCCTACTATAGTTCGAGTAATATAACTTCTTTGAGCTATACCTAAACAAACAGATGACGACCTCTGTGGCGCGTCGGGTGTCCGCCTGACTGCAATGCAGAAGGCTGCGGGTTCGATTCCCGTCGGGTGCAAATATTTATGCTTAAAAATAAATATTTGTATCTGGTCCGAGTGTCTATCTATGTATAATATGTATGTATTTACAAAAAAAAGTATAATATGTAGCATATCCGTTGTCTAGTACCCATAGTACAAGGCTAGTGCTTAGTTTGGGGCTAGATTGCATTGTGTCAAATAATAAGTATGTTTTATTTTTACACTTGTACTTCACGAAACTAAAATGATTAATAAGCCCCCGAAATCAAACAATTTGCACGCATTAGAACTAGGCTTCACAAAAATGAAAATTTAGCAACACATCTCCTCAACGCGTTCCCGCCAAAATTCCCTACCTATTATTTGAAAGTGACAGCTCTTTGTTTACTTATTTCTTATCGGTTGTGAACCGATTATGGCCATTAGGAAATTAGCCAGTGTCATGTATTCTATTATATTATGCAAGTTATTTGCATCGAAACAGTCAAGTCGTCATAGTTAAAGTCAAGTCTAGGGAATCATTTGTAAACACGGCGGCCATTTACAAACAATCTTCACGGAGCCTTGGAGACAACACTAAGTCAATGTTTTGCACCGATTTTCACTTTCATTCCACTTGTACACCTTCACGAAACTAAATTGATTAATATGCCCCCGAAATTAAACAATTTGCACGCATATGAACTAGGTTTCACAAAAATGAAAATTTAGCACCACATCTCCTCAACGAGTTCCCGCCAAGACTCTTGTTTACTTTTTTCCTTTGATAATATTGACATTTCTGTGTTTTATTTCTTATGGCAGTTGGAAAGTGGCCAGTGTCAAGTATTATTAGTTTTTGCAAGTTATATTAATTAACTTTGGTTCTGTGTTTGAATTTCTTTTTTGTTTATTTTATTTTTTAACGTGGAATACCGATTAACAACGGTCTAGAAGAACATGAAAATGGCCGGTATAATAAAATAATAAATAAATCCTGCGACGAACACACAGCGCCATCTAGCCCCGTGGTAAGCTGCTAAGCTTGTGTTACGGTGACTAGACAACGGATATACTAATTATATTTATTTTTCTTTTGTAAATACATACATATTATACATAGAAATTCGCCCAGACCAGGTACAAATATTTATTTTTAAGCATAAATATTTGCACCCAGCGGAAATCGAACCCGCAACCTTCTGCATTGCAGCCAAGCGTTCGCCCGACGCGCCACAGAGGTATAGACGCCAACTCAGCACTGAACCATGCTAAGTGGAGACAAAGGATAGGGCAGGCCGATCCCAAACAACCGGTATAAGGTCAAGGAAGATGAGAATGATGTGCTTATATGTTTACCCGAAGATTCTGGAAAAGGGTATACCTATTTAGACTATTTTTAGCCTTACAATAAAAGGGTTATTAAAGTCGGAGTAGTGAGAACCAAAGAAGTTATATTACTAGAACTAGAACACTCACGTAGAACTAAAAAGTATTCCGCTACATGGTGCATGCTGTCCTTTTCTAATTACACTATTAGTAAGGGACAGAACTCTGTATTGAGCATGCTGTTCCTTTCTAATAACACTATTAGTAAGGGACAAAACTCTGCATTGAGCATGCTGTCCTTTTCTAATTACACTATTAGAAAGGGATAGAACTCTGCATTGAGCGGCCCACTTTTTAGTTCCACGTGAGCATTCTAGTTCTAGTTATATAACTTCTTTGGTGAGAACATGCTTGTCAAAAGCCAGACATCTCATACTTACCTAAAACCTCGCTGCCCCTCCACATGAACTCCATTCTATCTTCATCCATCATGGCTTCTCGTTCTTTATGGTCGACCCGACCTGAAATATACAAGGTGTAACGGGTAAGCCGTTTTAATCCGAAAGGGGATAGTTCTAGACGTCTAGGCGAACAACTTTTGTTCTACGACTTTTGGAAATTCGAAGTACTTTTCGAAAAAATTAGGTGTAAAGTTTACTTGAAAATCAACTTTTTCTGAGACCTCGGGGTCATTGACCTTATGTTGTCCTTAATTTTATTTAGTTTGATGGTTTATAATAAAAACTTCAATTACCTATATTTTCAAAAGTCGTAGAACAAAAGTTGCTCGCCTAGACGTCTAGAACAACCCCCTTTCTGATTAAAAAGGCATAACCGTTACAAATTGTATAGTCAACTGTATACTCAACTAGCTGTACCCCGCGGTTTCACCCGCGTAAGTCCCGTTCCCGCGGGAGTATCAGGAGTCATATAAACCTTCCTTATCTACAAAAAAAAACTGATTCAAAATCCGTTGAGTTGTTTTAAAGATCTAAGCATACTTACCTACAAACAGACAGACAGACAGCTAGCTGGAAGTGACTTTGCTTTAAGCATTTCTTTAAATTTGGTCATCCAAGTGTAGGAAACACTTTCAAAGATATTAAAAAGGTAAGCGAGATCTAAACGTTGGTAGCGCTGCTAGTTAAAGGATGTAGTCTTTTTCATCACATCTATTCAAAAAGAGCTAATCCAATCCCTGTAAACTATGCTGGAACTAGCCCTTTGCTGGCGCTCACGCTAACTCGCCGGCAAAACGTTTTGCCTCCCCCTTAGCAGGGATTTTACTTTTCCGGCTACTGATTGGCCGGGGCGATTTAAATGAATTTGGAATGTGTATATTTGTAAAAAGTTTCAATGACCAACGAGCTCCAATATAAATAGAATATAAATAGAAGAGGAATACACTAGGAATAGAACAGGAGTAGAATAGGAGTAGATTAATGGTAGAGTAGGAGACTCGGAATAGACAAGGAATAGTCTTTTAAAGGTACTAATTTTCTCATAGAGGGCGATGAAAAGTAGAATGTCTACCTCAGGAGCAATAATATTTTTAGCTCGAGTGAGGTACTTACTTTGAATCCCTCGATTCGCTCAGGATTTTACTCAAGAATCCTTCGCTTCTCTCTGGATTCAAAAAACACTATCGCCGTAAAAAGTATACAATCTACTATTGTAATCTTCCAAATATTTTGTTTCAATATAACCTCTCTATCACAAACAAGCAGTTTTCATCGTATTCAGTCATGTAATTTTTTTAAAACTAGACGAGATCCCGAAAAATTATGGGATCCCGCGGGATCACAAATTTACGATCTTAAGTCGGGTTTGCGTTACCTAACCCAAACAAATCCATTGATAAAAAAACGGCCGAGAACTGAGAACTACTTAAACAAAGAAGCAGCTCTCAAACTCCAAAATTGCCATACTAATTTTGAATTTAGAAACTGCTCAATAATTTAAGAACCTCTCAAATTTTAAATGACGTTCCTATCTATATTCGGGTGTAAGTCACTTACCAATAAAAAGTCCGTCGAAGCCCATTTGAGCAAACAAAGATGTCATCTCCCTAGAATGGCCGTAAGTGTCGATCTGCCAAGCCGCCTTTGGCTTGCCACATGGGCCGAGGGTGTCATTCAGCTTTCTACAAAACAAAAATAAAATTAATAAAAACACTTCATAATAATAAAAAGAAGGTGGTCATCAAATTGGTTGTAACTATTGCCGGCTATAAAGCCCCCTTTTTCAGATCTTAGATAAAAAACATAAAACTCATATAACTAGGAGTTCGCCCCGAACTGAGATCTCACGACCCCTTATCTCCCTAACCCCCCTACCGATCCGGCTCATCTTCGAACTCATAAATTCTATTGACCGCATACCAAAATTCATGAAGATCGGAGATACTCAAGCGCATACCAAAATTCATGAAGATCGGAGATACTCAAGTTATCGTCGAACAAACATACAAAGATACAAAGTTACAAAGATACAAGCGCCAGGCCCGTCTACACTGGACCTCACTCGCTTCGCTCGTTCGGTCAATTATTTGAAAATCATTCGTAGGTAAACGGTTGTGGTCGTCGGTTAGTTAGATAAGAGGAACCAACTGGGTTCAACAGGACCGTTTTGATAATTATATCAAAGCAAAAAATACCTTAACCTTAGAGAAACAAGATTGAAATTAATATTATTTCAAAACACACAAATTTTTGGTCACCCATCCAAGTATTGACCGTAGCAAGTGTTGCTTAACCCGCACGACCGTTCCAGATTGACAGGTGCAGCTAGGCTAATGAGCTCCTCACAACGTGGGCTATAGTGATGTGATGGTAGTGGATTGGCTACTGGGGGAACTATGGTGATAAGGGCGTCTGCCGTTGTCCAACAAACACGTAAGAAAATGGCAGACGGAGACTAGCCAACTCACAAACTGGGCTACCCTAATCAGCTGAGCAAAGAAGACCGTTCAAAATGGACCAGCTATGTTCCACAGATATCAAATTTGCCTCTTCAAACAACTTTTAATACGAAATTCATTCCTAAAAGAAGATATATGGATTAACCAATAGATTTGCGTGATCTAAAGCCACGGTGTTAGTATTTTCGTTTATTTTCCGCTAAATTAAAAGATATTGTATGGTAAAGTTTCTCAGTTAAGTTAGGAGAGATTGGCTGCCTTTTTTTATTAGGTTTGGTGCTCCTGAACGTAATACTTTAATATACAATATCTTTTAATTTAGTGGAAAATAAACTAAAATACTGACACCGTGGCTTTAGATCACGTAAATCAGTTGAATAATCCATATCTTGTGTTTTAGGAATGTCTTTAAAATTTCATTAATGTACCCCATAGGCCATAGGTCTGAGCTATAAGGAAAAAAACGTTGATCTTCTTACAACAAAGGAACAACAAGAAGTATTTATTATTATTTAGTATTTTTAATGCTTACCTCAATCCCCAAGTGGCTTGATCAAGTGCATGAAGGTATGAAATGGTGGAACTGTCGGCATGAGTCCAACCAGCTCCGGCAAATTGTATGCGACCTTTTTAGAATAAGAAAAAAAAAACAAAATGTAGAGGGAACAATGTCATTTACAAACGCTACAAACGGAGTTTTGGCGGGAACGCGTTGAGGAGATTTGTTGCTAAATTTTCATTTTAGTGAAACCTAGTTCATATGCGTGCAAATTGTTTAATTTCGGGGGCATATTGATCAATTTAGATTCGTGAATGTGATGGTATAAGTGCAATGAAAGTGAAAATCGGTGCAAAACATTGGCTTTAGCGTTGTCTCCAAAGCTTCGTGAACAATCATTGTTAATGGCCGCCGTGTTTACAATGATTCCCTCGACTTGACTTTAACTATGACGACTTGAGTGTTTCGATGCAAATAACTTGCATAATATATTAATAATATTTGACACTCGCTAATTTCCTAATGGCCATAATCGGTTCACAACCGATAAGAAATAAAAAAAACGCTACAAACGAAAATATTTTAAAACGTTGCGTCAGAAATTTATCAACAATTTTCGATGAATCTGACAGGGATTTTCAGTTTCGCTCGTATAGGCATAAGGGCATTGTTTCAATGCACGTATCTACGTTTCGGTAACTTTACAGTCAGCTTTATCAAGGTAGAGGTAAATAAACGCGAGTTAAACCCGGTATAATATTGTATTTTATTTTATTACTATGCAAATCGCAAAAACATTTGGAGGTATGAGGTTCCAAAGGGAAGATCTTCCACCGGGCAGGTGGTTTTGCCCGGTAGGCCGCGGCCCGACGATGTCTCGTCGGTAGTTGTATATGAGCTTATCTTGGAAAGAATGTTGATATCGCAATCCAGGATTTCGTACTAGTAACGCCATCTAGTAGGTGCTGTGGGCGACCGCCACAAACATAAGAAAAAATATATAATACTAGTTTATGCACCGAGGTACTAAAGCCCTGTCTTATATTATTAAATCCAAAGCGTACGAAGGACTCTAGAGAGTTAACTCCCGAGCGCAGCGAGGGTGTTGAAAACCAGCGAGGGTGTTGAAAGTTCCGTACCTAGAATCCTGAGTGAAGCGTGGGATTCAAGCGCCCAAGATAAAGACAGGCTTTATTACCGAGGTAAATACTCTACTTTACGCATCTACTGTGAGACAATAAAGAGGCTACAAAAATAAGCAATTAATTAACAACAAAACAATAGATTAATGCTACGTGCATGAAATAAATTACAGTTCTATATGAATTAAATTTAACAATGATACATCAAAATGAGGAAACCAAACCTCGCCATCGCCTTAACCGATGAAATAAAAAAGTTGGGGCTTTATATTAACTAAAACTTTTTGCCTTACCCTTCCGTCGAAATAAAAATAGAAGAAAAATAGTCCAGTTTTTATTTTTTAATGTGTTATGTATGTCTAGGTGGCCAGTGTGAAATGACCGTCTGCTACCGTAACCTTAGTTCCAAATTTAAATTACTTTATGCCCCAGGTGTATAATGAGCACTTTATGCACCTAGGGAATAAAGACTCGCTTTACGTTGACCTTTTTGGTCAAATAAAGTAACTTTGTAGAGCTGTAGGTGTGTAAAGTAACTTTGTAAAGCAGTAGATGTGTAAAGTAACTTTGTAGAGCAGTAGGTGTGTAAAGTAACTTTGTAAAGCAGTAGATGTGTAAAGTAACTTTGTAGAGCAGTAGCTGGGTAAAGTAACTTTGTAGAGCAGTAGGTGTGTAAAAGTCTATATAATACCTTCTTGAACCAAGGTCCGGAAGGTGCCTCTGGTTTGAGGACGTTGCTCCTTCCACCAGCGCCAGAAGTAAGCTGACTCCGAGAAAGTGAACCTGAAATCAGACTCTAAATATAGTATTTTCACATACAACTTATTGTAAAAATCCGAGCCCGTATCACAATAAATGGGGGATAAGAGACGATTTAGAGCGGTGTTGGTCTAGTGGTAGATACCCCGGCTTTCGTTCCGAAGGTCGTGGTTTCAAATCCCGGCCGCGCACCAATGTCTTTTTCTTTAAGAAAAATGTATGTGCGCTATTAACATCGCTCTTACGGTGAAGAAAAACATCGTGAGGAAACCCACGGCTTTAAATCACGCACAAAGGCCCAATAGTAGGGCTAGTTGCGGAAACACACAGTTAAAACTTTAACGTTAAGAGACGATTTACATTAGACCGTCACAGGTCCGAGCTTCGTTGTCCATTGCTCGGTGAGCAGTCGATCGGTTTGTTGCAACCGAGTGGCGGCCGAGCAATGGACAACGAAGCTAGGACCCGGCTGGCGCTCGTGCATGACGGTCTAATATAAATATCATCCGTAAGACGTGAGGTTCTTCGGAATTATTTTTGATGAATGGGGTCATTCACTCCCACCGAAACGAACCCGAATGTTCGTTTCCGAATCGCTGTTTTTACGAAACTTCTTTCCGTACCGAAAAATATGGAAATAGCGATTCAGGCTATCGTTTCCGCATATTCGGGAAATCTACCGACAGAAGTAACCAATTTCCGATAAAAAACCATAAACAATATTAATTATATTTAGGAGAGTTTTTGCATAATAAATCGATTTTGCATAATAAAACACTATATACCGGATTTTACTCGCATTTTATTGAATCTCTATTACATCTCAGTCAACCTTGAAAAAGCCAAGTCTAAAGTTGGCGAAAGCTTGGTCGTTTAAAAATAATGACGTTATTTAATAAATCGCGACTAAAACCCGGATATATTGTGTTTTATTAAATAAATGAATATTGCACGACATTACACACAGCGTAATCTAGCTCCAAACTAAGCACTAGGCTTGTACTATATGTACGGTACAAGACAACGGATATACTAGTAGTTCGCCCCGAACTGAGACCTCACGACCCCCTATCTCCCCAACCCCCCTACCGATCCGGCTCATCTTCGAACTCATAAATTCTATTGACCATACCATTCTACGCGCATATCAAAATTTATGAAGATCGGAGCTACGATACTCAAGTTATCGTCGAACAAACATACAAAGAAACAAAGTTACAAAGATACAAGCGCCAGGGGCTCTATTTGTGAACCAAATGAGGTATTTCGAGCGATTGTAATACCTTGATTTCTACTGATTGTCGTTCAATTTCTGTAATTTTTCTACGTGAATCGCACGTCCACAACGAGTGGTATCAACCACTCGCTGCAGGAGTCCGGCATCAAACGATAATCAGCAGATATCGAATTATTTAAATCGCCTGAAGTGCAACGAGCGATTCAAAAATAAGGCTCCAGGCCCGTCTACACTAAACCTCACTCGTTTCGCTCGTTCGGTCAATTATACACATGAAGAACAAAAACGGTAGTCACTTACTTCCTTCTTTTGTCATGCAGCAGTTCAGACAGCACGGAATGGTATATCAGCTGGACGTTAGCTGTGCTCACTGATGCTCTAGCTGTCGAAGAAGTTATGGTACGGATAAATGTCATATGTAGTATATACGTCCCAAAAAGGAGAACTATATGAAACCAAAGGAACTTGTACTGATTTATTGAACGCCTCGACAACCATATAAAACAACAAAACACAATGATAGCGTGATCTAGATAGTACGAGTGGCGCCATCTCGTGGTGTGTTTTAGGAACTAAACTGCCTATACTCTAAAATCAATATTTTAAGGGGGAGGGGGGGTGGTTCTAAATTTGTATGATTTTTTTTTTATTCTCCGAATTAAAAGGATGAATTATATTAGACCGTCACGAGTAAAACGTAGTGACTTGAACTGTGACTTAACCACAGAATAAGCGATAGGGAAGCTACAATGCCTTGTTTCCACTCCTCCGCTCGTCAAGTTTTCACTGCGAATTACGCTTAAAATAGTACATTACTGAAGCATAATATACAATTAACACACAAATATGCGCGGAATTAAACTAAGTACCTAGTGCAATTCAGAACTTTTATTTGAAAATACAATTATTGAATGTACAATTCGTAAATTTAAATTTTTTTTTACTAAACATCTTTCCATGTGCAAGCCAGTTCGAAATTTAAATAAGACCTTTGATAAGTTACCTCTTTGGTCGCCATTAGGCGGAGGAAAAGATCGTTCCATTTTTAAATTACACGACTAATATGATTTTACATACCTAGTAAAATTTATTTAGCCGCTAAACACGACAGATATGGATTTTTATACAACTATTGCCGGCCGCTGCTCGACTAGTACAGCAAGTTCAATTTATCTCGAAGAAGGTTGTCAAAATAATGCTCAAATTTCCAAGGATGTTTGAGAAAAACTTACTCCCGTAGTAGTACTCATCGAACGTCTTCACCCAGCCAGCGTCCATGTGAGAATGAGGTATCAGATGCACATTCAGCGCCCCCTCTCGCGTCAGTGGGCATTGCTAAAACAAAACCAAAAGGCAACTAGTTGACGAGTTGCCGGAAACGCGATGAGGAGATGTGTTGCTAAATTTTCATTTTTGTGAAACCTAGTTCAAATGCGTGCAAATTGTTTAATTTCGGGGGCATATTAATCAATTTAGTTTCGTGAAGGTGTACAAGTGGAATGAAAGTGAAAATCGGTGCAAAACATGGACTTAGTGTTGTCTTCAAAGCTCCGTGTACAATATTTGTAAATGGCCTCCGTGTTTACAAATGATTCCTTAGACTTGACTTTAACTATGACGACTTGACTGTTTCGATGCAGATAACTTGCATAATATATTAATAATACTTGGCACTGGCTAATTTCCTAATGGCCATAATCTGTTCACAACCGATAAGAAATAAATAAGTAGTTGACGAGCTATGGCGGCAACGCGTTGAGAAGATGTGTTGCTAATTTTTCATTTTACACGCATTTGAACTTTGCTTTTGCTTTCTCTGTAAAGTTAACTGTAAAGTTGGCAACTTCTCGGTAGTTTAAAAATCATGAATAAAGCGCGATTAAACCCGATAAATAACTATCAATCAATCATTTATTTCATAAATAAATGTGTACAGTACACATGTTATTGTTGAAAATTATAAATACAAGATGTAACGGGTAAGCCCTTTTAATCCGAAAGGGGGTTGTTCTAGACGTTTAGGCGAACAACTTTTGTTCTACGACTTTTGAAAATTCGAAGTACTTTTCGAAAAATTTAGGTGTAAAGTTTACTTGAAAATCAGCTGTTTCTTAGAGTTCGAGGTCATTGACCTTATGTTGTTCTTTCATTTAGTTTGGTCTACTACAATCAAACCTTCAATTACCTTTATTTTCAAAAACAGCTCTTTTTCCAGTGAAACATAATCTCAAAATTTTCCAAAAAAAAGTTCGAATTTTCAAAAGTCGTAGAACAAAAGGTGTTCGCCTAGACGTCTAGAACAACCCCCTTTCGGATTAAAAGGGCTTACCTGTTACATCTTGTATATTGAACTCTATAATATGTGGCCTATTTGGCATATAAAATTATATAAGTAGTTTTATCTGAAAATAAATGTCAATTATAATTTTTTGAACACAACTGGAAATAATAATTAACATAATTAACTGTTTTATTAAGAATAACGTTAAAAAAATGTACAAACCTTATAACCGCATTCAATTTTAGTTTTTATACACAAAATTACGTTACAGTCTATTATTAGAAATAAACAGATTTGAAACTTCATTATTAATTCTTTTTTCTTTCTATCAATCAATACACATGTTAACTAACATAGTGGATGTGGTAACTGTAAAGTCCTCGAAACAGAAGTACAAAAATTGTCAGGTTATTTAATTTTTCACATACTTACCCCCTTATTTATAAACGCTAATTAATGCGCTGCATAACCATGCATCGTTTGTCTTTTACTGTCACATGAAGTTTCAAAGTTGACAGACAGAGACAAACGTCACATAACTTAGTCATGTGTAAATAATATTTTATAAATATGGGAGTACAATATGTATATGTACCTAATATCAATTCTACTATACTATCAAAGGTAGATTAGATACGAAATCAAAAAAGGCAATGTTCCGAGTTTCCCCGATTTTTATGGTTTGGAGAAATTTTGCTTTATATCGTTTTAAATCTTTATTTTTTATTATTTTAATGTACCCTATGTCACTCGCGCGGTCATCACCAATCTAACGACGTATCGTTTATCGAAATCGGACCAGCCGTTTAGGCCCTACGACGGCATAAAAATAGGTCACATACATACACACACTCACAGCAAAAAAAAACACAGAACAAAGTTAGAACAAAGCAACTTTTTCAACGCGTTTTTTTAACAATTCATTTTATTTTTAATAGATAATGTTCTTTTATATTTTAAAGCTTAGAATTTGTTTCAACGTTTTTTAAACACAATTAAGTATTTGTTTTTGTTAAAAAATATTCTTTTTTTGTTCAAAAGTTAAAGTTTGAATTATCAAAACGTTTGTAAAGCGACCTGTGTAAGTTACGAGTGCCCTAGGTTTTAACTCTAAGCTGTATGTACCAACAGGTTTCAGCATTGTATTACAGAATACTGAAAATTAAAGGAAAATTATGCTAACAAACGATTACCTGACTCAATTGTTTACTATAAAACCAAGTTCACAGTGGTTCAAGAAACTATGCAATTTATTAAGTCTTACGTATACAAGATGTAACAGGTATGCCCTTTTAAGCCGAAAGGAGGTTGTTCTAGACGTCTAGGCGAACAACTTTTGTTCTACTACTTTTGGAAATTCGAAGTACTTTTCGAAAATTTTAAGTGTAAAGTTTACTTGAAGATCAGCTGTTTCTCAGAGTTCGAGGTCATTGACCTTATGTTGTCCTTTCTTTTAGGTTGGTCTACTACAATCAAAACTTCAATTAGGTACCTTTATTTTCAAAAGCAGCTGTTTTTTCAGTGAAACACAATCTCAAAATTTTCAAAAAAATAGTTCGAATTTTCAAAAGTCGTAAAACAAAAGTTGTTCCCCTAGACGTCTAGAACAACCGCCTTTCGGCTTAAAAGGGCTTACCCGTTACACCTTGTACAGTCTATACAACGCACCGCCGCGTTAACATCGCCGTGTGGAGACACGTTCATAGAGATTGTATAGAAATAAGTGGCTCGACGATAAATCACCGCGATTCTAACGTTCGCGGAGACGGTCCCTTAGAATGGTTAAAGTTGGCGTCACGGTTTTTAAAGCACTTTTCTACGCAGCAAAGAAATTTACGTCCCATATGTGTGTGACATGTTCTTAACAGTTAGTGGGTAACAATTGGTTGCAAAACATTCTCCGATTTCACCTCAACTGTGATCTATCAACAAACTCCTTTGGCCTTGTGGTGAATATTACATTCGATTTAGAATCCGCCTTATCGTCGAACAAACATACAAAGATGCAAGCGGCGGGCCCGTCTACACTGGGGCTCTATTTTTGAACCAAATGAGGCATTTCGAGCGACTCGATTTCCACTAATTTCCGTTAAATTAAACCACTCGCAGCAGGAGTCCGACATCAAACGATAATCAGCAGATATCGAGTTAATAAATTGCCTGAAGTGCAACGAGCGATTCAAAAATAGGGACTAGGGACAAGTCAACTAGGGATTCGCCCCGAACTGAGACCTTTCTCCCCAACCCCCCTACCGATCCGGCTCATCTTATAACTCATAAATTCTATTGACCTGAACTACGCGCATACCAACAAAATACATGAAGATCGGAGCTACGATACTCAAGTTATCGTCGAACAAACATTCAAACATACAAAGATACAAGCGCCAGGCCCGTCTACAATGTCACGTACAACAATTGTCACTTTAGGAAGTTCAAATAATATGGTTCAAATTAAGTTATTTAAACGTAACAAGTTCCCTAATTACTTATTTATATTGTTGCGAATAGAATAGAACCTTGAAAAGTTTACCGCCGGAAATAGCAAATTAAAAACTATAGCGTTTCCGTATCCGTAAAATATAAATATTACTCTTTCATTCTTATCAGGTATGTTACATCGATATTTTGAGTACGATGCGTTACATTTTGGAAAATAATTAATATTCAATCCACCCTACCATGAGCGTTTCTCATTGTTTCATCGAAAAATAAAATGTAAATTTGCATTAGCGTCAAGATGGCGGGACCAATTCTCCAATATTTAAACTTTATACTGTCAGATCTGGTACTAAATTGGTACTATTTGGTACCTCAGTTAAAAAATTGGTAGGTACCTCTCTAGTTTAAAACATACTAGCTGCGCCCCGCGGTTTCACCCGCGTGATTTCCGTTCGTCGCAATCGGTTCAGTAGTTTTTGCGTGAAAAAGTAACAACCTCACATACATACATACATACTCACATACATACAAACTTTCGCGTTTATAATATTAGTAAGATTTAACAAAACCCCTGGTCCGCCATGATTATTGGATAGTTCCATTTTCGAGGAACGTCGTGTATACTTTGCATCGAAATCCAATTAGTAGAACCCGAGTAATGTACGAAAAAGTGCAACCGCTCGAGAACCGCTCGGCCGCCCGCGCCCGTGATAACGCGTTCTTCACTTCCGCGGGTTCCCGCGGGGCGCTGCTAGTTTATAAATATAGATAGATCATCATTATCATCATCATCAGCCTGTTGCAGTCCACCGCTGGACAGTGGACATAGGCCTCTCTTATTGCACGTTACCTAGATCGATAGATAATCTATACTTATAATAAATCTGTAGAGAGGTCAATTCTGTACATGGAATATATTTTCAAAATAACTATCGGGGGGTGTTTAGTTATCGATACTGATGTCAAAAATGCAATCAGTAATTTTTTTTTCTGTCTGTCTGTCTGTCTGTCTGTCTGTCTGTCTGTATATTCGTTATAGAAACAAAAACTACTGAACGGATTTTAACAAAACTTGGTACAATAATACTTTATACTCCTGGGCAGGTTATAGAATACTTTTCATCATGCTACGATAGATAGGAACGGAGCAGTAAAGAGAAAAGTTTCAAAAACGGGAAAATTTACTCCATTTTTTAAGCTTCCGTCGCGCGTGTGCAGCCTGAATGGTTTAAGTTACACAGAAATCATGTATGACGGATTTGTTCCGCTAAACATGCCATAAAATAATAAATATGTAAATAAAAAAATTAAAAATTAAAAAACCGACTTCAAAAAGAAACAAAAAAGAATTTAAAAACAAACAAAAAAAAAGAAGAATTGATAAAAATGACCAAAATAACCTCTACATAGGTACAGTGCCACCGACTAATTAATCTGTTTTATCATCTGAAGTCGGGCAGCCAAACTAAGTACAATATGGAACCAATCAATAAAACTGCCCGACTTCAGATGATAAAACAGATTAATTAGTCGGTGGCACTGTACCTATGTAGAGGTTATTTTGGTCATTTTTATCAATTCTTTTTTTTTTTGGTTGTTTTTAAATTATTTTTTGTTTCTTTTTGAAGTCGGTTTTTTAATTTTTAAATTATTTTTTTATTTTACCCTTTTTAGTATACCTACCTACCTAAAAATCAACAATATTGTTACTGTAATTTTAATTATTGAGGAGTTTGCTGATGAGAAGGTGCCCCATCAATCTGTACTTAGTTCTTTAGGGGTCAATTCTTTTTGGTAAAAGATCAAAAATGAGTAATTTATTGAATTCTGGGATGCTATCCTGTCCAACATTCCGAAGATACTCATCAGATTCTTAACAAACTTTCATGGGACCACCTCGCAGCTTCCACCTTTCCATTAAAAAAGAATCATCTCAATCGGTCAAGCCATCTTTGAGTAATCGATAAACAACTGGATTGATTAATGCGTTTTGAGGAGCATTTCCGTTCATCACTCCGAAGACCCTCATCAGATCCACATCAAATTTTTATGGGACCATCTTGGAGCTTCCACCTATCCATTAAAAAAAGAATCATCTTAATCGGTCAAGCCGTCTTCGAGTAATCGGTGAACATACAAAAAAAAAAAATTATACATACAGACGAATTGATAACCTCCTCCTTTTTTTTGAAGTCGGTTAAAAATATCCTGCGACAGCATGTCTATCTTTTATGGTTGACTCACAATCAATCAATTAATCAATCTATATCTTCTATACTTATAATAAAATCGTAACTTAGCGGTGTCTATTTTTAAAAGATATTTTGAAAAAACTATTTATAGGGGTATGTACTAACGTAACAGACCATTTCCGTGTTTAACTTTTTGTCTGTTTGTCTGTGCGTTTGTGCGCGCTAATTTCTTAAAAGACCGATTTGAATGAAATTAAGTATGCAGATAGCTTAAGATTTCGATTGACATATAGGCTACTTTTTTCCGGATATCAAGTCTGGATATCCGGATAAAAAATAGAAATTGCGTAATTTTGTTATTTTTTAACCATCGTCATCTATCGTCATTGATCATCATCCATCGTCATCGATCGTCATCCATCGTCATGAACAAATTTTGCCTTACTTCACCTACCTACCGCAATGCAAAAATCCACACTTAAACGGACGACCAGGGAAGTACTGATGATGCCAGGCGCGGTAGCGCCTGGCTCCATCAGTACTTCAATGGGCGACCGTTTAAGTGTGGATTTTTGCATTGTGATAGGTTGGTGTAAGAACAACGCGGGATCGCAACTTGCGCGGGTGAAACCGCGGGCGCAGCTAGTAATGTAATATACAGTTCAGATATTGTTAAGCAGGATACAGTTCGTGTACCTAAGTTGGTCAAACTATTTAATTAAAAAATCAATCCCACATTAAGAAATCGGCCTCGTAATTGGACAGAGCCTTCAAAAAACCACTCGAGACCGGAAACATCGATCTACAATAAATTAGTTTCAAGGCGAGTCGCGCCTACAGGATTTTGAGAAAGGGGTCTTATGAGGATCAATGTCAAAATCAATGTCAAAACCGAATATAGGTAATGTCAATCTTTATCTGACGACCTCTGTGCACGTCGGGCGAACGCTTGGCTGCAATGCAGAAGGTTGCGGGTTCGATTCCCGCTAGGTGCAAATACTTTTACTTAAAAATAAATATTTGTATATCTGGTCTGGGTGTATTTCTATGTATAATATGTATGTACTTACAAAAGAAAAATAACTATAAGTATTATATCCGTTGTCTAGTCACCGTAACACAAGCTTAGCAGCTTACCATGGGGCTAGATGGCGCTGTGTGTTGGTCACAGACATTTATTTATTTATCCATACTTTGAACTTTTACAAAGAATTAGGAAGGTCATCAGCTGCGCCCCGCAGTTTTACCCGCGTAAGTCTCGATTTTTTTTTTCATAAGAACCATCTCCTGATAATAACAAATACAACAAGAAAAGAATTAGCGAAATCGGTCCAGCCGTTTAGGCGTAATGCCGTGACCACGCGAAATAGAGATTCATTTTTACCCGACTGCGCGACGCAAAGGAGGGTAATGTGTTTATCGGTCTATGTATGTATGTATGGATGTTTCTATGTGGCGTTCTAGAAGCCAAACGCGTGGACCGATTTTGATGATTCTTACGTCAATCGATTCGTCTTAATCTGGCGAGTGTGACTAAAGACATGACAGTAATCCAAATTAACTTTTCAATCAATCAATCAATCAATCAATCATTTATTTCATAAATATAGGTGTACAGTACAGATGTTAGTGTTAAAAATTATATATATTTTGAACTCTATATTTGGCCTATTTGGCATATGAAATGATATAGTTTTATCTGCAAAAAAATGACAATTATACATTACTTACTGGAAAAAACTATCAGTAGTCATGAATATTTACCAAATACCAAAATAAAATAAATTCAAAAATGTCAATGTAAATAATATAACTACTTTTCGTTTAAAAACTCGTCAACCGAATAGTACGCTTTGCCAATAAGATACTTTTTTAACTGATTTTTAAATTCACTGAATGGTAACACTCTAATAGAAATTGGAAGTTTATTGAATATTGTAGGTCCCATACAAAAAACAGTGTTTTCCTTTTTTTTTGTTCTACGCACAATAGGTTTTAATTTACATTCATGACGTTTACTCTTTAGCATTTCATAATTCGGCAGGTCAGCCCTTACATAGACCGAAGCCTCGTAGATAAATACCGAGGGAAGAGTTAAAATGCTAAGGTTTTTAAAATATTTCCTGCAAGAAACTTTGGGTCTGATGTTGCACATTGAACGTATGCATTTCTTTTGGGCTATAAATGCATCCTTAACGTTTACCGAATTGCCCCAGCATAATATGCCATACTTTATAGTTGATGCTGCATAAGCATGGTAAGCTGTCATTACAGTCTTTAGATTTGCTATTTTGGCCAATTGATATAGTGAGTATGAATATTGTCTTACTTTGTTATTTACATTTTCTACGTGCGTTTTCCATGTCATATTAGAGTCAATATGTATCCCAAGAAATTTAGTAGTGTTTACTTCGTCAATTTTGATATTATTGTATGTTATATTAAGTGATTTATAATTAGTGTTAATATTTACAAATGTCATTAATTTAGTTTTATCAAGGTTGATAGAAAGTTTATTATCATTTAACCATTTAATAATATTTGCTAATGATGCGTTAATGTCAAATTCAAATTTAGTTCGGTCATTATCGGTAAAGATCATAGTGCTATCATCTGCAAATAAAATCATAGGATGCTCTACACATTTTGGCATGTCGTTTATGTATATTAAAAATAACAAAGGACCCAATACACTGCCTTGTGGTACTCCACATTTATTTTCCTTTGGTTGCGATTTATATACCTCTTCAGTCATAGTTTGATCAGAAAGCCTCGCTACCTCAGTGTATTGCCATCTACTGGACAGGTAAGACTTAATGAGTTGGAGTACATTACCTCGTATTCCATAACCTTCCAGTTTTATGAACAGAATTTCGTGATTTACACAGTCGAAGGCTTTAGTCATGTCCATGAATAGAGTTGCAATTCGTTTCTTATTGTCTAGACCCATTGTTACCATTTGATAAAACGAAGTAAGAGCACTCTCGATCGACTTTTCATTGCGAAAACCATACTGGGCCTCACTAAAAAGGTTGTTTTTCTCGAAATATTGATTTAGGCTGTTGTAAATTACTTTCTCAATAATCTTAGAAAATATTGGAATTAAGGCTATGGGTCTGTAATATCGCATGTCTGTCTTGTCTTCTTTCTTAAACAAAGGTATTATAACAGATATTTTTAGTTTGTCTGGAAATGCACCACATAATATGCATTTGTTAATTATGTCACTTAGTATATGTGAAATTATACAAGATACATGTTTAATGATTTTAGTGCATATGTCATCATAACCAGTGCTGGCAGTGTTATTCAGAGATTTAATTATTAAAAATATGTCAAGTGGGGTAGTGGGGGTCATAAAGCATGATTTCATAGAATTAAATGTCAATTGGTAATTATGTTGTCTATTTATATTTTGGATGTCATCTATAAAATAATTATTAAAAGAGTTAGCTATGTCAATAGGATCATTGTAAATTTGATTGTTTGATTTTATTTTATAGACATATTCTTTGGGTTCATTACACTTATGTTTTTTGTTTATGATCTGCCAAACCGCTTTAGACTTGTTTTTGGCTGTATACAAATCGTAATTGTTCTGAGCTCTCTTTGTTAGATTAATTATATGTCTAAGCCTTTTCGTGTATTGTTTTAATTGTGTTTTAGTTTTTTTGTTTGGGTTTGTTCGATATTGCCATAACATTTGTCTTTTTCGTCCCGCACATAGCCTTATGCCTTTACTAATCCATCGTTGTTTATGTATTATAGGTACCTTTATTCTGCGATTGGGAAAACACATATCATATAGCAACTTAAAAATATCATAAAAATTGTTAAAGGCTTCATTTGGGTTTTCCGTTTCAAACACATCAGAAAAAGACAGACTGTGTAAGTGATTTTCGAATTGATTAATATTTTCGTCACTATAGTCACGCCTGTACCTGTACCAGTGTTTGATGGTATAGGTTTTTTTGGTGCGGAATTTTAGTAGTTGAGCGGTGTGGTCTGAGAGTCCAATATCCAACACACTGCTCTTTATCGGTTTACAATTTGTTGCGAAATTGTCAAGGCATGTACCACTTTCTAATCTTGTCGGTTCATTTATTCGCAATTTGAAATTGTATAGAGATAGCGTTTCATCAAATTTCTTTTTGGCAGTATTATTCTCAAATCTATCTATGTTGAAGTCACCGCATATTACTATTTTGTTAATATTTTTCTTAGTTAGCTCTTTCAAAAATTGTTTGAGTTCAGACAGGAAGCGATTTATAAAGCATTTTTTATGCCTAGGGGATCTATAAACGCATATTATTGCGATCTCCTGTTTGGTGAGCTGTATTGCACTACATTCAAATATATTTGTATTTATTTTATTTTTATATTTGTTTTGTCACAACCAGACGCCATATTGTCAAAATTGAAAAACCCAAAATCGTCAAAGTATGTCAAGATGGGTATCGTTGAATAGGTATTTAAAAATGAATGTTAGGTTTCTTTTACCATTTTTCATTTCAAATAATTATACAAGATGTAACGGGCAAGCCCTTTTAATCCGAAAGGGGGTTGTTCTAGACGTCTAGGCGAACACCTTTTGTTCTACGACTTTTGAAAATTCGAACATTTTTTTGAAAATTATGAGATTAGGTTTCACTGGAAAAACAGCTGTTTTTGAAAATAAAGGTAATTGAAGGTTTGATTGTAGTAGACCAAACTAAATGAAAGAACAACATAAGGTCAATGACCTCGAACTCTAAGAAACAGCTGATTTTCAAGTAAACTTTACACCTAAATTTTTCGAAAAGTACTTCGAATTTTCAAAAGTCGTAGAACAACCCCCTTTCGGATTAAAAGGGCTTACCTGTTACATCTTGTATATTAGATTAAAAGAAGAAGAATGAAGACAAAAATATTTTTGTTTTTTAAAGTTTAAATAATATAATTTGTGATGTGTAGGTATTTACTTAGAGATAACAGGTTTTTTTTTTCAAAAATCACGCAAAAATTTCCAGTTATTAAGGGTACCTAGTTGGAGAAACACCGTAAAAAAAAATAACTTCTAAGCTGCCTAACTTTCCCATTTCAAAAACACATTACCCATCCTTCCTAAGGTCTTGTCCATTCATTGGTTTTCTGGAAAAGATCGTCCATAGGCGATAAGGCCGCCCATTGTTCCACTTTAGATTTAAGTTTTTCTATGTCTAATTTGTTGTTATTTGTGTTTTGGTACAATAATGAACACTTTATTGTACCAAAACACAAATAACAACAAATTAGACATATCAAATAGACATCAATCAAAGCCAATTCTCAAAATTCCGCGGAATTAAACACCCCGGAATTAACAGTGTGTTGGCCACTCACTAAATGCCAGTCGATACAGAATCGACAGGCAGTATTTAAAAATATAATTTTGTCTAAGCTTCTCGCCATTTTGAAGTTTTTGTGAGTTAACTAGACATAATAAAAATTATAATTTAAATTCAAAATTATTACATCAACTCTAGTCTGCGTACACTGGAACGTTTTGATACAAATAATTATGAGACGGTAGTTCACAGTAACTTTTTAGAATATTAGAATAGACAAATTACATCGCAGTCAACCTTGAAAAAGCTAAATGTAAAGTTAGCTAAAGCTCGGTCTTTAGAAATACTGCCGTTATTAAACGAAACGCGAGTAAAACCGAGTAAATACGTAATTTATTATTTTAAAAGATTTCAATTAGAAGTACTTTTTTAAGATTTACTGTAAAAAGAAGCAATGAGCCATTAAACTAATTACCAACTTATAATTTGCGGGCGGATTGCTCGGGAACTAACTATTTTTCCTGTAATAAATTCATTTTACAAAGACACTAGCGCTGAATTTAGCTAGTTATTTGTTTTGGTGGGAATTTCCACTCTTTTTGCAAGTTTCTCGTCCCCTAATTATAGCTAAGGTTTGGTCTTGGTTGGAAACTAGACTGTCAACTAAAAGTTGGCCGATAGTATTATTGAAATAAAAAAAAAAGTAAAATAAAGTTTTAAAAAAAAGTGTTACATTATGTATAATAATAATTACATTAGTTGTCTAGTACCTATTGGATTTTTGGCGGGAACGCGTTAAAGAAAGGTGCTAAATTTCCATTTTTGTGAAACCTAGTTCAAATGCGTGCAAATTGTTTAATTTCGGAGGCATATTAATCAATTTAGTTTCGTGAAGGTGTACTACAAGTGGAATGAAAGTGAAAATCAGTGCATGGACTTCAAAACATGGACTAAGTGTTGTCTCCGAAACTCGGTGAACAATCTTTGTAAATGGCCGCCGTGTTTACAAATGATTCCGTAGACTTGACTTTAACTATGACGACTTGACTGTTTCGATGCAATTAACTTGCATCTTGACACTGGCTAATTTTCTAATGACCATAATCGGTTCACAACCGATTAGAAATAATATTAGTTTCTATAGTACGTACCTAGAGCCTCATTTTTGAATCGCTCGTTGCACTTCAAGCAATTTTAAAATAACGTTGTCAGCTGTTTTTATTTTTTATTCGGATATCCGGATATCTGGACTTGATATCCGGATAAAAAGTAGCCTATATGTTAATCGAAGTCTTACGCTATCTGCATACCAAATTTCATTGAAATCGGTCCAGCCGTTTCCGAGATTAGCGCGCACAAACGCGGCGCAGCTAGTTATTTATATTACTGATTACTAGCTGCGCACCGCGGTTTCACTCGCGTAAGGCCCGATATTCAATAATTAGCATTTTTTTCTTTCACAACAACTTCTTTTATAAGACTTTTTAAATAAAAATTCAAAATTCATATGTTATTATAAAGTTTTATTTATAAGTTTAATGTATTAGTTGCGAATAAATGATTTCTATTCTATTCTAAATATTCGACTTCGAAACCCTACAAAAAGCAAACTTACATATTAAAAATGTTCATCAGGTGTGTACAAATATCTCACGACACCGATCATCGGCCGATTCTTTTGTCTGCGGTCTGCTGACACTAATTAGGCTAACCTAACCTTCATGGTTTAATTGGAAGATTAAGGTCTTATGGGTGACCAAGTTTAGATAACCTAAATACTTACTAACTGTTCTAAAAGACGACTTCTGTGGCGCGGTGGGCGAGGCCCGGGCTGCGACGCAGTAGGTTGCGGGAACGATTCCCGCTGGGGAAATTTCAATGACAGTTGAACTCGACGGCGTCGCCTTCAATTCAATTCTTTATTCATTGTAATTATGGGTAAGGTACAAAAGTAGATATTAATTGGTTAGGTAAAAAGAATCCATACATAGTCGGCCCTTTTGAGCGTACAATATTCGTCTTTTTTTTACAGAAAAAAATAATAAATTTAATGAACCAAAACATGCAATCCTATGCTAATTGTTAAAAATACCCAAAAATGAAAGTTAAATTGAATTTATAATATAAATAAATTGCAGACATAATTGAAACAGCAATTAATATAATGCATTAAATAATTTCACAAAGTCAACAAGTCATTCTAAAATGCCAAGATTCAATAAATATGAAAGCAAATCAAATGCATGCAAATTATATTATTAAAAATTAAGTATTATTTAAAAAGTGGTCTAGGGGACTTAGGAAAAGTAGAATAGAATAGAATAGAATAGAATAGAGAACATTTAATTGGCAGCAAACACACAGAAGAACACCAAAAACACACAAAAAAAAAAAAAAAAAAAAAAAAAAAAAAAGCAGAACAAGAACAAAATTATATTTCATGCCTGTCTGTCTGTTTATCTGTCGGTTCCTTATAAAATTAAAAACTACTTACTCATCCGATTGAAATCTGGTTTTGGCGCATGAATAAAACGCGATTAAACACTGTAAATAAAGTGTTTTATTAAAAACATGATCACTAAAAAAACCCATAAGTTTCTTGTGGCTTCTCCTCATCGGAGGGCGCTTTCCGAAGCCACACTAGAGTCAAAGTTGTAAGAACACTCGACGTATTTAAAGTGATCGAATACATCCAATTAGATAAAGTAATTTTAAATGGTTTTGAATTTTGGAAAAAACCCGGATAAAATGTAAATAAGTATGAGTAGGTACAAATCAAGTTAATTTAAAAAAAATGTATCTTTAACTACAAGGATAATAATTTAAATAATAAATAAGTAAGTACATACTTTAATTTATTCAAATATCTAAATAAACAGGATGATCCGACGACGACGACCACCATTTAAGCCGAAAGGGGGTTGTTCTAGACGTCTAGGCGAACAACTTTTGTTCTACAACTTTTGAAAATACGAAGTAGTTTTCGAAAATTTCAAGTTTAAAGTTTACTTGAAAATCAGCTGTTTCTCAGAGTTAGAGGTCATTGACCTTAAGTTGTCCTTTCATTTGGTTTGGTCTAATAGGTACAATCAAAACTTTAATTGCCTTTATTTAAAAAAAAACTGCTGTTTTCTTTAGTAAATATTACGCGCTACCATGATTGATCGTTTCTCGTTGCTTTTTCGTATATTTATTTGTCCACCAATAAATAAAGTAAATTTTAAATAAAAAATACCCCAACTACATTTAAAAACCACAGATAAATAATGAAAAACCTCTTTCTGTTTTTTGATGTTGGGTTTTATTTTTATTCTCTTTTTTATTAGATGTGTTTTTTTTTTTTTTTATCTGAACGACAACGCGGCGACTTCGCGACGATTTAGTTATTTATAACATCATGTTAACTTAAAATTTTCGAAAAAAAAGTTAGATTTGCTTAAATGGTCATCGTAATAACATCCTCTGTTTATTAAATCAAAATAAATTAAAAAAACCATGAAATGGAATTTCCAACAAACAAAAATTAAAAAAAAACAAAGTAAATTTTAAATTAAAAATACCCCGACTTCTTTTAAACACCCCAGACAATAAAACAAAATGTTTTTTTTTTTGAAGTTTGTTTGTTAATTGATGTGTTTTTAATTTTTTTTTATCTGTACGACAACGCGACGAATTCGCGACGACTTATAAAACATCATGGTAGGGCCCATTAGATGTTAGGTGTATAATTCTTTGGCTATATTCTACCTAGAAGGTGTCTTGAGTTATCTTATCGTAAGTTTGATGTTTACCTACTGTCTTACCTCGTCTAATTATAAAATATGCATTTAAATTAATAATTAATAACATATATCGAACAAACAAATTACAAAACACAGCCCCAATAAGTATAACCACAGACAAAAAACATATGATATAATCACTTTGATGCGGGTGCATAGCATAGATTAAAAAACAACTAACATTTCGTTCAAAAATTGATAATTAAAATTTATCTACACTTAAAAAAATAAAAATACATGTCATGTGTTGGAATAATAAAATTATGTTAAAATTGATATGATGTCGAGTTATACTATCTAATAATAATAAGTAAAAATAAGAAATAATAATAAAAAAACAAATATCAATAAAAAAAATTAAAATAAACATTTGATGTGTTTTTAATTATTTTTTTTAGCTGAACGACGAAGCGGCGACATCTCGTCGACTTATTTATCGTACATCATGGTAGGGGCGGATTAACTTAAAATTTTCGAAATAAAAAAGTGATTTGCTATAGTCATTGCAATAACATCCTGTGTAGTATAGGTTACTTTTATTACATATAACAAAACCAAAAAACAGTGAAATGGAATTTCCAACAAACTAAAATTAAAAAAACACTCGTTTTTTCCTATCAAGGAAACGGTGATGGACCGCCTCGTTATTTCGTCATTGACAAAAAATATTTTATTTGTCCAAGTTGCTCTCCGTGGTTTCCCCCATGTAAGTCCCAAACTGGCAAGAAACTCGGAATAAAAATTAGCCATTATGTTAATATAGATCTCCAGTTATCTGCATACGAAGTTTTTTTGCAATCGGTTCAGTAGTTTTTGCGTGAAGGATTAACAAACATAAAACATGCCAACTTGTACACTAAAGGCCGATTTACACTTCATTAAGTACAGTAGCGAGTTAAGACATCAGTGAGTTAAGTAATAATGAGAAAAAGATGCGCCTCGCTGTTAAGGCGTATGCGTGGCAGCCCGAACGGTATCCTGAACATATTGTCAGAGAGGTGGGACTCGCCTATGTTAGGGAGGTGGATGCAGCTGCACGCCAGTGGTCCCTCCTATTTATAATTTTTATTTTTTATTTTTATTCTTAATTTTATATTTTGATTTTTAAATTTTAGTTTGACATGACAGGTACATATTTAATAGTTTGTGACATTTAAGTTCAGTGTATTATTTATTTTTCTTTTATTTATTTATTATTTAATGTGACATTATATCTTATTTTAATGTTAATTTAAATGTATAATTATGGATTGTAAATATCTGAAATAAATGAATTGAATAAGTAGACAGTAGTAAGTTACGTCCAAACGTAGGCGAGTAACGAGTCATAAGTTACCTTTCTGAGAACAGAACTAGTTGCGTTCGGTTTATAAAGTACTTTTTATGTCCCAAGCAGCAATTTATGGTCATTATTTGACCAGTTTGCTGCTTGGGGTAGGTTATGTTGTTGTTGTCTCAAAGGATCTTTCTTCTAAAACAGTGGTTTTCATCTAAAAAAAATGGACGTGGAATTACCTAATACCAATTTATGTGCTATAATTAGAGAAATAGTAGATATACTTGTACAACACATTGAAAATGAAATATTAGTAGAAATGCATAGACCAAAACGCATATGGGAAAGAAAGTGGATTGCTAGAAGAAATAAACGTGGAGCCAGCAGTAACCTTCTAATGGAATTGTCTGAAGAAGATACAGTTGAATACAGATATGTTTTACGAACGAGTGAGCCCTCATTTCTATTTTTAATAGATAAAATTACCCCTGCAATTCAGAGATCAGATACATTCATGAGATGTGCTTTACCGGCAAAATTGAAATTACAAATTGTATTGTACATGCTTGCTAATGGAACCAGTTTGCGTACTTTAGAGCACATCTTCAGAACATCCAAGGCCAGCATATCAACTATGATTTCTGAAGTTTGTGATGCGATTTACGAGGCTCCCAAGGATTACATACATCTAAGAAATAAAAAACCTTCTAATTCGTAAATTATAATATATTTATTAAGTATTAAAATACTGGCCATTTAAAGTTTTGAGTTAGATTGAACGTTATATTATTACCTAAATTCTACTCATTTGTCAATGTCTTCCTATTAGCATATTCCAAAATATCTTCTTCTTGGTTCACCATAGAATCATTTTCTAACGAAACTTCTGGAACGGAGCTATTTATCGGTGTAGGTGGAGAAATATATGTCGTGGAAGATGGAGGAGAAGGGGAATAAGTTTGTAGGTTTAACGGGTTTGCTATAGAATGCATTCGAATGGTTGTCAAATAATTTTGAATATGTGATTGCGCTTGTAATGCCAGCAAAAGAGGCATGGCATTTAATTGTGCAGCGACACTCCTTCCAAAAATACCAAACTCGGTGTCGTTGTTTATCGATGGGGTTTGTACCATCTCCCCCACAGCTTTGACTTTATCCACTAAGTTTTCAAGGCGAGTATACACTGGTTTCTTAGCAACTCCTGAATCTTGTGTAACAGGAGTATCTTGAGAATCTTTGGTGGAACCTGGAACTCCCTGGCTGGAAGACTCATCATCTGTTGAACCAACTCCCTCCGTTGCAGTGTCCAAGGAGTTCTGAAAAGTGTTTTATTGTAATTATTATGAATGAACTTATGTTTCAGGTTCCAAGCGATGAAAACAAGTGGAAAAAATAGAAGAAGGTTTTAATAAAAAATGGGACTTTCCCAAATGTTGTGGCGCTATTGATGGGAAGCATATTGTGATAAAAGCACCTTTTGAAGCAGGAAGCTATCATTATAATTACAAACACCAAAATAGCATAGTGTTAATGGCCGTGGTTGACGATGTCTACAACTTTTTATACATCGATGTTGGTTGCAACGGTCGAGTATCCGATGGGGGCGTTTTTCAAAGATGTAGCGTCAGCGGTAGATTGGAAAGTATGCTACCAGCAAATCACTGTATTGTAGGAGACAATGCATTTCCATTAAAAATCTATTTAATGAAGCCATATGGCGAAAACAGTAATATGACCACTGCCCAGAAAGTATTCAACTACAGATTCTCTCGAGGCCGTCGCATAGTTGAAAATGCATTTGGTATTCTAGTTAGCCGTTTCAGAATATTCGAAAAACCCTTGCCATTCCATCCAAACAAAGTTATAAAAATTGTAAAAGCTTGCTGTGCTTTACACAACTGGCTCAGGTATTTAAAAAATGTTGATGACTCCGTGACAATCGACGAGGAAGATATCACCACTGGCCAGACAAAACTTGGTAATTGGAGAAATGTACCAAGCGATGGTCTCATCCCAATTCCTAGAAGCAGTTCCAATCACTCCGCACAGAGAGCTCGTATTGTGCGTGATAATTATGCTACCCATTTCGTCGGAGCTGGATCTGTGAATTGGCAACTGAGAATGATACATTGAATATCTCTTTACCTACTTACCATGAACGTATGTCACGACACAACTACGTTCTTATAACATTTAATCATACATTTTTGCAAATCAATACCTACATGCAAGGCACCCCAGTTGTATCTGACATGTATTTATCTGTAAGGCACACCCACCTACTATGTCAATAATGCAAATAAAACAGTCTACTTACCAAATTACTTTCACTTTTTCTTGGTATCAGATTTTTGTCCTTCATAGCATCGTGGTATAATGTAAACCATTTTAGTGTTGGTACATAAACATCCTCGGTACCGGCTCCACTTTTAGTAGCATCATTTATTTTTTTTTTATTTCTTGGCTGTATGTCGACCTGATTATTTTTATTTTTCCGATAGCCTCCTTTGGCCCGAAATCATTCATTTTTATAACCTCACAAATTTTAATAAGAACTGCTTCACGTGCTAATTTATTGCGGTAATTATTGTATTTTGAATTAAACAAACACTCATGTTTGAAGTATTCTTGTACAAATTCAAGGGTTGTATTATCAGACCACTTCATTTTTACACATTAAAAATACGACGATTGACGACCTGCCACAACCGTATGTGCACACTTATGGACTGGTACTAAACTCACTTGTCTACATGACGACGTTAAGTTGGCGGGGTGCGGGAGACGCAAGGAAGGGGGCTACTTCGTACTGAACTAGCCGAAAAATAGGATGGCGATCTATTCAACTTAACTTAATTATCAACTTACTACTTAACTCGCTTATGCCGTTCAAACGACAATAAGAACTTAACTCGCCCGATGCGCAAGTTAACTCGCTACTGTACTTATTGAAGTGTAAATCGGCCTTTACTTCTTGAAAAGAAATTAGAAAAGCAACCGGGGTTATTCCTGTATTATAATTGTTCAATTCTTTTTTACAATATCATTATAATTTTTTACATAACTCTATTATGTAACACGATTTGCGCAAGACAGCTGCCACAAACTGAATGCAAGAAGCCGAAAATAGATCTAGGTGGCGTGCAATTGGAGAGGCCAATGTCCAGCAGTGGACTGCAACAGGCTGATGATGATGATGGCTTGTTTGTTGTACCTACCATTTTTTAATTCTTTTTGTTTGTTTGGATTACAATGGCAACAAAACACTCCAAATGAAACTGTAAATTGCAACCGGACTGCAATCGATTATCGACTCAAAAACATATAAAAAAACGGTACACATTCTTTAAAAGACATTACATTATTGAAAAATTAAACATTATCGAAAAATGTCAAACTTTAGTTGATAAACTTTATAAATAAAACTTCATTGATATTTAAGATCAACAGCAATAAAAATGATGTTAAAATTCAGTCTTGATAATTTGAATACGCGAGGATTAGTAGTGAGTCGTCATAAACGCAAACTCGTCATACTAGCGCAACTCGTCACAAACGCGACTCGTCATTTTCGCAACTCGTCATAAACGCGACTCGTCATTTTCGTAACTTGTCATTTTCGCATCTCGTCATTTTCGCAACTGGTCATTTTCGCAATTCGTCACACGAACCTTAAGCATTACATTTCTCTCATTTTACAGCTGTCCTTATATTGAATCACCCTGCATGATAGTCTTTCTATACTAATATTATAGAGAGGTAACGTTGGTAACATGTATGTATGTATGTTGGGGATAATCTCCGAAACCACTCAACCGATCTGGATGACATTTTGCATGGGGGTAGCTGAGTGTCATAAGCTATTTTGTATCCCGAAATTCCCACGGGATCGGGACTTACGCGGGTGAAACCGCGGGGCGCAGCTAGTAGCTCTATAAACAACGAACCCGGCATTTTTGCTATTTGGTCCAAACACTGGCGAGCAACATGGTTTCTACATCTAAGCCACACTTCTTCACAATCCGCAAACCACAAGTCTTAGGGTGTGTATTTTCACAAACAAAACGTCAATAATCTATTTAACAAAAACTCGACACGACGAAGCTTTCCCAGCTGATTAAAAAATCCCCTTGTTTTTTTAGTTTTCTACAAGGTGCTGGCGTTCGCTTTGTAAGCGTACGATAGAAACGTTCACGGAGCGTTTTCGTTTGTCAAATATGCCACTTGGCTACACTATACATGGCGCTAAACGCACGGCAAACGTTTCGTTAGATGGAATAGAAAATGAATAAACGCTTGGCTACCAATTTTAAAGTTCGTTACGCTAGACCACGTGATATTTCGATAGCTAATGTCAACCACATACATTTACCATTATATTCTACTAGCGTTAACGATAATAGAAAGCCACTTGTCTAGGCCAGCTGAAATCAATTCTATACTGTTAAGCTTAAAAAATGACGATTTTGAATCGACAACATGTATCCGCAAAATCCATAAAACCACTTAGATTTCTTAAAATATACAACTATAAATCAAGTCGTATTATTGTTTTTTTTTATGGCCCCGGATTATGACAACGATTATGACTATTTAATTGCGACTTACACATACATCCAAGTTTTCTGACCTTTATCTAATTTACGACGTCCCGACTGTTACAGTTGCTATGTTCCGTGTCTACTTGTCTTCTTCTTCAGTACTCTCTTTTAGTGCAGTACTATACCATGTTGACTTGTACGATGGGTTCCATAAAAATACATGAGCAATCTTTTTATTAACTTATTATTGACGGAACGAGCGAAGCGAGTGAGGTCCAGTGTAGACGGGCCTGGCGCTTGTGTCTTTGTAGGGATAGGGGGTCATGAGGTCTCAGTTCGGGGCGAACTCCTAGTATAAATAAATAGTGCAAGGTTAGATTTTTTTTTCGCTATTTAAGTAGAAAAAAACATCAGTAGTTAAGTGATACACCTACTGATTTAAGTTGCTCGCAAGTATACTGGACGAACTTACCCACTCCACGCCAAATATTTTTTAACTAATTTGCCGGCACCTGTACCTACCTATTATTATTTCCATAAACTTTATTTGAAAACGCACAGGCATCCAGTAGCCGGCAAACATTTTGGAAATTATGTCGTCATGCGCATCACGATAGGTCTAGCGCTCAGAAATAAGTCTTTGTAAGTATGTTCGACGATAACTTGAGTATCGTAGCTCCGATCTTCAAGTGTGTGGCCCACTAGTGCCTGGCCCGTCTACAATTAAATACTTGACACTGGCTAAACTCCTAATGGCCATAATCGGTTCACAACCGATAATGACAAAGAAATCAAAAAGTGAATATCGATGGTAGCAAAGTAAATACGTACATCTACATAACAGCAACTTTACAGGAGAGCACATTTTGTAAAAAATAGTCACAATTTTGAGAGTTATCTACCGATTGACATAATTTTTTCTATAATAAGTTAAAGTCTAAGCACGTTCTATAGATTTCAGCCTACGAATTTAGAATGCTAATAGATATTAAATCCAAATCGGTTGAAATTGAAATACAAATACACTGGTTTTTGTTGTTGTCAAAAATTTAAAAAACCCAAGTATTAGTTTTAATTTTACAGTCACTTACGAAAATTATTGAGTCTCGCTAACAGTCACATGACGTCATTTACAAACAACACTCCCATTATCGAAACATATGACATGACTGTACTGTGACATCGATACAATGCGCGAGCGGACTGGGCGAGTGTGAAATGACGTCACGCCCGAGTAAAAGTCCTCATGCATCGCACGTTTACTTAGCACCAGACTGTCAAGAAAGGCAACGTTTCTCTCAATATTACCAGAATCAGTGGTACCCTAAAATCTCCCCATCTATATTAAGCTGCGCAGGACAAAGACATAGAACTACAAATGCTCTTGAAGGCTGGCACCATAGGATGAATGTTCGGATTCCTAAAAGGCCGAATCTAATTTTGTTCTTGTACAAATTAAGACAAGAAGCGAAACATTGGGACAGACAAATCAGAGATAGGTACATTGTTTGTAAATACTTTGAGGAATAACAGAAAAGCTAAAGATATTTATTTTGATAAAATTTATAACTTGTATTTAAAAAAACTGCTGAGACATCAAATTTCATTAGAGAACTTTATCAAAAAAGTTATTTTTTTACAATTGGTAAAATAATATTTGTTACCCTTCCTCATTCCTAGTTGATTTTTATGTGACTGTAATGTAATCCACAGTGGATTGTTGATTTATGTAATTTATGATTATGATTAATATAATAATTTCCCAACAACATTTGTTTTTATTTTAGCACTAGCTGCGCCCCGCGGTTTCACCCGCGTAAGTCCCGATCCCGTGGGAATTTCGGGATACAAAATAGCTTATGACACTCAGCTACCCCCATGCAAAATGTCATCCAGATCGGTTGAGTGGTTTCGGAGATTATCCCCAACATACATACATACATGTTACCAACGTTACCTCTCTATAATATTAGTATAGAAAGACTATCATGCAGGGTGATTCAATATAAGGACAGCTGTAAAATGAGAGAAATGTAATGCTTAAGGTTCGTGTGACGAATTGCGAAAATGACCAGTTGCGAAAATGACGAGATGCGAAAATGACAAGTTACGAAAATGACGAGTCGCGTTTATGACGAGTTGCGAAAATGACGAGTCGCGTTTGTGACGAGTTGCGCTAGTATGACGAGTTTGCGTTTATGACGACTCACTACTAATCCTAGGTTACCTATTTCTTTTTAATTCTGTTATGCAAACATTCTCGTGTCATTCAGCCAGTGACATTTACAATTTATCGTGCAATGAAGGTTTGATGCTAATTGAAAGGAGTTTGGAGTTTGGCTATTTATCTTGATAGAACTAAACGAAAAAGTTTATAATAAAAATTGCTGGCCACGGAGCTTGCATAAAAAAAGTATTTTTAATTTTAACATAATTATTCTACTTTCTCTATTCAGCCAGTGAGTTCTTGAAAGAAATTTGGTGGGAACGCGTTGAGGAGTTGGGTTTGTTAAATTTTCATTTGTGAGTCCAAGTGTAAATGAAAGTGAAAATTGGTGCAAAACATGGACCTTAGCGTTGACTCCAAAGCTCCGTGAACAAACATTGTAAAAAAAATGGCCCTGTTTTACAATGATTCCCTCGACTTCAACTATGATGACTTGACTGTTTTGATGCAAATAACTTGCAAAAATTAATAATACTTGACACTGGCTACTTTCCAAATGGACATAATCGGTTCAAAACCGATAAAAAAAAATAACCCCATGATCTAAGAACAAATTATAACGGCACTACGCCAACAATTAGGTCAACCCTTCGCCTATTAGATGTTTCTCATCAAAAAATGTGAGCCCCTCACGGCACGCCTGACAGATGTGAAACATTTTGACGACCTCTGTGGCGCGTCGGGCGAACGCTTGGCTGCAATACAGAAGGTTGCGGGTTCGATTCCCGCTGGGTGCAAATATTTATGTTTAAAAATAAATATTTGTATCTGGTGTGGGCGTATTTCTATGTATAATATGTATGTATTTACAAAAGAAAAATAAAATATAAGTAGTATATCCGTTGTCTAGTCACCGTAACACGAGCTTAGCAGCTTACCACGGGGCTAGATGGCGCTGTGTGTTGGTCACAGGATTTATTTATTTATTTATTTGACACTGACAGATGTGTTTTCATATAGCGTGGCGAAACCTCGCCACGGCTTGTGTCGCCACGTCAGCAATTAGGCTTAGATGTTTCACATCAATAAAATAGAAGAAAAAAATCTCAAAACTCCAAAATGGCCGACATCAGCAAGGAAACTGGGGCCAGCAAACAGTTATCAAGCGTATCAGTCTTTAAAAATCTTGAGAAACCGAGAGTCGAGATTTACATAAAATGAATCATTTTGATAATGAGAATGACATATTACCTATCTACGTGGATCTCAATATTATTTGTGTCAAAACAAAAAAAAGCAAAAAAAAATCACCTCTATGTTACATGGGCTTAGATAACTGGCACGCTCAAATTCTGGCACTAGTGCGAGCTTACCACTTTTTCTAATAGCTACTGAAAATTGGTGTAAATAATAAGAAATAGCCCTTTAAATATTTTTATTATAGGTTGGCACCTACTGTTTTCTATCAAAATGTATACTCATGCAAAATTACAGTTTCTTAGTACTTACCGTCTCTGAGCTAATGGAAAGACGGACGGACTGACGTACGGACTGACGGACGGACTGACGGAGGGACTGACGTACGGACTGACGGACGGACTGACGGACGGACTGACGGACGGACCGACGGACGGACTGACGGACGGACTGACGGACTGACGGGCGGATATGACTAAATTATAAGGGTTTTTTGTTGACTACGAAACCCTAAAAAACCAAACAACCAATGCAGCCAAACATAAAAATATCCAAACCTCCAAGTTCAATGAAGTTTTTTTTTCTAACGATTAGTTAAAGGCAATTATGATACGAAGTACGCCGTGTCGGCTAGTTCTAAATAAAGGTAATTACTTAATTAAAAATCTTTGTTGTGATTGATGCAATAAAAGCGACAATTTAAACAAGGCCTTTGGTTCAACGTATTTTGTTCGGAACGACAGGTCTAAATGAAATGGTCTGTTAATCGCTCTTGGAAAAATGACCAATTTAAATAGAACTATGTTCTTGTAATTGTTTGGTTTATACTAGGGTCTTTCCCCGGCTTTGCGTTATTTATTATTTCTTATCGGTTGTGAACCGATTATGGCCATTTGGGAATTAGCCAGTGTCAAGTATTATTAATATTTTGTAAGTTATTTGTTTTGAAACAATGTAATCATTGTAAAAAATCAAGAATCAAGAAAATTTATTAAATAACTGTGTACATTAAGGTGATATTAAATATTAAAGGAATCAACAGTTTGTCCATCCCGGACATACAACATAGAGTAGAGGTACTTAGGTACTTAATTTAAGCTTAATTTAAACCGGCGGCCATTTTTTACAATGCCTCTTCACGGAGCTTTGGAGACAAAGCTAAAGTCCATGTTTTGCACCGATTTTCACTTTCATTCCACTTGTACACGTTCACGAAACTAAATTGATTAATATGCCCCCGAAATTAAACAATTTACACGCATTTGAACTAGGTTTCACAAAAATGAAAATTCAGCAACACCATCTCCTCAACGCGTTTCCGCCAAAACTCCCCGGCTTTGCGTTGTTAGTCTTTTAAAACCTGTCAAGTGCGAGTCGAACTCGTACGCCGAGGGTTCCGTACACACGTATTCTGCCCTACCATACCTTCGTTTCTCGTTGTTTTGTCGTTCAAAAATACTAAAAGTAAATATTAAATAAAATATAGTAACTAATCGGGGTGACTACTTCAAAAAAAAATTAAAAAAGTCACAAATAAATTAAAAAAATAAGTTGTAACGGAAAAAAAATATCCTGGGGTTATTCCCGTATTGGATTTGGTCAAAATTTCATTTCAATATCGATGCAGTCAATCTTTAATTACAAATATGACGTTTATTGTCAAATGGCATTTGGCACTTTTTCAGTTAATTTTCTTTGGAGAATACCATCTTATCTTACTTTTGAATATTATATTATAAATACGAAAGTTTATATCTATGTATGAATATGACTTTGTCACTCTTTCACGCAAAAACTACTGACCCGATTGCGATGAAACTTGGAATATAGCTAGATGAAACCGGGAATACTTTTTATTCCTATATTCCGCGGGAACGGGACTTACGCGACTGAAACCGCGAGGCGCAGCTAGTTGTTGCATAATTTCATTTCGACATCGTTGCAATTGCAAATAATACACTTCAACACTGTTTCATCGCAATCAGTTCAGTAGTTTTTGCGTGAAAGAGTAACAAAGTCACATACATACATACCTACATACTTTTGCGTTTATAATATTAGTAAGAAGTAAGATTAGAGATATGTATGTAGAAGGAAAATCTGTTTTCCATGGACATCCGCCATGTTTTTTCGACATATCTCATATGACACAAATCTCACGGAGCGATCGCGAGAATCGACGTCCTGATTCATGATATAGTTTCATTTTTGACGACCTCTGTGGCGCGTCAGGCAAACGCTTGGCTGCAATGCAGAAGGTTGCGGGTTCGATTCCCGCTGGGTGCAAATATTTATGCTTAAAAATAAATATTTGTAGATATAAATATTTATTTTTAAGCATAAATATTACCCAGACCAGATGGTATGGGTGTATTTCTATGTATACTATGTATAAGTAGTATATCCGTTATCTAGTCACCGTAACACAAGCTTAGCAGCTTACCATGGGGCTAGATGGCGCTGTGTGTTCGTCACAGGATTTATTTATTTATTTTATTTTAAGTGTATTGTTTGCAATAGAAATTATATTGAAATGATATTATGGACAATTATAATACGGGAAAAACCCCACTGTATGTTGGAGACCTATCTTAAAATGTATCAGTTGATGAGCATGTCCATTATATATAGGTCTACACCGTTGTTACTTGTGTTTCAATATCAAGGTCATCTTTTAATGGTTCTACATAGATCAGTGCAATATGGTCAAAATCAGCGAACAATTACCAGTATATTTCAAGCTGTACGTTCATATATTTTAGTCAGTAAAGTAGCTCTTTTAAAAATGGTCGTTCGAACGTGAGTTAGCCATCTTGTCCAGTTTATTATGAGCTGTAATTTCTAATATTTTGTGAGAAAATTTAGGTCTTTTAACATGGTTTACTATCCAATTTAATAAGAGCTGTTAGTTGTAAGACTTTGTTGTTGGATCTAGGTCTTTTTGTGCTGGTTTTTGCGCTGTACTGGTCAATGGCATTTGATTAAAAACACAAGGTTTTCAATTTTGACTTCCAGTCAGTGCAAAGTAGGCGCAGTGAACGCTGCGTTTGCAATAGTTTTATCAAAAATAGACAAGTAATTTTACAGTGTGTATAGTACTTGTGATTTTTTTGTGAATAAAAAAAACAAAGGTTATTTAAATTGGTTTTTTAGCCATTGAAATAACTAAGTGCATTCAAGTGTTTTTTTTTTTTGGAAAATAGAGGGTAAGTTTTGATAGTTTTTTTTTGTATTTTCCGGCTTTACGCTAAAACTGCTGCGCCGATTTCGATGTAATTGAATGTGTAGGATTGTAAATAACTAGAGAACTAGAATAACTAATAGTTATAAGGGAGACAAAAAATAGAGCAAGGTTATCTTACTTCTTACTAATATTATAAAAAAATTGAAAGTTTGTTTGAATATTTGTTTGTTTGTTCACTCTTCACGGTCAAACGGTTTGACCGATTTGGATGAAAATTTGCGCAGGGATAGTTTAAATGATGGAGTTTATTTATTTATTTATTATTTGGGAATCCAACAGCTATAACTTAAAAAATAGACAAAACACATTAACAACTGAAAGCCAATTAAAGGATTTCACGACTAAAAAAAAAATATTAAAAAAAAAAAAAAACCGACTGCCGTTAAAACTGAAAAGTAAAAAACAAGAAGATGAACGAAACCTTAAAAATCGTTCGACGCATCTAGGAGCCTTAAAAAATTGTGGATGGACTCGGGTGGGACTTGAACACAATTTGGTGTCATTATACTTCTTTACCTTTAAAAGGAGTCCCACCCGACTGCATCCACAATTTTTTAAGGCTCCTAGATGTGTCGAACGATTTTTAAGGTTTCGTTACCTTTAGGTATCTTCTTGTTTTTTACTTTTCAGTTTTAACGGCAGTCGGATTTTTGTTTTTAAATATTTTTTTTATTTAACGCTTTTTAGTTATTAGAGATTAGATACAATTACACCAGAGAAACTCATTAACTCTGGATGTGTATACTCCAGTAGCGAGGACTCGAAATCGGTTAAAGATAGGCTATCTAAAAGCCTTCAATATTATAATAGCTATTCTTTTTGAGTTTTGCTGAGATGGCTATGAAGTAGGCAGGTATTCATCTTAAAATATAATTACCAAATCCGAAAACTTCGTCGCGACTGGTGATACAAAGGCTGGCGGTTTCTTGTCCTAGCGGATTAGCCTTGCTATCCATTATCCATAGCGCGACATTTCAAATTTTTAGTTAATTACTTATTGTAAACATAGTGATTGTTATTTATGTTATCTCTGACAAACTGACAAATCAAACATTCAAATTCCTTCAAAAGTTGAAACTCGGCGTCAAAGTCAAATCGAAAAGTTTTTAAGTAACGTTCCGTTGTCTTTGCTCGGTTTTTATGGTCAAGACAAATCTTGCTTTATAGCGTTTTAAATCTTTATTTTTATTTATTTATTATTTTAATGTACCCTATGTCACTCTCACGGTCATGACGAATCTAACGACGTATCGTTTATCTAAATCGGCCCAGCCGTTTAGGCCCTACGACGACGGCACAAAAATAGGTCACATACATACATACATACATACACTCACGGCAAAGACATAACACTTCCTTTGGCAGTCGTGTAAAAAAGAGAGTTGGTAAAAAAGGTTAATAGTTGGAGAGTAACATAGGATATTTTTGATCCCGATGAACCTGTGGGATGAGGGTCTTAATTAATGCCCCCGAAATTAAACACTTACACGCATCTCAAATGAGGCTGAAATCTACAGTCCGTACTTTGACTTTTTTTATTATTATTTATTTCTTAACGATTGTGAATCAATAATGGCCATTTGGAAAGTAGCCAGTGTCAAGTATTATTAACATTTGCAAGTTATTTGCATCGAAACAGTCTTATTTAAAGTCAAGTAATAAAGGGAATGATTTGTAAACACGGCGGCCATTTACAAAGATTGTTCACTGAGATTTGGAGACAACGCTAAAGTCCACGTTTTGCACCGAATATGACTTTCATTGCACTTGCACACCTTTACGAAACTAAATTGATTAATATACCCCCGAAATTAAACAATTTGAACGCTTTTCACAAAAATGAAAATTTAGCAGCACATCTCCTAAACGCGTTCCCGCCAAAAACTCTACTTTGACTTTGCTAAGCAAAAACTTTGACTTAAGACAATTTTTGGTAGTTATAAAGCGATCTTCGCAACTATCCAAAGTTTTTGCTTAGTAAAGTCGAAGTTTTTCAAATTGAGAATGTAAACCAATCAAAAATAATGACCTAAACATTGCTTCTCTGTTATGACTATGAAGTTCTTTTTATTTTATTCGTATATTACAAAATGAATTTCGACTATAAATTCCAATTCAACGTTTATGCTAAGCTCAGTCTGAGCAAAGTCAAAGTACGCACTTTAGATTCAGTCTTATCCTTAATTATTATTTACAAGCTACGAGCTGCGCCCCGCGGTTTTACCAGCGTAAATCCCGTTCCCGCGGGAATATCGGAATAAAGTAAGTAGCATTATGTGTTATTTTAGTGGCCCGATTCTGTAAAAACATAGCAGGCAGGATGCACGAGCATTGCATAAGTCGATTTGTTGCATGAGTAAAAATATAAGCTATTCTATAATTTTCTTTAATACTGATTGGCTGAGAAACAAAGGGAGGTATTTAAATAATTAAGTAGCCCTAAAATTTGAAGGCTACTTAAGTAATTAAGTAGTAATTCAATAAAATAACATTTACAGAATACGCGAATTAACGTACATCTCCTGCACGTCACCTGCATCCCGCCTGCTTGTCGTATGCTATGTTTTTACAGAATCGGGCCACAGGTCTCCACCTACATATATTCCAAGTTTCATCGCAATCGGTTCGGTAGTTTTTCCGTGATTGAGTAACAAACTCATATACATAGTATTTACATACAAACTTTCGCGTATATAATATAGGTAGCTAGAGACCTGGCATAACACATCTACCTATAGGCTACTTTTTATCCCGTAATTCCTTTGGAAACGGGAAAAACGCGGGTAAAACCGCGGGGCATCCCGCGGGAACGGGAGTTAATGCGTGTAAAACCGCGGGGCATACCGCGGGAACGGGACTTATGCGGGTAAAACCGTGGGGCGCAGCTAGTACATACATTTATCCGAACGAATCCGAGGTTACTTTTGTTATGTTTGTCGTTTTGTTGAAGTCGGTCTAATTTTTTTTTGTTTCAACAATATTTTATGAATCATTTCGTGCAAAAATCTTAGGATTCGATGAAGTAAACTAGAATTAAAAATGTAATAAAAAATATTAATCGACACGCCACCACCATAATGTAACAATTTTATGATTTTAGTTTTTTGTTTACATAACCACGAAGAACACGCTATATTTTATTACCAAAGTGACTAAAGGATTCGATCTTTTGTAATTATCTAATTGAGAAGTTTTTACTAGAAATGTTTTCAAGGAAAAAATCTTCAGAGTATACATAAGCAAACTATAGAGCGCTGGTATGCGAGTATGAACTGTAGGCACCGGTATGAACCCATTGTATGAACAGTCAAAAATGACAAAAACGATGTCATCAGTCACCTAGGGTTACGGGAATTGACTGTTTCTCTCGTTATTCTAGTAATAATTATGGTGAAATGTTCAATGCCGCGGTGTAAAAATGATTCGCGGATCATATATTGAATATCTATGTATAGAGCATCTGCTTACACTTTGCGCAGTAGGCAAATACCCATAGGTACTCTAAGAAAAATTTACTCTCGACGAGATTTGAACTTGCATCTCTGCGATATCTACTAGATATGCCTTGAGCAATAAAAACCAAATTACTTACGAAAAACAAGGTGTAACGGGTAAGCCCTTTTAATCCGAAAGGGGGTTGTTCTAGACGTCTAGGCGAACAACTTTTGTTTTACGACTATTGGAAATTCGAAGTACTGTTCGAAAAATTTAAGTGTAAAGTTTACTTGAAAAACAGCTGTTTCAAAGATTCGAGGTCATTGACCTTATTTTGTCCTTTCATTTAGTTTGGTCTACTACAATCAAATCTTCATTTACCTTTATTTTCAAAAGCAGCTGTTTTCTCAGTGAAACAACCTCGAAATTTAAAAAAATATAATATTTTATTTGGATTTATTCCCTCAACCTCGCTTCTCATAATGTCGCTTTGCATTTCCAGTACGTCGCTCCTCGCTTCACAGTGGTTCCCGACACGCCGCCTCGCATTTATTGTTAGAATGAACAAACAGACAGACAGACATGAGTTTTAAAAATTATATAATGCTGTTCAACTACTTTTCTTAAGTCCTCTAGACAACTTTTTTTAAGTTTACTTCCAAGTACAGACTTTTTGTCCTCTCTTCCTTTATTATAAGTATAGATATAAAATAGATGATGACACACTGTCATTGAGCCTTAGTAAAAGGGTTCCATTTATAGATACCTTTTGAGAATATAGAACCCTAAAAATGATTTAAAAATTGAGTCGAATTTTCAAAATCAGCCATACTTCTGACTTAGTAGGTTCATTTTATATTCCCCCTTTTTATACCCGGCTTTAGGGTATAAAAAGGAGAAATAAAGAAAATAATTTTGTTTTTCACGCCTATATTTTGTATTATTCTTATGGCGATAGATGATAATTATTGGTCCTTGTCCGATTGCATAGAAATGAGCGAGATGGCATTGCATGAAAAAATCTATTTTTTCTCGTAAAATCAGTCATCAACGAAGATTTTTTTTTTAAATGCTATGAGGAGGTTCTAGGTATTGTATTTTCTAATATTATGATGCCTATAAGAAAATATAGCGGTTAAGGATTTATGTGAAATATTATTTTATTTTGTAAAACAGGGGTAACTTTACCTGTATAATAGTGGTATTTAAAGATATTTTTTTTATTGTTTTTGAACTAAAGGGACACTTCTTGTATTATGTACAATAACATAATATATTGTTTAAAGATGTATTTGATACCGGTTATGAAGAAAAATATTCAATCGGAAGGGTTTTCAGCTTGATTCACATCAGTCGCGTCCTTAACTCCCTCGTATTTTCCAAACCACTCGAAGGATTTCTTTAATTAAAGTATCGTTAGATTCATCTCATTCCTCCAATGGTTTTTAGATAGGTGACATAGAAATTAAAACAAAATGGCGACAACCAGGCGCCATAAAAGAAAAAAAAAGAAACTGACTGACCTGACCATGTGGAGTCCGGTATTGTAGAGGTGAACGCAGATTTGATCCGCGCCGATGGAGCCGAAGGAATCGAAATTTATATATCTACTAGCTACGCGTTTTAACGGGCGCGGGCGGCCGAGAGTTTCTCGAACGGTTGCACTTCTTCGTTCATTACTCGGGTTCTACTAATTGGATTTCGATGCAAAGTATACCACGACATTCCTCGAAAATAGAACTATCCAATATTGAAAACCAGATTTCAATCGGATTAGTAGTTTTTAATTGCATAAGGAACAGACAGAGAAACAGACGAACAGGCAGACAGACATGAATTTTAAAAATTATATATATTTGTTCTATTCCTTTTCGTAATTCATATACTTTTTTTAAATTTACTTCTAAGTACAGAAGTCCTCTTTTCCTTTATTTTAAGTATATATAGATATGAAATTGTTGTGGCAGCAGCAGTAGGTGTGTATGTGTGTGCTTCATCCGAGTCGGACGAATCGACCGCATCGGTAGAATTTTACTCAGCTGTAGTTGTTCAATAATCAAGTTCTATGTTTATTATGATTATTTCTTATCGGTTGTGAACTGATTATGGCCATTAGGAAATTAGCCAGTGTCAAGTATTATTAATATATTATACAAGTTATTTGCATCGAAACAGTCAAGTGGTCATAGTTAAAGTCAAGTCTAGGGAATTTACAAAGATTGTTCACGGAGCTTTGGAGACAACACTAAGTCCATGTTTTGCACCGATTTTCACTTTCATTCCACTTGTACACCTTCACGAAACTAAATTGATTAATATGCCCCCGAAATTAAACAATTTGCATGCATTTAAACTAGGTTTCACAAAAGTGAAAATTTAACACCACATCTCCTCGACGCGTTCCTGCCAAAACTAAGAAGTTCCATGTTGCTCTCGTACGTACGCAACTATCAGAGTGCGAGCGAATCGGTCGATCCGACCGCTTCGCCGGAGTCGGCCGACTCTAATGACGTCATCGGAAATATAAACATGTTAATCCATGGGTAAATGTACTTTATCAGTAACATTATAAATAATCCTAAATAATAAATAAATCCTGTGACGAACACACAGCGTCATATAGCCCCGTGGTAAGCTGCTAAGCTTGTGTTACGGTGACTAGACAACGGATATACTACTTATACTTATATTTATTAATTATAAGGTACCTACTGTTTCCCGTAGACGACAAATATTCGATGCATTCGGGTTCTTCGGCTCGGGTCAATCTGCGTTCACCTTTAATATGTATTTTAAAACTATTTTTAGGTTTCTTCAATCATTTTCGTTTTTATAATTTTAAATCAGGTTTTTTAAAACCTACACTTTAAGCTTTTTATAACAAGGTATCTTGTTTTATCAGAAATAGCTCAGTGATTGTAGTTTGACTACAATTGCTTTATATATAGATCTACATAATGTATTAAATAAGTGTTATAAATAAGTAATAATAATAAGTAAATAAGTAATAAGTGTACTTAATGTATTAAGGAAGTGTTTTAATATACATGAAATTCTTTATGTATCCGTATTTACATACCGTTAAATATTTAATTTGATAAATAATGTGCGTACATGGGTATAAATTGGGGTTTACTTTTACATATTTTTATCCAAAACAGAAATTGGCAAAAAAACTTGATTTAAACTCGAAAGTTTGTAAGTTTTTCGAGGATTTTACGTCCATTGCTAGAAATATAAAATTTCCTGCATAACTTTGGCATTTAGAGTTGAACTTGCTGCGCCCCGCGGTTATACCCGCGTAGTTCCGTTCCCGCGGGAATAACGGGATAAAAAGTAGCCTATGTGTTAATCCAGGTCCCCAGCTACCTATATTCCAAGTTTCATCGCAATCGGTTCAGTAGTTTTTGTGTGAAAGAGTAACAACCTCACATACATACATACAAACTATCGCGTTTATAATATTAGTAAGAAGTAAGATAAAAAAACGCCACTCGCAAATTTCTCAGTTTTTCGAGGATTTTAAGTTCATTGCTAGGAATCAAAAATTTCCTGCATAATTTTGGTATTCAAAGTAGAATTTGTAATAAACTTTTGGAGTTAGTTTAATAGAGCCTAGGTTTCAAACGCGTAAATCCCGATCCCGTAGAAATATCGGGGTCAAAAGTAGCCTAGTACTCCTTGATAATGTAGGGAACATCATTTACAAACGCTACAAACGAAAATATTCTAAAACATTACGTCAGAAATTAATCAACAATTTTCGATGAATTCGACAGGGATTTTCAGTTTAGCTCGTAGGGGGCTTAACAAAAACTTGTAATTTTAATCATAGTGTAGCATTATTCATAATCTTATGAACAAAAAATCCTACCATACAAACTTATTACTTAGTATCAGCTAATTATATATTCTGTGGTAACAGTAAAATCGCAAGAAGACCGTTCAAAATGGACCAGCTATGTTCCACAGATAGCACATTTTGCACTTCAAACAACTTCTATTGTTTTTTTTTATTGCTATAAAACAAATATGGATTATTCAATAGGTTTACGTGATCAAAAGCCACTGTATGCGTGTAAAATTGTTTAATTTTGGGGGCCTATTAATCAATTTAGTTTCGTGAAGGTGTACGAGTGCAATGAAAGTGAAAATCGGTGTAAAACATGGACTTTAGCGTTGTCTCCAAAGCTCCGTGAACAATCTTTCTGACTGAATCAATCGTCAACAATCAAACTGACTGTTGACGACTTGACTGTTTCGATGCAAATAACTTGCATATAATATTAATAATACTTGACACTGGCTAATTTCCAAATGGCCATAATCGGTTCACAACCGATAAAAAAATAACAATGAACTAAAACGTCAGATTATAGTCTGAAATTAAAAAAAAACGTACTATAAGTTTAGTAATCATCGAAACTCTTAGTCAAGTCACAGTTTAAATAGCAGTTAGTATTGAAGTGCACTGTTTATGTAGCCATAACTATGTATAATAGGTACCTATAGATATATTCAAGGTGGTATTTCACAGATGTATGACGATAGTTCATTGCACGTTTTGGATATGGCGTTTTTGAATTTCTATATTGCACTTTTAGAATAAACTCGTAAAACATTAATATTACCTTACCAAATAATTATTATGATTATCAAATTTAATATCACCATATCAAAAACAATTATTACCTAACTAAGATGTTTTTTAAACAATTAAAATATACTTAATATAATACATAAAATAAAAATATTACGCGACATTACACACAGCGCAATCTAGTCCCAGACTTAGCACTAGGCTTGTACTATGGGTACTAGATAACGGATATACTACATAATAATTATACTTTTTTTAAATTACATGCATGATACAAAGAAAAACACCTAAACCAGGCACACATATCAATTTTTAAACATAAATATTTCCGCCCGGCGGGAATTGAACCAGCAGCCTTCTGCATTGCAGTCGGACCTTCGCCAGACACGCCACAGAGGCTGTCTTAGAGGCTACTTGTTTTAATAAATATTTAATACACTAATAATGAATATACTTTTAATAAATTATGGAATGCGACCTTAAACTTTCAATATATTTTACTTATTTTGACATTCGATTTAACATTAACTCTAAATCAAATCAATTCAAAATATTTTCATACTTTTAAATATTATTAGGAGTTTTGGCGGGAACGCGGTTAGGAGATGTGTTGCTAAATTTTCATTTTTGTTAAACCTAGTTAAAATGCGTGTAAATTGTTTAATTTCGGGGGCATATTAATCAGTTTAGTATCGTGAAAGTGTACAAGTATAAATGAAAGTGAAAATCGGTGCAAAACATGGACTTTAGCGTTGTCTCGAAAGCTCCGTGAACAAACGTTGTAAAAAAATGGCCCCCGTTTTACAATGATTCCCTCGACTTGACTTTAACTATGACGACTTGACTGTTTCGATACAATGCAAATTACTTCCGTATTTTTATAATACTTGACACTGGCTAATGTCCAGAAAATGTGTCCCAATGTGAAGAAGAAGAAGAAATATTATTACATACTTTTAGAAACGTCAAGTAAACTACAGTGTCTTTGAAACGCGACCTCTAATCAGAAAAAGACACAATAAACTCATGGAGGGTTTTTGTTGTTTTTTTTGTTTCACATTGATGTGATTCACATTGTCGCATACTTAATGCTATTGTGGAACTGGAATATTCTACCATAATCTTTACTAACACAAAAAGTTCGAAAATAATTATATTTATTGGTTAAAATTAATTGTACAAAATCAGAGGGATAAATTAATGTCTTCTATAGTTTTCGCTATTTTGCATAATAAAACACTTTATTTATCGGGTTAAATCGCGTTTAATTCATGGTTTCAAACGAACCGAGCTTTCGCCAACTTTACAGTTGGCTTTTTCAAGGTTGACTGGCAACACAACAACTAACCAACCGACATACAGCCAACCAGTCGACCGGTTGATAGTCAACCTTGAAAAAGCCAACTGTAAAGTTGGCGAAAGCTCGGTTCGTTTAAAACTATGAATAAAATGCGATTCAACCCGATAAATAAAGTGTTTTACATTAATCACTTCCAAGGATCTTTATCATTAAGGTAAAATTACCTATCGCCCGTCAGAGCTAGCCTATGTACCTACTGCTTGCAGCTTTAGGCGATGCTCTGGCACAGCGAAGTGATAGGTACCCTGGGTTTACCCCTGGCACACACCATCCAGACCAGGGAAGACCCCCACTGAGCGGCCCTCTATCCCCTGACAGGGGCCTGGTGGTGTTAATTAGATTTTCCCAGGTTTAAAAAAAAGATTACGTATCGTAATATGCCAGCCTGCCAGTTTGATTTTTAATTATATTTAAACTTACTTATGGACATATCGCAGACATCCTTTGGCAATTTATTATAGTAGCGCATTGATGAGATACAGATAATGACCTGTTTAAAATAACAGCTAAAACAGTCTCGTGAACAAGCTGGTCGAAGTTACTGGTCTAAATATCTAGCTCCTTGTAAATAAAAATAAACATGGTAAATATTTCGTTATCTAATAATATTCACAGTTAGATCATCTTTATTTCTCAAATTAGAACTTGTCAATCGCGATTTTTTACAAATTTCTCCTATAGTAGGTATATTTATGGATGTATAAAAGATTTTCGTAAATATCGTCAGCGTACTTCATCTTAGACTGTCTACGCTTACCATCAGATGTGAAAGTTGCCAAACTCTGGCATACAGGGGCTCAATTTATTGAATTACAAACAATAATTTCTAAAGGCTTTCTTTGGGCTTCTGTAATTTTTCCAAATGAATCGCACGACCGCAAAAATGATATAAAGCACTCCTTGCAAGATTCTGACATCGAATGAAAATTAGCAGATATCGACTAACTTAAATTGCCCAAAGTGCAACGTACGATTCAAAAATAAGGCTCCAGAACGAGCACTTAAATATTGCAATCTTTTAGGCTTGCTGTATGGAGATTTTCCTTGTGCGGGGATCATAGTTGAACGTAACCTTTACTTATAAAGATCTGAGTAAATAAACTTTTTATTATTATTATTATGTCTGTTATACGTTCAGTATCACGGGGCTATGGAGCCCCGGACCTTTGGAAGGCGTGTGTGGAGCCGAAGCCAACACGAAGAGGCCCTTTTCAATAACAATTTTACTCGCAAACAATGAAGTTGACACCAAGCCAATGGTTATCCCTGTCTGCACTATAAAACACAGCCAAGGACAACCACCGGATTGGATAGAACTGTTGAGAAATGTACGGGTGAAAACAAAATAGGCTAAAGCGGTAGTGGATTGGCTACTGGGGGAACTATGGTGATTATTATTATTTGTAGTTACCAATTTGGATATATTATTATATTAGGTCGTGGTAAAAAAAAACACCGTTTTGCACTAAACTGATACAGATTTACCACATCCATAGTTACCAATTTGGATTTACTATTATAATTAGGTCGTAATAAAAAAAAACACCATTTTGCACAAAAGTGATATACCACATCCATTATTTTACTGCGTCCATGTTTTGTAATTGCATTCACACTGCGACTCAATCGAGGTCAATGTTTTACGTTACTTACTCATTATTTAGGAACATAGAGGTTTTAGGTTATTTATTGTAAGTATTTATTTAATATACTTAATCAATACAATACAATATAACTTATTAAATAATCTTATCTTCTTACTTAATATTATAAACGCGAAAGTTTGTCTATCTATTTATCTATGTGAGGTTGTTACTCAATCACGCAAAAACTACTGACCCGATTGCGATGAAACTTGGAATATAGGTAGCTGGATACCGGGAATAACACGTAGGCTACTTTTTATCCCGATATTCTCGCAGGCCGAGATTTACGAGGATGAAACCACGGGGCGCAGCTAGTATGTATATGTATAGGAATAATTTGGCGAATCTGATTTTTATTTTAAGTTTTTCTAAACTTAAAATAAAAAATCAATCAAATTAATAATAAAAACAAATTAAACAAATTTAAAAAAAAAACAATATACCTAAATTGAATACGCGAATTGCCTATAAGAAGTAAATAAATAAATAATAGGGGTTGAAGTATGAAATTGCCGTTTTATTGCAATAGGTTCTTTGAATTGACATAGAATCTTCATGGTTTGAGGTTTTCGAATGAAACTTTTTTCAAATGGTTTCTGTGATGTTCTTTTTTAAAAAAATGTGAAACATTTGAATATCGACTTTCAATTGTTTTTGTTATTCAATTTAGACAAGAAAGATGGATACTGCGAAAATTCGAGTGAATTTTGAATACGAGTTCCGACGCGGAACTAACGCGGCAGAAACAGCCCGCAATATCAATGCTGCGTTTGGAGAGGGGTCTACTAATGAACGCACCGTGCGATTTTGGTTTAAACGCTTTCGTGATGGAAATTTCGACTTAAAGAACGAGCCACGAGGAAGACCGCCCACACAGGTGAATAACGATGAATTAAGAGAGATAGTGGAAGCCGATCCTAGTCAATCTACCCAGGAATTAGCGGCATGGTTTAAAGTTACCTTACCCACTTTATTGACTTACTTGCGTCAAATCAATAAAATAAAAAAATACGAAAAATGGGTGCCTCATGATTTGACTGATCTGCAGAAAGAAACGCGTGTTGAAACTTGTGTTGCCTTGTTGAACCGGTACAGAAATGAAGGAATATTGGATCGAATTGTAACATGTGATGAAAAGTGGATTCTTTATGATAACCGGAAAAGAAAAATGCAATGGCTGACCCCAGGTCAAATGCCACAACAGTGTCCTAAAGCAAAACTTACCAATAAAAAGGTAATGGTAACTGTTTGGTGGTCTCAGCATGGTGTTATTCACTATAGTTTTCTTCGATCTGGTCAAGCAATTACGGCAGATGTCTATTGTGCCGAACTCCGAACCATGTTGACAAAACTAGCAGTAAAACAGCCCCGACTCATGAATCGATCTTCACCATTATTGCTCCACGACAACGCGAGACCTCACACAGCACAAGAAACCATTTTGACCCTTCAGGAACTGCACTTAGAAACCATTCGTCATCCTCCGTATTCACCAGACCTTGCTCCAACGGACTACCATTTTTTTCGTGATTTGGACAATTATCTACGTGACAAGAAGTTTTCTTCCCAGGAGGCAGTACAAAATGCTTTCACACAGTTTGTGCAGTCTAGATCGTCGGAGTTCTATCGCAAAGGCATTAATAACCTTCCCATTAGATGGCAGCAATGTATAGATAATAATGGCAACTATTTTGATTAAATAAATTTGTTAAAAATTTAAAAAATAAACAATTAAGATTTTCAGTACAAATCGGCAATTTCATACTTTAACCCCTAATATTTCACGACATTGCACACAGCGCAATCTAAACAAATAAATAATTGATTACCAAAATATTGTGTACAAATTGCTTAAAGTCTAAATTTCGATTTAAATCTAAGTAACACATATGCCTGAACTAAGAATATCCTGTATCTCAGGCTAAAATCTAGCCCCAAACTAAGCACTAGGCTTGTACTATGGGTGCTAGACAACGGATACATAAGTACATTTATACATAGAAAGACACCCAGACCAGATACAAATATTTATTTTTAAGCATAGGTAAATATTTGCTCGATCTGAAATCGATCGATCCGATCTGAAATCGAACCCAGCCATAGGGGCCGTCACTAGTTACTTAGTTCAATATATTTGTTTATTATTAATTTCTTTATTTTTTATTTATTTAAGTTTACCTCATGAATGAAAAAATTAAAAAAAAGTTACAAGTTAATGAAAAGTTACAGAAATCTATAGTCCGTACTTTGACTTAACTAAGCAAAAACTTTGACTTAAGTCAATTTTTGTAATTTGCAAAGCGATCTTCGCAACTATCCAAAGTTTTTGCTTAGTAGTTTTTCAAATTTAGAATGTAAACCGATCAAAAATAATGACCTAAACTTTGCTTCTCTGTTGTGACTATCAAGTTCTTTTTATTTTATTCGAATATTACAAGACGAATTTCGACTACAAATTCCAATTCAAAGTTAATGCTTAGCTTTTGCTAAGCTCAGTCTGAGCAAAGTCAAAGTACGCACTATATATTTCAGCCGAAGCAAAAAGTTTTGAGCACCAGATGTGGTATCATCTAATTAGCATCCACCGCTAGTACTTGCTAAGTTGCAGTACATTGCTGCTTTGACGTAACGTGGTTGTTACCGGTGATTACTTCAAACCGGCAATGTAGAATACGAAATATGTTTTTTGACAGTAATTAGCAACTAGTAGCGGTGGATGCTAATTTGATGATACCACAGCTGGTAAAGAGACACCAGTCCGCAATTTAACTATACTTACTTAGATTTTAACATCTTTTTTGTAAATCGGTAAAAACTGAACTACGAATGTTCGTCTGCAAGTTACAACACTTCGCCTAACAACCTTGATCCATAAATCATTACACGTTTTGAATAAATACAACAAATTAATTATCTGTGGGTAATCAAGATCACGGTCAATGCCGCCGCGAGCGCCATTCCCGCAGGAAATTTTGGAAAAATTGGTATTTAGTAGGTTAAGTACTATTAATCAGCCCGTTAATTTGGTCTCGTTAAATCAGTCCGTTAATTTGGTCTTGTTAAATCAGCCCGTTAATTGGCTGGAGTTATAAATACGGTGAAAAACATCGTGAGGAAACCCACGGCTTAGTAAGCTCCAGACGTATTGACCAGTTCTTTCCTATGGTGGTATAGGTGCTGGGCAAGCCTACTCCACCTCAGTTCAAATCAAATCAAATCAAATATTTATTTATTAACTATGACACTTATTAGACATTTCTCAAACTACATATATCAGACATCGATTCTACACTAAGCATAAGCTTGTATCGCAGTAACCGAGGAACCAATTTAATGCAATATAGATAGACGCCTAATAAATCCATAAATATATATATATAATATGTAAATATACCTTATTAACTAACATACATTTATAAATTATTATTATAACTAAACACGAATTACATAACGTGTTAAGAGGGTGCGAGATTAGCGGCTGCACCTAACAACGTCCCGGGCACTACAGCCACATAAATAGCATAGATTCACAGTTGCTTGCTCTGTATAAATCATCTAAAATTAGATGAAAGGCTAATTATGAAGGTTTATGGGCATAAAACAACAATATATTCGTAGATTTTTTTGTCAGGAAAATAAATAATGCTTACAGAAAAACGGTTAAAAAAAAAGTAAAGAACAAATTACATCTATCTATATACTTAAAGTAAAGGAAGAGAGGACAAAAAGTCTGTACTTGGAAGTAAATTAATAACTCTGATTATGGTAGACTGTTAAAGAAGTAGATAGGTTTTATCACAGACATGTCACATCGTCGTCTTCGCTCCTAGAAGACTGTGCACTTGACAACTTTTGAAATATCAATTTCAATCATATTCTCTAAGGTTAAGGTAGTTTTTGCTTTGAAATATCAAAACGGTCCTGTTAAACCCAGCTGGTTTCAGTCTGTCCTTATCTAACCAACCGACGAACACTAAAGTGAAAAAAGGACAGACTGCGATCTCTCTAACTACAAGCTGGGCCGTTTTTTTAACGAAGTAAGCTTTCTAGTTACTCTGCAGTACTAATTCTATAGGTTTTATAAAGATTTGAATCAGCCAATTTGACCTCACAAATCTCCGCTTGGTTCCAGCTCAACTACAGTGAAAGGCAAAATTGGCTGTTAAAATAGGTATTAACTTGTAAAATTATTATACACTTTGTTTCTTGCTCTGGAATATTGCTAAATATCGTCGCTAAGACAACAATTTTTGATTTGTAATTTCATTTTAATTGTCACATAAATTTAAAATAAGTTGGTTATTAAAAAGATTCAACATTGAAGTAAAATAAATACTTATGATGAAGAAAAATATTTCTTGCTCAACTACTTCGGTCAGGTTTCATATTTTTTTTAAGAATCTTCAAGATTCAAGTTTCATACACACATTAAACTTTCGAGTTTGTAATTGACCGAACGAGCGAAGCGAGTGAGGTCCTGTATGGACGGGCCTGGCGCTTGTATCTTTGTATGCTTGTTCGACGATAACTTGAGTATCGTAGCTCCGATCTTCATGAATTTTGGTATGCGCGTAGTTTAGGTCAATAGAATTTATGAGTTCGTAGATGAGCCGGATCGGTACGGGGGTTTGGGGGATAGGGGGTCGTGAGGTCTCAGTTCGGGGCGAACTCCTAGTATAAGTAAGTTACTAAACCTTACTAGAATGGGTTTAGTTATGTACCACACCTACTTCCATTTGTATTCCAAGGATTTTAAGTCCCGCTTTGTGATAGTTGTTCTAGATTCTAGATCTTAAACTTTAGATAAGTATTTTTTCTATTTCTTATTCGGTTGCGAACCGATTATGACCACTTGAGAAGTAGCCAGTGTCAAATATTATTAATATTTGCAAGTTATTTTCATCGAAACAGTCAAGTCGTCATAGTTAAAGTCAAGTCGATTAAATTATTGGAAACACGGCGGGCATTTACAATGATTGTTCACGGAGCTTTGGAGACAACGCTAAAGTTCATGTTTTGCTTTACTTGTACAGCTTCACGAAACTAAATTGATTAATATGCCCCCGAAATTAAACATTTTACACGCATTTGAACTAGGTTTCACAAAAATGAAAATTAAGCAACACATCTTCTCAACGCGTTCCCGCCAAAAACTCACTCAAAAACATCTAAACTTCCAAACTTTCACATTTATAATAATATAGTAGGATTAACAATTAGAATGGTATTTTATATAAAACGATATTTGAATATTACACTATTTTGGTACTTTTAATATATTACCTTTTTGTTGCAGGTTCAAAAGAAAACCCTAATTTTGATCCGAAAACAAACACATGCAAAATTAAAAGATGGCGCCACAAGAGCGAACTTCTTACGTCGAAGAAGATGAAGACTGTCAAAACACTGAAAACCTGTCAAACATTGACAGCAACCTGTCAAATAACTGTCAAAGATTAGACTTAGGCTTTGTCAATAAGGCATACGAAAACGACACTCCCGGATTAGATGACATGAATTTCGACGGCAAATGTCAAAGAGAACTGTCAAAAAATAATAATTTCTTAGAAAAAGGTCAGAATGATAGATCGGACTCGTCTAGAAATAATAATTTAGATGGAAAAAGTCAGAAAAATCCTAAAAAAGCGACAGATTTCGATGATTTGTTGCCGTATTTGGGCGAGTTTGGATTGTACCAGAAGATATTGTTCCTTTTAATGATACCTTTTGCTTTCTTCGTGGCGTTCGTGTACTTCTCCCAGATATTCATGACTATAGCCCCGGAACAACATTGGTGCTGGGTTCCCGAGTTGGCGAATTTATCTGTGGAGGCTAGGTGAGTTCCTTATTTAAATTTTTTTACTAAGACTACGCATTAAGGGTCCGTATATAAAAGCTTAACTGTAAATCCCTGTCGAATTCATCGAAAATTGTTGATTATTTTCTAAATTCACAAACGCCAGAAACGAAAAACGCAATGTTTTAGAATATTTTAGTTTCTGGCGTTTGTGAATGACATTATAGAAGGTGTAACGGGTATGCCCTTTTAAGCCTTTTAAATGAGGGTTGTTCCAGACGTCTAGGCGAACAACTTTTGTTCTACGACTTTTGGAAATTCGAAGTACTTTTCGAAAAATTTAGGTGTAAAGTTTACTTGAAAATCAGCTGTTTCTGAGAGTTCGAGGTCATTGACCTTATGTTGTCCTTTTATTTAGTTAGTTTGATCATAACTAAGAAAAAGAAAGAAAGAAAATCTGAAAACATCTCTACTCTATATCTGCTCTGTGGTTTTTTATATTAAACAATTCCATGAAGTCGAAGTTTAACCGCGGGTCTATATTTTAATCTACGTTAATACCACGGCTCTATGTCCGGGGAAAAACCACAATATAGTAAATTCTTTTGTTTAGTTGCTACTCTTCAATCAGGATGTGAGCAAAATACGCGTTATCAACAATGCAATACGTACTAATCAATCGGAAGATAATCTCTGACCACAAAATTACTACAAAACCAATGACGAGCAGTATTTTTTTTCTTGAACGAGAGGTTCGATTATTTGGGAATAACCAGTGTCAAGTTTAAAAATAGATATTCCCAAGCAGTCAAGTCCAAGGAGTAATTATAAATGGCGGCTAACAAAAGTAGGTACGAGATTTGGAAACAAAGGAATTACGCACTGATTTTCATTTTCACTAGAATGATGAGCATTTTAAGAAATAATTAAATCAAATTAATATTGCACTAGAACGTTTTGTTACAAATTATTATTTACGAGGCGGTAGCTTACAGCAACTTTTTAAAATGTTAAAATAGACAAATTACATCTCAGTCAACCTTGAAAAGGCCTACTGTAAAATTGGCGAAAGCTCGGTTCGATTAAAAATCATGAATAAAACGCGATTAAACCCGGAAAATAAAGTTTTTTTAACACTACTCTTGTTCTTTTATATGGCTATTTTCCATTTAAACATAAGCCAGTGTCAAGTATTTTTAATATTTGCAAGTTATTTGGAACAGTCAAGTCGTAATATTTAAAGCCAAGTCGAGGGAATCATGGTAAACCGGCGGCCATTTATTACAATGATTGTTCACGGAGCTTTGGAGACAACGCTAAAGTCCATGTTTTGCACTGATTTTCACTTTCATTGCACTTGTACCTACACCTGCACGAAACTAAATTGATTAATATGCCACCGAAATTAAACAATTTACACGCAATTGAACCAGGTTCGTTAGTGTTGTCTACAAAGCTTCGTGAACAATATTTGTAAGTGGCCGCCGTACAAATGATTCCCTAGACATGACTTTAACTATGACGACTTGACTGTTTCGATGCAAAAAACTTGCATAATAATATATTAATAATACTTGACACTGGCTAATTTCCTAATGGCCATAATCGGTTCACAACCGATTAGAAGAAAAAAAAAAAAACATCTTGCCGCAACAAAGCGAAACACAAAGAACGTTTTCGAAAAAAACAAGAATAAGAGAAACTATAAGGTATAGGTACCAATAAAAAACAAACGACTTTTGACGTATCTTCATTCTTCACTAGTTTGCTTATATCAAATGATCTATCTGCTCACACGCATCACTCACAGAGCATGTATGTAAATAAATTCGACACAGACGGCCTCTGTGGCGCGTCGGGCAAACGCTTGGCTGCAATGCAGACGGTTGCGGGTTCGATTCCCACTGGCTGCAAATTTTATATTCAAAATAAATATTTGTATCTGGTCTGGGCGTATTTCTATGTATATAATATGTATGTATTTACAAAAGAAAAATAAATATAAGTAGTATATCCGTTGTTTAGTCACCGTAACACAAGCTTAGCAGCTTACCACATGATTTATTTATTATTTATTAAATAAATTTGGTTCAAACCCCACACGGAACTACGTAACCAAACGTGACCCGACTTCATTAACCACAATAATCATTGTAAATAATTTCGGTTAAATTGGGCCAGTTTTTTTAATTAGTCCACCAATCGCTTAGGGCAATGTTACGCGAATTTAACGATTGATTTAGCAGACAGCCTTCAGTGCCGGACGTCCGGTTGTCGGCACCTTGTTGTTAAAGGCGTAATTGTTGTTCAACCTGAGACGGTTATAATAATAATAATACAGCCAACTATCAAAAATTTATAATCCGCAGACCAAACTATTCCGACTCTTGTAGACGCTGCCACAACGCCTCAGAGACTATCCAGCACATTACCGGTGCATGTAGCGCAATGGCCCAGACAGACTACAAACACCGTCACGATCAAGTTGCAGCCATAATTTTCTAATTATATGTATAATATGTATGTATTTACAAAAGAAAAATAAATATAAGTGGTATATCCGTTGTCTAGCCACCGTAACACAAGCTTAGCAGCTTACCACGGGGCTAGATGGCGCTGTGTGTTCGTCACAGGATTTATTTATTATTATTTATTTATTATATTTATAATTCATCAATCATTAGCCATCATCAACAAACCAAATTAATTACAGAAAGAGTACCCTAATTTAAGTATAAACCTGAAGCAGTTTTAGAAAATCCATATTTTAAATTATATTGGGATAGGACCATTATTACAGATAAAACTATACACAACAACAGACCAGATTTACTACTTTTAGATAAACAGAAAAAAAAAACGTTTTTCTTATAGATGCCATTTGTAATACCCATAATCTCACCACCACACACACAGAGAAAAAATGGCTAAATACATCGACTTATCAATAGAAATCAAAACACAATGGAATATAACCCAGACCAAAACATACCTATCATCATATGAGAAAGAAAGAAAAACATTTATTGACAACAAACACACACACTTATGAACAATAGGACATAATTGTTACATAGATAATAATATAAGACAAAACAAAGATCGTTTTGTCTTATATTATTATGAAAATAAAATAAATAAATAAAACGAATACGAGGTCCAATTAACTGCTACAACGTGAGCAGTGTGCCTGCTGCCAACGAGGATCTGCCTCGGCATACGTTGTGACTTCAGAAGAAGCCACAACACCGTATCCATCACCGTAACAACACCGTATCATATCCAGCACAGGCGTCAATATTAGTCGATCAACCTATATCTTATTGCAAAAAGCTGTAATATTAAATACCTGTCGTTTAACTCGCAAATTCTTAAATTTACCGTAAAGTTAATCCAACGCACTTGGCTTCGGCCCGTGCACTCCCATTAACCCCCCTGGAGGGGAGAGATATATGAGTCAACAAACATAATAACAATAGTTTATTTTCCAAAAAAAATAGAAAAATAATTGTAGGTAAAAACTAATATATACATACATGCTGTTTCCAAAAGTATTCAAGCCTCTGTTGGTGAACTCGGCGTGAGCTTGTGTTTCAGTATCCAGCGCCGAAACCCCACAGACTTATATGCACATCTTATTAGCTTATCTATACCTATTTATAAAGTTGTCACAGCTTAAGCCTAGTTGTTATACTAAGAAATATACAAATTCCAAGTTATAAAATTTAAACGTGAAAATTTAGACAAATATTTTAATTAAATGCCAAATTGTTAGAATAAAAAAGGAACTGTTTTAAAAATATCTTATATTAAGGTGTATTAAACAACAATTACAGTGCTTGCGGCAATAACAACTTCATAGTCACTCAGATGAGAAAGGCTGAAATCTATGCGTACTTTGACTTTGCTCAGACTGAGCTTAGCAAAAACTAAGCATAAACTTCGAATTGAAATTTATTGTCGAAAGTCATTTTGTTAATATACGAATAAAATAAAAAGAACTTCATAGTCATAACAGAGAAGCAAAGTTTAGGTAATTATTTTTTATTGGTTTACATTCTAAATTTGAAAAAATTCGACTTTACCAAGCAAAAACTTTGGATAGTTGCGAAGATCGCTTTATAAATACCAAAAAATTTACTCAAGTCAAAGTTATTGCTTAGCAAAGTCAAAGTACGGACTGTAGATTTTAGCCTAAGTGTCTCAGTCTTAGTAAGCAAACATAAATACTTATATTATTCGAGTACTTTCCTAATATTATAAACGCAAAAGTTTGTATGAAATGTCTGCATGTAACTTTGTTACTCTTTCGCGCAAAAACTACTGAACCGATTGCGATGAAACTTGAAATTAGGTAGCTCGATATCGGAAATAACACATAGGCTACTCGCGGAAAAACCTCGAGGCGCGTAAGTCCCGTTCCCGCCGGAATATCAGGATAAAAAGCAGCCTATGTGTTAATCCAGGTCCCCAGCTACCTATCTTCCAAGTTTCATCGCAATCGGTTCTATAGTCTTTGCGTGATTGAGTAACAAACACACAAACACAATACACATACTCACAAACTTTCAGATGTTTAATATTAGTAGAATAGGATAGGATAGAAAGGTCCCTTGAATATGAACCCAAAAACGGACTGACTTTAGAACTGTACTGAGTTTTAAGGGGCCGTAGTTGGGCAGACGGCGGAACTGATGTTTCTAGGGTGAATTGCCACTAAAGTTATTTGAAATAAAAGTTTTTAAAACCATATTTATTGAAGTCGAGGATATTTACTAACACGTGAATGTCGTGAAAAACGATTCCTGAAAATTTTCTCGATAGATAAAAAATCCAAACTTCCCTCTAAATTGTACAAATAAGTGATATTACTCAGTCAATATTGTACGAAAACTAATAAAACTTTGTATAAGAACTGAACTTAGCTCAATACAGGCAGTGAATGTTTTGAATTTCAAGATTAACGTTTAGTTATCTTGAAACTAGCAATTGTTTGATTTTCCGCAATAAAATTTTGCATAGTCGCATCTTACGTCCTTCACTTACACATCTAAAATTCGCTAGCTTTCCCTGTCACGCTATTAGGGTTATATAGGCCTTTAAAACATTATGTACTTTAAGTCTATTTTTTCACCTTAATTGTCTCAATTTAGTACATGAGCGTTGCCGATTATCGCAACCTAGTCTTTTGGGAAATTTTAGTTTCATTATGAAAGTTCATATTATGCTTATGAAGTGTTGTAGCCGTACCAGACGATCGAACACGCACCGCACCGTACCTAACGCCAAATTATGTACAGACTATTAAATATTCTGTGTCCCAAAGCCACATAAATGTCATTAACAATTGGAGATTGAGAGTTATTAAGGCGATGTTTTGCAAACTTTATCTTTGTAAAAGTTCAAATGCGTGTAAATTGTTTAATTTCGGGGGCATATTAATCCATTTAAATTCGTGAAAGTGTACAAGTGTAATAAAAGTGAAAATCGGTGCAAAACATGGACTTTAACGTTGTCTCCAAAGCGCGTGAATCGTCATTGTTAAGCCACCATTTATAATGATTTTCTTGACTAGACTTTTATCACGACGATTCGACTGTTTTGATGCAAATTGCAAAACTTGCAAAAATTAATAATACTGAACTTGACACTGGCTACTTTCCAAATGTCCACAATCGGTTCACAACCGATAAGAAATAAAAATTAGACATCATTATTACAAATGTCAGTGGTGCGATGGTGGAGCGGCGGTGCGGTTCGATCGTCTGGTAATTCGAAGCGAAACATCTAATCGATTAATTACCACTAAAAACTCGTACTTTGTATTTACATAGAGAATCCATTTTTTTGTTATTTTTTTTTCTATTTCACAGTGGTATGGGCAAACGCGGAAGTAATTTTTTTGTGATTCATATATAATTTGAGGTCATGCCACGCACTGTTTGATATATTATAATGGTAATATATGCAGATTATTTATATAAAAAATATGTAACTCAGCTTCACGCGGTTCTAGGTCCGTAAAGCTTCAAATACGGCGACATTGGGGGTTACCATGGTCTCTTATCTTCGATCTATACTTATAATAAAGGAAGAGAGGACAAAAAGTCTGTACTTGGAAGTAAATTAAAAAAAAAGTCGTCAAGATGACTTAGAAAAAGTAGTAGAACAAAATTATATAATTTTTAAAATTCATGTCTGTCTGTCTGTTTCTCTGTCGGTTCCTTATACAGTCAAAAACTACTGATCCGATTAAAATCCGGTTTTCAATATTGGATAGTTCTATTTCGTAGTTCTTCGATAGTTCTAGTTCGGAACGTCGTGGTATACTTTGCATCGAAATCCAATTAGCAGAACCCGAGTAATGAACGAAAAAGTGCAACCGCTCGTTAACCGCTCGGCCGTTCGCGCCCGTGATACCGCTTTTTAAAGTTTTTGCTTAAGAGCTACTTCATTATTTAAGTAGCCCTCAAGTTTTAAGTGGCCTCAAATTTTAATCAATTTTAAATCCACTTCAAATTTGAGGCCATTCAAAATTTGAGAGCTTTTTTTTATTAGAGATTAATTATTTAATTTTAGATACCTTTACAGTTTTTTAATGAATTTTGTCATTAAATTTACTGTAAACAAATTGTAAATTAAATTGTAAATGACACTTTAAATGGCCAATTAGCGTTTTAATATCATAAGAGTATTTTAATATTATATTTTTAATTCACAAATTAATTGTAAATCCTTTTTTTTTGACCTTCAATTTTTTTCTACATTAGACCGTTTTACATTCACGAGCAGTGAATCAATATCGAAAATTATTTCATAATTATATTTGACGCCAGAATATAATGAGCTAAATTCTGTGAACAGCCACTAAGGAAGACGAGTCGGAATATGTTCATCTGTCTTCTAGAAAGATAGAAAGAAAACGTTTATTTAGGCGGGCACACAACTGACACAGTAGGTACAATAAATAAATATTAAAAAACAATTAGATATACAAGTTGTAACGGGTAAGCCCTTTTAAGCTAATAGGCGGTTGTTCTAGACGTCTAGGCGAACACCTTTTGTTCTACGACATTTGAAAATTCGATTTTTTTTTTAATATTTGAGATTATGTTATACAGAAAAAAACAGCTGCTTTTGAAAATAAAGGTAATTGAAATTTTGAATATGAAACATCAAACTAAATGAAAGGACAACATAAGGTCAATGACCTCGAACTCTCAGAAACAGCTGATTTTCAAGTAAACTTTACACTTAAAACTTTCGAAAAGTACTTCGAATTATCCAAAAACGAAGGTTTTCTTGTAAGCACGACAAACTTTGTTTTCGAAGGCCGATCCAAATTAATGAATCGGCAGTGTAAAATGATTATGTATTGAATAATGCATAATGATGAATATAATGGTTAATTAATACCGAAAATGGTTTTATTATGCAATAGATTGATTTTATTTTAAAATACAGTGACATATTAGTTTAACTAAATGTCACTTTATTTTAAAACTAGGTCAGTGGAATTATCTTAGGCCTTTTCAGATACTCAAAACTTTTTTAACGATTAGTTTCCGCAATTAGCCCTACAACTAGACCTTTGTGCGTGACTTTGAGCCGTGGGTTTCCTCACGATGTTTTCCTTTACCGTAAGAGCGATGTTAATGGCGCACATATTTTTTTCTTAAATAAAAAGACATTGGTTCGCGGCCGGGATTCGATACCACGACCTTCGGAATGAAAGTCGGGGTATCTACCACTAGACCAACACCGCTCTAATGAGTGGATTGAAAATTGAGTTCAAAGATTTCACTCTAACAAACATACTTACATATAATTGCAAGTAAAATAATAGTAGTTTATGCACCGAGGTATTAAAGCCCTGTCTTATATAGTGGGCGTCATATTGAATCCAAAGCGTACGAAAGACTCTAGAGAGTTAACTCCCGAGCGTAGCGAGGGTGTTAAAAACTTAAGTTTTAATCTATTCTATTCTTAATAGTTCAGAAACAATGCTAAAGCTAGCTTTTTAAGTTTTCGTAGCTAACGTACCTTTTTCTGTTGCTGCTATAAAAATACGTACAGAATAATCTGTGATGAGATACAGCCTGGTATCTGACAGACAGAAGGACAGTGGACTCTTAGTAGAAAGGCCCTGTGCCTACACTTTGCGTATAATAAGCCTTACATCCAATTTTAGATTATTTATACAACGCAAGGAACTTTTAGTCCATGCGTTTTACGGCGCTGTGAGGATCTCATCGGCCTAGCTGTGTCTTGAACGGTCGTGCGGGTTAAGCAACGCTTGGCGCGGTCATTACTTGGATGGGTGACCGAAAATTTGTGTGGCAAAAAACCATTTTATCGAGCTCCTTCGTACTTCGGAAGGCACGTTATGCAGTTGGTCCCGTTTGTTGTCTCTGATAGCAGTCGTTAGGTCAAGTTAGAGGACTTAGGGCGACCTGACAACTCTAACACTAGGTGAGACACACCACTATACGAAAAGAAAAAGATGGCGCTGTAGTAGGTAGGTAGGTACACGTATACGGATCCTTAAAATTAAAGACCTGAGTTCAGAAAACTTTGAATAAAAGTGACCCTTAAGGAAAAACATATGGCGTCATTCAAAATATTTCTATTAGTTACATATCAACATAATTATAACTAAGTAAGTATATCTAATTGATTTCCATATAAAATAAAATAAATAAATCAAACGTGGATTTTTCTGCTTTTAATGAGACGATCACGTTTCAAACCATGCATTTTTCTTTAAATAAACATTTCAAATTAATGGTTAATCGATTCCATGATATTTTAAGTACCTATTGATAATTAGTTTTTATTATATATAGCTTCTGATGGGCCGCAAAATGGAGCAATTAGTTGCCAATTAGTGCCGTCACTTATACGGGAAAAAAATTATACTGTTGAAAACTTTTTATTTTTGTTCAGAAATTCTACTTAACATTTGAGTTCTCATCTCAAATGTTGAGAGCAGATCTCAAACTCAAAAATTCTCACTCTGATTTTAAAATTAGAAGCTGCTCAATTATTTAAGTAGCCCTGAATTTTTAAGTGGGGTTTCTGAATGCGACTGTTTAGACTGACCGAGCTACGATCAGAGACATGTTACATCGTCGTCTTCGCTCCTAGAAGACTGTGCACTTGACAACTTTTGAAATATCAATTTCAATCTTGTTCTCTAAGGTTCAGGTAGTTTTTGCTTTGATAGAACAAAACGGTCCTGTTGAACCCAGTTGGATCCAGTCTGTCCTTATCTTACTAACCGACGAACACTAAAGTGAAAAAAGGACAGACTGGTCTCTCTGTAACATAAAGCGGGACTGTTTTTTGTCGAAGTAAGCTTTCTAGTTGACCGAACGAGCGAAGCGAGTGAGGTCCAGTGTAGACGGGCCTGGCGCTTGTATCTTTGTAACTTTGTATCTTTGTATGTTTGTTCGACGATAACTTAAGTATCGTAGCGCCAATCTTCATGAATTTTGATATGCGCGTAGTTTAGGTCAATAGAATTTATGAGTTCGAAGATGAGCCGGATCGGTAGGGGGGTTGGGGAGATAGGGGGTCGTGATGTCTCAGTTCGGGGTGAACTATTAGTTTAAAAACTTTCAGTTACATAGTACTAGTAGTTCGCCCCGAACTGAGACCTCACGAGAATCCATTTACAGAGATTTTGTTTTTTGTAGGATTTTAACACCAACAGCTTTATTTTTTTACAAAATAAGAATTATTATTAATTAAACGAATAAATATAACGCAAGACAAGAAAAACGATAACATAACAAGAATTATTCCTTAATTACGACAATCGACCACAATTTGTAACATTCTCTACAAAAATGTCAGATCTTGGAGTATATATCGCAAGCAAACGCAACGATACCGCGATCTAGGAGGTATGTTGAGCGCCATCTATTGACAAATTTTTAGAACTTGATTATTTTCTCTTTTTGCACCCCCTATCTCCCCAACCCCCCTACCGATCCGGCTCATCTTCGAACTCATAAATTCTATGGACCTTAACTACGCGCATACCAAAATTCATGAAGATCGAAGCAACGATACTCAAGTTATCGTCGAACAAACATACAAAGATACAAAGATACAAGCGCCAGGCCCGTCTACACTGGACCTCACTTCGCTTCGGTCGTTCGGTCAATTAGTTGGATTGGCAGGTGCAAATAAAACTATTTATCAAAATCGGCCAAAAGAATTGCGTTCTAGTCTGCTATCTGTCTCACCATTTCGAAGGATTTCTCAAAATCAGCGCCTTTTAGACGTGAAAACCTAAAAGGAAAAAAGACAAACGAGCGACTTGTCCGTTTAAAAATGGACAAAAGCAACAACCGACAATTTCCCAGGCCTCCCTTCAGTAAGGACATAGCATGCGAAATGCCGGCGAAGTGCAAGCGACGTGCAGGAGATGTACGTTATTTGGTATTCTGTAAATGTAAATTTTACTTAATTACTACTTGATTAGTTAAGTAGCCTTCAAAATTAAGGGCTACTTAATTATTTAAACAGCTCCCCTTGTTCCTTAGCCAATCAGTATTAAAAGAAGTTATAGATTAGCTTTTATTTTTACTCCGGCAACAAATCGACTTCTGCAATGCTCATGGATCCCGCCTGCTTGTCGCATGATATGTTTTTACAGAATTGAGCCATAGAACGTAAATCTCTGTCGTTTGTGATGAAACTGTAAGTTTCTAAATTAAATTCTAGGGAACAGATTATTATTATTTTTTTATTTCAATTATCTTTATTTCACTATAAAATATTACAGATTTTAACTATGCTAGTGTACATATTAATCCTAGCAGTTAACAAAAATATTGTTGTATGTTTTTCGAAATAGTATATATTAAACTTATTTCATTCAAACTTGAGGCAAGGAAGATTTATGTGTAAGCAATGTGTTGTCAATTGTTAGTGATTATGACTAAGTTTATGAATGATTTAGAGGGATCATTACATTTTATATACCTGATTAATTAAAAAATGAAAAAAGCGGGTAAGTAGAAAAACGAAAAAACGGCTCGCCGACGATGCATCCACGGCAAGCAGCTAAACCATTGAGTAGATATTATACGAACGCAACGCACACACGCACAGCCGACCGCGGCCCGCCAGCGCCCACGCCATGCTCACCCAATACCTGCTGGTAATACGGGCGAGTCTGGCGCGCGCGCCGGCCGTGCCGGCACCGAGCGAGCGTATGACGCGCTCGTGACGTAGGCCGCGCTATACATTGCGACTCAGCACATAGTGATGGGGTAACTTATACGTTTTATAAGTATCGATAAACTTGAGGTCTTTTTTTCGAGTTATACATAAATTCTGAATTAGTTTATTATTGTTAGTATGATTTTTACACAGGTAGAATTTTTCGGACAATTTATAAATGTAAATATCAATACTAGGAAAGTGTAGCTGAAGATGAAGTTTGGTTAAGTTAGTTCGAAATGGGGTATTGAGGGCTACTTTCAGGGCTTTGTTTTGTATTACCTGTAGTTTGTTTAAGTTAGTGCGGCATGTGCTACCCCACACCGGACACGCATAAGTGATTATAGGCCGAATGAGGGTGCAGTATACTCGGAGTTTAGTGCTACTACTGAGGTTTGACTTGCGATTAAATATAGGAGATAGGGCGTTTAGAGCTTTAGTGCCCTTAAGGTGGAGCTTAATTGAATTTGTGGTCCAGTTAAGTTTAGTATCAAGTACAGCGCCTAGATATTTGACTGAACGACTCCAGGGAATTTGGAAGCCGTCTACTTTTAGGTTACGTACTGGCAATTTGCGCTTGCTCGTGAACATGATAGCTTCTGTTTTGGAAGCATTAATTTTTAGCTTCCAGCTGCTAAAGTATTCACGGAGCAAGTCGACTGACAATTGGAGCCGGCTGATAATGAGATCCATGTCAGAGGAGGTAGTATAAGATGCAGTGTCATCTGCGAAACATGCCAATTTTGTCTTGTTCTGTACCGGAATATCATTAATATAGAGTAGGAACAGGTATGGCCCTAGTATAGAGCCTTGTGGGACTCCTGCGGGCACCGGTTTAGGAAGTGAGCTTGAGTCTTTTATGTGGACTTGGAAGGTTCGGTCCGATAAGTAAGATTTAATCAATTTTGTAAGCGGAATGGGTACTCCAAATTTCACCAACTTGTGGAGGAGTGCTTGATGCCAGACGGTGTCGAAGGCCTTTTCAATGTCTAACAAAAACATACCAGTAGACTGTTTTTGATTAAGACCTAGCGACACCGCTTCGGCCACTCTCGCAAGCTGCTGCACAGTGGAGTGTCCCTGACGGAATCCAAATTGTTCGTCGATCAAGAGTTTGTTGGATGCTTGTCTGAGTCTAGTGTAAATGATCTTTTCGAATAGTTTACCAATACTTGGCAGGAGACTGATGGGCCGAAACGAGACTGGGTCAGAAGGATCTTTGCCAGGCTTATGTATGGCAATAACTTTAGCAGCTTTCCAGACCGATGGGAAGTAATTGTGAATAATGCATGAATTAAAAATTTTAGTGAGAAATATAATACATTTGTAGGAGATATTTTTAATCAAAATATTTGATAGATTATCTAGACCTGGAGCTTTACGGGGTTTTAGAAGTCTGATACATTTTGTGACCTCCGCTGGCCGCACAAGTTGAGAATGATCTAGAGGTACAATGTCGCTTAGCATATCAAGTGAACTATTTACTTTATGGATTTGATCGCTAGGCCAGTCGGATGTCAGCTGCAAGTTTCGGAGGAAGCTTCTAGCTAATATATCACATTGCTCTTGCTGGCAGGAGCTCATGATGCCATTTTCGTTTCGCAGAGCCGGGATTGTAACCGCCGCAGAAGACCTGAAACTCTTAACCAGCCGCCATATGTCCGAACTCGGATTGTCGACTCTTTTTAATTTAAGATTCCATTCATGGTCGTTATGAGCTTTAATTGCAACTTTGATTTCTAGTTTTAGGTGTTTAATTGTTTTAAGCAAGTTTTTGCGAGTATTTGTGTCCATGTCCGATAAAACATACCTGCGAATGCGGTTTTTGACTTTAATAAGTCGTTTTATGCGTCTTGGCAGGGAAGTAAAATTCCAAGGTGTCATATTAGAAGAGGGAACAATTAAATCTCTACATCTTAATATCGTTTGTTGAAAACAGTTAATTTTTTTATCAATTTCATCTTTAGTTGAGTACGTTTGAGAAGATAAGGTGACACTACGGTTAAGAAAGGATCGGAACGCAGTCCAGTCTGCTTTAGCATAATTCAATTTAACAATAGGGGTCCTCAGTATTTTTGTATCGATTTGAACAAGAACAGGGTAATGATTAGACGACAAAGCTGCAATAGTTTTGATTGTTTTTAGGTTATGAACATTTTTAGTTAATAATAAGTCAGGAGTAGAGGTTTTATATTTATCACTATAATGGACTAAGGTGCAGTCGCGGGGAGCGTGGATAACGTAATCGCCTTCCAGCATGTGGTTGTATAGTCTATTGCCCCGTGCGTTTGGTGCCCCTGGTGACCAGGAGTGGTGTTTGGCGTTCAAGTCGCCCATTGCAAGGACTCTACCACCAGAGGACATTACCGTTTCGACGTCTTTGGTCGCAAAAGGTAGGTTGGGGGATTGGTAAACAGAGTAAATGTTTAAATTACCGTTTAAGTTAATCCCTATGACTTCAAGATTTTGGGTTTGTAACGTGGGGATAAGAGAATGATGTAAGTCAGAACGAATGAGTATTGCAACACCCTGCCCAGTACCACAGCCACGCTTATCATTACGGTAACATACGTAGCCTGGTATGTTAAGGGTAAGTCGTTTAGATAGTATGGTTTCGCAAAGCGCAATAACATCTACTTTCAACTTACTCACCGCTAGATCGGAAAGCTCTCTCTGCTTGCCGTGAACGCCATCAGCGTTCCAATAAAGTACGCGTAATTCATTAGAACTAGACATATTGACCTAGGTGTGTTAATATTAAAATAACCTTATCCATAAAGGTGGCACATTTTTACATTTATAGGGAACAGAGCCACAGTACATATATGGAGCAGCATTAAAACTGCATACACATATCGTAGTCAAAGAAATGGTACAGTATTACCTAACTAGAAAGCTTACCTCGACAAAAAACGGTCCCGTTTGATGTTAGAGAGAGACCAGTCTGTCCTTTTTTCACTTTAGTGTTCGTCGGTTAGTAAGATAAGGACAGACTGAATCCAACTGGGTTCAACAGGACCGTTTTGATATATCAAAGCAAAAACTACCTTAACCTTAGAGAACAAGATTGAAATTGATATTTTAAAAGTTGTCAAGTGCACAGTCTTCTAGGAGCGAAGACGACGATGTAACATGTCTCAAATCGTAGCTCGGTCGGTCTAAACAGTCGTATTCAGAAACCCCACTTAAAACTTTGAGGGCTACTTAAATTCTAAATTTAAAATCAAAGATGGAGCAGTATAGGGTTGCCAACACTTTTATCAAAAAATATAGTATTTGCAGTCAAAAAATTAAGTACATCCAGAAAAAATATAGTATTTTTGCCGACTATAAAAAATACAAAAATTAAATGGTGTTTGTGTAGATTAAGTCAAAGACAACCCGACATACTTTTTTTATTAAACCTATTTATTTACATAAAAACTATATTTAGTGGTATCCACTTCTGGCCCTTTACAATATGTAGCTTCTTTTTTTTATAAATGTTTCTGATGTTACATCGTATATTTAACTTTATAGTAATAAGCAGCTCATTTTTATTAAATTGATGTTTGCCCTATTTCTTTCTTCTCTTCAATACACATATTTTTAATAGAGTGTATTCAAGATGCGTTCACACATAGCCAGAATATTAAAAAAAAACTTTGAAAAAATGAGTATGTTACAAATATAGTATTTTTGCGTACTTTATGTTTTTTAGAAAGTATATAGTACGTAGACCTGAAATATAGTACAATACTATACATATAATATAGTACGGTTGGCAACCCTAGAGCAGTATGAAAAGTGCACACAATATGGAACCAGGGATTTTTTTATAGAATCAGGGCCCAGCCCATCATTTCCTTCTTCCCTGTAACCAGTTCATTCCCGGATATCGGACGTTATCCGTGTTTTCAAAAGCCGGAACTGTCTGTTTCGCACGATTACACGCGACCTTAGTCACTGCCGTAGATTAATTGACAGTTAGTAGTGACGGTGTGAGACACGGCCTCTCCCATTGTTCGGTTGGGTGACCTTTTCTGTTCTGCCTTTGAGGTCGACGCGCTGGCTTGTTGGTTCACACTGTTTTTTGACAGGTTACGGGCCGTTCACACGGTGACTATGTCTAGACCAACACTACAAAAAATACAAAAATACAAAAAAAATACAAAAACAAAAAATACAAAAAATAAAATATTAATTTCTTTAAAAACTTAAAACTAAACAATAACAAAGGTTGAGGCCTACCCAGGAGGCTATAGAATAGTCCTGTGACGGGTGGCCTCGCTCTTCTATAGCTACAAATTACGTGCATAGTAAATTGCGTAACTTCCGTCGAGTTCAAGTCGACGTCGATTTAGGAATATGGTGCTGTCGATAACGGAGTTGGAAAAAAGCTACTGCGGAAGGAGCGAGCAGAAATTATCTATGGCTTTAACGTCGACCATTTCTGCTCGCTCCTTGCGCGGTGGCTTTTTCCAACCCCGTTTTAGACAGCATCGTATTCTCAAATCGACGTCGAGTTGAATTCGACGGGAGTTGCGCGGCAGATCAGCGTCAAAAGTCGTACCCGACGGCCTCTGTGGCGCGTCGAGCGAACGCCTGACTGCAATACAGAAGGCTGCAGGTTCAATTCCCGTCGGGTGAAAATATTTATGCTTAAAAGTAAATATTTGTATCTGGTCTGGGTGTCTTCCTATGTATAATATGTACGTATTTAAAAAAAGTTTAATATGTAGTAAATCCGTTATCCAGTACCCATAGTACTAGTTTAGTGCTTAGTTTGGGGGCTAGATTGAGCTGTGTGCAATGTCGTGCAATATTTATTTATTTAAAAAAGAAACAGATTTTTATTTCATCAAAATGACAACGCGTTTTTCACCGATTAAACCCGGTAAATAAAGTGCTTAATTATGCAAAATCGCGAAAACCATGGAAGAAATTTATTATTATCTGTGTTTACAGACGAGCCTTATCTATCCCGCCAACGACATCCGGTCCCTTCTCACACGAAAGATGCAAGATGTACACCACGGACTGGGCACAAGCCTTGGCTGATGGGCGGACCACACCGGACGACGAGTGGACGATCGTCTCGTGTAAACACGGCTGGGAGTACAACAACAGTGATGTCCCGTATGAGACTATCGCTTCACAGGTTAGTTACTCAACACTTTTGACGGCCCCTGTGGCGCGTCGGGCGTAGGTCTGACTGCAATGCAGAAGGCTGCGGGTTCGATCCCCGTCAGGTGCAGATATTTATGCTTAAAAATAAATAAGTCACGTATCGCACCCATGTTTGGATGTTTGTTACTCAATCACGCAAAAACTGCTGAACCGATTGCGATGAAACTTAGAATATAAGTAGTTGGATACCGGGAATAAAACATAGGCTACATTATATCCCGATATTCCCGCGGGAACAGAACTTAATGTACTTACTAGAAGTAAGTTTAAAGTATAGGCACAGATTTTTCTTAGTTTTTCGATGTTGATTTAAAAAATAAACTAATTAGGTACCTAATTAAAGATATGTTGCTTTTATTATACTTATAAAGCATTTTTCATCGCTTGTAAAGGTTTGAAAAAAAAAGGTTTATTTAAAAAACAAAGAAACTCAAGTACTTGTAAAAAAACTCAACTAAAACCAAAGAAGTTCATTATTTATTTATTTATATAACAAACACTTACAGCATTTAATGACGCGACTCATGTGAAATCCTTTCCGATTGAATAGTTTTCTTCATAACCGGTATCAAATAGATCTTTAAACAATGTATTATGTTATTGTACATGATACAAGAAGTGTCCCCTTCATTTCAAAAAAATAAAAAAAAACTTTAAATACCACCACAAAATAAATCAAATTTTCTTCTAAACCCTTAACCGCTATATTTTCTTATAGGCATCATAATATTAGAAAATACAATACCTAGAACCTCTTCATCGCATTTTATAAAAATATTATTTTAATCTTCGTTAATGATTGATTTTACGAGAAATTGTAGATTTTTTTCACGCAATTCCATCTCGCTCATTTCTATGCAATCGGACAAGGACCGATAATTATCATCTATCGCCGCCTTAAACACCAAAACGTCTGCAAGCCATTATTCATGATCATGTTCATGATCAATACAGCGGAGAATTCTAGTTCTAGCAATACGACTTTAACTAAATCAAGTCAAACCGTGAAAAAAAACTGACATGGCATTAAGACGCAAAGCCTTACATAAAAAAATATACTTTCCACCCTAGGGATAAAATAAGCTATTTTCCACTCGGCAATCTACCCATTAAGAATAAATGTTTTATTCTATCCGTTGTAACTATGAAAATGGAAATATCTAGAAACAAGACAACAACATTTTTTTTATCATCTGTCCTGTGGCCCGATTCTATAAAAACATAGCATGCGACAAACAGGCGGGACGCAGAAGCATTGCATAAGTCGTTTTGTTGCATGAGTAAAAATAAAATCTATTCCGTAACTTCCTCAATACTGATTGGCTGAGGGACAAGGGGAGCTATTTAAATAATAAAGTAGCCCTTAAATTTGAAGGCTACTTAAATAATTAAGTAGTAACTAAGCAAAATAACATTTACAGAATACGAAATAACGTACATCTCCTGCACGTCGCCTGCATTCCGCCGGCATTCCGCATGCTATGTCCAGACCGAATTAGGGCCCTGTTCGGAAAGATTAATTTTCATTAGTAGCTGGGTGGAAAGTTTCTTTAAAATTTAAATTTACATTCGGTCATGATAATTGAGTTACTCTTCTATTCTGCCACGCGCTATGATACCATAATTAAATGTGCATTTTTCAGCTGGACTGGGTATGTGAGAAGGACAACCTACCAGCCACAGCTCAGTCCATCTTCTTCTGTGGTGCGATAGTTGGAGGACTCGTGTTTGGATGGATCGCGGACAAATACGGTCGGATACCGGCTTTAGTTGGTAAGTGGACAAGTATTAAAGTGTTTAGTGATCTAAACCGATAATTCCAGTCGGATTATCGGCTGATTCTAGGCATCCAGACATGAAACAAACAGTATTTATGGTTAGCTAGTCGGCATAACTTTTTCTCTCTTAGGCTAGTGGTTGTGGCGCGTCGGGCAAGCGCTTGGCTGCAATGTAGAAGGTTGCGGGTTCGATTCCCGCTGGGTGCAAATATTTATGCTTAAAAATAAATATTTGTACCTGGTCTGGGCGTATTTCTATGTATAATATGTCTGTATTTACAAAAGAAAAGTAAATATAAGTAGTATTTCCGTTGTCTAGTCACCGTAACACAAGCTTAGCAGCTTAACATGGGGCTAGATGGCGCTGTGTGTTCGTCACAGGATTTATTTATTATTTATTTACATACACAGGTTCATGCGGATGAAGAAAAAAGTTGGGGCTTTATATTAATGGAATGATGATTGGTTTCGTCATTTTGATGTCCCTGCGTTAAAAATAATTAATATAGAGCTGTAAATATATTTGAAACACGTGGCATTAATCAATTGTTTTGTTGTTAGTTAAATGCTTATTTTTGTAGCCTTTTTATGTGAAAAGTAGAGTATTCACCTCGGTAATAAAGCCTGTCTTTATCTTGGGCGCTTGAATCCCACGCTTCACTCAGGACTTTAGGTTTTTAACAGCCTCGCTGTGCTCGGGAGTTAACTCTCTAGGGTTCTTCGTACGCTTTGGATTCAATATGACACCCGCTATACAAGACAGGGCTTTATTTTGTTTGTTTGTATTAAGTATATTCTTTTGTAATTTTCTATGGGTCGTATGTGCCTGATAATAAAGATTTATTATTATTTAGTACCTCGGTGCATAAACTACTATTTTATAAGGAAAATAAATAATAAGTATTATAATAATATCCGTTTTCTAATCATCATGAAAGTGCTCCCTAACTACGAGCATTCGCGTGTAATGTACGAGTAACATTGCAGTCGAGCATTACATACAGCGCGCACCTTGTAAGTCGAATCTATAAATTACTTTACAAGTGAATGCTCGCAGTGAGCCACCTTTACTTAAGCTGAGGAGCTTCCCATGGGGCTAGATGGCGCTGTGTATTGTAAACATAATTTATTTTTGAATGTTTAACTTTTCAGGCACAAACCTCGTCGGCTTCGCAGCTGGGATCGGTACCGCATTCTGCAATAGTTTCTGGACATTCTCAGTGTGCAGGTTCCTTGTGGGGCTCGCGTTTGACAACTGTTTCACTATGATGTATATTCTGGGTGAGTCTGAGTTGAGTGGAGTAGTTGAGTTGAGTGGAGTACTTGAGTTGAGTGGGGAAGTTTTGGCTGGAACGCGGTGAGGAGATGTGTTGCTAAATTTTCATTTTTGTGAAACCTAGTTAGCGTTGTCTCCAAAACTCCATGAACAATCATTGTAAAAGATGGTCACCATTTTTACAATGATTCCCTCGACTTGACTTTGACTATGATTACTTGACTGTTATTTAATAATAATACTTGACACTGGCAAATGTCCAAATGGAAAAGCCAATTAAGGAAGAAGAAAAAGAGTTGAGTGGAGTAGTTGAGTTAAATTGAGTACTTGAGTGGAATAAAACTCAGTTGTTCTGTTTTAATCGCGTTGCTTTTATTATAAAAGCTTGTAGCAATTTGTAACGGGTAAGCCCTTTTAATCCGAAAGGGGGTTGTTCTAGACATCTAGGCGAACAAATTTTGTTCCACTACTTTTAAAATTTCTAACTAATTTTTTTAATTTTGAGATTATGTTTCACTGAAAAAACTGCTGCTTTTGAAAATAAAGATAATTGAAGTTTTGATTGTAAACCATCAAACTAAATAAAAGGACAACATAAGGTCAATGACCTCGAACTCTCAGAAACAGCTGATTGTCAAGTAAACTTTATACCTAAATTTTTCGAAAAGTACTTCGAATTTCCAAAAGTCGTAGAACAAAAGTTGTTCGCCTAGACGTCTAAAACAACCCCCTTTCGGATTAAAAGGGCTTACCCGTTACACCTTGTATACAGGATGTTTTGACAATGACCACTATATGACTATTATTATTCATGATTGAGATAAACTCTTATAGTTTAGGATATCTCCCTGAGAGCCCATCGAAATGGTTCACCCTGTAAAATTATAGTAATACAATATCAAGGTTCCACCGATCTAATTCACGTAGTTCTAGAGTGCGTATGCGCACAGTACGCGCATCCTTGACGCAGTCGTGATACAATTTAGCCGATTACGTGAGCGTTAAGCGAGATAATGTGTTTTACTGTTATTAGCTGTTTTATATTTAGGTCATTTAGCTAAGTATGTTTTGGTGAACTTGGACTGGAAACTTGGAATCGACCGATTCCATTTTAAGCGTTAAACAAGATCTAAACTGAAACTTGACTGAAAGTCCTTGTCGGATTTATCGAAAACTGTTCATTATTTTCTAACGCAATGTTTTTGAACATTTTCGTTTAAGGGATGATTTATATTAGACCATCACGGGTCCAAGCTTCGTTGTAAATTGCTCGGCGAGCAGTCGATCGGTCTGTTGCAACCGAGTGGAGGCCGAGCAATGGGCAACGAATCTCGGACCCGGCACGGCATTATAATAGCATTATATTATAGCACCCATTATAGCAACCGTAACGGTCTTATATAAATCATCCCTTAAGCGTTAGTAGTTGACATTGTTTGCTCCATATTGGTGTAGTTTCCAGACAAAAAAAATCTAATTGTTTCAAGGCCTTAGTACTTGTCAAGGGTCTCAGACTATACCATATAGATCAAATCTATTAATGTGTCATTTTTATTGACTAGACACGTGGCAGCGTGTAAAGGAACTAGCTAGCCAGCGCCAGCGCCGAGTGTATCATTACACGAACCACTTTTTACCCTTTTATAATTCAAAACCTCTTTAACGTAAACACATAAATTATAAAATTAATCTATTATTTTTATTGCCTCTTCTATATTGTAATTTTACAAATATTTGTTGTTTTTATTTCAGTTTTAGAATACGTCGGCCCTAAATGGCGGACTTTCGTAGCCAACATGTCGATAGCGTTATTCTTCACACTAGCGGCTTCCTTGCTGCCCTGGATAGCTCTTTGGGCGGACGACTGGAGACTCTTCACTCTGATCACGAGCGCTCCTTTCATCTTGGCTGCAGCTACGCCCTGGCTTGTACCTGAAAGTGCTAGGTAAAGTGTGCTATTGTAGCGTGTCCTTATAGTGTTAATAAAATTTTATTCAGATTCCCACTGTCCCCATTACTTTATTCTTCATACTGGCACCCCCTTTGCTCTCCTGAATTGCCCTCAGAATTACTGCAAACACGAGTGCTTCTTCTATCTTCGTTGCAGCTAGCTTAGCACTCTCAAGTACCTTGACTGGTACTTGAGAGTGCCAAGTAAACTGTACCGTATGCCCTTAGAAATTGGGTTCAGATTCCCACTGTCCCTATTGCGTTATTCTTCACTCTAGGAGCCCCCTTGCCACCCTGTGTCGGCTCACCGGCGAACTTTAATTATCTTTTTCCACTGTGACCACTTCTAAACGATTGTTTTGTATATCTCCGTCCCACTTTGTCTTTCTTTTTCTTTCAAGACTTTTTGTTTTCCAGATGGTTATTGTCACAAGGGAAGGTCGATAAGGCTCTATTGATTATGAAGAAATTTGAAAGAATTAATAAGACAAAAATCCCTGAAAAAGTTCTTAGTGATTTTACAGTAAGTTTCTGTTATATTATTATCTCCACTTATCTGCATCGAGATTCATAGCAATCTGTTCAACACGCAAACAAACAAATATCATTAAACTATTAATAAAGTAATTTTATACCAAGGTAACCATAATTTTGCATTTTACAGGAATCAACACTGAAACAAATAAAGGAGACAGAGTCCGATTCAAAGTCGTATTCAGTACTGGATCTATTCAAAACGCCTCGTCTCAGACGAAATTCAATACTTTTAATTATAATTTGGATGGCCATATCTCTAGTTTTCGACGGACACGTCAGGAACGTTGGATCTTTGGGACTGGATATATTTTTGACGTTTACTATTGCGTCTGCAACTGAACTACCGGCTGATACGTTTTTGACAGCCGTTTTGGATCGGTAAGATTTTTGTTTAGGACTTTTGTTTTTGACGCGTTAGTGAAATGTCGTCCTGAATTTTCATTTTTACAAAACATTGTTTTATTGCGTTTAAATTGTTTAATTTCGGCGGCAAGTTACCAATTTAGTTACGCGAAGTTCAACGAGTTAAGTGAAAATAAAAATACCAGTGCCAAACACGAAATTAGCACGTTACAAACAATTGTTCCATAGGGTTGGAGAAAAATCGTCGCCATTTTTTCTACAGCATTCACGCATTGAGAATTATTTCAAACTATTATAGTATAATAGTGGTAGTTCACTATTAGTACGAGAAATTGGCTTAATTGTCCTATATTGCTGACAAAAGCCATAAATCTAAAAAAAAAAAAAGAATTTTTTTTGTATACATTTCATTTTTGTTTGTGTTTTCTGTATGTAGAAAGGTAAAAATACCTACCTATCGTATTTAAAAAAGTATTATGATGTAGGAAATTGGTTTTCTTGTTACTCACCCATCTTACAAGCCTATTTGCTGAATTTGGGGCTAAATTGCACTGTGTGCTAAAAATCACTATGTCCGTGTTCGGGTAATCAAATCAAATGTGAAAAACAGGTTCATTGAAAATTCGGTCTAAATTTACTTGATATTTTTCACCCATTTCACCCTCGAACTATTGGCGCTCTCACTTCGTTTGAGCGCCAAAAATATCTCAGGTGAAATGCTTGACCGTCAGCCCTTGCATAACAATCTTCTATTTTTACCCTCACATAAATTAATTTCATCCCTTGGGTGGAAAGTAATTTTTATTTGCATGCCGAATGACCCGTCAAACATTGCTCTAAATTTTTGTCAACAGATGGGGTCGAAGATGGCTAGCCTGTGGTTCCATGGTGGTCAGTGGAATATTCAGTTTGCTGGCTACGGCCGTTCCTGTTGGTAAGCATCATATTTGTTTTAGTGAACAACACACAGCGCCATCTAACCCCATGGTAAGCTGCTAAGCTTGTGTTACGGTGACTAGACAACGGATATACTACTTATATTTATTTTTCATTTGTAAATACATACACATTACCCATTTATTTACCCATACATTTATTTACTATTTACTTACCCGCGATTTCGTCTGGGTAGAAATAGTACATTGCCGACTTTTTCGTTCATCACTCGGGTTCTACTAATTGGATTTCGATGTAAAGTAAACCACGACGTTCCTTGAAAATATAACTATCTAATATTGAAAACCAGGTTTCAATCGGATTAGTAGTTTTTAATTGTATAAAGAACAAACAAAGAAACAGACCGACAAGACATGAATTTAAAAAAAAATATAATTTTGTTCTACTACTTTTTCTAAGTCCCAAACACCTTTTTTTAATTTACTTCCAAGTACAAACTTTTTGCCCTGTCTTCCTTTATTATAAGTATAGAAGATATAATTTTGTTCTACTACTTTTTCTAAGTCCCCTAGACCACTTTTTTTTTAATTTACTTACAAGCACAAACTTTTTGTCCTCGTATAGATTTTCCTTCAAAATTATTTAATTCTAATTTTTCAGGCGGCCCATCAGCCTCTCTCGCTATACTGGGAAGATTCGCGGTCAACATTTCGTACAATATCGGGCTTCAATATGCAGCAGAACTGTTGCCAACAGTCGTGCGAGCTCAGGGTGTGGCCTTGATCCATATTATGGGCTACGTTGCGTCCATATTGGCTCCTTTCGTTGTTTATTTGGTGAGGTTTTAATTCTATTATAAACTAGTTGCGGCTTGGAAGACCGCTCACCAGCAGAAGTGAAAACGCGTTATCCCTGGCGCGGGCGGCCGAGCGGTTCCCGAGCGGTTGCACTTTTCCGTTCATTACTCGGGTACTACTAATTGGATTTCGATGCAAAGTATACCACGACCTTCCTCGAAAATAGAACTATCCAATATTGAAAACCAGATTTCAATCGGATTAGTGGTTTTTAATTGTATAAGGAACAGACAGAGAAGCAGACAGACAGACATGAATTTTAAAAATTATATAATTTTGTTCTACTAGTTTTTCTAATTCCTCTAGACAACTTTTTTTTTAATTTACTTCCAAGTACAGTATTTTGTCCTCTCTCTCTTCCTTTATTATAAGTATAGATAGATTCAGGTTAGTGTACAGATGGTGAACGAGCATGTCAACAAACAGTCTTAAGTTCATTTATGTTCCTCTTAGTTCCAAAATAAAATAAATAAATATTTCACTACATTACACACAGCGCAATCCAGCCCCAAACTAAGCACTAGGCTTTTACTGTGGGTACTAGAGAACGGTTTATTGCCTTGGTTATTTCGAAATAATGGTTAATGGAGAAGGCCTTTACTCAAAAAGAGGTCCTTGAATGAGCGATTTTTTAAAGTTTTTTTTATATAAGTTATTTCTTCATATTAATATTATCTATACTATTTAGTTATAAACTAATTACATATTTTATAAGTACAATTTAAGGACAAATAAAAAGGCTAAACTAAACTAGACAACGGTTATACTACATTTTATACTTACTTATGTTTTTTACTTCATCATCCGCAGGCCAACATCTCACCGGACCTCCCGCTGATCATTCTCGGCGCACTCGGCATTGCGGGAGGGCTGCTCTGTCTCCTATTGCCTGAAACGATGGACACGGAGATGCCGCAGACGTTGCAAGACGCTGAGAACTTCGGTCTGGACCAGAGATTTGGTGATATACCGTGCTTTACTAGGTAAGGATTCAGAGTTTGTTTCATCAATATCTATCTATACTTAGAACTAGGAGTTCGCCCCAAACTGAGACCTCACGACCACCTATCTCCCCAACCCTCCTACCGATCCGGCTCATCTTCGAACTCATAAATTTTATTGACCTAAACTACGCGCATACCAAAATTCATGAAGATCGGAGCTACGATACTCAAGTTATTGTCGAACAAACATACAAAGGTCCAAGCGCCAGGCCCGTCTACACTGGACCTTACTCGCTTCGCTCGTTCGGTCTAAAATCGTAACTTAGCGGTGTCTGTGTCTGTTTTTCATCATCACTTACTGACATACAAATTTTGCCTTACTTCACCTACCTACTGCAGTGCCCATTGAAGTACTGTCAGTACTTCCCTGGTCTTCCGTTTAAGTGTGGATTTTTGCATTGCGGGAGGTAGGTGTAAGAATAACCGAGGGGGTGAAAGCACGGGGCGCAGCTATTTAGTATTTTACTTGTAATAAAATCGTAACTTAGCGGTGTCTGTTTTTCAAAGATATTTTAAAACTATTTTTAGGGGTATGTACTAACGTAACAGACCCCATTTCCGTGTTTAACTTTTTGTCTGTTTGTCTGTGCGTTTGTGCGCACTAGTCTCGGAAACGACTGGAATGATTTCAATGGAATTTGGTATGCAGATAGCTTAAAACTTCGATTAACATTTAGGCTACTTTTTATCCGGATATCCGGATAAAAAATATTTTTTGCGTAATTTGGTTGTTTTTTGACCATCGTCATCTATCGTTATTCATCGTCATCGATCGTCATCCATCGTCATCATCACTTACTGACATACAAATTTTGCCTTACTTCACTTACCTACTGCAGTGCAAATATCCACATTTGGATGCACTAATGATGAAGCCAGGCGCAGCAGCGCCTGGCTTCAACTGTACTTTAATGGGCGACCGTTTAAGTGTGGATTTTGCATTGCTATAGGTAGGTGTAATAATAACGCGGGATCGCGACTTGCGCGGGTAAAACCGCGGAGCGCAGCTAGTAAATAATATAGGTACAGGCTAGCTAGAAATTTTTCCCAGATTACATCCACCACAACCCAATCAGCTGGGCCTTCGAAAATCTCCTAATTTTTATAGAAGCCATCTTCTATAACGTATTTTATTAACCCACCCATCCCCTCCTTGATTTTTTTTCCATCCAAAGGTGCCTGGAAGAGATCGCTTTTAGCGATAATGCCTCTCATGTACCATTATTGTTTTTTAGTTCTATGTTGAATTGTGGTTTTGTTTATTTCATGTTTCTTTTGTTGCTTCTGTAACTTTTTTGTCATAATTTGTTTTCTGGTGCAATAAAGTGCTATCTAATCTAAACTATCCTACTAATATTAAAAAAGTAAAAGTGTGTGTGTTTGGATGTTTAGATGTTTGTTACTCAATTACGAAAAAACGTCTGAACGGATTTGGATTAAATTTGGAATGTAGGTAACCGGGGAATAACACATAGGCTACATTTTATCCCGATATTCCCGCGGGAACGGGACTTACGCGGGTGAAACCGCGGGGCGCAGCTAGTAATGTATATAATTATCAATTTCCAGGAAACGTCAAAACAGCGAATCGAGCGGCACCCAAGAACGGTACACGAAAAGAAACTCTATTACAACAGTATCTCAAGACAATTTCGTTCGAGGACTCTCTTCTAGCATCAGCTCGCGAGCTTCCATTCGGGCTTCAGTCAGAGCTTCGAGTAGGTCACTAAGAAGTAGGGGAGGGGGGGGAGGTGATGACAATGTATAGTTTACACCAATTTTCGTTTAGGAAGGTGCACCGAAGCGGTACAAAGGAAGGTATAATGGAAATTCGGCTTAAACGACTTCTTTTAGATGCCTTTTCCACATCCTGAAGGAGGGAGGAGAAAAGAAATAGAAACATCTCTTTACCCTCTCAGGGTTTTGGTCCTGATAATATCCTGTATCTAGGGCCCTGATTCTCTAAAAACATAGCATGCGACAAACAGGCGGGATGCATGAGCATTGCAGAAGTCGATTTGTTGCAGGAGTAAAAATAAAAGCTATTCTTCAACTTCTTTTACTACTGATTGGCTGATTAACAAGGGGAGCTCTTTGAATAACTAAGTAGCCCTTAATTTTGAAGGCTACTTAACTAATTAAGTAAAATAACATTTACAGAATACGAATTAACGTACATCTCGTGCACGTCGCCTGCATTCCGCCGGCATTCCGCATGCTATGTCCTTACCGAATCGAGCCCCTGGTGTTTGAAGCCAGATGAAGGCAAATTCTGATGGTATTTTATAAAACAGGCCAAGTTTGGCTGGATCCAATAAAATCAATGTGTGGTTGAAAGATATTATTGGCTGAGCACCAAAGAAAATCATGACAAATTGGAAAAGACATGGAATCTGTATCTGATCTGATTTTTTAATTATTATAATGAGAAATTCCAAATCGGCCTATTCCAATGCAATGTGGCTATTCGACAGTTTTTAGACAAGTTTTTAAGTTTTTTCAGTAGGTTTATTATTTAATTTTATTTTATTATTATTAATTAAGTTACTATTTAATTGTTTAAGTTTAAAATAGTTAGTCGATACTTTTAAAAAATGATTCGGGAAGGATAATTTGATCAAAGCGTTTTGTTCCATGACATATTAATACGAAAATTCAAACTCGTATTAAAACTTCTTATGTTTTTATTGCTCAAGGCATATTTAATTAAACTTAGAAATATTTTTCCAGAGATACATTATTAAGGGCGACTTGCATAAACCATTTAAAAATATATTTAACTAAATCAATATTAAAATAATTTATGGGAAATCGAACATTGGACTCTATTTCATTAAGTGGACGATTGATAATATGTTGCCATACATGGACAGTTCTTGAAATTCTGACAGATTTTAAACACGTTTAACAGCTTAAACATGTTTAGGAACCGTTATGCAAGCCGGCCTTAAATTTGTTTCCCATGACAGGGTTTGAACCTATACCTCTCGCTATCCAGGCGAGCGCGCTATCCACTGCGCCACACGGGAATGACGTGTATGGTGTAATATTCGATCATGCTCTCCCTGCTTATTGTGTAACCAAATGAGACATGGTTTCAGCGTCATCTACCAGAGTAATTTAACAACTTTTTACTTGCTCGGGTGTTCAACTTTATAGTTGACATTTCCGACGTGAGATGTCGCTTTCACTACAATGTAATATTTATTTGGCTTTTGTTTTTGACTCGTAAGTGCAACGTTGTTCTGAATTTTTATTTTTGCAAAACCTAGTTTTATTGCGTGTTTAATTTCGGCGGCATGTTATCAATTTAGTAACGCGAAGTTCAACGAGTGTAGTGAAAATATAAATACCAGCGCCAAACACGAAATTAGCACTTTACGAACAAATGTTCCATGGGGTTGGAGAAAATCGTCGCCAGTTTTCCTGCAGCCTTCACGCATTGAAAATTATTTCAAACGATTACAGTATAATAGTGGTAGTTCACTATTAGTACGTGAAACTGGCTAAATTGTCCTATATTGCTGACAGAAAGCCATAATTAAGAAAATGAATGAATATTTCTTTTATGTTTTTATTTCTCGATCCAAATCTCAAATTTTTGTAAAAATAATTTATCAAATCCTTTCATGGGAATTTTTTGATTGAACGAGTGAAGCGAGTGATGTCCAGTGTAGACGGGCCTGGCGCTTGTATCTTTGTAACTTTGTATCTTTGTTCGACGATAACTTGAGTAGCGTAGCTCCGATATTCATTAATTTTGGTATGCGCGTAGTTTACGTCAATAGAATTTATGAGTTCGAAGATGAGCCGGATCGGTAGGGGGTTGGGGAGATAAAGGGGCGTGAGGTCTCAGTTCGGGGCGAACTACTAGTTAATAATGTACCTCCTATGCAAAAATATTTCGGATTACTTTATCCGCGCCGAAACATTGTAGATATTTAAGTGAGTAAATTAAATAGAAAGTGAATTTATTATGTTGCCATGATGGATGAAAAGTTACGAAATATTCTGTGATAGAAATTATAGATATTAAAAAATATATACTTATTCAACCACTTTTTGTTTTTTCATTTTCAAATCCTTTAAGGGTTATTGTAAATTTCTCTCAAAAAGCACAGATGGCGTTTGACTGTGCTTGTGGTAAGTTGAAAGTAGCTTTAGGTTGCATTGTCTGAACTATTCCCAAAGTTTCAGCCCGCTAGCTAGTCGGGATGTGCCTCAAATTGATGCAAGATTCCGTCCGGACCGACAAACAAACAAACAAGAATACGCTCACGTATGAAAACGTGGGAAAATAATATAGCCCGACTACTCTTAAATACCGTATCCACGCACAACATTTAAACACTCAGACTGAAATCTATAGTCCGTACTTTGACTTTGCTAAGCAAAAACTTTGACTTAAGACAAATTTTGGTATTCATAAAGCGATCTTTGCACCTATCCAAAGTTATTGCTTAGTAAAGCCGAAGTTTTTCAAATTTAGAATGTAAACCAAGCAAAAATAATGACCTAAACTTTGCTTCTCTGTTATGACTATGAAGTTCTTTTTTATTTTATTCGTATATTACAAAATGAATTTCGACTATAAATTTCGATTCTAAATTTATGTTTGGTTTTTGCTAAGCTCAGTCTGAGCAAAGTTAAAGTACGCACTATAGATTTTAGCCTTAGATTAGGTTGATTGTGGCTTCTACAATTAACCTAATAGAAGTGTTTTGACTCGAGTAGGTAAATAACATTAAAATTATTAAGATAAACGCTACCAGTGTTAAAACCTTACATACAATAACATCAAGAGCTCCTTATCAGTTTTACATTGACACATATCTACCTTATTTTTATTTTTAAACGGGCTAACTGTGAAATTAAAAATATTTTTTTACACCTACTGCTCTACAAAGTTACTTTATTTAACCAAAAAGGTCAACGTAAAGCGAGTCTTTATTCCTAAGGTACTGGTAGCAAACGGCTATTTCGAACTGGATACCTAGAAATAACACATAAAAATAATAAAAAAGTCGATGAAAAAAAAAGTTGGGGCTTTATATTAACCAAAACTTTTTGCCTTATCCTTCCGTCGAAATAAAAATATAAGAAAAAAAACCCACTTTTCATTTATTTATGTGTTAAGCCTGTGTGGCAATTTCAAAATGGCCGGATGCTACCAGAACCATAGCTCCAAAATTTAAATTTCTTTATGCCCTAGGCTTATAATGAGCACTTTATGCACCTAGGGATTAGACTCGCATTACGTTGACCTTTTTGGTTAAATAATGATATAATAAAATAAAATAATAAACTTTGTAGAGCCGAAGATGTGAAAAAGAAATAAAAATCACTTTATCCATTTCAATAATTATATTTTCAAATACTTAGTATCTGATTATAATTACATTTCAATTAATCATTAATTGCTTAGAAATATTTTGCACAAGGAAATATATTTTCAAAAAATCCCCATGACAGGATTCGAACCTGCGCCAAGTGCTCACTCGCCTGGGCCTCGATTCGGTAAGGACATAGCATGCGGAATGCCGGCGAACTGCACACGACGTGGAGAAGATGTGCGTTAATTCGTATTCTGTAAATGTTATTTTACTTAATTAGTTAAGTAGCCTTCCAAATTAAGGGCTACTTAATTATTTAAAGAGCTCCCCTTGTTAATCAGCCAATCAGTATTTAAAGAAGTTATAGAATAGCTATTATTTTTACTCCAGCAACAAATCGACTTCTGCAATTCTCATGCATCCCGCCTGCTTGTTGCATGCTATGTTTTTACAGAATCGACCCACTGGTTAGCGAGTGGGGAAAATATTTCTAAGTTTAATTTTCCTTAAGCAATAAAAACAAAAGAATACATTCATTACATAACAAAATACTTTACTAAGAAAGATACAAAAACAAAAGAAACAAATTGTAACATGAAATATGTTTTAAATGAACCGAATAGGTAAGTATGTGTTTTTGCAAAAACCGAAGAAGGCGAACCGTGTCCAAACTTTACACTTAAAATTCACACTTTTCCTTGTTACAGGAGTAACTATAGACCAGTGGTGGTCAAACCACGGCCCGCGGGCCCTTCTCCGGCCCACGATGGTTTTAATCCGGCCCGATTAATAATAATTAACTTTTTCGTCTAATTTTAGATGATTTATACAGCGCAAGCAACTTTTAATCCATGCTATTTTATGGCGCTGTAGTGCCCGGGACATTGTCAGGTGGAGTAGGCTTGCCCAGCACCTATACCACCCTCCCAGCCTAGTCAGCCATGCCCAGAGGAAAGAACTGGTCAATACGTCTGGAGCTAACTAAGCCGTGGGTTTCCTCACGATGTTTTCCTTCACCGTATGAGCGATGTAATCTGGCCCGCAACTATCAAATTTTACATACACAAAATTTTATTACGTAAAATCAAACAGTTGCTATTTTCAAGAAAACTAAACGTTAATCTTGAAATTCAAAACATTCACTGTATTACATTATTGTACTGTCACTGTATTATATACACTGTATTGAGCTAAGTTCAGACAAGGTTTTATTAGTTTTCGTACAATATTGACTGAGTAATATCACTTATTCGTACAATTTAGAGGGAAGTTTGGAATTTTTTTCTATCGAGAAATTTTTCAAGAATCGTGTTTTCACGATATTCACATGTTAGTAAATGTCCTCGACTTTAATAAATATGGTTTTAAAAACTTTTATTTCAAATAACTTTTGTAGTAATTCACTCTAGAAACATCAGTTCTGGCCTACTACGACCCCTTAAATATTAGCACGCGAACGAAAAAGTTTGCCCATCGCTGAACTAGACGCACTACGCACTACTTGAAAGGTTAGTGCCACATTGAATAGTACAAACATGATAAAATACTTAAGTACACATGTTGGTGGACAAACATCTAAAATGGAGCCCGCATCTATCTATAAAGATATACAGACTTTATTAATAACTCCAAGTTAACAAGTTAAAAGTAATCTTACTTAATTCTTACTAATCTGACTAATATTATAAACGCGAAAGTTTGTATATAATTTAGGTGACTTTGTTACTCTTTCACGTAAAAACTACGGAACCAATTGCGATGAAACTTGGATTATAGGTAGCTGGGGACCTGGATTAACACATCTAGCTACTTTTTATCCCGATATTTCCGGGAACGGCACTTACGAGGGTTAAACTGCGGGGCGCTAACTTGATTGTAATTAATACATTGTTTCACTTACGTATTGTAAATCATCCCTTACACTCAAATTTATTGGCATGCACAGCATACATAGGATGCTATAATAATAGGGGTTAAAGTATGAAATTGCCGTTTTATTGCAATAGGTTCTCTGAATTGATATAGAATCTTCATGGTTTGGAGGTTTTCGATTGTAACTTTTTTCAAATGGTTTCTGTGATGTACTTTTTTTAAAAAATGTGAAACATTTGAATATCGACTTTCAATTGTTTTTGTTATTCAATTTAGACAAGAAAGATGGATACTGCGAAAATTCGAGTGATTTTTGAATACGAGTTCCGACGCGGAACTAACGCGGCAGAAACAGCCCGCAATATCAATGCTGCGTTTGGAGAGGGGTCTACTAATGAACGCACCGTGCGATTTTGGTTTAAACGCTTTCGTGATGGAAATTTCGACTAAAGAACGAGCCACGAGGAAGACCGCCCACACAGGTGAATAACGATGAATTAAGAGAGATAGTGCAAGCCGATCCTTGTCAAACTACCCAGGAATTAGCGGCATGGTTAAACGTTACCTTACCCACTTTATTGACTCACTTGCGTCAAATCAATAAAATAAAAAAAATACGAAAAATGGGTGCCTCATGATTTGACTGATCTGCAGAAAGAAACGCGTGTTGAAACTTGTGTTGCCTTGTTGAACCGGTACAGAAATGAAGGAATATTGGATCGAATTGTAACATGTGATGAAAAGTGGATTCTTTATGATAACCGGAAAAGAAAAATGCAATGGCTGACCCCAGGTCAAATGCCACAACAGTGTCCTAAAGCAAAACTTACCAATAAAAAGGTAATGGTAACTGTTTGGTGGTCTCAGCATGGTGTTATTCACTATAGTTTTCTTCGATCTGGTCAAGCAATTACGACAGATGTCTATTGTGCCGAACTCCGAACCATGTTGACAAAACTAGCAGTAAAACAGCCCCGACTCATGAATCGATCTTCACCATTATTGCTCCACGACAACGCGAGACCTCACACAGCACGAGAAACCATTTTGACCCTTCAGGAACTGCACTTAGAAACCATTCGTCATCCTCCGTATTCACCAGACCTTGCTCCAACGGACTACCATTTTTTTCGTGATTTGGACAATTATCTACGTGACAAGAAGTTTTCTTCCCAGGAGGCAGTACAAAATGCTTTCACACAGTTTGTGCAGTCTAGATCGTCGGAGTTCTATCGCAAAGGCATTAATAACCTTCCCATTAGATGGCAGCAATGTATAGATAATAATGGCAACTATTTTGATTAAGTAATTAAATTTGTTAAAAATTTAAAAAATAAACAATTAAGATTTTTAGTACAAATCGGCAATTTCATACTTTAACCCCTAATAATAATAATTGGTCTTTTTCATCTAATTTTAGATGATTTATACAGCGCAAGCAACTTTTAATCCATGCTATTTTATGGCGCTGTAGTGCCATAAAATAGGATGCTATGCATGCCAATAAAATCAACTAAGTAAGATGCACCCCCACGTTTTGAATGGCCCCTCGTTTGGCCCCGCAGGATTTTATTTTACTGGGTTACGTGGGCTTTTAAATTTTTTAAATCTATTGATATTTTTTTTAGCTTTAGGGTGGATTGTCATATGGTTCTGAACTATTTCCCAAAGTTTCAGCCCGCTAGCTAGTCGGGAAGTGCCTCAAATTGAAGACAAGATTCGCCCGGAATGACAAACTAACAAACAAGAAAAGTGAGGGTATAAAATCGTGGGAAATAATAAGGTTAAGTAATAAGTACTAGCTGCGCCCCGCGGTTTTACCCGCAGAAATGAAAACGCGTTATCACGGGCGCGGGCGGCCGAGCGGTTCTCGAGCGGTTGCACTTTTTCGTTCATTACTCGGGTTCTACTAACTGGATTTCGATGCAAAGTATACCACGACCTTCCTCGAAAATATCGGAATCAGATTTCAATCGGATTAGAAGTTTTTAATTGTATAAGGAACCGAAAGATAAACAGAGAAACAGACAGACATGAATTTTAAAAATTATATAATTTTGTTTTACTACTTTTTCTAAGCCCTCTAGACAACTTTTTTTTTATTTACACTTCCAAGTACAGACATTTTGTCCTCTCTTCCTTCATTATAAGTAATAGATATATATATATATATAGATTTATATGTATAATATGTATGTATTTACAAAAGAAAAATATATATAAGTAGTACTTATATCCGTTGTCTAGTCACCGTAACACAAGCTCAGCAGCTTACCATGGGGCTAGATGGCGCTGTGTGTTGGTCACAGAATTTATTTATTTATTATTATTTAGTGTCCAGTCTGTGAAAGGTGTGATCTTTGATTTTGTTCATGAAATTTTATTTTAAACCATTTTACGTGTTATTTAATCACCATTTTGTTTACTATCCGAAGTAAAGTGATTCTGTGACCTTTATTTTTTGTGTTTTGAGTGGTTTTTACTTGTTTTTGTATTGTAACACATCCTCCCATTTTATAAATATGTTTTTATTAATGTTACTTATACCTAAAGTGACCATACGTCCTGCTTTGGGCGGGACAGTCCCGCTTTCAGGCAGTTTGTCCCGATATCCTCAGCGAGTTCGGCATAGTCCCCCCATTGCAAACAGTTGAAACGATAATTTAAATACTAAAATAATATCTCAAATTAAATGGGTGACATTTAGCCCTTGGGTAACAATCTCGACTTTCTGAATCAGAGAAAGTTAATAGTAGTTTATGCACCGAGATACTAAAGCCCTGTCTTATATAGCAGGCGTCATATTGAATCCAAAGCGTACGAAGGACTTTAAAAAGTTAACTCCCGAGCGCAGCGAAGGTGTTAAAACTTAACTCTAGAGTCCTGAGAGAAGCATGGGATTCAACCGCCCAAGATAAAGACAGGCTTTATCGCCGGGGTAGTTACTCTACTTTACACATCTACTGCTAAACAATATAGGTAAATACTACAATCAAAAACATTTTATTAACAACAAAACAATAGATTGATGCAACGTGTATGAAATTTTACTAAATTACAGTTCTACACAAGTAGTCATGTGTCAATTTGTCTGCATTTTTCTTTAACTTTCAATTTACGTTTCTTACAAGTAAAAAGACCGGTTTCGGAAAACAAATTTGTATGAAGTTTGTCAGCTGTTGATTGAAGTGCCGATGAAGTAAACTGCAGTATAGTGGTCAAACCAGGGGAGGCCAGCTCTTTAACAGACGCATGCCAACACGAGCATCAAATGAGGGTGGGATATTTTGAACTGAGATAAAGCTCTACAAAAGAGCAAGACAGCAAAGATTATGCTTCAACTTACTTCATTTAATATTTCGTCTATGGTTGGAACTGAAACATTTTCAAACAAAATGGCGTTTTTTGAATTTTCAGAAACTTTTCATTGTGTTGTTTTGTTTTGAGTTTTTGCTAGAATTTAATATTGCAGAGTAGTGGTACTATGAAAAAGAGACTCAATTAAGATAATATTTTCGATGTTTATATTGTGAGAAAGATACTCCGTTGCGAAATTGACGATTTTTGTTATAAGTGTGGTATTCGTGCAGAAAGAAGACTCTTCGGTGACTTTTCACCGATTTCCCGAGCCTTCTGTAAATAACTCTTTGTAGTAAGTATCCTTTGCTCCCTGTACACAGAAGAATACCTCTATAAAAATTTCAAGTTTTAAAACATGTGTTTTTATTTTAGGGCTAAAGTATGGTCTACATTTTGTTACCCTGATGAACATTGGTCTTCTGTTCCATCATGGATCAGGTTACACAAACAACACAAAATTCTGTGTGGTGGACATTTTGATAATTCATCTTACACCAGTGATGATAGGAAGAGATTGATAAGTTTGCCATACCTACTGAGGCTCGACACATATTAGTCGAGTTATGAAGTAAGGAGCTTCATTCGTCAACAGCACCACCAACACCAAAAATACAAGTGAGTTGTAACTACGTACATAATATAACTACCTACTTACTTCATGGTCCTATTTCTTTACTAAGTATAGTAAATTTGATCTAATTCTATATGGATACTAGATGCGCCCCGCGGTTTCACCCGCGTAAGTCCCGTTTCAGTTCCCGCGGGATTAAAAGTATTCTATGTCCTTCTCCTGGTTCTAAGCTATCTCCCCACCAATTTTCAGACAAATCGATTCAGCCGTTCTTGAGTTATAAATGGTGTAACTAACACGACTTTCTTTTATATATATAGATAAATATATCAAACTAGCTGTGCCCCTCGGTATTACTCAGAATTGGAATCAAAAGTAGGTATGTCCTTCTCCAAGGTCCATCTATCTCAATACCAAAATTCACCAAAATCGGTTCAGCAGTTTAGGCATGAAAACAACACACAAAATTACTTTCACATTTATGATATTAGTGGAATATTCATAAAAAGATGGTCGGCCACAACAACTCATACAAAATGTGCCTATGTGTTTCAGATCGTTCCTGTTGCTAACACTTCACAAGGTTTAATGTCATTAGAACAGCCCAATAAAAATATCCCAGTAACCCAAATCAAGGTATTTGGAATTTATTTATTTGTTTATCCTAATTTCTTCTATGGTTTTCGCGATTTTGCCTAATTAAACACTTTATTTATCCGGTTTTATCACGTTTTTATTCATTATTCGAACCGAGCTTTCTTTTCAAGGTTGGTCAACCTTGAAAAAGCCAACTGTAAAGTTGGCGAAAGCTCGGGTCAAATAATGAATAAAAACGCGATAAAACCGGATAAATAAAGTGTGTTATTATGCAAAATCGCGAAAACCATAGAAGAGACTATAGAGTTATTATAATTATTTTTATCCCTAACTAGCTCAAAAAAAGCGAAAGCTCGGTTTAAATAATGAATAAAAACGCGATAAAACAGGATAAATAAAGTGTTTTATTTTGTTTATCCTATTTATGATATTAGTAGAATATTCATAAAAATATTGTTGGCCACAACAATTCAGGGATGATTTATATTACATTGTCACCGAGCCGAGACGGGCCGATTTTTGTATGAAAATAGCACAGACAACTTCCCAAAACGACAACTTCCCTAAACGACAACTTCTGAAAACGACATCTTCCGAAAATGACAACAATGTCTAATTTATAGGAGTTGGCATACTAATGCCGTTTTTGTCAAATGCTTTGGTACAAAAATGCCGATTTTCAAACATTTTTGTTGTGTTAAAATGACTTAGAAATTTTCTAGTAAAAAGACTGACCTGTAACTCCAAATGAGTTTGGTTATTGACAATAGACCCTTTCTTAGCGTAAGTGATAGAGGCTTGGCTTGAACTACGGGATATTTTTGTAGAGATTATATAGTATTAATCTATTTCAGACGAATTACAGCAAGAGGCTATTGCCACTGCGGCTGTGGTTTCTATACATAAGACTCGTTAGTTGACTGAAAACGAAGCAAACCCTTACTTACAAACGTACCACAACAAGCCTACATGTAACATGCTTCGATCTAAATAAATAATTTTATCATCGAGACTATATTTTATTTATTTCCAGCATTAGTTTATTTATAAGTAATTATAATATTATACTTATACCAAACTCGTGGTGCAATCAAACTTGAAAACTCAGTCATCGAACATTTGACGCATAGAGTCCACAAGTAATATTGATTGTGTTATCCAACCCATTCATACTGTGCTATGATTCAAATGTTCAATCACTAATTGCCGCACTCAGATACGTTTTATGGTTACTTACAACTATCACTAAATAAAGAATTCGAAAATCTTTACGGTAATGATAGTTTAACCAATAAACGTCTCTGAGTGCGGAAGTAATACTAGCATTTAAATTTCCCTAGCGTTTCCCGCGCGATCGTAGTTCATGTGGGCGGGAACTGCAGCGCTAGGGGGCGCTGTGTTCGCATATCGAAAGTATGAACCTATAGTTCTTCTCCGCTAGGAGTAATAGTGTTCTGTGGGTCAAACCTTTGAGAATACATAAGCAAGCTATAGAGCGTTGGTATGCAAATATGAACTGTAAGCACCGGTATGAACAGTCAAAAATGACAAAAACGATGTCATCAGTCACATAGGGTTACGGGAATTGACTGTTTCTCTCGTTGGAATTTATTCTAGTAATAATTATGGTGAAATGTTCAGTGCCGCGGTGTAAAAATGTTTTGCGGATCACTATTCGACCTCAACATTTGAATATCTATGTATAGAGCATCTGCTTACACTTTGCGCAGTAGGCAAATACCCATAGGCGCGCTCTATAGTTTGCTTATGTATAATCTAGTGGTCAAACTTATATGACGAAAGCCTGTACCTATTATTAGCTACTACATATATATTATAAGCTACTTCAAGACCAAACTTCGTCTAATTTAGTTGATTTGAGACGCACTGCTGATCACGCGTTCAGTGTTTAGTGCAAAGTTCACTGAAAAGTTTAGTTATTAAATAAATAAATAAATATTGCACGACATTGCACACAGTGCAATCTAGCCCCAAACTAAGCACTAGGCTTGTACTATATTCAGGAGGATTCAGAAATCGTCTTTTAAAGACTGACTGGAAAAACTCTGTGGGTAAGTTTAAATTTAAAATCCTACTAATATTATAAAGCTGAAAGTTGGTGAGTATGTGTGTTTGTTACTCAATCACGCAAAGACGGCTGAACGGATTTGGATGAAAGGGCTATGCTTAAAAGTGGCGTCTTTTTCACGATTAGCGGCCATGAATCAACCAAGGTTACTTTAAAAGAATTGAGGCTGATGAACAATTTTTACTAAGGCAGCAACTCTCTAAGTAATATCGGGACTGAGATACAACAGTATGAAAATACTATCTAAATGGCGAAAATTACTATATCATCAAAGTATAGATGGTAACTTACTTGTAAAAATATGTTACCTAATATTCAGAATTTTTATTTGTATTTTAAGGAGCTTAAATAATGTATGTAGGTATCAAATAAACAACAAAAAGGAGTTAATTAACACTTATTTTAAGTCATATTTATTTATTAGAGTATTTAAAAATACAATCAAAAGCTCGGTTCGTTTGGAACAATGAATAAAAACGCGATTAACCCGGATGAATAAAGTGTTTTATTAATACAATCAAATTAAATTAAAATACAAAACAAACAAAACATTGGAAACAAATAAAAATAAATAAATAAAAATAATTATATAAAACAACATTAAACAAAAGGTCCACTCCTAGAAGCCCCCGGTCCGAAAGAAGCCAAAATGCAAGTCGCGTTGCCCCGCTGAATGGCTATGGCAAGCCTTTGGACCAAGAATGACCCAGAGCGGACATCTAACCCCCGGTCTCTGAGCTGCCTACCAACCTCCTTAAAAAACTCTATAGCCTCACCACCCCAAGCGCCACAGGTTTCTACCGCCACCGGGACAAACAAATACCTATCCCGCAGAGGAGCATATTTCAAATGCTTAGACACCGCAGCCACTTCAGCCGCCGCAGCTGCAGCTCCAGAAGTACGCCCCAGATAACTTGCCGCGTAAGTGTTAACACACGTGGCGTCCCACACTAAGCACTTTCCTCTCTCCCATGGCACCAAAGTAAGGCCATCAGGTCTCTTACCGTCAGAACGAGAGAGGCCTCAAGCATGCACGGTGCGTTGGCCGACAACAAAGACCTACGTATGGTGTCATTTAGGGCAAAATGAAGCGGGAACCGACCGACACACCGACCACAGCTAAGAGCATGATGCCCATCAGCCTCAACCACGGCCCCACAAACACAGGCATGAGGCTCCCGAACACTACATCCCAAACGAAGACAGACCGCTACCCGCAAGGAGTCATCATCGAAGAGAGTCCCCAAGGAGGGCGAGGGCAAAGCCTGTAACCAGGCACCAGCCTCAGGCCTGGAGACTCCCTTTAGCCTCGCCAAATCCGCACCGGCTGCAGACTTCAATAGGACCTCGTACACTCTTTTGGCCCCGACTTCATCCCACAGACGCTGACACTTATTTTTAATTATTATTAACAAAAGTTTTGTCCCAACCTTCATTTTCTGACTCTTCGTTTGCTTCGATTTCTATGTCTTGCCTAATCATTAAGTCTAAGTGTTCTGCAGGCGGTCTCAGGTTTTCGTCGTATCTTGCCAATCAAATTGCAATTGCAATTTGAATTGCAAAAAAGGTACCATATAATGGACATCACGTGAGCACAGCAGGCAAGGATCCGTTGTCCCACCAAACAAGTACAATAATGACTTTGTATAGCTCTTATTGACTCAAATCCTGTTCTAATTAATATGTAGACATAATATGTTCTTCTGTTTGTATGGCGGGATTGTATTTTATCTCTCAACAGCCATGTGTTACTTTACAGCTGTACGTTTTCTTTATATATTTCGATTATGTAGGAACTATTTTTGATATGCTCCCCATAGTAGCTCCGGGCTTGTTGAATTTGGTAAGTACCCAGAACATATATAATTAATTCGTCCTCGGTCAATAGTGGAAACTCATCCATTCCGGCAACTTCAGCATTTATTGCTTGGAAGTTTGTCCTTCTCCTATTTAAATTACAGTCACGCATTAGCTCGGCTAGTTGATTTACTTCGCTAGATATAGATTTAGATACGACGAAAACCTGAGACCTCCTGCAGAACACTTAGACTTAATGATTAGGTAAGACATAGAAATCGAAGCAAACGAAGAGTCAGAAAATGAAGGTTGAGACAAAACTTTTGTAAATAATAATTAAAAATAAGTGTTAATTAACTCCTTTTTGTTGTTTATTTGATACCTACCTACATTATTTAAGGTGCTTAAAATACAAATAAAAATTCTGAATATTAGGTAACATATTTTTACAAGTAAGTTACCATCCATACTTTGATGATATAGTAATTTTCGCCATTTAGATAGTATTTTCATACTGTTGTATCTCAGTCCCGATATTACTTAGAGAATTGCAGGTTTAAAATATATTATTGATAGACATAGTACTACAAATTAATAGCAAAGATTTGATTGGCTGCGCAAATAAAAAAAGACGCCAACCTTCGAACAAAATTAAGCAATGCCCTTTGGAATGTAGGTAACGGGGGATCTGGAATAACACATTGGCTATTTATTATCCTGAAATTCCCGCGGGAACGGGACTTACGCGGGTGAAACCGCGGGGGTGCAGCTAGTAAGTATATCAAAGAAAGTCGTGTTAGTTACATGCTATTTATAACTCAAAAACGGCTGAACTGATTTTGCTGAAAATTGGTGGAATGGTAGGTTAGAATCAGGAGAAGAACATAGGATACTTTTTATCCCGATATTCCCGCGGGATCGGGACTTACGCGGGTGAAACCGCTGGGTGTAGCTATTTAAAATAAATAATAATTTCCAACATTGCTTTTATTATTATTAACATTTCGAAACGAAGTGTTAAAAGCAACAAAAGCGGGCGTTGTAAAATGCTAAAAATAGTTAAACAAATATGCGATTAAAATTAAATAAACCCGAGTTGGACTTGTGCACAAAGAGTTCCGTACAGTAATCACAAAAAAAAAACATACCTAGTAAAACACAATATTTACCGGGTTTTATACTCGCGTTTTATTCAATAACGTCATTATTATTAACGACCGAGCTTTCGTTTGTTTTTCAAGGTTGACTGTAAAGCTGTTGTATGGAAGCCATACAACAAAATATGTTTTTTTGTAAAAAAAATTTATTTTGCATAATATAACACAATATTTACCGGGTTTTACTCGGGAGCTCAGACTGCAACGCAGAAGGTTGCGTTTTCGATTCCCGCCGGTAGCAAATATTTCAGATGACCATTAGTGTTTGTTTCTGGTTCTGGGTGTTTTCTATGTATCATAATTATGTATGTATGTATTTACAAAAAAAAACAGTAGATATCTCCTAGGTAAGCGTGCAACATCTTAGACTACATCTTCGTTTTCCATCAGGTGAGAAAGTGGTCACTTACCTATAAATTATAAAAAACGTATAATATATACTGGTAGTATATATATCCGTTATCTATAACCCATAGTACAAGCCTAGCTAAATTTGGGGCTAGATAGCGGTGTTTGTAATGTCGTGCAATATTTATTTATATTTTTATTTTTATATTTATTTATTTTACTTATTTATATTATTTATATATATTTATTTAATACATCATACTTGAGTAATTTCAACTGTCAATCATTGTTTATGAGTTTATGAGATATACATTCAGTGGCAGTGGATTTTTAGTGATTAGCTGAAGGACAAGGGGAGCTCTTTAAACAATTAAGTAGCCCTTAATTTTGAAGGTTATTTAAATAATTAAGTAGTAATTAAATAAAATAACATTTACGTGCAGCGGATGTGTGTTAATTCGTATTCTGTAAATGTTATTTTACTTAATTACTACTAACGAATATACTAACGAAAACTAAGAATACGAATTAACGCCCATCTTCTGCACGTCGCCTGCATTCCGCCGGCATTCCGCATGCTACGTCCTTACCGAATCGAGGCCCAGGGCCCTGTGTGATTTCAACTGTCTATCATTGTTATGAGTTTATGAGATACATTCTGTACATTCATACAGAGTGGTTCTAGTAAAAGGTTTTTACCCGCTGGGTTCGGAACCCTGAAATGAGATAAAATCTAGGACAAATTATAAATCTATCATAGTAACGGATTGTTGTATGAATACACAGGTTTTATTATGTTTTTTTTAGGCTTATTTCATTTTGCGTCATACCAGTAATTTTCAGTTTGAACTACTTACTGTCTGAAACAAAGTAAACAGATAAATATTTATTTAAAAAATATACAAATCTTTCTGTTTCATTGTCAACATTTATTTAGATAAAAAAAACATGTCAAAATTAAGCTTCCGTAACGCAAATGGTAAAAGAAACCCTTAATTAAATGTGGGGGTGGTACTCTCAAAACGTTTTTTATATATATTTTTTCATTATACCTAGCACTTTCTTGGCGTGAATTATATTATGTATGCAAAGTATCAGCTTCTTAAGCGGCTATAGTAGGCCAGCTGTGGTATCATCTAATTAGCATCCACCGCTACTAGTGCTATTTACTGTCAAAAAACATATTTCGTATTCTACATTGCTGCTTTGAAGTAATCACCGGTAACAACCAGGTTACGTCAAAGCAGCAATGTACTGCAAGTTAGCCACTAGTAGCGGTGGATGCTAATTAGATGATACCACAGCTGAACTGATGTTTATAAGATGAATTACTTCAAAAGTTATTTAAAACAAAAGTTTTTGAAAGCATATTTATTAAAGTCGAGGACATTTACTAACCCGCTTATTTATAAACGCTAATTAATGCGCTGCATAACTATGCATCGTTTGTCTTTTACTGTCACATCAAGTTTCAAAGTTGACAGACAGAGACAAACCCCACATAACTAAGTCACGAGTAAATAATATTTTATAAACAAGGTTGTAATGATTGATCATTGCGCCATGATTGACGTGAAAACACGATTCCTGAAAATTTTCTCGATAGAAAAATATCCCAAACTTTCCTCTAAATTGTTTGACAAACAAACAAGAAAAGTGGGGTTGTAAAAACGTAAAAAATAACCCATTCGCATGTCCGTCTGTATGTGTGTGAATATCGAGAAAAAATCGACATGTGGCGTGTAGTAGTTTTGCCGGGTAAATTCGGGGATAACACACTGTAAACCTGTCATATTGACTTCTTTCGTTGTGTTATTATCATTGACTTTAAAATTATTATTAATTGTATGAACTGAATGCAAGAATTGAATAAATTAGACATAATTTTATAATATTTGCACACTTAAAGGGTAGAATAAGGAGGACGTATTATTTTTATCACAATGACATCTGTGCCCTTAGTATGAGTTTTGATAGTTTATCGTCTCGATGAAACTGGCAGTTTACTTTCATACATTATTTTAGTTCATAATGGTTATCGCTAGGGGCGCTGTTGGAAAACGTATGAAGTAAACTGCCAGTTTCATCGAGACGATAAACTATCAAAACTCATACTAAGGGCTCTGTATTTGACCTTTATTCGCAAATAAATGATTGATTATTGATTATTATTGCTTGGTTTTGGCGGGAATGCGTTAAGGAGATGTGTTGCTAAATTTTCGTTTTTGTGAAACTTAGTTCAAATGCGTGTAAAATGTTTAATTTCGGGGGCATATTAATCAATTTAGTTTCGTGAAGGTGTACAAGTGTAAATAAAAGTGAAAACCGGTGCAAAACATGTACTTTAGCTTAGTGTTTTCTCCAAAGCTCCGTGAACAAACATTGTAAAAAATGGCCCCCTTTTTACAATGATTCCCTCGACTTGACTTTAACTATGACGACTTGACTGTTTTGTTCAATGCAAATAACTTGCAAATATTGATAATACTTGACACTGGCAAATGTCCGAAAGGAAAAGCCATTTTTAAAGAAGAAGAAGAAGGATTATTATTGATTATCATATATCATAGAAATAGTTATACAGCTTTAACTAGAAAGCTCACTTTGTCAAAAATACGGTCAATCTTGATGTTACAGAGATACCTGTCTCTCCTTTTTTTGCTTCAGTGTTCGTCGGTTAGTTAGATAAGGACAGACTGGAACCAAATGGGTTCAACAGGACCGTTTTTATGTATCAAAGCAAAAACTACCTGAACCTTAGGGTTTGGTCCTAGTCTGTCCTTATTATAAAAACGTGAAATAACAATTTCAATCATGTTCTCTAAAGAACATGATTGAAATTGTTGTTTCAAAAGTTGTCAAGTGCACAGTCTTTTAGGAGCGAAGATGACAATTTGATTTATCTCTGGATTCTATTGTTTATAAGGTACTAGCTGCGACCTGCGGTTTAACCCGCGCAAGTTCCGTTCCCGCGGGAATATCAGGATAAAAAGTAACCTATGTGTTATTCTAGGTCTCCAGCTACCTATATTCCAAGTTTCATCGCAATCGGTTCAGTAGTTTTTGCGTGAAAGAGTAACAACCTTACATACATACATACGTACATGCATACAAACTTTCGCGTTTATAATATTAGGAAGAAGTAAGATGGAATGGTCCTCCAATGGTGGAAGCATATCTTAAGCTATGAGGCTGAAATCTATAGTCCGTACTTTGATCTTGAAACCAAAACTTTGATTTAAGACAGTTTTTACCCGGCTGCAAGAAAAGGGTTATGTTTTTCGCGCATATCATGTACTAGCTGCGCCCCGCGGTTTCACCCGCGCAAGTCTCGATCCCGCGTTGTTCGAACACCTACCTACCGCAATGCAAAAATCCACACATAAACGGTCGTCCATTGAAGTACTGTTGAAGCCAGGCGCTACCGCGCCTGGCATCATCAGTACTTCCCTGGTCGTCCGTTTAAGTGTGGATTTTTGCACTGCGGTAGGTAGGTGAAGTAAGTTAAAGTTTGTATTTCATCAGTAAGTGACGATGACGATGACGATGGATGACGATGATGATGATGTAACTCTACATCACTTATCCTACCCCTGTGTCGATTTTCGTTCATTGAATAGTTATCACCCGCGTAAGTCCCGATCCTGCGGGATTTTCGGGATCAAAAGTATCCTATGTTACTCTTCATCCCTATGCAAATTTTCATCTAATAAATAGTTATCACCCGCGTAAGTCCCAATCCCGCGGGATTTTCGGGATCAAAAGTATCCTATTTTACTCTCCATCATTTAAACTATCCCTATGCAAATTTTCATCTAATAAATAGTTATCACCCGCGTAAGTCCCAATCCCGCGGGATTTTCGGGATCAAAAGTATCCTATTTTACTCTCCATCATTTAAACTATCCCTATGCAAATTTTCATCTAATAAATAGTTATCACCCGCGTAAGTCCCGATCCCGCGGGATTTTCGGGATCAAAAGTATCCTATGTTACTCTCCATCATTTAAACTATCCCTATGCAAATTCTCATCTAATAAATAGTTATCACCCGCGTAAGTCCCGATCCAGCGGGATTTTCGGGATCAAAAGTATCCTATGTTACTCTCCATCATTTAAACTATCCCTATGCAAATTTTCATCTAATAAATAGTTTTCACCCGCGTAAGTCCCGATCCCGCGGGATTTTCGGGATCAAAAGTATCCTATGTTACTCTCCATCATTTAAACTATCCCTATGCAAATTTTCATCCAAATCGGTCGAGCCGTTTGACCGTGAAGAGGGAACAAACAAACAAATAAACAAACAAACAAACAAACAGACTTTCGGATTTATAATATTAGTAGGATGTAGGTATGTATGTTTGTAATTTTCTTCCTCAGCTCGTATCTTCCGAACCACTCAATGGACTGCTTTAATTAAGGTATCGTGAGATTCGTCTCACTCCTCCAATGGTTCTTTAATAGGTGACATAAAAATAAAAACAAAATGGCGACCACCAGAAGCCATATTGTTTAAAAGAGAAAGATGAAAGTAGACCGACTATGTCGAGTGGGATTTTGTTTAATAGGTATTAAATTAAAATCATTATTAAGTTTCTTCAATCATTTTTCATTTTTGGTATTTATAAAGCAATCTTCGCAACTTTCCAAATTTTTTGCTTAGTAAAGTCGAAGTTTTTCCTCAGAGCTCAGACCTAGGGGTTAATAGAGGTAGAGATACATTAATGAAATTTTAAAGGCATTCCTAAAACACAAGATATGGAATATTCAACTGATTTAAGTAATCTAAAGCCACGGTGTTAGTTTTTTCGTTTATTTTCCGCTAAACTAAAAGATATTGTATATTAAAGTTTTACGGTCAGAAGCACCAAAACTCAAAATGGCGGCCAATCTCTCCTAACTTAGGAGAATAGTGTAGTGCTCTTAACTGTGAAACTTTAACATGCAATATCTTTTAATTTAGCGGAAATAAAACGAAAATACTAACACAGTGGCTTTAGATCACGTAAATCTATTGAATAATCCTTAATTCTTTTTTTAGGAATTAAACAATTTCGTATTAAAAGTTGTTTGAAGTACCAAATTTAGTATCTGTGGAACTTGAAGCTGGTCCATTTTGAACGGTCTCCTTTAGAATGTAAACCAATCAAAAATAATGATAGAAACTTTGCTTCTCTGTTATGACTATGAAGTTCGTTTTATTTTATTTGTATTTTACAAAATGAATTTCGACTATAAATTCCGATTCAAAGTTTATGCTCAGTTTTTGCTAAGCTCAGTCTGAGCAAAGTCAGAGTACGCGCTATAGATTTCAGCCCTACAGTGAAGGAAAACATCGGAAACACATGGCTTGGTCAGCTCCAGGCGTATTGACGCGGTGCCTGCCTGATTTTCTATCTTACAGACTTACAGCCGAATACAGAAACGTCATTTAAAATTTGAGAGGTTCTTAAATTATTGAGCAGTTTCTAAATTTAAAATTAGTATGGCAATTTTGGAGTTTGAGAGCTGCTTCATTGTATAATTAGTTCTCAAATGTTGAGTAGCGTTTAGAGTATTAACTCTAAGCTTACAGACGACAAGCTACAGGCGAAAATTATCCAAAATCTGCTGCCAACTTTTTTAATCCATTTATACATCTTACTAATATTATAAACGCGAAAGTTTGTCTGTGTGTATGTCTGCCAACTGTTAAGTAGGCGAATGCTCGGTTCGTTAAAAATCATGAATAAAACGCGACTAAACCCGATAAATAAAGTGTTTTATTATGCAAAATCGCGATATACTATGTGAGTTTATACTCGTAGTCGAAACTCATTTTGTAATAAACGAATAAAACGAAAAAAACTTCATAATCATAACAGAGAAGCAAAGTTTAGGTCATTATTTTTGATCGGTTTACATTCTTAATTTGAAATACTTCGAATTTACTAAGCAAACACTTTGGATAGTTGCGAAGATCGCTTTATAAATACCTACCAAAAATTGACGTTTTTGCTTAGCAAAGTCAAAGTACGGATTATAGATTTCAGACTTAGATATAAAGCTGTTATTAACAGTCAAAGAAGTTAAATGAAACTTCTTAGATATAAAGCTGTTTGTTATTATCAATCAAAGAAGTTTCTTACATTTAATTTCTTTGATTGTTAATAACAGCTTTTGACTGTTATTTTTTCTAACTTAACTCCATGTCACTGGAATCACTTCATGAATGATTTTTTTACCAATGAAATATTTATTTGTTTATGTTTTATTTCGTCTTTAAGCTTTCCTTTTTTCTTCCTTTGTTTTTTTACTAGATTATATTTTAAACCTACTTCACATACCTACTGCGGACATTAGAAAATATTGGAAAAGTATCTATAGGCTACTGTGATTCGCTACGATTTAATCGAGTTGGTCAGAGCCCGTATTCCCGTATTTAATTAACAAATATAAATCCCGTATTTAATTTCAGCATCATTTCAATATCATCGCGATCGGAATCAATTTTCAATCTCAAATTTGAGGGTTATCAAATAAAATTTAGTAACAATAAACTTTCAAATTTGAGATTGAAAATTAACTGCAATGATGTTGAAAAAAAAAATTAACTTTCATAATGAAAATACGGCCTCAGGACGACGTGCATCTGGGCGACGGGGGCAAAAAGTGGTATGCTATCATGGCATTATAGTGAGTGGCAGAATAGAAGAGTAACTCAAATATAAAAATGTAACGTAAAAATAAAAAAAAACTTACTTTTCACCCTAGGGATTAAAATAAGCAATTTTCCACCCTGCTATCCATGAAAATTAAACTTTCTTTAGAAAACTGTAGTCGTTTTTGTAAGCACAAGCTTCCTTTGTGCTAAACTAGCTTCGCTCTGAACGGATTGTGATGGAACTTAGAATATAGGTAGCTGGATACCGAGAATAACATATTATAAGCTACTTTTAATCCCGATATTCCCGCAGGAACGAGACTTACGCGGGTGAAACCGCGAGCCGGAGCTACAGTTTGTTATATTTGCAAAAATCATTGTTCTAAACTTTTTAAATTAACGCGATTTGTTTGATCTAGGTCGTTCAAGATCATTGAAACATGATCGAAACGTCGAGGTAAGAAAATAAATAATAGTACGCGATGAAGACCCGGTAAAATGTAACTCAATAAGCACATAATCGTTCTTAACTTTTTAAATTAACACGATTTGTTAACATATTTACATTTTACCGGGTCTTAATCGCGTTCTGTTTTTTTTTCTCAGAATTTGGACTGGGGCAAGCGCCCTAGTTGCCCACCCCTGCATACGCCCACATGGGCCCTAAATTTGTTGTAAATAAATCATTGTTCTATTTTAATTTTTTTACAGAATTTGGACTGGGGCAAGCGCCCTAGTTGCCCACCCCTGCATACGCCCACATGGGCCCTAAATTTCGTTTTTGATAAGAAATAAAATAAAACTATTATCTTTTATAATAAGATACGGGAGTTGAAACCGTGGCCTTCACTACAGCCGGGTTTTTTCCCACCGCGCCACAGCTGAGATGATGACAATAAAACCATGCTAATCTAAAAGCAAACAAACTGTCTTCTGTTTAAAAGATTGCGACCGCCATTATTGCTGTTCAGTTACAGTTAATGTGCTAAACGCTCGTGTCCATATTAAAGATTATTCATTTAAAGTTCTGTTAAAATTTTGTAGTTAGTGGGTTTTAAATATTGTAATAAATACTTGGTAAGTCCTTAGGAGACCTCTATATCTAATTTTACTCCGATTACTTGCGAATGATTCGGCATTTCATGTAAGCTACACTTATACATTTTTAAAGAAATGCTTTCTAAAAATCTGCACCCGATAGGATTTGAACCTGCGTCTTTGTTGCGTTAAATTGGATTTTTCACGCTAGCGCGGAAAGAGTTTTCAAATATCGAACTCGTAGATCGAACCTTTCAATTCCAAACTTTTCTGTGACTCAAGTCTGCTTTTTTTATTTCTTCTCGTTAATGATCCGAATATGGCCGTTTGAAAAGTAGCCAGTGCCAAATACTTTCTAAATTTTTTTTGCGAGTTATTCGCATTATAAAACAGTCTTGTAAGTCAGTCAGTCTTGTCTTTTCTTGTATTTATTTTATTTATTTATTATTTACAATGACGGCTCACGCGAGCTTTGGAGACACTGCTTAAGTTCATGTTTTGTACCGTTTTTTACTTTCTTTTACTACACTTGTACACCTTCACGAAACTAAATAGATTAGGTACTTAATAGGCCTCCGAAATAAAACAATTTACACGGATTTGAACTAGGCTCATGAAAATGGAAATGTTGCAACACATGTCTTTGATGCGTTTCCTAAAAAACTCTCAAGTAAGTAATAGACTTGAATGACCAACTTGACTAAAATGTATTAAATTCTTATTTCATGCCAGTGCGCCAACCTCCTTTGAATAATCGCACTGGCCAGTTGCAGGTAGCGCCTAGCGTTTTCCTCTCTGTAGTGAGGTGAAAAATAGTGTGTTGCACTCGACAGCAAAGTTTATACTTTAGTATCTTCTTACTAGTCTGTGCAAAGTTATTTGATATCTCGTACCTTTGAAACCTTCGCTTCACTCAGGATCCAATACTTGAATCACTCGCTTTGCTCGTGGTTCAATTCTAGAATCCTTCGTTAGCTCAGGTTTCAATCCAAGTACTCGCTGCAAAAATCAACTTTGCACCCTTGTATAACAAATAACTATTGACGTTCAACCGTGTAAGATGATGTAAATTATTTTAATACAGATAAGATCACTTTCTTGTCCGTCTGTGTGTGTCTACAGAGATTTGGTCTGGAACCGTGGACCTAGCCAATTAAAATGAAACTAATACGATAATAAATATTAATACCTACTACTCTATGATCAGGCATGGTCATACAAGTAAGGACCAGCGGGAAAATTTCGACTTTTCTTAATAACTTCTGTATAAATTTATGAAACAGTGCCATCTATGTCGAAGTTCTTTTGCGCTATCCGGTCATAGATGGCCCTTTTTAAAATAAAGTAAAATGTAGAAATTATTAAGAATAGTCGAAATTTCCCAAAGTCGAGATTTCCCCATATGACCATGCCTCATCATAAAGTAGTAAGTACTATTTATTTACACATTTTCCTGGGTCTTAATCGCGTAATAATACACTTTATTTACCGGGTTTAATCGCGCTTTATTCATGATTTTTAAAACAACTGAGCTTTTGCCATCCTTGAAAAAGCCAACTGTAAAGTGCGATTAAACCCGGTAAATAAAGTGTTTTATTATGCAAAGCCGAGAAATCATCTTAATCACGTGTTTTTAACTTATTTAAATGTGTAAAAATGAGTTTTAATCGAGTTAGTTTTATTAATAGGTACTATTATTTATGAGTATAAATAAATAAATAAATAAATGTCTGTGACGAACACACAGCGCCATCTAGCCCCATGGTAAGCTGCTAAGCTTGTGTTACGGTGACTAGACAACGGATATACTACTTATATTTATTTTTCTTTTGTGAATCAAGTATGAATGAGATCTATGATTAGGATCTCAATATGTCTCAGAAATCAAGCTTTTTGTTATATCGACGATTCAGTTTAACGACTTTATGTCGACTTTATTTTAAATGTCATAGTTCGGTAAAACTTTACAATGATTTTAAAAGAGTTTTGGCCGGTAACGCGTTGTGGAGATGTGTTGCTAAATTTTTATTTTTCCAAACCTAGTTCAAATGCGTTTAAATTGTTTAATTTCGTGGGCATATTAATAAATTTAGTTTCGTGAAGGTGTACAAATTTATATGAAGGTGAAAATCGGTGCAAAACATGGACTTTAGCGTTGTGTCCAAAGCTCCGTGAAAAAACATTTTAAAAAATGGCCGACGTTTTACAATGATTCGCTCGACTTGACTATAAATATGACGACTGGACTGTTTAGATGCGAATAACTTTCAAAATATAAAACTTGACACTAGCTCATGTCCGAATGGAAAAGCCGTAATATTAAAGAAGAAGAATGACTTTAGAAAGACATAGTTCGTACATGGCCGGCTCTTTCAGTAGATCTAAAAATTCTGCTAGCAATATTCCTTTTTAAAAGCTTTACAATAACCATACACCTGTCATAGAACAAAGCCGTGAGAACCAGGTGCACATTTATCGTGAATGTGTGAAAATGCAAGTTCGGTAAAATTTTACAATGATTTAAAATGTCGGTTATACTTTGCCGACTGTTTCTGATCTATTTATAGTACTCATAACAAAGGCGGATTGATACAATTCATCACGTGATTCTTAAATAGTCTTATTGATTGAGATTTCTTCATGGCCGCATTTAATATAATGTTAGAGATGAGTGGAACCGCTGTTTTAAGTACCTATCTATTAAAACTTTATATAGTTTGTGACAATTGATCATTTAACTGAGCGAAACCATGAGGAATGCGATCACTCTTAAATTTTTGAGAAATCAAACATTTAGAAATATTTTCAAGTAAAATACATCTTCAAAAATAGTAGATAGGCAGGGCATATAGGTGCTTATAAATTACATTACGAAATTAAACTATGTTAAGTATAATATAAAGTATACAGGGTGAACCATTTCGATGGGCTTTCAGGGGGGTATTCTAAACTAAAGAGATAGCGAAAAATACTGAAAGGAACTGCGTTCCAGATTTTGACAAAAACTAAAATGGCATTATAGGATTTTTGAAAAACGTATCACTCTAGTCAGAAATCGTACCTTGTCTTTTGTAAATAATAATAATTGGCCTTTACACTAATTTTAGATGATTTATACAACGCAAGCAACTTTTAATCCATGCTATTTATTGCGCTGTAGTGCCCGGGACGTTGTTAGGTAGAGTAGGCTTGCCCAGCACCTATACCACCCTCCCAGCCTAGTGAGCTATGCCCAGAGGAAAAAACTGGTCAATACGTCTGGAGCTAAGCCGTGGAAAAAATTAACACTATAATATTGTACCGATCGATAGTGTTGCTGATAAATATCAAATCCTGGAAACAAACATAAGGTGGTAAATTGTCAGAAATATCTATCTATCTTATTTTTTCTATATATAAAAGAAAGTCGTGTTAGTTACACCCTTTATAACTCAAGAACGGCTAAATCGATTTGTCTGAAAATTGGTGGGGAGGTAGCTTAGAACCAGGAGAAGGACATAGAATACTTTTAATCCCGCGGGAACTGAAACGGGAACGGGGCTTACGCGGGTGAAACCGCGGGGCGCAGCTAGTTTTTAATAAAAATATTTAATTTGACACATAAAACGATTCTAGCAATTGTTCAGTATGGTATCCATCAATGCTTCCATCAAGAATCAGAACTGATGCTTTAAACTGTGTGCGAGTAATTTTAAATTGGAACATGATCTGTAATGAAGAAAAATGCTAGTGCAGTCGTTTAAATCGAGTAGGTCATTGTAAAAGGTACGGGTAACGCACGAGTACTTACTTAAAATATACAGAATACTTGTCCATTCTAAATGTTTATTATAAGATAAACTTAAAAAACACACTATGATTGTTACCAGAATTTGATCTTTATCAGCAACACTATCGATCGGTACAATAATATAGGATGTCTATTTTTTATGCAAAAATACAAGGTTCGATTCCTGGCTAGGGTAATACATTTTAAAAAAACATAATAATGCCATTTTAGTTTTTGTCAAAATCGGGGATGCAACTACTTTCATCATTTTCAAGGATATCCCTTGAAAGCCCACCGAAATGGTTCACACTTTATGTACCTTTACAAATAAAGATATTAATAATATTTAAAAAGTTACCTACGGAAACGCTAGTTTCTTTAAACAATTAAGCAGCTCTTAAACTCAAAATTTCTGATAACTTCCTATAACCCGGGTCTTGATCGCGTTTATTTATACACTTTTTACAAGCATTTAGAACGAAAAGTTTTAGGTTATATTAAAATTTCTGCTCATAATATATTATAACATAAAATAAAAATACCCCACCCATATATTATAAGCACAAATCGTGTGAGTTTAAAAAGTAAATTCCTATAAATGTAGAAGTAGCTAGTAGACCTTGAAGTAATAATTCAGTAATTACAAAATTACTTTTCAGTCACCGCTCACACCGTCTTCAAATTTAATCAAGACGTCGGTAAAAGTGTCTTACAAGGTAGCAACGTTGCTCGAAGATGGCATCACGTGATGGAGATGTGATCGGCGTGGAGGCAGGAGACGTCTCCACGCCGAATGTAGCCCAGGAGGTGGTTGTAGGTAAGTTGGAGACATTCAATAATGCAATAACTTACAACAATGCCAAAATTCGATTGGCAAATCATCAGCGCCCAGATCATCTATCCAGTAGATGTCTGACAACAGTAGAAAATTACAGGCACTTTGCAATACATTGCTGCTTTGACGTAACGTGGTTATTACCGGTAATTACCACGGTTGTCAGACGTCCACTAGATAGATAATGGGGGGGGCAGGTGCTGCTATATCAATAAGATCTCTTTACACGTTCAAAAATGAAGCCGTCTTATAGACCACTACAGGAACAAAAGAAGAATAATATTGTATCATATTCATACACAATCAGCCCGTTAATTTGATCCCACTGCAAGGCAAGGGCCTCTTAGAGACGTTAGGCAGTAAGACGCCACGGGAACCTACCCTGGATAGGCGAATGTCCCATGTCTTCTGACCTTTGGTGAGTTCTAGGACATGTCGGTTTCCTCACGATGTTTTCCTTCACCGTAAGAGCGATGTTATTAGCGCACATAGCTTTTTCCTAAAGAAGCAGATATTGGTGCGCGGTCGGCCTGGATACGAAACCACGGAATGAAAGCTGAGGTATTTACCATTAGACCAATACCGCTCTTTTTTAGTCTGTATCTGTCTATCTAAACTAGGAGTTCGCCCCGAACTGAGACCTCACGACCCCCTATCTCCCCAACCCCCTACCGATCCGGCTCATCTTCGAACTCATAAATTCTATTGACCTAAACTACGCGCATACCAAAATTCATAAAGATCGGAGCTACGATACTCATGTTATTTTTTTTTTTTTTTTTGTTCGGTCAATAAGTGTTTATATTGTTTCAGCAAATGGCCACCTACCCAATCCTCGTCGTCTCAAAGACCTGGACGACTTGTTCCCCTTTATCGGAGACTTCGGCTGGTACCAACGTCTGCTGTTCTTCATGATGATTCCGTACACTTTTTTCTTCGCTTTCGTCTACTTCGGCCAAATCTTCATGACCATAGTGCCTGAACAACATTGGTGTGAGGTTCCGGAGTTGGCGAATTTTACTATTGAGCAAAGGTGAGACCTTGATTATGATCTTGGGAAATTTGGCTCGATTTTCGGTCGATGTCGATAATTTTTCTTAGTGAATCGTTCGATTGCAACGAGCACTCTCATCCACTCGCCGCAGAATTCAGACATCGAACGAAAATCAGCAGTGATTGAGCTCTTTAAATCGTTCGACTTCATACGAGCGATGCAAAAATAAGGCTCCAGTACTTTAATTCTACAAAGGAACGAAAAATCTAGGGCTGTCATAATGCCTTCTATAATGACAGATTTTCTTTATGGATGACAGTTTTTCTTATCGTTCGCTGGTTCGTAAAATTATGGTAAAGGAGCCCTGGGGCTCAATCTTCTACCAAAAAAGCAACATTGAGCGATTTAAATACCTCGATTTCAGCTGATTTTTATTCCAATTCTGGATTTATTTCTATGTTAATCACGTGACCGCAACGAGTGGTATCAACCACTCGTTCGACATTGAACGAAAATCAGCAGATATCGAATAATTTAAATCGCCTGAAGTACGAGCGATTCAAAAATAAGGCATCTGTCACATTACACGCGAGTGTTCGCGGTAAGGAAGCACCATAATAAAATCACAGTCTTTCTAAAAGCAGCATCTTATCTTATCTGTTATCTTTCAGACGACAACTATCGATCCCCCTTTCGAAGAGTTCCAAAAACTTCATGTATGACCGCTGTCACACTTACGACGTCAACTGGAGTGACATCATCTCCCAGGGTATCAGAGAGGCTAACCCCGCCTGGCCGGTGAAGAAATGTGACAAATGGGAGTATAACTATACTGATGTGCCGTATGAAACTATTGCTTCTCAGGTAGGTGATTCTTTTTGGCAATTTAGACCAAATACAATTTGTAACGAGTAAGCCCTTTTAATCCGAAAGGGGATTGGTCTAGACGTCTTGTCGAACACTTTTTGTTCTACGACTTTTGAAAATTCGAACTAGAAATATTTTTAAAGGAAAAATTCATCTTCAAAAATTCACTTGCGGCGAGATTTGAACTCGCGTCCCTGGATCAATATTCCAGTGCCTATACCGCTCGGCCACGCAAGTTCTCCAAAAAAATATTCACTTGCGGCGAGATGCCTTGAGCAATAAAAACAAATTTACGAAATTCGAACTATTTTTTTTGAAAATTTTGAGGTTATTTTTCACTGAAAAAACAGCTGCTTTTAATAAATAAAGGTAATTAAAGTTTTGATTATAAACTATCAAACTAAATGAAAGAACAACATAAGGTCAATGACCTCGAACTCTCAGAAACACCTGATTTTCAAGTAAACTTTACACTTAAAATTTTCGAAAAGTACTTAGAATATCCAAAAGTTGTAGAACAAAAGTTGTTCGCCTAGACGTCTAGAACAACCCCCTTTCGGCTTAAAAGAGCATACCCGTTACACCTTGTATAATATCGAAGGACATTTCATATTCATTTATTCACTGTAAATCACAGTACAATTTTGCAGATGCAACTAGGTCTACATGATTCACTCTTTGAGCGTACAGTGGTACTAGGTATTTCTAGTTTTTATGAAATTAGGTAGGTACTAAGTTAATATAAAATCGTCTTTTTTTTTTTTTATCCTGGGAAAATTTTATTAAGACCTTCGGGCCACTCTCAGGGGAGAGCGGCCCGGTGAGTGGGGGTCCCCCCTGGTCTTGATGATGTGTGCCAGAGGTATACCCACTAAAAACCCAGGTTGTCCTTCTCTCCGCTATGCCAGGGCATCGCCGGAAGCTGCAAGCAGTACATCGGCTAGCCCTAGCGGCGGGTGGTCCGCTCCGGACCTCATCTCTGAAAAACCCCATACAGGGTAAAACCCTCGCGAGAGGCGGCGTGGACACGCCGCCGCCATCTCGGGCTCTCGTACGGCGACGGACCCCCCCGAGTCCGCCGCCATGAGCCATTTAGGGTGGCAAGTGGTCATTTCTGAACACTCGCCGATTTCGCCTGGGGCGCTGCGTGCCGCGGAGCAACTCACGTGCTCGCTCCGCCTCCTCTTTTAAGGACATTACGCTCTCGGCGTAGGTCCGAACGGCCTGCCAGGCCTCATCACTGTTGACCATAGTGCGAACTACGGTCGGCAGCGACAAGTCGTGGCCAATGGCCGCCGTCAATTCCCGGCGCTGTTGGTCCCATGCTGGACAGGCAGCGAGCGTGTGCTCGGCGGAGTCGCAGTCCGACGAGCAGTGATGGCACCTCTCGTCCGCCTCTCTGCGGGCAAAGGTATTTGCCGAAGCAACCGTGTGCCGTCAGCAACTGAGTGAGGCGAAGATATTAAATCGTCTTAATATAAATGTCAATATGATTAGGTACTGGTTACGAAGTCGCTCGTTAATTAATACTACATTTCATTTTAATACAGTTTTTTTTTCTTTTTCTTTCCTACAGCTGGACTGGGTGTGCGATAGAGATAGCTATCAAGCCACAGCTCAGTCAATCTTCTTCTGCGGCGCTATAGTTGGAGGTATCGTGTTTGGATGGGTCGCGGACAAGTACGGACGCATACCAGCGTTAGTTGGTGAGTAATCTTACTTCTTACTAATATTAAAAACGCGAAAATTTGTATGTATGTGAGTTTGTTACACTTTCACCCAAAAACCACTAAACCGATTGCTATGAAACTTGGAATATAGGTAGCTGGATACAGGGAATAACACATAGGCTACTTTTTATCCGGATATTCCGGGAACGGGCTTACGCGGGTGAAACCGCGGGGCGCAGCTAGTATAAAATATGTCCAAACGCAGCCATAAAGACATAAAATAAATGAAAAACCTTTACTACCTTGCAAAACATTCGTCCAAGATCCTTTTTTTAATCACTAGCAGCTCAGGCGATTTAAATACAAACTTTATAAAAGGCTTAATCTTAAAAACTTTTAAGCCTACAGAGACATTTCTAGTCTCATATTGTAGCAAATTTAGTTACCTTTAAAAACGCTTTGAGAAGGTAGTATCAAAAACTAGTCCTTTAGGGTTAGAATCGCCAAAATTTGGAAAAATAGCCGATTTTTCCATTTTTGACAAGGTTGTGTTCAATACAATACAATATTTTATTAATAACTACATAGTTAGTTACATGTCATTGTTACACACACTTATCCGACGATAAGATTTATAATGTCAAAATGAATTTTATATTATCATAATGAATACAATAAATTGAATCTAAAAATTGGAAATATAATTAAAATTAATGTCATTAATTTTAAACATAGAAATATTTTTAGCAAGGAAATATATTTCCAAAAAATCCCCATGACAGGATTCGAACGTGCGTCCTTTCGCTAACCAGGCGACTGCTCTAACCACTGAGCTACACAGGAATCACGTGACATCGTATAATTTTTCGGCCATATCTTTCCTCGCTAATTGTTTTTACCAACTAAGGCTTGGTTTCTGCGCCATCTACCGGTCAAGCTTTGCAGCTTTTATTGACAGGTTCAGGTGGTTTACTTTACAGTAAACATACCCAACATGAGATGCGCTTTCTCTCCAATTTAGTATTTCTTTTTTGTTTTTATTGCTCAAGGCATTTTAAACATAGAAATATTTTTTTTCATTAATTTTAATCAATATTTTTTTTTCAATCGTTCGGCCCTCGAGGTCTCAATCTTGGATTTTTAATTACTTTCAGAATTAAAGTTATCTACCACTAGACTAACACGGCTCTAAATGTTTACACATTGTCTCATAACTCTAATCTACTTTCTTTCCCAGGAGCCAACGTGGCGGGTTTCGCCGGTGGTATCGGGACCATATTCGCTAACTCTTTCTGGTCTTTCTGTCTCTGTCGTTTCACTGTGGGACTGGCTTACGACAACTGCTTCATTATTATGTATATCGTTGGTAAGTATTTCAAAGTTTATAAGACAAGGTCTGTGGTGCGACGGGCGAACTCGTCGCACCAACTACTGCTTTTCAGAAGTCGAAGTTCTGCTAGATTCTTGTAAAAGGTTAACAATGGAAATGAGCTTCAATAAAACACAATATTTTCCGGTTTAACTGACGTTTTATTTATGCTTTGATGTTGTACCAACGTTTCACCAACTTTACAGTTTGTTAGATGTCTACCCTGATGAAACCAATTACCCTTCAGGGTCTAATAAATATAACGCGCGGGAAATATTGTGTTTTATTGCAATGAAGATAAAACAATGAGTTAAAATACAATCGAACATCGAGAGAAAATCATTTATATACAATATCTCTGCTCTAATTAGATAAAATGAGAAAGTTCTGGTTTAAACCATAGTTTATATGAAGTTAGGATACGATAAATCGCACAGACTGCGCACTGGATCTTCTCTCTTCTTACCTAAGCGATAGAATTCAATTTAGATCCTCTCACTTTAGGGGTTCTGCCTCAAGGAACCATATTGGGACCTATTTTATTTTGAGTTTTATAAACGATTTTCCTTTTATCGTAAAAGACAACATAGTGTAGTATTGTTCGCTAAACGATACCTCATTGGTTTTAAAATTTAAAAGACAACAATCTAACATTAACGACGTGAACAATGCTCTCTCTCCATTGATAAATTGGTTTAATGTAAATAATTTATTAGGTACTAAATTGATCGCAAACCAAATGTGTTTGCTTGACACTTCCAAATGTAAAACAAATTAACACAATTTGCTCATCGGCGAGAACAATGTCACAACACAAAAAATTTAGTTCTAGGATAAACGCTTTTCGTTTTTCTACGACTTAAAATTCGCAAAACTTTTTTCTCATTTAATATATTGGAGAAATTTTGTAAACAAACAAAATCCTGAGATATTTCTCGTATGATTATTAAAGTATTATTAATTTTCATAAGTTACAAAAATAATATTAAAACTAAAATAAAACTAATTACTTAAATTAAAATTAAACTAATTAAAAACTAAACTATATCTAAATCAGCTAAACCCTTGGTGGAGGGAAAAGTGGCCAAAATGCTGGCTGCATTGCCCCGTTGTATGCAATTTGTTTTTATAGCTCAAGGCATATTTACTAGAAATATTTTTAAAGGAAAAATTCATCTTCAAAAATTCACTTGCGGCGAGATTTGAACTCGCGTCCCTGGATCAATACTCCAGTGCCTTAACCGCTCGGCCTTAACCGCTCGGCCACACAAGTTCCCCACTTGCGAACTTGGGAACTTGCGTGGCCGAGCGGTTAAGGCACTGGAATATTGATCCAGGGACGCGAGTTCAAATCTCGCCGCAAGTGAATTTTTGAAGATGAATTTTTCCTTTAAAAATATTTCTAGTATTTTTTTTAATTTTAGATCATTAAAATTATACTCATTAGATTACGGACTGACTAGACTTTAATATTTAGCATCCGCTCAAACCTCTGTGGTTTATTGATGTTAAGTAATACCTTGTGAAACTAGTTTTTTTTATCTTTTATTCTTAAAATATATGACACTGTTGATGCTGCGTGAGGCAGAAAAAATGCTTTTTAAAAAGGGTATTTTGTGGCACCTCTTGGTTAAAAATTGTACTATAATTATAACGTTTTTACAGCAGATAAACAAAGCTATGGGCTGGGCTACCTTATGACATATTTATCTCGAATTAGTACATTTTTGCGTTATGACATTGTTCACGCCGATGAGCAAATTGTAAAGTTTAATAATGATGACAGAAGTAAAGAAGAAGAATAATAATTGCACTGAAACAATGACATTAATAAATAAAACGCGAATTAAACCCGGTAAATTATATGTTATATTACAATGCTAAATCGCGAAAACTTAATAAAAAACTATATTGAAGTACCTAGTCATTAATGGATATCTTTCTGGATACAACTGTAGATAAGCTTCATTGGGGCCCACATGTGGAAATATTGTCCAATAGATTTAATTCTGCAACTTACGCAATTAAAAGAATTTGCTAAAACGTTGATCCTGCCTATAATAATAATAATCCTTAATCTACTTCATGGGCTTTATTTTTGAATCAAATGCGCCACTTCGAGCGATTTAAATACCTCGATTACTACCGATTTTCGGTCGCACGACCGCGACGAGTGGCTTCAACCACTCACCGCAGGAGTCCGACATCGAACGAAAATCAGGTGACATCGTTTTTTTTTTAAATCGCCTGAAGTGCAACGAGTGATTCAAAAATAAGTCTCCAGTTACTTCTACAGCATTGTACCTATTGAATGGTATCCTGCTGTGGGGGTGTGCTGCTGATATAGAAGCCATCACTTTATTTTAAAAGAGAACGGTATGAGCTTACTACAAAATGGGTCCCAGGGAATCGCTTGAACAAAGTTTTAAAGAAATAAACATTTTAACGGTTTACTCTCAATATATTTATGAAAACCTATTACATGTATGTACATAGGAATACAATTAGTAAATTTCACACGTAGAGTGTAATGATCGCCAGTGTAACTTGAGATACAAGGATGACTTACTGACCTACTGACTGACTGTGCCTTATAGGCTCCAGAAACAAAGCGAGTCGTTCTATAACACCACGTTACAGTGTTCGCTTAAAAACGTATACATGTGACATGTCCATAATAATATTAAAAATAAAATAGCTTAAATTGTTCAGTAAGTCGTTCTGATTTAATGTAAAGAATCCAAGGACACGTTTGTTGTAAAAATTTACATAATATACTTACAGAGTAGAAAAAATAGACTGTGGTTAAAGGAAAAGGGTATTATAATTGACGATGGAAATTTTGCAGAAAAGGAATCATTCCATTATTTTCAAAAATAAGTAAAACTACATTTAAAGATTTTCGAAAAATCATATTTGTAACCAAGATAAGCTATTGGGGCTCTATTTTTTTAATCAAATGTCCCATACGAGCGATTTAAATACTTTGATTTCTACCGATTTTCGTTTGATTGCTGATAGATACTTTTCTATGTGAATCGCACGACCGTAACGAGTGGTGTCAACCACTCGCTGCAGGAGTCCGACATCGAACGAAAATCGGCAGATGTCAATTTATTAAAATAGCCAGAAGTGCAACGAGCGATTTAAAAATAAGTCTCCTGCTCCCTTAATAATAATATTATTACAGGGAAAAGCAGGGAACCAAATCGGTGAAATGTAAAAAAAGACATTCAATTTTAATGATACCAACCGAAAGAGTCATTCACAAGGAACAATTTCTTTGGAACAACAAGTATCATAAATTAAAGAAAGACATAGAAAAATATTTTTTATTGTAAAGTTTACTATCTATCTACGAGAATTTATAGAAAATATTTTACTTAACTTATGAATTGCTATAAATTCTTTAAATGAAGATTTATCAATTTTTGAAAATAAAGAAAAAAATTCTTGGATCGAAATTTTCTACCATGAATAATAAGTGTACTTTTCCTTCAACCACGGCCTTTTTGTTTCACCCTGGATATAAAGACACATTAAAATTATTAAAAACGAGTCCCCCTCCGTCTGGCATAATCTTTTTTGTCATAAGCTCAGAAGGCATAAAACGTAAGGCATATTATTCATAAAACATAAACACATAACGCATAAACTTTTTCCTCCTAAAAATGTAAAAAATAAAGACTTAATATTTTATGGCATTACAATTATAACACGCATAAAAATGTAGGACGTAATTTTTGTTGTTGCATAACAATCATTAAGCATAAATCAAAACCCGTATTTTTTTGGAAGAAACTCTCTTGGCGTAATGCATAATACATAAAAAAAGGACAAGTTACTATTTAGTATATTTTCATTTAAACCGGAGTATATTTTCATATACCTACCTAACACGGAGCATGCGACCTATCTAGTCGGAATGCTTCGTATAGTTTTTTCGTAATTCAAGTAAAATGCGTTTTCAGATGAAAATTTTAGTTAAATTTATTTCAGTAACTATAACTATTAGATTGTCCAACAATCATGTAGCAATATTCTTAATGCCCAGGTATTATGTATAATGCCCTAAGTAAGCACTTGGGCACTTTTGGACTCAATGGTCATTCACCTTAAATTATTTATATTGTTTATTTATCTTTGTAGTATTTATTTCTTGTGTAAGTTTTTGTATATAGATAATATAAACAATACATTTCTAAATAAGTAAGCACTTGTCCATAACATTTGTATAAAATATTAATTTAAAAAAATAAAATGGTTTCTACTATCGATAATTATTATTATACTTAATCATTCGAAAAAATATAAACTAAAAAACTTAGTTTATATTTTTTTTTTAAATTAAAGCAAAATTATATGCCATTTTTTATGAAAAATTAGTATGACAATAATATTCATACCAGAAAAATGTTTGCCATATGAGCATTATGCCTAAAATGGTTATGCAAAATGTCGGTTCTGCCTAAAATATTTTATGCGTAATGAGTATTATGGCAAAAAAGATAATGCCGAATTCGTTAAGTCTTTTGTGTTTATGTTAAAAAAGTTTATGCGAAAAGGGGGGACCCTATTAAAACAGTAGTTAGTATTATTTCTTTTATTAATTTAAACTAAATGTATTTTGTAAATACACGATTTAATGAAGAAGAATAAATATCATTTCAAATTAAGTTTTTGTTTGAAGTTTTCTTATGGCCCATTCCTATTTCCCAAAGTCTAAAGGACAATCTTTCTTACTGTCTTTTTGCAATAACTAGTTGAGGCACTTCAAGTAGGTATATGTTAGTTTTGAATCTATAAATTGATAATAATTATTGTTTAGGTAGGTACTAAAAATTTAATCAAATCATTAAACAATAACTTAATGCAGGTAAACTAAATACTTACACAAGAAATAAATACTACAAAGATAATTAACAATAAAAATAATCTAAGGTGAATGACCATTGAGTCCAAAAGTGCCCATCACACTGGCGGCATTACACCGTTGAATCGCCAACGATACATTATGGGCTAAAAAGAAAGTTAGTTAGGTTGAAATTATAATATTTGAGGGGCTTATAGGATTACCTCGAGGTAAGAATCTCATGTCTTCCCGAACTACGTTCACTATCGGTCTTGCTCAAGGGTAGTAAACGTAGTTTTCTAAAATAAATGAACCGATATGGTTACGTACTTACTTACTTTATTAGGCCACTGAAGCCTGCGCTGCTAGGCGTCTAAATCTTCAAAATTAAAAACATACTGACACAAAAAAAACACCGACTTTAAAAAGTAGGTACAAAATAACCTCACCTACATACATAACACAAACTTAGCAGCTTACCATGGGGCTAGATGGCGCTGTGTGTTGTTCACAGAATTTATTTATTTATAACACAGTGCCACCGACTTATCAGTTATGTTATCTGAAGTCATCTGAAGCCGAGCATAGTTTCACTCGGTGAGTCAAGACTGTAGTTTGCCTACAATATTGACTTAACAGAAAATTTGATTTGATTTAAACTCAAAACTCCATTATGTTATTAAACTACACTAATTGTTTAATAATGGTTTGGAGCCGATTTTTCACTCTACGGATAAAATATATCTGTCGAATATGTTCGAACCCAACTAAATTTAAAAGCCTTCAAATTAAATTGACATTTATTTTCTTTTTAAATATTATAGCTATTTTTTTCATTTGGTGGTATTGCATTTTAACTGTCAGATATCTCTATCTGTTGATTTGCTCGTCAGCCCCTAATATTAACTATTTATTTATTTATTTAATAAAATATTAAATTATGAATTATAATTGAAATAAAATGTATCAAGGTATCACCTTTGACGTCGCGTTTTGAGATTATTATCAGTGGTTTGATAAACTAGTTTTCACGGCGGCTTAACATTAAATCGAGGTTTAAGTCGTTAAGTCGAAAAGGCGAAAATTGACAATTTTAATTACACTTTTGACAAAACCTTGACCTAAACCATGGTCTGGCAAAACCTCGTTTTAAAATAAGAAGAAATAAGTTTAGTCTTCGATTTTAATCCACAGTGCTAGAATACGTCGGACCAAAATGGCGGACGTTCGTGGCCAATATGTCAATAGCGGTCTACTTCACATTGGGCGCCTGCCTGCTCCCTTGGATAGCTATCTACTCTACCGACTGGAAAATCTATGCCATCTGCGTTTCAGCCCCACTGGCATTGTCTGTGTTAACGCCTTGGGTCGTGCCTGAGAGTGCTAGGTAAGAAGTGCCCTTTGCTGTTATTATTTAGGATCAGATTCCCACTGTCCATATCGCGTCATTCTTCACGCTAGCAGCCTTGCTCCCTTAGAATGCTCTCTAATTTGATAACATCATATTATATCATCCAATCTAAACGTTTTGTTGCCCCTTGTAATTAGGATCAGATTCCCACAGTCCCTTTTAAATTATTCTTCACGGTTGCAGCTTCCTAGTTCTTTTGGATTGCGCTCTGTACTGGACGATTTATAATGCAACGTAACGCAAACTAACGCACACTATCGTTTTGCTTTGAAATTTCGGCTACAAAACCACATCTGGTGGGACCTTCCCACAAAAGTAGGAGGGTCATAGTAATATATCGTTGTACAGCATTGTTTGTACCATGTATTGAGCAAATTGCGTTGTCCAAAGGTTGCATTGAAATATTTTGATCTAGGGTCGGGTTCCGGGTTCGAGTCCTGTTAAGAGCATTAAATTTTTGAACAACAGATATTTTTCGTAATTTGTATTTATATTGCTCAAGGCATAGGTATCTACTAGAAATATTTTAAAGGAAAAATACAAACATCTTCAAAAATCTCGCCGCGAGTGGATGTTGGAAGATGTAATTTTTCTTTTTAATAATCCTAAAAGATATTTTTCTAAAATACTTGACAGAGAGAGTGTCCAAAGGTATTAATATTAAACAACTGATCATTTTGTATTTGTTTTAGATGGTTGATTTCACAAGGGCGTATTGACGAAGCAATCAAAATTATAAAGAAGTGCGAAAGGATAAACAGAAAGATAATACCAGAAGACGTTATTGTTGAATTTACTGTAAGTCTTATAGATAGATAGATAGATAGATAGATTAACACTTTATTTGCACAACCAACAACAATTAAAATCAGTTTACATTAAAATTAATAAGTGAGACAAATTACACAGAAAGCTTAAAAGTAAAAAGTTGTACAAATGGGCGACCTTATCGCTAAAAGCGATTTCTTCCAGGCAACCTTTGTATGGAGAAGGTCAGTAAAGATTGTGTGGTAGGCAGAGAAATTTAGAATATGCTTGACATAGTATAAATAGGGGATACAAATACCTAAATAGATACATAATAATTTCATACAATAATAAACATAAATAGCTTTAAATTTTATAAATATAAATACCAGCTTTTGTCATGATACCTACCTATTTTTTTATTTCACCACAATTTTTTACAACACCATATTTTTACACGAATATTTGCCTGCTTATGAACTAATAACTCAGCATGAGTAGATCCTTACACTACGAAGAGCACACACTCTTCAAATTTAATGTATAGATCTACGACCAGCGGTTTAGTATGTGCACTCATATTTATGTATATGTAGTTCAGTCAGACAGACAGGAGATCGGGTCAAATACTTATATTAATATTTTATATATAATATTTTTAAATACTTACCTACCTACCTTTTTATGTTTTTCGGCGTAGACTTAATTCTAAGCGTATTTCTACAAACCTTAGTGGTTTAATTATGCTAAGTGAATCAATGTTTTATAAATTATTTTATATTTGGTAATAATTAAATTTAAAAAATACAAACTACATGCAAATCTCATAGAAATAAACTAAACTTCTTCTGTTTACGCGCCATTGGATGAAAATTATATGTATCAAGTTGTTGTTGCATCTATTTTTAATGTTTACAGGCAACAGCAAAACAAATAGCTAAAGAAGAGCAAGAAAGCAAGAAGAACTACAGCGTTGCGGACTTGTTCAAAACGCCACGGTTAAGGAGGAATTATTTATTACTTATTTTTATTTGGATATCAATTTCTATGGTGAGCAGTAACACTGGAGCTCTATTTTTGATTTCAATAGCTCGTTTTCTACTGTATTCCGATCGATAACGGTAAATTTTCTGTGTCAATCGCACGACTGCAACAAGTGGTATCAACCACTCGCCGCATGAGTCCGACGTCGAACGAAAATCAGCAGATATCAAATTATTTAAATCGCCTGAAGTGCAACGAGCGTTTCAAAAATAAGGCTCCTAGACATTTGAAACTGTGAGGAGAGTAATCTCTATTCACAGTGTCAAAATCTGGTATCTACCTCTACTAACAGTTATATAACACTATTAGTAGAGGTATTTGCCAGAATTAGACATATTTTTTTTATGGTTACAATAGCCAATAACATACCTCTGTGTGTTCTGTTTCATCAACCATTTCATGTTTACCAATCTCAAATGGCATAAACTCAAATGGTATAAATGATGTTTTCCCCAATATTCTTTAGGTATTCGACGGACACGTCAGAAACGTTGGAGCATTGGGATTGGATATATTTTTGACATTCACAGTCGCTACAGCAACAGAGTTCCCAGCTGATATCCTACTGATTTTGATTTTAGACGTGTAAGTACCTTATTATATTGTAGATAATTCCAGATTTTTATTACCTCGACGCTCAGCAAAGGGTTACACTGGCTGTGGTCGCAGGCGGACTTCATGAGGGACGGATATCGTGGAAGTTTAAAAAAATAGAAGTACTTACCTGTCAGCATTTACACCACAGGCCCTTCAATCCGTCTTAAACTCGATCCCTGACGTCGCCCTTAGGGGTGTACGCTCGGGTACAGCGGCCCCTGCCGGTATACCGAAAGGTGGGACGGTGGGGACGCTATAACATATATAAATAGCTTTCAAGAAAGACGAGGCCCTTCAATGTCCAGTAACCTAACAGCCATTTAAGGAGGTATTTTACACTCCGAGAACTCAATCTGTACAAATTTGGAAAACGTATTTTAGTAACGTACCTACCTATCGTTTATAATACAGTTTTCATTTTCGAAAATGTAACCTGAAAACCTTAATAATCAAACACCATATTTTTCGTGTATTTTCTAGGGTGGGTCGACGTTGGCTAGCATTCGGCTCCATGGCAATTAGTGGAATATTTAGTTTGGCTGCAGCTGCTGTTCCCATTGGTAAGTCATTTTTTTTTTAATTTCCCTTTCATTAGCCTAGGTACAAAAAAGTGAGTAAAACCGTTAATTAATTGGGGAAAAAAAACATTTTCTTTGCATACCTACCAAATCTCAAAGTTCGAAAATGTTCCGTTAGTCTGGTCACTCGCCTGGTTTGCAAGGGGGCACAGGTTTGTTCGTGTCATTGGAAAATTTAAAATATATCCCCTTGCAAAGAATTTTTTGAGCAATAAAAAACAAATAAATATGAAAAATGAACTGTCTAATTTCGCCCTTACTTCTTTCCACTGTGTTTCTAGATACAGATGTTTAACATCAACCTTTATACCCCCAGGGCTGCCGTCAGCATCGCTCGCTATCACCGGCCGCTTCGCAGTGAACATATCGTTCAACATCGGTATGCAATACGCCGCGGAACTGTTGCCGACCGTAGTCAGAGCCCAAGGGCTAGCCCTCGTACATATCACGGGCTATGTGGCCACTATATTAGTACCGTATATATGTTATATGGTTAGTATATTTATAGGTATATCACTATACGATCTTAAATTAACATGGTTATTTTCACTTCTAAAATTACTTATTAACGGGGTATTTACCTTGTTAAATTATTTATTCCACAAATCCACAAATCCCCTGGCGGCAACAAGGCGGGATGCTCAAGGGATTTGTGGATAAAAAGTCTACAAATCCCCTGGGCGGCAAATTGAGTAAGGGGATTAATAATTTATTCGCGGATCTCGATATTTCGCTAGTAATTTGAACCAGCTCGTTCACGAGACTGGAGAATGCGGGTAGGTGATCACAGTTAGAGGCGTCCATATCGGACTACCTGCTTTCTACTAATTACTAGCGAAATATCGAGCTCCGCGAATAAATTATTAAACATGGTAAATACCCCGTTAATAAGTAATTTTATATATCACTAGTTTCTGACTGTTCGCCCGCATGTCCTTTAGAAAACAGGAACGAATTAGGATAAGACTGGAATATAATCTTTAACAAATCACAGTATTGGAGATATAAAATTGTATTGGAGTTGTTGGCTTTCAGACGTTTTGGTGTTTAAATTGCTGTAAGTCTGAAAGTGTTTGTTATATAAATAAATATAAATCAATATAAATATAAATATAATAAAAGAAGCCATTTTATAGTGACTGCTTAACCAACCGCTTAAAAGTTAAAATTTAACTGTGTGTTTTCGCATTTAGCCCTACTATTGGGCCTTTGTGCGTGATTTTAAGCCGTGGGTTTCCTCACGATGTTTTCCTTCAACGTAAGAGCTATGGTAATAGCGCATATTTTTTTTTCTTAAGATTCATCCCCAACTTAATACCCTTAGGGGCTGAGTTTTGTAAAAAAAACTGTTTATATTTCACCTACGACCCTACAGCAATAGTGTGTTAAACTTGAAGTTTATAGGTCAAGCGCTGATTCAATTTTCATAGAGCTTCTATGAAAATTGAATCAATTCTAACACCCTTACGGGGATGAATTTCTAAAAAAATTGTGCTTCACGTACGACCTTGCGGGAATCACTATGTTAAATTTCAAGATTGTAGGTTCAGAAGTTGCATACATACCTTGGGGGTGGAATTTCGGAAAATCCTTTCGTATCGGAGGCCTACAGCACATAAAAAACGTACTCATCAAGATCACTACCTAGTGTCAGCAGTTTAGGCTGTGCGTTGTTAAGTCAGTCAGGAAAAAAGCCTTTTACCATGTACTCGTGGTTAAGTGATCTATTGCGCTGGTTCTATTACCGGTCGTTGCGAGTTTGAATCCCGCCGGGTACGAATTTTTTAAAGGATTATATTTTTCTGAAACAATCAATATTTTGCATAATGTTTTATCTATTTATTTTTTATTTCAGGCAACCATAGCCACAGAAATTCCTCTAATAATTTTGGGGACATTAGGAATTGTCGGTGGTTCGTTGTGCCTGTTTCTACCGGAGTCAATGGGAAAGACTATGCCGCAAACAATACAAGAAGGGGAAGATTATGGACGCGATCAGAAATTTTGGGATTTCCCCTGTATTTCTAGGAAGAAGTAAAATCTCATATCGATCCATTTATTTACTTACATTTTCTAACACTATGTGTATGAAAATAATATTTATTAGAATTTTTTATAATTTTTTTTGAATATTTTTTTAAAATAAAACACTTTATTTATCCGGTTGAATCGCGTTTTTATTCATGGTTTTCAACGAACCGAACTTTCGCTAAGTTTACAGTTGGATTTTTCAAGGTTGACTGCCAACCTCGAAAAACCTTGAAAAACCCAACTGTAAAGTTGGCAAAAGCTCGGTTCATTTAAAACCACGAATAAAAACGCGATTCAACCGGATAAATAAAGTGTTTTATTATGCAAAATCAAGAAAACCATAGAAGTAATATATTTTTTTTGTTTTTATTACCTGAATGATGATTGAATTTGACATTTAAGTAATTTTAGAACAAAAAACAATTGATATGTACTTTGTGGCTGTTATGTACTTATGTATTTTCCAGAGACATTTTTGAAATATCAATTTCAATCATGTTCTCTAAGGTTAAGGTAGTTTTTACTTTGATATATCAAAACGCTCCTGTTGAACCCAGTTGGATCCAGTCTGTCCTTATCTAACTAACCGACAAACACTAAAGCGAGAAAAGAACAGACAGGCGTCTCTCTAACATTAAGTAGGACCGCTTTTTTGACGAAGTAATCTTTTTAGTTAGGTACTGTCACTATTTCTATAGTTTTTTTGGATGTTGACATTTGCCGTATATTATTTTAGTAGCTATTGATATTAGCTTGTAATTAAATATGTTTTGTATGTTTGACTAATGGATTTAATTGATATGTAAGTAATTTATTTCAAGAACCTATTATGACTCAACCCCCTTACTTATAAACGATGATTAACAGATGACCAAGTTATGTGACGTTTGTCTCTGTCTGTCAAGTTTGAAACTTAAAGTCGCAGTAAAAGACAAACGATACATAGTTATGCAGCTGGTAATTAGCGTTTATAAGTAAGGGGGTAAATGCCTAACTGGCCAAAGTAGAGACACATTAATTTATTATTACCACCGCCTGTACTCTAAAACCTATATTATGAATAAATGATTGATTGGATGTAATTTTTTAACGATTAAAAATTACAATTAACTATTTTTAATTTGACTAGAACAAACTAGACTTATTTTTCCATTATCTTGTCTATTTATTTATTTATTTTATTTATTCAGTACACAAGAGACATACATAAAAAAAACAAGACATAATATAAATTAATACTAAGGTAAGTCTAACCCTATACAGAGTTCTCTGCCGACAGACCTCAGGGGAAAGGAAAGAACTATAGAGGAAGGTAATAAAGTGTACAGAGGCAAAGGAGAATATAAAATGTACAAAGGTCAAAAATTAAAATTACAAATTAAAGTACATGGAAATAAGAAGAAAATGATACATATACCTATATATACACATGATACATACATAATAAAAATATACATGTAAATAAACATACATACAAATACATATATAAACACATACCATACCTACATAAATACATGAAATAAAATATACCTACAGAGAGGTCAAATAATGATCATTTACTCTTTATATTATCTAAATAAGTAAGTATACAATAAAACATTTATAAAAAATACAAATAATATAAAAAATCACCTGATTTTCGCAATGAGTCTATTAAAGTTATAGAGACGCCATTGCAGAACAAATCATCATTGAAAAGCGCCACAAATTATGCTATACAAACTCATTATTTATATTCATTCACATAATTTAAAGAAGAAATAGACGAAACTATTGTTATCTCTTTCTAAAACATAAGACACAATGCTACTTGCATGACGTAGAGGTTAGGAGAGAATGATAAAACGTCAAAGTCAAAAACTTCGTTGAGTTTTTGGAAAAAAACTTTTTCACAAAATAAACTAAAATAAATAAATACAGCTATAAATACAGCTATACTTACGTATAAAATGAAATATTTTTGCCAGTTTTTGAAGTACATTTCGTGCATCGCCTAAATACGCCCGAAGGCATTGTTGTCTGTGAATAATGTTGTGAAAGTGAACTAAATGTACTGTGTGATAACAAGCGGGTGATCGTGACGTGAGCTGGGATGGAACTAAGACTTCTCTGGCTAGCTAGCTTGCATTTGTGTTGCCAAGAAATTTGCCCTATTACGTATCTAGAAGTTTTTACATATCTCTGGATTTTCGTGTGTTTTATTTCCATGTGATTAATTAAAGTACCTACTACTAATCTTACTATCTTACCAATATTATAAACGCGAAAGTTTGTATGTATGCATGTATGTGAGTTTGTTATTATTTCACGAATAAACTACTGAACTGATTATAATGAAACTTAAAATATAGTTAGCTAAATACCGGGAATAACACATAGGCTACTTTTTATCCCGATATTCCCGCGGGAACGGGACTTACGCAGGTGAAATCGCGGGGCGCAGCTAGTATTATAAATGTGAAAGTGTGTTTGGTAATCTTTCACGCAAAAACTACTGAACTGATTGCGATGAAACTTAGAATATAGGTAGCTGGATACCGGGAATAACACACAGGCTACTTTTTATCCCGATATTCCCGCGGGAACGGGACTTACGCGGGTGAAACCGAGGAGCGCAACTAGTTATTAAATAAATACTACACCAACATACATTATTAATGTATGTGTAACGTAAACTAATGTACATAGGTAAACAGTAATCATATGGTGGTATTCCTCAAGTTCCTCTACTCACCTTCGTGAACTTTGATTAATCGAACCAACTGGACAGCAATCTTTGTGTTAGACTTCAAGTTTGTAGGTCAGGTGGTGAAATATTTTCTTCCCCTCGGGGGTGAAAATTTGGAATTTCGTCTCTTATCGGATGCGTACATTATATAAGTGTTATTAGTTAAACCCATAGTTAAATCTTACTAATATTATAAACGCGAAAGTTTGTATGTAAGTAGGTATGTATGTATGTAAGGTTGTTACTCTTTCACGCAAAACTACTGAACCGATTGCGATGAAACTTGGAATATAGGTAGCTAGGGACCTGGATTAACACATAGGCTACTTTTTATCCCGTTATTCCCGCGGGAACGGGACTTACGCGGGTGAAACCGCGGAGCGCAGTTAACTATATAAATATAAATAAATAAATAAATCCTGTGACGAACACACAGCGCCATCTAGCCCCGTGGTAAGCTGCTAAGCTTGTGTTACGGTGACTAGACAACGGATATACTACTTATATTTATTTTTCTTTTGTAAATACATACATATTATACATAGAAATACGCCCAGACCAAATACAAATATTTATTTTAAGCATAAATATTTGCACCCAGCGGGAATCGAACCCGCAACCTTCTGTATTGCAGTCAAGCGTTCGCCTGATGCGCCACAGAGGTCGTCACTCCTTAAATCTCAGCTCTCTAGTATCAACGGTTTAGGCTGTGCGTTGTTAGTTAAGTCAGTCAGGAAAATGCCTTTAATAGATAAAGATTGAAACCTCACATTATTAGATATTCGACGGCCTCAGTGGCGCGTTGGGCTAACGCCCGACTGCAATGCAGAAGGCGGCGGGCTCGATTCCCGTGAGGTGCAAATATTTATGCTCAAAAATAAATATTTGTATCTGGTCTGGGTGTCTTCCTATGTATAATATCTATGTATTAACAAAAAAATAACTATAATATGTAGTATATCCGATGTCTAGTACCCATAGTACAAGCCTAGTGATTAGTTTGGGGCTAGATTGCGCTGTGTGCAATGTAGTGCAATATATATTTATTTATAATTATTGGTAATAAGGGCCTATACAACCTGTTGTGTATGCAATAGGTACCTACCTGTGGTTACCCATAGCAACCATATATGTTTTGTCAATAAACGTCAGTGTGCTAAAACGCCTCGTTCATTACTAACGTTCCTTCCAGTAATTATCTTAAAATAACCAGGATATAACACAACCCTAATAGCGTGACAGGGATAAAGCTAGCGAATTTCAGATGTGTAAGTGAAGGACGTAAGATGCAACTATGCAAAATTTTATTGCGGAAAATCAAACAATTGCTAGTTTCAAGATAACTAAACGTTAATCTTGAAATTCAAAACATTCACTGCCTGTATTGAGCTAAGTTCAGTTCTTATACAATGTTTTATTAGTTTTCGTACAATATTGACTGAGTAATATCACTTATTTGTACAATTTAGAGGGAAGTTTGGATTTTTTTTCTATCGAGAAAATTTTCAGGAATCGTGTTTTCACGACATTCACGTGTTAGTAAATATCCTCGACTTTAAGAAATATGGTTTCAAAAACTTTTATTTTAAATAACTTTTGTAGTAATTCACCCTAGAAACATCAGTTCTGGCCTACTACGGTCCCTCAAAGGTATTAATATGCAACAATGTTAGGTTAGCTCAGAGACATGTTCCATCTTCGTCGTGGGTTAGATACTTAACAAAGTTTAATTTCATTGTTTCTATAATTAACAAGCTGCGCCCCGCGGTTTCACCCGCGTAAGTCCCGTTCCCGTTTCAGTTCCGGCGGGATTAAAAGTATTCTATGTCCTTCTCCTGGGTCTAAGCTACCTCCCCACCAATTTTCAGACAAATCGATTTAGCCGTTCTTGAGTTATAAATAGTGTAACTAACACGACTTTCTTTTATATATATAGATTTTATTTTCTTACTAGCTGCGCCCCGTGGTTTCACCCGCGTAAAGTCATTTTCCAAAATTTTAAAAAAAATTGCATAGGATCCTTCACCTGATCATAACAAATACAACGCAAAAAGAATTATCGAAATCGGCCCAGCCGTGCAGGCGTGATGCCGTGACCAAGGGAAAAAGGGATTCATTTTATATATTAAGATGAAGATTTAGATAAGAACTAAACAAGGTGTCCATTAATGAATCAGGTTTGTTACTACAAAAAGTTTATTTAAGTAATAATCACTATTTGATCACTTATTACTAAAATTACTTAGTAATTTTAACTACCATTTTGCTAAGCGGCACCGGTTCATGGTAGACATACCAGTCACCCGAACCGAGCGTTTCGCATCGTCATTCTTTATTCGTACAGCGAGGGAATGGAATCAGTTGCCTGAGGATGTCTTCACACATGTCTACAACTTGGGGGTCTTCAAGTCACGAGTGAACAGGTATCTCCTAGGTAAGCGTGCAACATCTCAGACCACATCGTCGCTTTCCATCAGGTAAGTTAGTTGTCAAACGCTTACCTTTCAATTATAAAAAAACAATAAAAAATTCTGTACTATAACAATGAACGCGGATATAAGCACGGAAGAAGCCTTTCCATACTAACTATCACGTCAAATAATAGCGCCAAAACTTACTCAAATACGGAGTATGCATACACAAACTACACACCACGCTACTAGCTAAGCAATTGGACCTTTGTTTATATTTTCACCAATTGTGTGTTGAAAACGAGGACGGTCCGGCTGGAATACGCAATTCTCTAACGTGATTGGTTCTTTCAATGACCTGATCCGAGTACAACAGAAGTGACAGATTCGTGTCGCGGCACACTTTTTAATCATCGCGGCCTATTTTACGTGGTACCATTTTGAAGCGTAAGGAATACTTCCACGCTTATATATCCGTTCACTGACTAATAAGTACTACTTATTACTATTAGGCATTTCAGTAGGTATTAGGTTTTCATTTTCATTTGTCGTAATATGTCTTCGTTAATTCTGTGGATCAAAATAATAATATTGTATTTACATACCTTATTATTAAAATCAGTTAGAGGCCTGAGGGCGACCTGACAACTCTAACACTAGGTGAGACACACCACTATACGGTTGTTATCTCTGATAGCAGTCGTTAGGTCAAGTTAGAGGCCTTAGGGCGACCTGACAACTCTAACACTAGGTGAGACACACCACTATACGGTTGTTATCTCTGATAGCAGTCGTTAGGTCAAGTTAGAGGCCTTAGGGCGACCTGACAACTCTAACACTAGGTGAGACACACCACTATACGGTTGTTATTACTGATAGCAGTCGTTAGGTCAAGTTAAAGGCCTTAGGGCGACCTGACAACTCTAACACTAGGCGAGACACACCACTATACGGTTGTTATCTCTGATAACAGTCGTTAGGTCAAGTTAGAGGCCTTAGGGCGACCTGACAACTCTAACACTAGGCGAGACACACCACTATACGGTTGTTATCTCTGATAGCAGTCGTTAGGTCAAGTTAGAGGCCTTAGGGTGACCTGACAACTCTAACACTAGGTGAGACACACCACTATACGGTTTTTATCTCTGATAGCAGTCGTTAGGTCAAGTTAGAGGCCTTAGGGCGACCTGACAACTCTAACACTAGGTGAGACACACCACTATACGGTTGTTATCTCTGATAGCAGTCGTTAGGTCAAGTTAGAGGCCTTAGGGTGAGCTGACAACTCTAACATTAGGTGAGACATACCAGCACATGAAAATTAGAGGATGAAGTATTATTACATTAAAAATTATGCTAAAAACGATTAAATACTACTTAAGCTTAGTTACCTTTTAACAGATGCTCGCCTTCTAGCTTGCAAGTCAAAGGTGTAAGTGTCAAATTCAATTTTAGAATTACTTTCGGCCAACCCTGGCATTAAGTCTGACATTTGACCACTTTCTATCGGTACACCTTTAATGAAAAAACATAATTTAATAATATATCCATGGTCACAGGGCTATGGTGCTCTGGGCCCTGATTCTATAAAAACATAGCATGCGACAAGCAGGCGGGATGCATGAGCATTGCAGAAGTCGATTTGTTGCCGGAGTAAAAATAATAGCTATTCTATAACTTCTTCAAATACTGATTGGCTGAGGAACGAGGGGAGCTATTTAAATAATTAAGTAGCCCTTAATTTTGAAGGCTACTTAAAAAAATAAGTAGTAATTAAGTAAAATAACATTTACAGAATACGAAATAACGTACATCTCCTGCATGTCGCCTGCATTCCGCCGGCATTTTGCATGTTATGTCCTTACCGAATCGAGGCCCTGGAACTTTGGAAGGCGTGCGTGGAGCGGAAGCCAACACGTAGAGGCCCTTTTCAATGACAATTTTACTTGCAAACAATGAAGTGGACACCAAGTTGGCGATAAATCTGCACTATAAAATGCAAAAAAAGACAACCACCGGATGGGATAGAACTATTTCTATATTTAATACTACTATATTTATATAATATATTTATTTATTTATTTATATTTATTATACTATATACTATGTTTATCCTATATTTAATTATAATTTATTTATATCGGGAATTTAAGTAATGTAATTTAAGTAACATAAATTTAAGTAATGTAATTTTATACAACATTATTGTATGCTCGAAATGAGTAGACTGTGCACTAATATAGTACATATTTAAGACCAATGTACCTACATAGTTTGAACAATAAATTATTCTTATTCTTATGGATCTTATGAAATGAGACAATAGATATAGGGTAGATGAAATCATTTAAAGTGTAACCGTAACTTATTTAATTAAGTAAATTTTCTGATGAGAATGTTTCCAGGTGCTTCATTAATCTCTAACTAGTTCTTTAGGAGACGATTTTATCAGTAGAAATCCAGCGCAATCTAGCCCCAAACTAAGCACTAGGCTTGCATTATGAGTACTAGACAAAGGATACACATTATACTTTTTTATTGTAAATACATGCATATTATACATAGAAAGACACAGACCAGATACAAATATTTACTTTTAAGCATAAATATTAAATATTTATGCTTACAACAATGTTACTTTCTACCTACCTTTCATATCATTAGTTATTTGTTACCGAGATAGCGATAGATAGATATGAGTAGGTTAGACGTAGACAATAACGTATTAAATAGGTAAATAAAACTATCGCGATTCATATTATCAGTACGGATTCCTCAGCTTCCATAGCAAAAAGTCGTAATTTCCTAGATGTTGTCATTTACCATCAAATTATAGAAAAAATGATCGGCGCATACAGTCGTTTGTACAAGATACAACGATATACGCGTTGCTTTTGTGTAGTATAAAGTCGTATAAGCAAGATACGACCATTTAGATATCACGTAAAAGGTTGTAACTTATAATTTTGGCTAATATCTTGATAAATATAAATGATTTTAAATGTTTCAGGATCCCTCAGCATTCTTAAGAATAATCAGTTTGAAATAAAACTAGTTTGTAGGTGAATATGTGCTAATAGACTGAATATGGCAATGTTGAACTTTAAACTCATCGTACTGAAAAGTTGCAATTTACGCTTACGACTTTATGCTTTGGAGGTATCGATTTGCACCCAACTGCAATCTAACCAGCAGCCTTCAGCATTGCGACGCGCCATAGGACCCTTCAAAAAAAATAGTTGACTGCATTCCAGAAGCTATTCTGCTCATCATTCCGAAGTTTTTCATCACATTTTCGAAAAGTTTGTAATGTTTCGTTACATTTTTAATAAATATTGGGCTGAAACGCCATAGCATACAAGGACTAGCAGTAAGATTCGCAGACAACGACGAAACAACTCACTGGACAAGTCTCTCAAATAAATAAACGACATACAATACTCAGACAATTTATTGGACTATTGTCAAACAGACAAATCGCCATATAGCAGTTTACAGAAAGAAAAAAAGAAAAAAAACTACAAAAGAATCGACGACCTCTGTGGCGCGTCGGGCGAACGCTTGACTGCAATGCAGAAGGTTACGTGTTCGATTCCCGTTGGGTGCAAATATTTATGCTTAAAAATAAATATTTGTATCTGGTCTGTGTGTATTTCTATGTGTAATCATGTATTTTCAAAAAAAAAAAAAAAATAAGTAGTATATCCGTTGTCTAGTCACTGTAACAGAAGCTTAGCAGCTTACCATGGGGCTAGATGGCGCTGTGTTAAAAAAAAAGTGTCATAATGAGACGTCAAAATGGCGGAGAAAAAAAATATATCCAGTAACATACACACAAATAAAGATAAAATATTCACATCTTACGATAATGTCGTCCAAGATCGCTGCTATGTAGACTTCCATCGAAATATACATTGCCTTCAGTATCCGGTTGTAACTCATATTGTCTCAAATTTGATTCCAATTCGTCATTGTCTGAAAACATAAAAGATGGATTTGATTTGACAAACTATTTTTCAAAGTTGTCAAGCTTAGCTGAGCCCGCTGATCTTGTATAGTCGTGAGGGTTAAGCAACGCCTGGCGCGGTTATTTCTTTGATGGGTGACCGATGATTTATGGCAAAAACATGGTTCTCTTCACTCTTTTCTCATTATCGTCTTTCGTAGCAGCACGTTAGACAGTTGGGACCAACTGTTAATATTTCTGATAGCAGCCGTTAGGTCAAGTTAAAGGCCTTAGGGCGACCTGACAACTCTAACACTAGGTGAGACACACCACTATACGGTTGTTATCTCTGATAGCAGTCGTTAGGTCAAGTTAGAAGCCTTAGGGCGACCTGACAACTCTAACACTAGGTGAAACACACCACTATACGGTTGTTATCTCTGATAGCAGTCGTTAGATCAAGTTAGAGGCGTTAGGGCGACCTGACAACTCTAACACTAGGTGAGACACACCACTATACGGTTGTTATCTCTGATAGCAGTCGTTAGGTCAAGTTAGAAGCCTTAGGGCGACCTGATAACTCTAACACTAGGTGAGACACACTACAATATGGTTAAATTGTGTATAATTCAAATTTCAAAAAGATGGAACAAAAGTTGTTCCTACACGTACAAAAATAATAATACGCGAATAAGACCCGGGAAAAATAATCATGGGTTCAAATCGTGTGAGTTTAAAATGTTTATTTTTTTAGGGATTCTTTTTATATGTAAGAAGATATGAAAGAGGGTATGTACCAGGGAAGTTTATTTCGGAGCCTCTCTTCGCATTTGTGTTCGTCGATGCAGCTTCCAAGTTGTGTATCGCATACATTGGTGTTACATTAGATCCAAATGGCGACGGGGGTAGGTTAGTTGCCACTAATAATGTTGTGGGCTCTGTGGAAACATTTTTTATTTTTATTTACTCTTCTCAACTTCTCAAATCTGAACAACGATGTTCAGGTTCGCTTAAACCCCATATTACTTGGTGCGTTATTGGTCTAGTGGTAGGTACCCCAGCTTTCATTCCGAAGGTCGTGGTTTCGAATCCCGCCGCGCAATGGGTTTAATTATTTTTGCATGAAACTTGAAAAACAGATAGGATCTGGATTAATACAATGGCTATTTTTTATTCTAATATTTCTGCCGGATCGATACTTACGTGAGTAAATAGAATTTTTGTGCTACAAAAATTCAAATTTCTTTATTTAATTGGATGTATTCGATCACTTTAAATATGTCGAGTGTTCTTACAACTATGACTCTAATGTGGTTTCGGAACGCGCCCTCCGATGAGAATAAGCCCTTGTGGCTTATTCTCATGGGTTTTTTTAGTGATCATGTTTTATTTACAATCATCAAAATATATACTTTTTTACATTTTATTTACAAAGATCATATTATTATGATTCATCGCTATAGTGGAACCGGAGCAATATTCTACTATAATTGCAAAATGATAGGTATGAAATATACTAACCTGTAATAAAACACTTTATTTATCCGGTTTAATCGCATTTTTATGTTTTAATCGAACCGAGCTTTCGCCAACTTTACAGTTGGCTTTTTCAAGGTTGGTTGGTTAGTTATGCAAAATTTCTCGATTTTGCATAGAACCATAGAAGAAATTATACTAACCTGTCTTTGTAAATGCGTAAGACGGGGTGAGCAGTGTAGTGCTGAAGACATCAGGTGGAGTAGATTTTGGTAAACCTGTCAAAGTATCCGGTTTGTCAGACTCCACTAGCTTTGTAACGTCGTCGCCGCCGAATATTTTGGCATCTAGAAATAACGTGGAAAACATGATTTTAAGTGATTAAACCAACTTACTAAGTGAAATTCTATTATTAAGTATTTTACAAATTGCCTGTAGAATAGGAGTACTACCTTGTTATATTAATTATGTATATCGAGAATTAACTAACAAAGTATAAGCAGGAGTCTTGGCGGGAACTCGTTGAGGAGATGTGGTGCTAAATTTTCATTTTTGTGAAACCTAGTTCATATGCGTGCAAATTGTTTAATTTCGGGGGCATATTAATCAATTTAGTTTCGTGAAGGTGTACAAGTGGAATAAAAGTGAAAATCGGTGCAAAACATTGACTTAGTGTTGTCTCCAAGACTCCGTGAAGATTGTTTGTAAATGGCCGCCGTGTTTACAAATGATTCCCTAGACTTGACTTTAACTATGACGACTTGACTGTTTCGATGCAAATAACTTGCATAATATATTGAAATACATGACACTGGCTAATTTCCTAATGGCCATAATCGGTTCACAACCGATAAGAAAAAAAAAAAAAAAAAGTATAAGCAAAAAATTGTGAACTGTCACGGGACGCCTGACAGATGTCAAACATTTGACATTGACAGATATGTTTTCGTATAACCTGATTGTTGGCGTGGCGATATAGGCTCGCCACGCCAACAATCAGGTTAACCTCCGCCTATTGAGGCAATGAGGGCTGAGATGAATGAAAGATTGATGATTTTTAGTTTTTTTTAATATGCTTTTAAAAATGTTACTCTCGATAGAACTCTGTGGCGAAAGTGGAAGACGCTGGCTGGTGCTGAATTATAAGAACACTATAAAAATGATACACTTTAAAAATGAAAATCTGAGTGGTGTGGCTGTTTTGTTATATAATTTAGTTTATGATTTAATTAGTGTGTAATTAGTGTTTATGTTGTAGTTCAATAATTATTTTGTTATAATGGGACCGACATGTTCTGCTTTTGACAAAGGTCCCCAATTTCTAAATTGATTAAAAAAAAATACATTATCATCACTTTAGATAACTTAATTTCTTTTAAATCAAACTCACTTTGCTCGTGAACTGGAGATCTGAAAACACCATTTTAGGCCAGCAAAACAGCATTGTTCTCCTCAGAAGTTTTGAAACGATGCTATCTAATGCAGTTTAGCACTCTTACCAAGAACAATACTTACTCATATAATTGAATCTCCGTAAAGTCTTCTCAAAACACCAATTAAACATTTTCTCGTTAGCATTTTGTCCAATTTCGTAGCAGAAACTTTTAGCCATCTTCACAAAGGGGTTCATAGGATCGGTTACTTCAGTTTCTTTATTTATAAGATTCATTGTAGTCGTCTTTTCTATTTTGTTAACATAATTTGCTGAAAAAAGAATAATATTTAGGGATATGCAAGGATATACAAAAGATGGTATTTACAAAATAATAATAATGGTAGGTATGTAACGAGGATGCCCAGCGGTTATTCTAGACGTCTAGGCAAACAACTTTTGTTCTACCTTCTATCTCTGATAGCAGTCGTTAGGTCAAGTTAGAGGCCTTAGGGCGACCTGACAACTCTAACACTAGGTGAGACACACCACTATATGGTTGTTATCTCTGATAGCAGTCGTTAGATCAAGTTAAAGGCCTTAGGGCGACCTGACAACTCTAACACTAGGTGAGACACACCACTATATGGTTGTTATCTCTGATAGTAGTCGTTAGGTCAAGTTAGAGGCCTTAGGGCGACCTGACAACTCTAACACTAGGTGAGACATACCACTATACGGTTATTATCTCTTATAGCAGTCGTTAGGTCAAGTTAGAGACTTTAGGGCGACCTGACAACTCTAACACTAGGTGAGACACACCACTATTAAACGATAAGAAAAAAAAGTATAATTGTATCTCTTTAGGTTAGTTAGTAACTTGTAAGTTTTATAAATAAGTTATTTATATTTCATACTTATTTTTCTGCAGCAGCTATACTTAGGATTATTACTTACCTTTACTTTGGGCATGTTTTCTCTTAGACATACGAGAAATCCATCGTTTTCTCCTTGTATTTTCCTTAATAACTGGTAAAAGTAACGTCGTAGCCTCTTTTTCTCTTTTATTCTTAACATTCCTAGCTACTTCTATACTGCTAGAGCTTGTGGCATAATTACTAAGTATTTTACTCTTCATTAGACCATCTATAAACGTATTATTAAAGTAGAATTTGTAAACCAATTCGTCAATAGGTAAATCTTTCTCTTTTAGTATCAGATCATCTTTGTTTTTCATTATAGTTTTAGCAGGTATAGAAAATAGGTTGATTTTGATGTTTTCTGTTGTAGATTCTGTTGTCGGTGTTTTTGTTTCTTCGTGTTTATCATTGTAGTTTTTGTTAGCTTGATGTTCTGTCTGGTTTCTTACTCTATTATTGGAGAATATTTGCTTTGCCTTTTTCAAAATTCGTGCAAAATTGTTTTGTCTGTGAGATATTTCTGCTTGAGTCTTAGCTATCATGTTTTGTTTAAGATTTATTTTCTCGTTCTGCGCAATCATTAGTTTCTGTATATTATAGAATTGACGCTGTTGTGTCAAAAATTTCTTTTGCTGATTTTCGAATTCTAGTATGTTGTTCCCGATTTCTATTTGTTTATTTTTCAAATTTTCCGATTCAGTCTCCATTTTGTTTTCAAATGTTTTCAATTTGTTCGAAATTTGGATTATATCTGAGTATTTAGATTCGAAATTTTGGAATTTAGATGTTAAATCATTGACTTGCTTTACGAAATCATCGTTGACTTTTGTAATTCTATTATGGATTTGTTTGATTTCCATATGTTGTTTCATTATTTTTTTAAATGTCTTCGTTAGCATTGAAATCACTCTTACTAGACCTTTTTCAGTAACTCTGCTTCTATCATCCTTTTGAACGACCTCATATATCTTTGTTTCAGGCATAGGAGCATTTTGCCAAGGTACATTTGTTCCATATTTATCACTATTCTTCTTATTTCTGTCACTTTTACTAACATTTATTTTTAAACCATTACTGTTATCAATTTCATAATCATATTTGTTATACGTTAAAGCCGGTATATTATCAGAATCATTGTTTTTAATATCAAGAGGTTTAAGATTATCTGTCTCTGATATAAACATGTTACTTTCACTATGTTTATCATGTATATCATTATTAAATGTCTTTTCATGGTTTTTATTTTCTATTTCTGTCAAACTATTAAGTCTCATATTAACATATTTCTCTTCGTCATCCTTTTTTTCGGTACCTGTTTGATAGACATTGTCAGCTTTATTTTCTATATTTGTGTTATTAACAGTACTATTAACGTTTGTTGGACTATTTTCGATATTGTCTCTACGCTGGTCAGTGTGTAAAAGGCTAGTTATTTCAAAAGGATAATCCTTAAATAAAGGGATGAATCCTGGTGGTACCTTTGATCTTGCAAAAGCATCTTCTACGCTGTTTTTTATTGGTTTTTTAGCTATTAAACTCTTTCTCGGTCTGTGTTTACGTAAATCTGTAAAAGAAAATTGTACATAAGTTTATAAATAGTTGTATAGTTGTGAGTTGAAAATGCAATTACTCCATAAAGGCTCTGCCGATTTTTATTACGTGCGGTTTGTTTTATTTGTATACATCTAGAATAGTATAAAAAATAAGAAAAAGTAATAGAATCTTACTAATATTATACGCGAAAGTTTGTAAAATCCAAGTAATGACAGCGTCAAGCGTTGCTTAACCCGCACGACTATTCAAGATCCAATTAGTAGAACCCGACGCGGGGCGCAGCTAGTGAATGATATACTCACACTCAGGCGATCTCTTGCTTCGCTCTACGTAGTTTGTAACCGATGGTGTCTCATCACCTGCAGCGCCATTCATAGCAATTAAATCGAAGTTACCCTGCATAATGTTATCCGCGTCCAATGAGCTCGGTTTGAAGAAATAATTGCCGAACGAGGTTTTCTGAAATAATAGAAATGAAATGAATATTTTGTTTGTGGATCTAGGTATAAAGAGTTGAATACATCATTCAAGAATCTTTAATCCTACCACGTAGGCATACAAACATGGTTCTTAAAAATAATCGTCAATTTGAAAAACACATTTTTTTTATTGCGAGGGTAGACTACTAACAATCCATCCATAGACATCCATGGATTAGCAATCTAAGTTTGTTATTTAAGTACATATACCACTACAAAATTAAATAAACCAAGAAATACAATAATGTCAAATTAAAAAATAACAAACACAAATAAACAACACACAAACCTAACCTAAATCTAAAAACTCATTAAATAAATAAATATTGCACGACATTACACACAGCGCCAAATCTAGCCCCAAACTAAGCACTAGGCTTGTAGTATGGGTACTATACTACATATAATTGACCGAACGAGCGAAGCGAGTGTTTGTTCGACGATAACTTGAGTATCGTTGCTTCGATCTTCATGAATTTTGGTATGCGCGTAGTTTAGGTCCATAGAATTTATGAGTTCGAAGATGAGCCGGATCGGTTGAAGGGTTGGGGAGATAGGGGGTGCAAAAAGAGAAAATAATCAAGTTCTAAAAATGTGTCAATAGATGGCGCTCAACATACCTCCTAGATCGCGGTATCGTTGCGTTTGCTTGCGAAATATACTCCAAGATCTGACATTTTTGTAGGGAATATTAACGTCTATTAGTGATCAAAGTAAATAATTCATGTATATGTTACAAATTGTGGTCGATTGTCGTAAATCTATACTATCTATACTAATATTATAAAGTTGAAGAGTTTGTTTGATTGTTTGTTTGTTTGAACGCGCTAATCTCAGGAACTGCTGGTCCGATTTGAAAAATTCTTTTTGTGTTTGATAGTCCATTTATCGAGGAAGGTTATAGGCTTTTGGTCCCGATATTCTTACGGGGTCGGGACTTACGAGGGTAAATCCCGCGGGACGCAGCTATAAAAACGAAAGTCGTGTTAGTTACACTATTTATATCTCAAAAACGGCGGAACCGAAATTTGGTACAGGGTTAGTATAGGGGTTTAAATAAAATATAGGGTACTTTAAATGATCGTACGGGTTAAGCAACGCTTGGCGTGACACATACGTGATGGGTCAACAGGAACGATCGCACCAATTAGAATGAAATTTGGTACAGGGTTATTTTAAGGGTATAGATACGATATAGGGTACTTTAAATGATCGTACGGGTTAAGCAACGCTTAGCGTGACACATACGTGATGGGTCAACAGGAACGATCACACCAATTAGAATGAAATTTGGTACAGGGATTACTTTAAGGGTATAAATACGATACTTTAAATGATCGTACGGGTAAAGCAACGCTTGGTATGACATACGTGATGGGCAAAAATGACGGTTAAACCGATTTGAACGAAATTTGGTACAGGGATAGTTTAGTGGTTAAAATAAGATATAGGGTACCTACTTTGAATAATCCTAAGGGCTGAGCAACGCTTGGTATGACATACGTGATGCGCCACATACGTTACGGGATAGGAATTTATGCGGGTGAAACCGCGGGTCACAGCTAGTAAGGAATAATTCTTTTTGTGTTATCGTTTTTACACGACTGCCAAAGGAAGTGTTTTGTTTTTGCCGTAAGTGTATGTATGTATGTTGACCTATTTTTGTGCCGTCGTAGGGCCTAAACGGCTAGGCCGATTTAGATAAACGATACGTGGTTAGATTCGTCATGACCGCGTGAGTGACATAGGGTACATTAAAATAATAAATAAATAAAAATAATGATGTAAAACGCTATTAACCAATATTTGTAAAGACCATAAAAAACAGAAAACGCTTAACATTGTTCACTCAAACAATATGTTTTATTCTTTCCTAAATTTACATTTGAAAAGTATTGCTTGTAAAGTTTTACAATTAAGTTTTAAAATTTATTAATTATAAAATTATCGTGTCCCGCCCGACTGCATCCACCATTCCTAAAGCTACTATCATCATCTTGTTCAGATTTGTTGCATCTTGTTTTTCACTTTTCTGTTAAAACTGCAGTCGGGTTTTTTATTTTTTTAAATATTTTTTTAAATATTTTTTTACTTGTCTTTCGTTATATTATTCGTTTAATAATAATTCTTATTTTGTAAAAAAATAAAGCTGTTGGTGTTAAAATCCTACAAAAAACAAAATCTCTGTAAATGGATTCTCGTGAGGTCTCAGTTCGGGGCGAACTACTAGTACTTTTTTTTGTGAATACATACATATGAATATGATCGATTGTACATAAAGATATAATAGTACATAGTACAATACATCTCTGAGTGAGTTCACAATGGTGACTCACTGTTATCTATTACGGCAACTTTAAAATGCCATAAAATTTTATGTTTATATTTTTGTATGTTTATAATTGACCGAACGAGCGAAGCGAGTGAGGTCCAGTGTAGACGGGCCTGGCGCTTGTATCTTTGTAACTTTGTATCTTTGTATGTTTGTTCGACGATAACTTGAGTATCGTAACTCCGATCTTCATGAATTTTGGTATGCGCGTAGTTTAGGTCAGTAGAATTTATGAGTTCGGAGATGAGCCGGATCGGTAGGGGGTTGGGGAGATAGGGGGTCGTGAGGTCTCAGTTCGGGGCGAACTCCTAGTTGGGGGTTGGGGACCCCCCTACCGATCCGGCTCATCTTCAAACTCATAAATTCTATTGACCTAAACTACGGACATACCAAAAATCATGAAGATCGGAGCTACGATACTCAAGTTATCGTCAAACAAACCTGTTGAACTCAGTTAGATCCTGTCTGTTCTTATCTAACTAACCGAAAAACAACTTAAGTGAAAAAAGGACAGACAGGGGTCTTTAACGTCTTTTTTGTCTAAGTAAGCTTTCTAGTTACTTCGTAGTTCTATTTCTATGTACGTACACTCCGCCTAAACTCCGCCTACCTGAAAGAGGTTTTCATCAAACTTATTCTTCACCCAAACTCCTTTGTTCACAATATTATTTCGTTCCAATTTCGGTCTCTGGTAGTTCGATTCCGCTTCAAGGTAATTTGAATTTCCAAATTCCATTTTCAAAATAATTAAAATTGTTCCAATTGGTATTAACATGTTGGTAGCAGTGATAGTTGTGCTCGAATAGGGATTGGCTTTTGTTAATGAGTTATCGAGAATTTGTATGTTTTGTAAATATTGGAATGTGTTGGGTAGGTAGTCGATAGTATCATCGATAACCTCGTAGAATGAGAAAGAATTTATTACCAATTAGCTTGAGTATTTATCCGGAGTATGTGCCGAACATTAAAGGGCTTGCCATTTACACGGTGTAACAAGGATACTTGGATACCCATTTAAGCCGAAAGGGGGTTGATCTAGAGGTCTAGGCGAACAACTTTTGTTCTACGACTTTTGGTACAGCAGATCTTAAATCTAAAATCTATATAAATCGAATCTGAGCAATACGACGCTCTGATTGGACGTTCACGAGCTCTAGGCCTGACCTGCATATACCATTGGTATCGAAGATAAAATATTCTATCGATAAATAGCAATCACTAGCGGACATAACTTCACCAAAAAAATGCGAAATGTTTACAACTACACTCATTTTACTGTTTTTGTAAACAATTGTAATCTTTTGCATCGATAACACACTTTCTATTTACAAACAAATCCCAACATTATTTCTTAGCACACAAGTTTGAATATCGAACAACTTTTCGAATTTAAAAAAGAAATGTGCTAATAAGTTCTTCGTTTTGGGTCAAATAAAGAATCCTGCGCATATTTTGAAAACAATTCTATGATTCTAAATTCAAATTAGTGTTCGGCTTTTACTAGGTAAGTGCTGTTATTTATTTAATTTATACCTAATTTTCTCCCGATGAATCCCGAATTAAGGACAATGTTTGCAAAAAAAACAGCATTAACTTTGTCTTTTCTTTGGAATGTTAACTTGCCAATAGGTCTGGAGTTTACTAAACAAAAGGCAAAGAAAATATAATCACTACGTTTTAATCAAAGGTTTTGAATAATCACGATGCTTATCGCAAATCAGAGAATTTGGGTCCCGTGGCTTCCATGCTATTTATGACTGGTGAAGTGCCTAGGCCAAATTACATTAGATGCAGTAAACTTTGAAACTTAAACTCAAGCTATTCATGACTGGTGTAGTGCCTAGGACATATTATATTAGATACAGTAGACTTTCAAACTTAAACTCAAGCTATTCATAGCTGGTGTAGTGTCAAAGACATATTATATTAGATGCAGTAGACTTTCAAACTTTTCATGGCTGGTGTAGTGCCTAGGACATATTATATTAAATGCAGTAGACTTCATAGATGCGCAAGTTCGACTTGTACTTGACCAGTTATTTTTCTCTTTTTTCGTAGATATTTCGATGCCACGATGCGACTGCGACATTGTCTTCTACAGGGTGTTCTGTATAGCCCTCCTCTTTGTGGCGTTCACCTTCACAGTCATACTGACCAACGTATTTATTGATATCGACGGATTGCTATATAATAAGAGTAACGGTAAGAAATAAAGCTTAGGTTTCTACTTCTTCTTTTCGTATAGTGGTCGGGCTCACCTGGTGTTGGAGTTGTTCGAAAGGGTATTGTTCTAAACGTCTAGGCGAACAACTTTTGTTCTACGACTTTTTGAAATTCTAACCTTTTTTTTAAGGAATAAACAGCGCGGTTCATACCATAGCGTTAATTTGCATGCATTTGAAGGCGACGACGCGCCGTCCGCGTCGAGTCATTGAAATTGGCAGCTCAAGAGACCTCGCGTTCAAATGCATGCAAATCAACGCTCTGGTTTTCATCCCGCAGGTTATTACTTTGCGCAGTGGGATTGCGCGGTAACTTTGCAGGTCCGCTTTTCGACATCGTAAATAGGTACCTACATTTATTTCAGTTTTTTTTTTTTCAGAAAAACCGAACAAGTTGGAAAAGGTGAAAACTGAGAATGAAGTTCTAATCACCGGATACCGTCCCCGGGACACCGTGTATGAATATTATGACAATTACGACGACATGGAGCGGACGAAACGATCTTTAGGTAAGAACAGGGTGGAACATTTAGACCGGCTTTCAGGGTCTAAATGGTCCACCCTAGAGATTATTTGATTATGTATCCCATCGGTTTGTACTGTACCATAATTATTAAACAAGAAACAAAACAATAAAAAAGTTAAAAGCTAAAATTAAAATTAAATGTAAAACTAAAATTAAAATTAAATATGACCTATAAATAAAAAATGTCCTCGAGGGCGTCCTCACGAGGCATTGTTCCCAGAAGGCTAGCAACGTTTCCCCTCTGGATTGCCAAACTAATCCTCTGAGTAAAAAAGCCAGCCCTCCGGTCACCAGAAACCTTATTCAGACGCGCCCCGAGATCGTTTGTACTTAGATCCAGAAACAATAAATAATTTCATTTCAATAAAGCATTTCATTTCATTTCTATAAACCATTTCATTTCATTACAATAAACCATTTCATTCCATTTCGATAAACCATTTCATTTCATTTCTTTAAACCATTTCATTTCATTTCCTAAACTGATATATTCTAAACTGAGGTAGCGAAGAATGCTAAATGGAGTTACGTTGCGTCCCTGATTTTGGCAAAAACTAAAATCGCATAAAATACTTAATATTTAGATTATTAAAAAGTTTGTTACCCTAGCCAGGAATAGAACTTGGTCATTTTGCAAGCCATTTCAGCATTTTTCGCTATCTCTTTTTAGTTTAGGAAGTCCCCTAAATACTGTTTCAATCTTTCACCTTGTATTATCGACGACCTCTGTGGCGCGTCGGGCGAACGCTTGGCTGCAATACAGAAGGTTGCGGGTTCGATTCCCGCTGCGTGCAAATATTTATGCTTAAAAATAAATATTTGTATCTGGTCTGGGCGTATTTCTATGTATAATATGTATGTATTTACAAAAGAAAAATAAATATAAGTAGTATATCCGTTGTCTAGTCACCGTAACACAAGCTTAGCAGCTTACCACGGGGCTAGATGGCGCTGTGTGTTCGTCACATGATTTATTTATTTATTATTTATTTATTATGTATTAGAAAAAACGTGTTAAATGTATTAAATCTATCCCTATCTATCCTTTCTGTCCCACCCATAGTACAAGCTTAACTACGTAGTTTTACGCTGTGTAAGTCGAACTATATGTCTATTTGACCCATGTTGTCATCACCCATAGTACAATCCTAGTTGAGTAGTTTTATGCCTAGATGGCGCTGTGTGCAAAGGCGTAGAATATAATATATTTATCTATCTCTCCAGATGAACCGATGCCAGATCCAAATGTGATATTACAAAAAATGAAAGATGCTAAACTAAAAAATATACTCAAAAAACGACTTTTTAACTACATTGAACAACTAAGCGATGAAAGCGACGGCAAAAAAGATGAAGAAAAAGATATAACAAACACAAAACATAACCAAAACAACAACAGAAATGACCATGTTCAAAAAGATACAAGAAATAGTGAAAAAAACGATATATTCAAAGAAAAATACAGCATAAATAAAGATAGCGTTGAGAAAAATTCAAATATAGAAGTTATAAAAGATATTCAAAGACTCAAAAATAAAAAAGATGTAAAGAAATACGATGAAATGTTACATTTGGCCATACATAATGTTATATTGCAAGGTATTGTTGGACATATGGATTTAAAAGATGTATTTAGGAAAGCACACGAGTTGGCTAATAAAGATGATTCGGGTGAAAGAGGTAATATCATTAAGAACTTACTTATACAAGATGTAACAGGCATGCCCTTTTAAGCCGAAAGGGGGTTGTTCTAGACATCTAGGCGAATAACTTTTGTTCAAAGACTTTTGAAAATTCGAAATTTTTGGAAATTTTTTTAGGTTATGGTTCACTGAAAAAACAGCTGTTTTTGAAAATAAACGTAATTGTAGTTTCGATTGTTGTCGACTAAACTAAATGAAAGGACATGATAAGTTCAATGACCTCGAACTCTGAGAAACAGCTGATTTTCAAGTAAAGTTTAAACTTAAAATTTTCGAAAACTACTTTGAATTTCTTAAAGTTGTAGAACAAAAGTTGTTCGCCTAGACGTCTAGAACAACCCCCTTTCGGCATAAAAGGGCTTACCCGTTACACCTTGTATACCTACATAGTATTATTTATAAACCTTAGTGGTTTCGCTATGCTAAGTTAAGTTTTAAATGGGTTTTTTTAAATAACAAAATATTATTTTTTTAATTACTATTTTTAATATTTCTTGTTTTTATTGCTCAAGGCATATATAAACTTTAAAACACTGTCGGTAGATGGCGCTGAAACCAACCTCCGTTGGTAAACAATTAGCGGTTCAACAATATGTTCATTAATTACACCATGTCACGTGATTTCCGTGTAGCTCAGTGGTTAGAGCACTCGCCTGGATAGCGAGGGGCATGGAGCCTTATTTTTGAATCGCTCGTTGCACTTCAGGCGATTTAGATTATTCGATATCTGCTGATTATCGTTTGATGCCACTCCTGCTGCGAGTGGTTGATACCACTCGTTGAGGACGTGCGATTCACGTAGAAAAAATACAGAAATTAAACGAAAATTAATAGAAATCGAGGTGTTAAAATCGCTCGAAATGCCGGCAATGCCGAAATGAGGCATTTAGGTACGAATCCTGTCATGGGAAATTTTTGAATTGAAAAGTAGAGGCCCAAAGTAGAGGTTGACACCATGTTGAAATCTACTCGTTTTGAAATTATTCCAACGTCCATTACATTTTGTTACAGAAGTGAAGCACCATAGTAATCATATTATGACTGATAATAGATTAATCGACGAAATAACTGATTGTAAGACACTCCATGAAGCCAGCGAAAAACCAAAGAAAAAAAGTAAGTTAGAATCTATTTACTTATACATGGTTAAATGAAATAAATAAATATTGCACCACATTACACACAGCTCAATCCAGCCCCAAACTAAGCTCTAGGTTTGTACTATGGGTACTAGACAACGGACATACTACATAATATACTTTTTTTTTTGTAAATACATACATATTATACATAGAAAGACACCCAGACCGGTAAATAGAGATTTTTGTTGATTTGTTCATATTGTCTACCCCTGAGGAAGAGGTCTGTAAACACCTTGAAAGGTAGGACGTGGATAAAATGAAACGAACACGATTCAAACCAGAAAAAGTATCCATTTAAGCCGAAAGGAGGTTGTTCTAGATGTCTAGGCGAACAACTTTTGTTCTACAACTTTTGCAAATTCGAAATAGTTTTCGAAAGTTTAAAGTTTACTTCAAAATCAGCTGTTTTTAGAGTTAGAGGTCATTGACCTTAAGTTGTCCTTTCATTTAGTTTGGTCTACTACAATCAAGTTTAATTGAATTTCCTCTGGAATAAAAAAAAGTTCGAATATCTATTATTCGTAGAACAAATATTGTTCGCCTAAATGTCTAGAATAACCCCCTTTTGGCTTAAATCGTTACACATTGTAAAATGTTACGAGTAATACTTAATCATTTACATAGCCCTGTAATGGATGATTTTATGTTAGACCGTTTCCCGGCAGGGTCCGAGCTTCGTTGTCCATTGCTCGGCCGCCACTCGGTTGCAACAGACCGATCGACTGCTCGCCGAGCAATGGACAACGAAGCTCGGCTGAGTGTCGGTCTAATATAATTCATCCCTAACACCGGAAAAGAATAGAGGTCACCTCGTGTCCTTCCGTGCGTGTTACACAAAGCAACTAAGGAATATTGAGTACCTAGACTAGCAAGCCTGAAATTCTCTATCGTAAAAATCCAAATAGTGTAAATTTCTTGTAAATTTAAAAAGATGGTTTGATAAATAAACCGAACACAAGGTAAATTTACAATAATGATGAATGCGTTTAATTTCTAGATCAAAAGAACGTAATGATAAAAACAGTGATAAATATCACATCATTAGCTAACGACAAAGTCAATCAAGATGTTCAGAATGTACGCGAAGAAATGTAAGTCATTTATTTTTAACCGACTTCAAAAAAAGGAGGAGGTTATCAATTCGTCTGTATGTATAATATTTTTTTTTGTATGTTCACCGATTACTCGAAGACGGCTTGACCGATTAAGGTGATTCTCCAAGATGGTCCCATAAAAATTTGATGTGGATCTAATAAGGGTCTTCGGAGTGATGAACGGAAATGCTCCTTAAAACGCATTAATCAATCCAGTTGTTTATCGATTACTCGAAGATGACTTGACCGATTAAAATGATTCTTTTGTTTAATGGAATGGTGGGAGCTCCGAGATGGTCCCATAAAATTTGATGAGGATCTGATGAGGATCTTCGAAGTGAGGACCGGGAATGCTCCTCAAAACGCTGTATTCAATTCAATTGTTCATCGATTACACGAAGATGGCTTGACCGATTGATATAGGAAAGGTGGAAGCTGCGAAGTGGTCCCATGAAAGTTTGGTAAGGATCTGATGAGTATCTTCGGAATGATGGACAGGTTAGCATCCCAGAATTCAATAAAATACTCATTTTTGGACTTCTACCAAAAAGAATAGACCCCTAAAGAACTAAATACAGATTGATGGGGCACCTGAAACCACCTTCTCATCAGCAAACTCCTCAATAATTAAAATTACTGTAACAATATTGTTGATTTTTAGGTAGGTAGGTATACTAAAAAGGGTAAAATAAAAAAATAATTTAAAAATTAAAAAACCGACATCAAAACGAAACAAAAAATAATTTAAAAAGCAACCAAAAACAAAAAGAATTGATAAAAATGACCAAAATAACCTCTACATAGGTACAGTGCCACCGACTAATTAATCTGTTTTATCATCTGAAGTCGGGCAGTTTTACTGGTTGGTTCCATATTGTACTTAGTTTCGCTGCCCGACTTCAGATGATAAAACAGATTAATTAGTCGGTGGCACTGTACCTATGTAGAGGTTATTTTGGTCATTTTTATCAATTCTTTTTGTTTCTGGTTGCTTTTAAATTATTTTTTGTTTCTTTTTGAAGTCGGTTTTTTAATTTTAAAATTATTTTTTTGTTAAGTGTTTTACTTAATAGGTGCTCGTTGTGGTTTCACCTGCGATCCCGTGAGAATGGCGGGATGAAAGTACCTAATGTACCCATACAAGGTGTAACGCCCTTATGCCCCCCCTTAGGGTATGCCCTTTTAAGCCGATAGGGGGTTGTTCTCGACGTCTAGGCAAACAACTCTTGTTCTACGACTTTTGGAAAATCGAAGTACTTTTCGAAAATTTGAAGTGTAAAGTTTACTTCAAAATCAGCTGTTTCTGAGAGTTCGAGGTCATTGACCTTATGTTGTCCTTTCATTTAGTTTGGTCTACTAAATTCAAAACTTCAATTACCTTAATTTTCAAAAGCAGCTGATTTTTCAGTGAAACATAACCTCAAAATTTAAAAAAAAAAGTACGAATTTTCAAAAGTCGTTGAACAAAAGATGTTCGCCTAGACGTCTAGAACAACCCTCTTTCGGCTTAGAAGGGCATACCCGTTACAAATTGTATAATCATTTATTAACTCGTTGAATAGCCAACGATATATTCTGGGCTAAAAAGAACCCCGACCGGGGGTCCAGACCCTTTTCTCTAAGGCGATGCTCCAACTCAGCTACGAAACGCCTTGCGTCAGAACCTCAAGAACTCGCGGTCTCATCGGCAAACGTGACGAAGTCGTACGCCGAAAATGTAATGTAACTATTAACCTAGAGATATCCAGCAACCTCTACCAAGTTTCATCGCAATCAGTTCAGTAGTTTTTTGTTACTAAAGAGGTTACAGAAGAAGTTTTTTCGTAAATGAATAATAAAATCATAAACATACATACATTTTATAAAGAGTTATGGGTTTCTAAACCTAAACCGTTCAGGGAGTGATTCTCCACAGTAAAACGAATAACTTTTGTTCTACGACTTTTAGAAATTCGAAGTAGTTTTCGAAAATTTGAAGTGTAAAGTTTACTTGAAAATCAGCTGTTTCTTAGAGTTAGAGGTCATTGATCTTAAGTTGTCCATTTTTTTAGTTTGGTCTACTACAATAAAAATTTCAATTGAATTTATTTTTAAAAAAAGTTGTTTTTTCAGTGATATATTTCGCATTTCCAAAAATCGTAGAACTGTGGAAAATCACCCCCTGAACGATTTTGGAACCCATAACCCTGAATACATACTTACATACATACATTTAAACTTTCGCGTTTATAAAATTAGTAAGATAAAGAAGCGGTGTTGGTCTAGTGGTAGATACCCCGACTTCCATTCCGAAGGTCGTCGTTTCGAGTCCCGACCCCCTCGCACCAATATATTTAAGAAAAATTCAAACGTGCTATTAATATCGCTCTTACGGTAAAGGAAAACATAGTGAGGAAACTAAAGTCACGAAAAAGCCCAGTTGTAGGGCTAGATGCGGAAATATACAGTACCTACCTTATCTTTTTAAAACTTTACCTTTTCTTTTATTAGTATAGAAACGTCGGTTAGGGCATACTTTAAAAAGTCACAGATTATGACAGTCATATCACTGTTTATCTATAACTCACTTCTAGAAGTTCATCAAAGAAAAAATTTCATCAAAGAAAAAAGAAAAAACGAATTGAAAAGACGAATGGACATACATACTTTAAACACACGACATAAAGATAAATTAGTACTAACCAGAACTCGAAAGGTCAAAACATTTAAATTAGGCGTAAATTTTAAAATTGAGATGTATAACAGACTTCCTTTAATTATAAGACAACTACCTTTTAATGAATTTAAAAATAAAATCGAATCTATTTTTAAATCTAATCCATTCTATCACGTTTCAGAATTTATGACTTGTTCATTTTTTGATTTGTATTGATTTGTATGACTAACTAGACATCTTACTCATTTATTTCTATTGTGTTTATATTTGACTATTGAATTATTATATACCTACTGCATTTGACAAAATTTATTTGAATTGATTGACTTTATTATTATGATTTTGTAAATTGATATGCCAATATTATCCAATGTAATTTTATGGTGAAATAAATGAATTGAATTGAATTGAAACTAGTAGAGTTGTAGCTATAATTTTTGATATAGCAGCTTTAAGTTCAATGAACATAAACATTCTTATTTCCAGAAATACAAAGGAATCGTTAAATGGAGTAATAAACCTAATATTCAACGGTAAACAATACAAATTCAAAAACTTCGACGAGACAACAACAATAAATCCTTCAACCGACAGACCGTCTAAGACTTACGTTCCTAATTTAAACATACACCATATACTCAATGAGTATTTAAAAACAATGAATAGAGAAAATAGTGGGGAAAGTATTAACAATAGACATAAAAGAGATAACGATAAATACGATGTTTTTAATGACTTGATACAAATTGAAGAAGCTAGTGATGCAGAGGTCAATAAAAATAAAACTTTAATTGATATAGAGAATAGTGAAAATGAAGATTTTGACAAATTTGAAGAATATGTAGAAGTAGAAAGCAAGGAATATAAAAGGATTAAAAAGAATGTTGTAACACGAACAACGTTGAAAGAATATTTAAAAGGATTGAGACGTAAATACGGGAAAGTAGGCAGTATACATAACAAGTATGATTTTCATATATTAAATAAAAGAAATAGTGAACCAAGTACATTAAAACCTAAAGGGAAAGATGATGATGAGTTATTTGTAGAGATCGAGACGCACTTTGATAGCAAAGGTATTGGTAAATATAAATTATACGATTTTAAACTAACATGGTTATTTTCACTACTAAAATTACTTAATAACGGGGTATTTACCATGTGTAATAATTTATTCGCGGAGCTCGATATTTCGCTAGTAATTCCAACCAGCTTGTTCACGAGACCAGCTTGTCTCAATATAAATTGTTCATTTATTAGAAAAATTCTGTACTTGGAAGTAGATTAAAAAAAAGGGGGTATAGGGGACTTAGGATAAGTAGTAGAACAAATTTATATAATTTTTAAAATTCATGCCTCTCTGTCTGTTTATCTGTTCCTTATACAATTAAAAACTACTTGAAAAAGCTAACTGTAAAGTTAGCGAAAGCTCGGTTCATTTAACAATGCCGTTAATAAATAAAACGCGTGTATAACCCGGTAAATATTGTGTTACAAATGATCACAAATTAGCTACTTATTTACATTCCTTTATAAAATAACTTGACTAATTCTCGTTTCAGGCATGAAAGGAGATAGGAAAAAGAAGCTAATAAGGGATCTCGTAGACAAAATCCAGAAGGCAATACACTCAGACAACGCAACGCAGAACAAAACAAACACAATCAAACAAAAGGTCAAAAATTTGCACATCAAAAAGAGATTGCAGAATCCACTCGACCAAGAGGAGACTGTACGTAGAATTCTAAAAGAGAAGCTGGGCCGTCAAAGAAAACTAGCTCATAGACATTTGGATCCTATAAATAAAATTATAAATATGCATGATCGTATACCTAATATGTATTCGAACCACGAAGGAAAAGAAGGCTGGAGATATTACAATAATGGTTAGTAAAACATTAACACGTTTACAGTCGCAGTGTACGCTATTCTGCACACGCGGATGGGTTCTGGCACGTCCGTGTACTCTATATTGTACACTGATTTACTTTTATGTCAAGTTTTGTATGTGTAACTTGAGGATATGATTTCCAAAAACAAGGAAACTAGCCTTTGAGATATAGAACTACAGTAAAACGAATGATGATGCTATATAAACATATCAATAATATTCAACAAAATAAACATAGGAATGAAATGTATTGAACGTACGATTTAAACCATTAGTATAGGAGACTATGAACGTGCTAATAATGCCCCGGCCAATACAGCACCACAAGTAATTTGAATTAAAATTGATTTTTGGGTTGTTTTTGTGATGTTGGATTGAAATTAAAGCTATTAGAAATATTTTAAATTCATCTTCAAACATTCACTCGCAGCAAGATTGAAACTCGGGTCTCTGCATCAATACCGCAGCGCCTTAACCAACTGGCCACACGAGTTTCCATCTCGAGCGGCGAATTTAAAAATATTAATGTTTCCCCGGTCTACTATTTTTTTTATTAAGACGCCATCAACAGGACGGCGACGTCTTTAGATTATGCCTTTGAGCAGCTTTGAGCAATAAAAACAAATTACAAATTAAAAAAACAACTGTTTTTGAAAATAAATTCAATTAAAGTTTTGATTGTAGTAGACCAAACTAAAAGAAAGGACAACTCTTAAGTTGACCTAAGTCAATTACAATTACTCTAAGAAACAGCTGATTTTCAAGTAAACATTTTTACATAGAAATATTTTTAGCAAGGAAATATATTTCCAAAAAATCCCCATGACAGGATTCGAACCTGCGTCCTTTCGCTAACCAGGCGACTGCTCTAACCACTGAGCTACACAGGAATCACGTGACACGATATAATTTTTCGGCCATATCTTTCCTCGCTAATTGTTTTACCAACTAAGGCTTGGTTTCTGCGCCATCTACCGGTCAAGCTTTGCAGCTTTTATTGACTGGTTCAGGTGGTTTACTTTACAGTAAACATACCCAACATGAGATGCGCTTTCTCTCCAATTTAATATTTCTTTTTTGTTTTTTCAAAAAACAAAAAAGAAGAGCAGAAGAGAAGTTGGTTAGAGCAGTCGCCTGGTTAGCGAAAGGAGCAGTCGCCTGGTTTCGAATCCTGTCATGGGGATTTTTTGGAAATATATTTCCTTGCTAAAAATATTTCTATGTTTAAAATGCCTTGAGCAATAAAAAAAAAACAAAAAAGAAATATAAACATTTTTACACCTGAAATTTTCGAAAATTACTTCGAATTTCTAAAAGTCGTAGAACAAAATTTATTCGTTTTGATGTGGAAAATCACCTCCTGAACGGTTTTGGATTAGAAACCCATAACCCTGTATAAAGAAGATATAAAAAAAAACAAAACAAAATCGAACGGTCGAAAATCTCTAACTGTGGTTTTTAAAAAAATAACGGGAAAATTTTGGGATATTGTTGAACAGTTATCGATCGTACTTACCTAAAAAGATAGAAGCTAGAAATATTTTAAAGGAAAAATTCATCTTCAAAAATTCACTTGCGGCGAGATTTGAACTCGCGTCCCTGGATCAATATTCCAGTTCCCAACTTGCGTGGCCGAGCGGTATAGGCACTGGAATATTGATCCAGGGACTCGAGTTCAAACCTCGCCGCAAGTGAATTTTTGAAGATGAATTTTTCCTTTAAAATATTTCTAGTAAATATGCCTTGAGTAATAAAAAACAAATTTACGAAAGATAGAAGCTATTTTTATCCCCAGCTTTTTTTTTCGAAAGATTTTAATTTTTCATAGGTAAGTATAAAGTAAATAGTTATTTTTCTTATGAGACTGAAGACGATCCAAGAGACAAGCGTCGCAGAGACGAAAAACTATTAAGACGGCGATAGATGATAATTATCGGTCCTTGTCCGATTGCATATAAATGAGCGAGATGGAATTGCATGAAAAAATCTACAATTTCTCGTAAAATCAATCATTAACGAAGATTAAAATAATATTTTTATAAAATGCGATGAAGAGGTTCTAGGTATTGTATTTTCTAATATTATGATGCCTATAAGAAAATATGGCGGTTAAGGATTTAGAAGAAAAATTGATTTATTTTGTAAAACAGGGGTAACTTTGCCTGTATAATAGTGGTAGGTATTTAAAGTTATTTTTTATTGTTTTTGAAATGAAGGAGACACTTCTTGTATCATGTACAATAACATAATACATTGTTTAAAGATCTATTTGATACCGGTTATGAATAAAACTATTCAATCGGAAGGGATTTCACATGAGTCGCGTCCTTAAAACAGACGACTCGTTTATATTTTAGGTCCAAAATTCTTAGCCGACACAAAGAGTATAAATTCTGTGGAGAAGAACGAATATGAGGCGGAATACAAGCAGATTTTAGATGAGGCATATTACCCGCCTACCGACATACCGCAGAGGATTCAAGTACCGCTGATGGCGACCGGGAATCCTGCTCCGTTTTATGATTTAGGTAATGTATTTAGAGAACTTTTATACCCTAGTATTTTTATAACTCTAGTATCAAAAATACTAGAGTTATCTTGAAGAAATAGCTTCCAACATAAAAGCGGCCTATCTGGTAGTGTAGTGTACATTCAAATTTTATGATAGATGTGTTTTCATACATATAGCGTGTGGAGTTTTGGCGGGAACTCGTTGAGGAGATGTGGTGCTAAATTTTCATTTTTGTGAAACCTAATTCAATTAATTCAATGCGTGCAAGTTGTTTAATTTCGGGGGCATATTAATCAAATTAGTTTCGTGAAGTTGTACAAGTGGAATGAAAGTGAAATTCAGTGCAAAACATGGACTTAGTGTTGTCTCCAAAGCTCCGTGAACAATCTTTGTAAATGGCCGCCGTGTTTACAAATGATTGACTTGACTTTAACTATGGCGACTTGACTGTTTCGATGCAAATAACTTGCATAATATATTAATAATAGGTACTTGCTTGACACTGGCTAATTTCCTAATGGCCATAATCGGTTCACAACCGATAAGAACTAAATAAAAATATAGGTCTAGGAGCAGAGGTTTGGGCTCTGCGTTGAAATAAAGTTCATTAAGTTATTCAATCAGTCAGGACCTGGATTTTTATCTGTACCTACCTACCTTTTCAGAGAGGTGAATGAAAAATTGCTTGTTCTAGGTGACGTTAGGTATTTGGTAAAAGATATAGATGACAGCGGATTTTCGATCGGATATAACCAGTATTTGGACGATCCACCAGACCCGGAATCTATGAAGCTATTTACAGGTTTACATTTATCTATCTATCTTTGATACTTATAATAAAGGAAGAGAGGACAAAAAGTCTGTACTTGGAAGTAAATTAAAAAAAAGTGGTCTAGGGGATTAAGGATAAGTAGTAGAACAAAATTATATAATTTTTAAAATTCATGTCTGTCAGCTGTCTGTTTGTTCCTTATACAGTTAAAAACTACTAATCCGATTGAAATCTGGTTTTCAATATTGGATAGTTCTATTTTCGAGGCAGGTCGTGTTATACTTTGCATCAAAATCCAATTAGTAGAACCCGAGTAATGAACGAAAAAGTGCAACCGCTCGAGAACCGCTCGGCCGCCCGCGCCCGTTACATACAACTGACAACGCGTTTTTCACTTCCACGGGTGAAACCAAAATAACCTTGGAGTCTTAAAATCTAGAGTGAATAGGTACCTTCTAGGTAAGCATGCTTCATCGTCGACCTCATCCTCGCTTCCCATCAGGTGAGATGAGGTCAAATGCTAGCTTATTACGTAAGTATAAAAAAAAACCGCGGGGCGCAGCTAGTTTTTCAATGAAGTTTAAAAAAATTGTTTTTGGTTAAACCCACGCTTTGCAGATTACTAGCCCGCATCGGTTCGTTCACACAGTGCTTATTTAAAGCCAGTCCAGTAGCCAATGGATACAAACTTGCCAGTCAGTGGGCTTAGCCCATTCTCTGATGTTTTTTTACTGGCTAAACGAAATTGTTACAAAAAATAAACGTTCTAGAACAATCTCCTTTCGTTTTTATTCAAACATTATGGATAAAAGAATTGAATATTCATTTCCCAAGTAAATAACAATTTATTTTATAAGAGTTCCTTTTACACGGCTATCTATAAAAAAATATATAATTTTTTATTTAAAAATACTTTAAAAAAAAAGTTTAAGTCTTAGTTAATCAGCAAGATCTTTTATAACCTATCTGAGTATTTTGACCTTAATGAAAAATAAATACCAAATATTTATGTGCTGGTATAAATTTATTGGATTTCTTACATAGATTTAAGTAACGTAATTTTACACTACATTATTGTAAGCTGGAAATGAGTAGACTGTGCACTAATATAGTATATATTTAAGACCAATGTACCTACACGGTTTGAACAATATATATATTTTTTAAATTTCAGGCTTAGAAAATATAATACAGACATATCACCAAAACTACGACGTTGCTGAGAATATACAAGACGATTCCGAACATGAAATCGTCAGGCGAGCTATAAAGGATCCAGATTATCATTCCAACGCATACAAAGTCATATTTAACAATAATTTCCTACCGTACGACAACTACCAAGACATTTACAATCAAAAGGTAAATATTAAGGAGAAACCGAAGAAGAAAGAAACAAACTTTCCTTTAGAATCCTTGTTCAATAAAGAATTGAAACCAGCAGAGATATTTTCCTTAGCAAACTTCTTAAACAGAAAAAAGAGAACGGTCAACGTTAAAAGAGTTTCAAATGTTGGTATGAAGAACAAAGTTAACAAATATATAAATACAAAAGTCATGAAGAAAAGATTTATAAAAACAAAGAAAAGGAACAAGAGGCAAATAGACAAAATAAGAATCATAGCTAGAGATATGCCGAAGAACTCTGAAGAAGAAATTTTCGTATTATCAGACGAAAAGCTTCTGGCAGATAGAGCTGTTGTTAAAGATATTAGAGTAAACATGCCTGAAGTCAGCAATGTTAATGACCAAGAAGATGAACGTAACACCTATAGAGTAATAGCTCCACAAAAAGTAACAGAAGATCATTTTGATATCATTTCACCCTTTCTTTACGAACCAATACATGAAAACCATTACAGTAATTCAGTTTTCAATAAGATGTCAAGGCAAAACGCTTTAATGTCCAAGTACCCGCATATATTCATGGAAGAAATTAACAAAGCAGACGACGAACCCAATCCTGTAATATATCAAAATCATAACGGACCCTATGCTAATGAATATTCAACTACAGTTTCAACTGTAAATAGTAATTACTACGATCAGTTTAATGTTCCTAATCCAATAAACGAAGGTAATGGCTATAATGAAAGACCGAATGAGAAGAATAATTACAAAGTCACAGTCAAGGTAACTCCTAAAAACTCTAGCTTGGATTCGGGGTATAAAGAAGTTCATACTAGTATTAACAAAAGTTTTAATAAGAATGGCTTATTATACACTTCTTTAGTAAATGTTTCTGAACTTTCTAAAGTCGAACAAGCTAGCAAAACCAGGAGATATCAAAATGATAATTTATATAATATGTTGAAAGAGGAACATGCTAAAATAAGACACATCCTAGACCAACACAGAACCCGTTTAGCAGAACAATTGTCATTACTAAATAATGAAAAAAAGAAACTCGATAATATTCATGTTAATTTTGAAATTAATGCTGATGAAATCAATTCTACAAGTAACAGTAATCATACTGATCCAACTCCTAAACTTAAACCAAATAATCAATATTACATAAGAGAACTTAAAAATATAAGTACAACAACTACTGAAGGACATGTATATGGGGATACAACTGTATACAAAACCACTACACCAAATATAGAGAAACTAGTAATGTATAGCAGTATACAGAAAAACGAGAACATTACAAATCAAATTTTAACTAAAATCAACAAAAACAATGAGCTATTGCAATCATTTTTAGAGAAGCTATCATCTAAACTTGTAACCACTACACCTAAAGCCCCAGAAACTACGGAAATAACTCTACTCAATCCGTATGAACAATTAATGAAGATATTTTTCAAAAATCGTCGTCTAGGAGTTAAAAATGATACTACAATGGCGGTACCATTTGTCTATATGTACCAGCATCCAGTAAATACAAGCAGAGAACCTGCTAATATACTATATCACGGTCTAATACATAGCGATGCATTTAATAACGACCATAAATACAAAAGAGAAGAAGCACTGCGTACAAATATTGATATGAAAGAAGAGGTGAAAAAGCTAGATAATTTTGCACAGGGTCCTAAGTTTGTGGTTTCCCCTAATTTTATAAAACCTAAGGTTCCGGTCGTTCAACCTAACGAAGTAATGGCCCCTAACATCGTTGAAGGTCCAAAATTTGTTAAAATGCCAAATGTCGCCGCTAAAAATGAAACTAGATTTTTCTTAGATGAAGCAACGGATTTTAAAATTTTACCAGTAAATAATAAATTTTCGCCTGTGAAGAGTAATATTTTGAGAAGAAATTATGATACTACGACTAATAAATGAATTATTTAAATATGAAATCGTTTATCTTTCATTCTAGACATTAAACCTAGAAATAAATAAATAAATCTTTTCACATCCTATCCTATTCTATCCAACTAATAATAGAGGTTAAAGTATGAAATTGCCGTTTTATTGCAATAGGTTCTATGAATTGACATAGAATCTTCATGGTTTGAGGTTTTCGAATGAAACTTTTTTCAAATGGTTTCTGTGATGTTCTTTTTTTAAAAAATGTGAAACATTTGAATATCGACTTTCAATTGTTTTTGTTATACAATTTAGACAAGAAAGATGGATACTGCGAAAATTCGAGTGATTTTTGAATACGAGTTCCGACGCGGAACTAACGCGGCAGAAACAGCCCGCAATATCAATGCTGCGTTTAGAGAGGGGTCTACTAATGAACGCACCGTGCGATTTTGGTTTAAACGCTTTCGTGATGGAAATTTCGACTTAAAGAACGAGCCACGAGGAAGACCGCCCACACAGGTGAATAACGATGAAGTAAGAGAGATAGTGGAAGCCGATCCTAGTCAAACTTCCCAGGAATTAGCGGCATGGCTTAACGTTACCTTACCCACTTTATTGACTCACTTGCGTCAAATCAATAAAATAAAAAAATACGAAAAATGGGTGCCTAATGATTTGACTGATCCGCAGAAAGAAACGCGTGTTGAAACTTGTGTTGCCTTGTTGAACCGGTACAGAAATGAAGGAATATTAGATCGAATTGTAACATGTGATGAAAAGTGGATTCTTTATGATAACCGGAAAAGAAAAATGCAATGGCTGACCCCAGGTCAAATGCCACAACAGTGTCCTAAAGCAAAACTTACCAATAAAAAGGTAATGGTAACTGTTTGGTGGTCTCAGCATGGTGTTATTCACTATAGTTTTCTTCGATCTGGTCAAGCAATTACGGCAGATGTCTATTGTGCCGAACTCCGAACCATGTTGACAAAACTAGCAGTAAAACAGCCCCGACTCATGAATCGATCTTCACCATTATTGCTCCACGACAACGCGAGACCTCACACAGCACGAGAAACCATTTTGACCCTTCAGGAGCTGCACTTAGAAACCATTCGTCATCCTCCGTATTCACCAGACCTTGCTCCAACGGACTACCATTTTTTTCGTGATTTGGACAATTATCTACGTGACAAGAAGTTTTCTTCCCAGGAGGCAGTACAAAATGCTTTCACACAGTTTGTGCAGTCTAGATCGTCGGAGTTCTATCGCAAAGGCATTAATAACCTTCCCATTAGATGGCAGCAATGTATAGATAATAATGGCAACTATTTTGATTAAATAAATTTGTTAAAAATTTTAAAAATAAACAATTAAGATTTTCAGTACAAATCGGCAAATTCATACTTTAACCCCTAATATTATAAAGCTGAAAGTTTTTGGGTATGTGTATGTGTGTCTGTTACTCAATTACGTAAAAACCGATGAACCGATTGCGATGAAACTTGGAATATAAGTAGCTGGAGACCTGGAATAACAAATAGCCTACTTTTTATCCAGATAATCCCGCGGGAACGGGACTTATGCGGGTGAAACCACAGGACGCCGCTAGTTCTATTATAAATGCAAAAGTTTGTATGTGATTTATTTTTGGTTCCTACTCTTTTACGTAAAAACCGACTTCAAAAAGAAACAAAACATAATTTAAAAAACAACCAAAAAAACATGTTATGTTTTGTTTCTTTTTGAAGTCGGTTTTTTAATTTTTAAATTATTTTTTTTATTTTACCCTTTTTAGTATACCTACCTACCTAAAAACCAACAATATTGTTAGCGTAATTTTAATTATTGAGGAGTTTGCTGATGAGAAGGTGGTTTCAGGTGCCCTATCAATCTAAACTTAATTCTTTAAGGGTCTATTCTTTTTGGTAGAAGTCCAAAAATGAGTAATTTATTGAATTCTGGGATGCTGTCCTGTACATCATTCCGAAAATTCTCATCAGATCCTTACCAAACTTTCATGGGACCACCTTGCAGCTTCCACCTTTCCATTAAAAAAAGAACTATATTAATCGGTCAAGCCATCTTCGTGTAATCGATGAACAATTTAATTGAATACAGCGTTTTGAGGAGCATTCTCGGTCGTCACTTCGAAGATCCTCATCAGATCCGCATCAAACTTTTATGGGATCATCTCGGAGCTTCCACCTTTCCATTAAAAAAAGAATCATCTCAATCGGTCAAGCCATCTTCGAGTAATCGATAAACAACTGGATTGATTAATGCGTTTTGAGGAGCATTTCCGTTCATCACTCCGAAGACCCTCATCAGATCTACATCAATTTTTTATGGGACCATCTTGGAACTCCCACCTATCTATTAAAAAAAGAATCATCTTAATCGGTCAAGCCGTCTTCGAGTAATCGGTGAAAATACAAAAAAAAAATATTATACATAATTATCCTTTTTTTGATGTCGGTTAAGAACGATTTAAACGATGTCTATCGAAACGATTACGATTACGAAAATAATAAATAATTTAATACAATATTGGACCCCCCTTTCCCATAAACGCGAAAGTTTGTATATATCACTTTTTTACTCTTTCACGAAAAAACTACTGAACCGATTGCGATGAAACTTGAAATATGTAGCTGGAGACCTGGAATAACACATAGGCTACGATTTTTATTCCGATATTCCCGCTTTAATAATTTATCAAATAAAATTTAATCAAATTGTGCATGCAATTATGAATTGGTATTATGATATTGGTTTTTTAAGTTATTTATTATGGAATTAAAGAGGCTTTATTATTATTATTATTATTATTCCCGCGGGAACGGGACTTATGCGGGTGAAACCGCGGGGTACAGCTAGTAATAAATAATAACATTCATTCATACGTAAGTAAATGACGGCCTCGAAGGCGCAGCGGGCGAAGGCCCGACTGCAGTGCAGAAGTTTGCGGGTTCGATTCCCGCCGGTTATAAGTATTTATGCTTTACAATAAATATAAGTATCTGGTCTGGGTGTCTTTCTATCTAACTGATATTATAAACGCGAAAGTTTGTATGTATGTATGTATGTCAGGTTGTTACTCTTTCACGCAAAAACTACTGAACCGATTGTGATGAAACTTGGAATATAGGTAGCTGAGGACCTGGATTAACACATAGGCTACATTTTATCCCGATATTCCCGCGGGAACGGGACGTACGCGGGTGAAACCGCGGGGCGCAGCTAGTGTATAATAAATGTATTTACAAAACTTGTACTTTTGACGACCTCTGTAGCGCGTCGGGCGAACGCTGACTGCAATGCAGCAGGTTGCGGGTTTGATTTCCGCTGGGTGCAAATATTAATGTTTAAAATAAATATTTGAATCTGGTCTGGGTGTATTTCTATGCATAATATGTATGTATTTACAAAAGAAAAATAAATGTAAGTAGTACATCCGTTGTCTAGTCACCGTAACACAAGCTTAGCAGCTTACCACGGGGCTAGATGGCGCTGTGTGTTGGTCACAGAATTTATTAAAAAAAAAAACATAAAAAAATAACCGAGTGCTTTGTTAGATTGCGCTGTGTGTAATGTCGTGCAATATTTATTAATTTTATTTTGTTTACTTAAATATCGAATTCGTTCGATCTAAGTATTTTAAGCTGACTCTGTTGCCTGTTGAATAGTAATTAAGAAAACCGCAATAAGAATCATGTTTTTTATCAAAGATATTGAGAGATATTTTCTTGATAAAATAACAATTAGTAGTTATATTTAAACTTAAACTCTATAGCAAATCTATTAGTTTGTTGTTTGAGTTTTAGTGTAACACGTGTGTGATCAATATGAAGGAATTTCATGTAAGTAACATTTACTATAAATATCTTTACACACCAACTGCTCTACAAAGTTACTTTATTTGACCAAAAAGGTCAACGTAAAGCGAGTCTTTATTCCCTAGGTGCATAAAGTGCTCATTATAACCCTAGGGCATAAAGTAATTTAAATTTGGAACTTTAAATTGGGACCTAACCAACTAAGCCACGCGAGCTCCCACTTCGAGCAGCGAATTTAAGAATCTAAATGTTTCCCCTGTCTAATATTTTTCGACTAAGACACGATTGAAACGCCATCTACTAGAGGCGCGAGTTCATACCTCGCCGCGAGTGAATTTTTGAAGATGATTTTTTTAAAACTTTATTTATCCGGTTGAATCGCGTTTTTTTTCACGGTTTTAAACGAACCGATCATCCGCCAACTTTACAGTTGGCTTTTTCAAGGTTGACAAAAGTGTTGTAAAGTGTTTTATTATGCAAAATCGCGAAAACCATAGAAGAAATTATGATGATTATTTTCTTTAAAATATTTGTGGTAAATAATAAAATATAAATAAATAAATAAATCCTGTGACGAACACACAGCGCCATCTAGCCCCGTGGTAAGCTGCTAAGCTTGTGTTACGGTGACTAGACAACGGATATACTACTTATATTTATTTTTCTTTTGTAAATACATACATATTATACATAGAAATACGTCCAGACCAGATACAAATATTTATTTTTAAGCATAAATATTTGCACCCAGCGGGAATCGAACCCGCAACCTCCTGCATTGCAGCCAAGCGTTCGCCCGACGCGCAAGAGAGGCCGACATAAATATGCTTTAAGCAATAATAAAATCTACGAAATAGTTTTAACATTTGCTATACAGGGTGAATCATTTCGATTAGCTTTCAGGGGGATATCCTAAACTATAAGAGAATGCGAAATAGATAAATTAATAATAAAATAATAATAAATATTGCACGACATTACACACAGCGCAATCTAGCCCCAAATTAAGCTATAGGCTTGTACTATGGGTACTAGACAACGGATATACTACATATTATACTTTTTTTTGTAAATACATACATATTACACATAGAAAGACACCCAGACCAGATACAAATATTTTCATCCGGCGGGAATGAAACACGCAGCCTTCTGCGGGTTCTGCGAAATTGTATTCAGGATTTAATCTGCATCAGTAACACAAATTAAGACAATCGATCGATTAAAAAATATAGGATGTTAATTTTTTGCAAAAATACGAGGTTCGATTCCTGACTACGGTAATTGATCAATTTTACAAAAATCTAATAATGCAATTTTGGTTTTTGTCAAATTAGGGGACCTAACTTCTTTCAGCATTTTTCGCTATCTCTTATAATTTAGGATATCCCCCTGAAAGCCCATCGAAATGATTCACCTGTACTATAACACTAGCTGCGCCCCGCGGTTTCACCCGCGTAAGTCCCGTTCCCGGGAATATCGGGATAAAAAGTAGCCTATGTGTTAATCCAGGTCCCCAGCTACCTATATTCCAAGTTTCATCGCAATCGGTCCAGTAGTTTTGGTGTGAAAGAGTAACAACCTCACATACATACATACTTACATACAAACTTTCGCGTTTATAATATTAATAAGATGAATGAACGCTAACTCATTTTCCAGTTTTTATTGTAAGAATTATTTTAGAATTATTAGAATTATATTGCGTTGTAAGAAATAGTCCTTTCAACCTTAAGGGGCAAACAAGACCTAAACCAAAATTGTCGGATTCATTGAAAAACGTTGAATATTTCCTGACGCAATGTTTTAGAATATTTTCGTTTGTAGCGTTTGTAAATGACATTGTTCTCTACATTTTGGTATTTCGGTCTCTGTGATGTCTGTAATAGCCATTTTGTGATTTTTTTTTAATTATCATGGGTTTTAATCGCGTAAAGTTGAGGTGAGTTGTCGCGTGATTATGAGTTCAGTGGGTCGATTCTGTAAAAACATAGCATGCGACAAGCAGGCGGTATGCTAAGCATTGCAGAAGTCGATTTGTTGCAGGAGTAAAAATAATAGCTATTCTATAATGTCTTTAAATACTGATTGGCTGATTAACAAGGGGAGCTATTTAAATAATTTAATAGCCCTTAACTTTGAAGGCTACTTAACTAATTAAGTAGTAATTAAGTAATATAACATTTACAGAATACGAATTAACGCACATCTTCTGCACGTCGCCGGCATTCCGCATGTTTTGTGCTATGTCTTTACAGAATCGAGCCACAGATCGTCTTAGTTTAAAAAGTTTATTATATTGTGTTTTTTTTTTGGTTAATGAGTGCTTTACCTATGTGCCATTGTTCTTAGTTATGTTTTATTTTAATTTCAGATAACATTACTGCTTCTGTTCTTCGAGCTGTGTACTCTGCAAGGACATGTTATTTCAAAACGGGAGGTACGTTAAACGAAAATCAAATGTTTCTTTTTAATAGCTAGTTATTAGTTATCCAGCTGTGGTATCATGTAATTAGCATCCACCGTTACTAGTGGCTAAGTTGCAGTACATTGCTGCTTTGACGTAACGTGGTTGTTACTGGTGATTACTTTAAACAGCAATGTACAATACAAAATATGCTTTTTGACAGCAAATAGCAACTGACAGCGGTGGATGCTAATTGCATGATACCACAGCTGATCTTTAGCTATCTGCATTCCATCTTTCATAGCAATTGGTTCAGGAGCCTTATTTTTGAATCGCTCGTTGCATTTCAGTCGATTTAAAAAAAAGATATCTGTTGATTTTCACTCGATGTCGGACTCCTGCGGCGAAGGGTTGATACCGCTCGTTGCGGTCGTACGATTCACATAGAAAAAAATACAGAAATCGAACGAAAATCTGACGAAATCTAGGTATTTAAATCGCTCAAAGTGGCGCGTTTCATTCAAAAATAGAGCCCCAGTAGTTTTGTGTGAAACACAAACAAACGAAATATGTTTAATTCGATTTGTCGTACCTAATATGATTTTTATTGCTGTGGCTTTTCTACTAGAAATATTTTAAAGGAAAAATACATATGCCAAAAATCCTCAGAAACGCGTGACGGGGTATTTACCATGTTTAATCTGGTTTAATCATTTATCCGCGGAGCTCGATATTTCGCTGGCAATTTCAACCAGCTTGGTCGTGAACAAATGGTTGACATTTATTTAAATTTTATCATACGTTTCATTTTGGACGGGAGGTGGCGCTGGCCACATATGTGTGGCGAGTGTTGAGAGGAATGATTCATCATCCGGAGGTACTGATGGTGCTCCAGCTATGCGCTCCGAATGGTGTGGTCGAAGCGCGCCGCAAGCCGATGTTGTTGCGAAAGCCCGCGCATCGTACTAATCTATTGTGATTTGCGCCGATTGTCCGAGCTGTACGAACTTTAAATTTACTGGCTCCAATAATTGATATCTTCGGGTGTTCCTTGTCGAAATTCACAGAAGCGGTCTATAGGTCAATTGAAAGTCAAAGTAGCTAGGTTGGCAATTATTAATTTTAGTTCAATAATATGCCTACTAGTTACTTAAAATACATGTTTTTGATAATGTTTATTATAGCATCATATTGGTTGTAAACCGTTAAGATGTTATAATTAGTTTCAATAAAAAAAAAATGTATTGTGACATTTTAAAATATGTGTTCGAAAATATATTATTGTTTTCATTCACACTATAATTCGTTTTATTTCAGGCACCAGATGTCGATAGATACGTAGTAAAGTCGGATAAGGACACCATTGAAATAATCAACCCCAAGGCGAAGAAACCAACTCTCAGAGAGATTATATTCTACCACGTCATCGAGAAACCTTACCCGGACGGGCAAGTAAGTTAAAAGAGCGACCCGTATATAACACAAGCACTAAAGGTACACGTTACACTACGTTTTCTACCAATTCACTCCTTAACGACGCGACTGATGTGAATCGAGCTGAAATCCCTTCCGATTGAATAGGTATATTTCTTTATAATATAACCGGTATCAAATACATCTTTAAACAATAAGTATATTATGTTATTGTACATGATACAAGAAGGTGTCCCCTTGTCATTTCAAAATCAATAAAAAATAACTTTAAATACCACTATTATACAGGCAAAGTTACCCTTGTTTTACAATATAAAACAATATTATAAAAAAAGTAAAAGAGTAAAAGAGGCCGTAGTAGGCTAGTAGCCTGATTCTGTAAAAACGTAGCATACGACAAGCAGGCGGCATGCAGAAGCATTGCAGATGTCGATTTGTTACATGAGTAAAAATAAAAGCTTTTCTATAACTTCGTTAATACTGATTGGCTAAGGGGCTAGGGGATCGATTTAAATAATTAAGTTGCCCATAAATTTGGAGGCTACTTATATAAACAAGTAGTAATTAAGTAAAATAATACTTACAGAATACGAAATAACGCCCATCTCCTGCACGTCGCCTGCATTCCGCCGGCATTCCGCATGCTATGTCCTTACCGAATCGAGCCCCAGAATTGATGTTTCTAGGATGAATTACTACATAGATATTTGAAATAAAAGTTTTTGAAACCATATTTATTAAAGTCGAGGATATTTACTAACACGTGAATGTCGTGAAAACACGATTCCTGAAAATTTTCTTGATAGAAAAAAAATCCAAACTTTCCTCGAAGTTGTACAAATAAGTGATATTACTCAGTCAATATTGTACGAAAACGAATAAAACTTTGTATAAGAACTGAACTTAGCTCAATACAGGCAGTGAATGTTTTGAATTTCAAGATTAACGTTTAGTTATGTTGAAACCAGCGTAGTCGCATATTACGTCCTTCACTTACACATCTGAAATTCGCTAGCTTTATCCCTGTCACGCTATTAGGGTTATATAGGCCCTGAAGGCGGCGATAGATGATAATTATCGGTCCTTGTCCGATTGCACAGAAATGAGCGAGATGGAATTGCATGAAAAAATCTATAATTTCTCGTAAAATCAATCATTAGCGATGAATATTTTTTTTATATGCAATGAGGAGCCCCTAGGTATTGTATTTTCTAATATTATGATGCCTATAAGAAAATATAGCAATATAGAAAATTTACAATATTTCTTCTAAATCCTTCATCATCATCATCATGATGATGAAGGATATAATATTGTTTTATATTGTAAAACCAGGGTAACTTTGCCTGTATAATAGTGGTATTTAAAGTTATTTTTTATTGATTTTGAAATGACAAGGGGACACTTCTTGTATCATGTACAATAACATAATATACTTATTGTATAAAGATGTATTTGATACCGGTTATATTATAAAGAAATATACCTATTCAATCGGAAGGGATTTCAGCTCGATTCACATCAGTCGCGCCGTTAAGGAGTGAATTGGTAGAAAACGTAGTGTAACGTGTACCTTTAGTGCTTGTGTTATATCCAAAGAATTTTATGTTACTAAAACTAGAATGTAAACGAATAGCAAAAAAGTCCGCGGGAAAAGGACAGAGCTACCTGCATTAGAAAGAATTAGAAAGGGACAGAGCTCCCCAGCTTGATCATGCTGTTCCTTTCTTTATTACACTACTGCGCCCTGCGGTTTTTCCCGCGTAAGTCCCGTTCCCGCGGGAATATCAGGATAAAAGTAGCCTATTTGTTACTCCAGGTCTCCAGCTACCTATATTCCAAGTTTCATCGCAATCGATTAAGAAGTTTTTGCGTGAAAGAGTAACAAACTCACTTACAAACTTTCGCGTTTATAATATTAGTAAGATTGTGTATTTCTATGTAAAATAATGTATGTAATTTACAAAAGAAAAATAAATATAAGTATTATATCCGTTGTCTAGTCACCGTAACACAAGCTTAGCAGCTTACCATGGGGCTAGATGGCGCTGTGTGTTGGTCATAGACATTTATTTATTATTTATTAGAAAGGGATTAGAAAGGGATAGAACTTCTCATAGGATCTGACCGATTTTTCTGTGCTTTTTGGTTTGACGTGCGCATTCTACTAAACAACTTTCTTGATTATAACTTACTAGCTACGCCCTGCGGTTTCAGCCGTGTTTATCCCGATCTAGGGGGAATATCAAGATGTGTTATACATACAAGGTGTAACAGGTAAGCCCTTTTAATCCGAAAGGGGGTTGTTCTAGACGTCTAGGCGAACAACTTTTGTTCTACGACTTTTGGAAATTCGAAGTACTTTTCGAAAAATTTAGGTGTAAAGTTTACTTGAAAATCAGCTGTTTCTGAGAGTTCGAGGTCATTGACCTTATGTTGCCCTTTTATTTAGTTTGATGGTTTACAAACAAAACTTCAATTACCTTTATTTTTAAAAACAGCTGTTTTTTCAGTGAAAAACAACCTTAAAATTTTCAAAAAAAAAGTTCGAATTTTCAAAAGTTGTAGAACAAAAGTTGTTCGCCTAGACGCCTAGAACAGCCACCTTTCGGCTTAAAAGGGCTTACCCGTTACATCTTGTATAAACCTTCCTATTGAATCACTTTATCTACTAAAAACCGCATCACAATCCGTTGCGTAGTTTTGAAGATCTAAGCATACATACAAACAGACAGACATACAGCGGGAAGCGTATTTGTTTTATATTATGTACCTAATATATTAAATTATGATGATGATATAAAATAATGGTCCCTATAGATTTAGCATCGATATAAATATTTCATAATTAAGTTTATAGGTATCAAATTTCTTCTAAGTATTTAAAAATTAAAATAAAGGACAACATGAAAAAAAAACCAAGATTTATGTTTATAATTGATATAAGTACTTACAAAATAAAATATATTATTATATATAAAATGATTAATAATGTTTTATATATAATCGATCTAAAAAATACTTGCACAAGAAATAAATACTACAAAGTTAAATAAAAAATATAAATAATCTAAGGTGAATGACCATTGAGTCCAAAAGTGCCCATCACACTGGCAGCATTACCATACATTACATAGTACATCGTTTAAAAAAATATACAAGAATAATAAAATATATATAATCAATATAAATTAAAAATCAAAAAAATCAAAAACAACATAATTTAAAAATAAAATCAAATTAAAAATGATTTTTTTTTTAATTTTTAGTTTTTACTTTAAAATTTATAATCGACATTTAAAAATTAAAATAAATGAATCTACTATAAAATACATACTGGCTGATATAAATTAATATACATAACGGGTATGCCCTTTTAAGCCGAAAGGAGGTTGTTCTAGACGTTTAGGCGAACAACTTTTGTTTTACGACTTTTGTAAATTCAAATTACTTTTCGAAAATTTTAAGTGTAAAGTTTACTTGAAAATCAGCTGTTTCTCAGAGTTCGAGGTCAATGACCTTATGTAGTTCTTTTACTTAGTTTGGTCTACTGCAATCAAACTTCAATTACCTTGATTTTCAAAAGCAGCTGTTTTATCAGTGAAACATAACCTCAAAATTTTCAAAAAAAAAGTTCGAATTTTCAAAATTCGTGGAACAAAAGTTGTTCGCCTAGATGTGTAGAACAACCCCCTTTCGGCTTAAATGGGCATACCCGTAACACCTTGTATAAAATGATAACCTTAAACTTATTTCTGCTTTTTACAGCAGACGAGAATCAATAACGGTGGTAACAAAATACAAAAACATGCTAGATTGGTTCCAAATAATAACAATCAAGTAAATTTAGGACAAGACTACCCCCGTCCGCTGACTAACGGGCACGGGTTCCAATATTTACTAGATGGAAATAGTTTTGTAAGTAACTACTGTCAACCTTGATAAAGCCAACTGTAAAGTTGGCGAAAGCTCGGTCGTTTAGAAATCATGAATAAAACGCGATTAAATCCGGTAAATAAACTCCCTTACTTATAAAATATTATTTACACATGACTAAGTTATGTGACGTTTGTCTCTGTCTAAAACTTCATGTGACAATAAAAGACACTGGATGCATAGTTTCTATGTATAATATGTATGTATTTACAAAATAAATATAAATATAAGTAGTTTATCCGTTGTCTAGTCACCGTAACACAAGCTTAGCAGCTTACCACGGGGCTAGATGGCGCTGTGTGTTCATCACAGGATTTATTTATTTTATTTATTTAGTTATGCAGCGCATTAATAAGCGTTTATAAGTAAGGGGGAAAGTGTTTTAATATGCAAAATCGCGAAAACCACAGAAGAAATTGAGTAACTACTATTTGACGGCCTCTATGGCGCAGCGGGCGAAGCCTGGACTGCAACGCAGAAGGTCGCGGGTTAAATTCCCGCCGGGAACAAATATTTCTGCTAACCGTAAATGTTTGTTTATGGTTCTGGGTGTTTTCTATGTATCATATGTATGTATTTACAAAAAAAGTATTATATTGTAGTATATATCCGATGTCTAGTACCCGTAGTACAAGCCTAGTGATTATTTTGGGGCTAGATACCGCTGTGTGTAATATCGTTCAATATTTATTTAAGTGTCGCTAAAGTTAGGAAATTCGAAATCCAGTCTAGTTAAATAAAGGAGGTTACTATGATCTCCTTATGTCAGGACCTAAATCGCCCACTAATACAATAAAATAAAAATCTTCAAATAATAAAATAATAAAAAACCGACTTCAAAAAATTTAAGGAATTGAATATGGACTATTCAGGTCCTGCAATAAAGAAATCATGGTAATCCCCAGAGTCTAAGCGTAAGTTACATCTTAGACACGCAGACAGACGGAATACCGATTGACCATATTAGGGTTCCTTTTTTACCTTTTGATGTACGGAACCTTGAAAATTGTTACATCTAAAAGATTTTTTTTTGTGCTGATATTCCAGCGAGATCGGAATTTACGCGACTGAAATTGCAATGCTTCTATGCCTATACATACCACATCTCATACGTGACGATTTCTATCGTCACTCCACTTACAAGTTTTATTTAGGAAAATCTTTCCAATTTAGGAATAGAGAAGGCAAATACTGAAAAACCAAAGGAAAAACCAAAGGAAAAACCTATCAAAATCTTAATTTAATTTCTTTTCAGGCCGAACAAAACGAAGCTGACCAATCTGAAAGTCAAGAACCTGTCAAAAATGATGTCACAACGTCACCAGAACTCAATGACTTTGACAAACTACCCATTGACGAAAAACGAAAGGTAATCAATGATGACCTTGCGCATAAAGACCCGAAAAACGATCAAGACAATGATAGAGATTCAAAAGGAATCAAATACGACGAGCATCCTGCGATAGATGTAAGAACAATAGACCAAGACAAACATGATAGTAACGATAACGACTCAAAAAATGATAATCATATAAAAGAAGAAGAAAATGATAAACCTGGCGAACATACAAGACCAATTCATATTGAAAGACCTGTCATAAATGATGTCGTAGACGATGAAGAAGCTGGTGATGGAGATTCACATAATGATGAAGAGCCTCCGAAGGAGGAATCTTCAAAAAATGATAAAGTAAGTTCAAAACATTGCTCTCTTACAAGACATAAAACCCAAACACTGTCAGTTACGTTATAAAACAAAAGCTAATTCAATCAAAATCGAGTTTGAAATCTAAAGGTGGTGGACAAAAAAACATTAAAATGTTGTAAACAACTGAGCATTTTAAACACTTAAGATTGTAATGTTAGTCATCTACTGGTAAAGCTATAAGTAAATAGAACATGATAATAAACTAGATTTTTACGATTACGTTTAGAAAAACAAAGGTTGATTTGAATTAAAAAAATGTACTTACCTAAATGTTAACGATATATAAATAAAAAAACTACTTTGAATTAATTATTTTTCAGAAAGCTGACATTGAAAAAATAGAAGATGACCCGACAATCAGTTTCAGGGATTTCATCGTTGAGGTCTGTATATCTTTTGAAATTACCTATGAGTGTTACGTTTATAGAAACTGTAACAGAAAAGTTAATGATTTAAAATAATAAGAAAATGATAAATCTGTCGAACATGATAGATCAATTTATATTGATAGTCCTTTAAAAAATTATACTATACTCCACTTTCAAGTCTCAGATTAATTATGTTAACTAAGAATTAACAATGTCAAAGGGTGTCAAAGGTAAAAGAAAATAATAACTGAAAACTGTCACTTCCCTAGAATTCATTGTTTACATTTTAGATCTAAGATGCCAAAACATAGTATGGTGTCTGTAGCCGTAATATTAGCTAATATTTTTTAAACATTTTATGTATTTTCAGGATGAGAAACAAGAGAAAGCCAGAAGGAAGAGAGACATAGATTATTCAGTAAGTAACAAAACCAATCACAATGCAATATAATACTTTATTAATGACTCCATAGTTACATGTCAGTGTTACACACAGTTATTTAATGAGTCTATTAAAGTTAAGTTCTTTACATATCTCTGCACTTATCCGATGATAAGATGTATAATGTTAATCAAATGAATCTTATATTATCATAATGAAATACAATAAATTGGATCTAAATATTGGAAATGTAATTTAATAATTAAAATTAATGTCTCAAATGTATATAATATAATCATAAATATTATGTCAGCAATGGTAGTTGAAGGAATTCATTAAATGAATAGAACGCCATAAAAATAAAAATTCCCTTAAACATTGATCACTTTAAAAACAAAAAGCCTTTTTACCAAAATGTGTTATTTTCAGCAAATGCACGACGCACCTGCTCTACCACTTTTCAAACGCGACCAGTTTCCCGAATACATAAAAGAAATTCTACCCTCAAACGATGAGTTGGAAATACCAACTGAAATCGAAGGATCCAATTTTGACTCAAGATCAACTGAAAATCCTGCATATTTGTCAAAATCAACTGAAAAACCTGCGCATTTGTCAAAGTCAACTGAAGCGCCTGCATATCTGTCAAAGTCTACTGAAAAACCTGCATATGTGTCTAGGACAACTGAAGAACCTAAATATTTGACTGAAAGACCTAAAGTCGCTAAAAAACCTCTTTATCTGTCAAGAATTGCAACACCTGTCTATATATCGAAGACAACTGAAAAACCTGAAATTTCTTTGCCCAAGAGTTCGGTACGTATATTCTAGAATCGGTGCATAAGCGTCTGCAATGCAAAAAGATGCGGGTTCAATGCCCGCCGGGTGCAAATAGTTGTGCTTAATAAGTAAATTCCCAAAACAACTAACACAGAAACGTCACTTAAAACTTGAGGTCTACTTAAATAATTGAGTAGCTTCTAAATTCAAAATTAGTATGAGAATTTTTGAGTTTGAGTGCTGCTTCATTGTTGTAGACCTTAAATTTTGAGTATTTGGTCATTCATAAGTAAGACAGTAAAATACCAGAATGTAGTCATTTTGCATGGGTTGAAAGAATGATCTGGAAATTGACATGTTTCGATATTTTCATAATTATGACAAATAATCTACAGGAAGAACACAGAAGAACAAAGAAATCTACAAAACTATCGAGAAAAAATATTGACGAAGATATAGAAAAGGAACTCAGTGGAGTTGTACGTAAAATAGCGGAGGCTCAAGATTCTAACACAGAAGTTGAGAATCCTTCGTCTGGGATGAACCTGATTGGGGATAGTGGTATGGTATGGAATGTGAGTACTTGTCAACGTATCTTCTATCAATTTTTAAGGAAAAAACTTATAGTCGTTTAGTAAACTTCAGTTTTTTTTTCGGAAAAAATGCTTTATATTTTATGAAAACTGGATTTCATTCGATGACATTACATGAAAATGTTTTTTTTTTTTTTTTTTCATTTTAGAACTGTAACTTAGTACTAAGATAGGTAGATATATTATAAGTAATATAATATATCTATAAGTAATATATCTATATATCTATGATATAATATATCTATATATAATAAATAAAATATACATCACAAATTACACATCAAAGGTCTTTAGGGATTAGAGACAAACGACTTTAGAGATGTTAACTAAATTATTACAAGTTATTTTAAACATAATACTCAAGAAACGGCCAAATCAGAAAAACTCATTAAAATTTTAGTTCTTAATCAATTTTAAGCAGCTCTCAAATTTAAGCAGCTCAGATTTTAATTTGAAGGGCGTTTAAGCCCTTCAAATTAAAATGGCGTTTCTGACTTTGGCTGAAAGTTTCTCATTTCTGTTTAAGTTTGGAAATGTTTTAACAAAATTAATTAAACGAAGTACCTATGTAGCTTTGAAAATTGTAGTGCCGTATTAACACCATTAAATATAATTATTTTTCAGGATCTGCATGGCCAACACTATAAATATAATGTTGGACCAGATGCTACTAATACTGAAGTAAGTACATATTATACAGTTACACTTATTAAAATAAAATAGCATTGTTACAAATATCAGTTGTGGTATCATCTAATTAACATCCACCGCTAGTAGTTGCTAAGTTGCAGTACATTGCTGCTTTGACGTAACGTGGTTGCTACCGGTGATTACTTTAAAGCAGCAATGTAGAATACGAAGTAGTGTATGTAGTAGCGGTGAATGCTAATTAGATGATACCACAGCAGTTTTCTTGTTTGTATTACGAACCTCTATATATAAATATACTATATTCACAGGACCATTACGCTCAAATACCAATCAAGCCATCTACACATAAATCTGTAACAACAACAGAGAAGGACCCAAGTGCAGTGGATTTGTCTAGCGAAATCGAATCTGCACTTGATGAAATAGGGAATATTTTCCAAGAAATACTTGATAATCAGGATGCCACGGATAAAGCTACTACCGACAATAATGATATACATGTTAATATTAATAAAGATAATGATAAACCTGAAAGAGAGCCAATAAAAGATAACAATTCAGAAAAACAAGAACCAAACTTGAATGATAATAAGGAAGTTTATAATAATGATAAGGAACAACAAATAGAAGTTAAACCAAAAACAGTAGACAACGTTGATGATCAAGTTAATTTTGACCAAGTTATGGATTTCCTACACGTAATACAGGATTTAGTTGAAAAATCACAGAAAAATGAATCTAGCGATCAAGAAAATGGAGTGAACGACGAAATTAAACCTCATAAAGATGATGAAACGAAATCTAAGAGTGAAGATGAAGAGAACTCTGAACTAGCCGATAATATAAAGGAGCTACTAAATAATGTAAGGTTTTTATATAACTTTTTATTATACATACCTATATCTATATAAACCATGATTTTTCTACTTTCATTTGACGACCTCTGTGGCGCGTCGGGAGAACGCTTGGCTGCAATGCAGAAGGTTGCGGGTTCGATTCCCGCTGGGTGCCAATATTTATGCTTAAAAATAAATATTTGTATCTGGTCTGGGCGTATTTCTATGTATAATATGTATGTATTTACAAAAGAAAAATAAATATAAGTAGTATATCCGTTGTCTAGTCTCCGTAACACAAGCTTAGCAGCTTACCACGGGGCTAGATGGCGCTGTGTGTTCGTTACAGGATTTATTTATTTAAAAAAAATCTTTTTTCGGGATGAATTACTGATTTTTCTTGTAACAAATAATTATTAAAACAGTTGGTATCAAATTGAATAAAAAGTATACAATTATTTAGGTATATTTCTTATAAATATATCTTTTTGCAGGAAAATTATTGGAAGTGGCTGAAGGACACGTCTGAATCCGACATGAATATTATATTAAAGGTAAACACATTATTATTACATACTCATACCTAGAAATTGTAATACTAGTAGAGTTTTTATCGTTAAAATTATCTTGGTATTTTAAAGAAGTTAGTTGCTTACGAGAATTTCATAATAAAATATAATTTACAGCGAGTCCTCGGACTTATAAAAGAAGAAGTAGCAAAACAAATCCAGCATTTAGTATTCAAAATGATGGAAGAACAAGGCATTACGCCTCCTAATGAAAACAATGGTAAACCACAAGACAAAAACGATAGTACCACTGAGAGTAAAAATGGTGAAGAACAAACCCTTAAAGCTGATGTAAGTTTGATATACACGTAGATACACGCTTTCTAATTTGCTGCTGGTAATATAATACAATATAGTTTCATAAAAAAATATTGCAATAAATATTTTTTGTTTTTTAGGACAAATATTGGAATTGGCTAAGAGATTCATCGGAAGCGTATTTTAATGTTTTAATGAAGGTAATTCATCTCAAACATTTCTCTCGTTTTATAATTTACTCCTGTTTTTTTTTTATATTATCTTATAATTTTTTGATGTCTAAAATTATAAGATACAACTCCTTTACTTATAAAATATTATTTACACATGACTAATTTATGTAACGTTTGTCTCTGTCTGTCAACTTTGAAACTTCATGAGACAGTAAAGGACACCCGATGCAAAGTTATGCAGCGCATTAATAAGCGTCTGTAAGTAAGGGGGCTAATGTTTAGTTTAAGTTTTAATTTCTATTAGTGTTTTCCACACTTAGAAAATTCTGTCAGGTATAAAATTGTTTTATTTTTATTTTAAAACTATAATAAATGTGGTTTAATATTGTGTTACAGCGTTTCCAGTCAGCATTGAAAAAAGGAGTAGCGAATCAAATAGACTTAATAGCAACCAAGATGTTTACAGAGAATGGATACACAGCGCCGAAGAAAGATGAAATCATCGATGCAGATAATGCTGAAGATTCTAAAGTAATACAGACACTTAAAGGAAATGTGAGTATGAATCTTTGTACTTGTTATAATTATCGTTCTCGTGTTATAAACTCCAGATAACCGGTCTCAAAATATGTTCTACATACTACACTTTGTAACATTACAGGATAAATGGAAATGGCTGACGAAATCTTCAGATGCATTCTTCGACAAAATTATGGAGGTAAATTTTTAAAACTATATCGAAGCTAGCGTAGATTAGATACCTAAATTTAGAAAAGAACTTGTTTTTATTTTTAATTTTAATTTTCACAGCACGTTAACCAACTTATAGAAGAAGAGGTTACCAGACAAGTTACGCACTTAGTAAAATTCCACATGCCAAGTAAAAACGATGAACAAATAAACACGGAGGAAAAGTCTGATAAAAAAGAAGAAAACCAAGATGATAATGATGATAGTAAATCAGAAGCAGATGCAAAACGTTCAAGAAAGACAAAACATCAACTTGATAAGTCAAAAGATGAAGTAACTGATAAAAAAGGAAAAGATAAAAAGAAACATAAACATGAAAAGAAACATACGCATGACCATAAAAGTGGAGAAAAAGATAAACATGAACATATTCATGAACATAACCACGATGATCACGAACATAAAAATACAGAAAAGAACAAAGCAAAACACGTAACAATATCAGCCGCAAATACTTACGGTACATCTATAAACAACGATAAAGTAACTAACATATTTATTTTTAATGTAAATGGTACAGATTTAAAAAACTTAAAACCTATTAGCAGCGGAAATGGGATTTTTGTATTTGGAACTGACAAAGATAAAGAACAAAATAAGGAATCTGATAAAGTAACTACTGAACCGAACGAGCCCCATGAAGAAATACTTGAAACTACTACAGCTAACCCTAATAAAGTTGAAGAAGTATCAGAAAGTATTGATTCTGATTCAAACGCAGACAAAGACGACGTCTCTGAAAATTATAAAGAATCAGAAAAAGATATAGACACGGAAAAAGACAAAGATAATGAAGAAACAGAATCCGAGAAAGAAGAAAAAACTAAAGACAAACCAGAAAAAACCACAGAAAATAGTGAGAAATCGGAAAAAGATAGTGAAAAATTAGATTCAAAAGATACAGATAAAGATGGAAAAGAAGAAGTTGTAATTGACGAAAGAATAGGCGAAGTAGAAGAACCTAAAGAAAAAGAAGTAAAAGATTCAACTGAAAGTGTAAAAGATACAGAATCTACAACTACAACAGAATCTAGTACTGATAAATCTAGATGATGAATGTTCCTCAATAGGCTTGATTTATCGTGTGTTTGTCCAGATACACGATACCTATTTATCTTAATTTATAGAAATGTGTAATAATTTATAGAATTTTAGTGTCATCTATCAAAAAGCCAAGAACTTTCCTAAAAGAACTGTCTAAAAGTTAGACATTTTTTTTTAATTGTCTAACTTTTCCTTAAAAATACTTGAGAGAAGAAGGGTTAATCAAAACTTCTATTGTTACGGGTGTTTATAGTTTAGCACTGAGTTATATAAGAATTTATAAAAACTAAGTTCCTACCTATATTTATAAAAATAATGTATGGAAAATGTTATAATAAAATTGTATATCTACGTAATATTTATAGCATAAAATAAATAAAATAATAATATAAAATTGTTTTTTTTAATTTTCAATTACTCCAATTATTTTTTATATTATTATTATTTTTCAATTATTTTGCGGTGTTTGATGCCTAAACGACGGGAATTGAACCCACAACCTTTCCTTCGCTTTTCTTTTCTCTCTCTACTAATGAATAGAGGCAAAATAATCTACAAAATAGTAAAGAGGAAACATAATCTTCAAATGCATAAAGAGGGAACATACTAAATGGAGGGTAAATTAAAATCACCATTTAATTAAAATAAACACATTTTATTCAAAATAAAATTAAAGTATAAATAAGTATGTACTAAATAACAAACTCCAGATGGTTATGGCACAATAAATTGAATAGAAAACATCAGACTTACTCTTTTCATTATGTCCCTGGTTTTTAGTATAATTTCTATAGAATAATTATTGTAAATATAATAAAGTTACATATAACTGAAAAAAAGTTTCCAATTATATTATACGGATACCTACTATTTTAATTATTTCTTGACTTTTTTATATTTCCCATTTTTTTTTTTAATTTTACATTTATTTTAATTATTTCTTGACGTTTTTATATTTCCCAAACATTTTATGTTTTATTTTCGTGTGTATTATTATTATTATTAATATAAAATTGATCAAAATTAAACTTGATAGGAATCATAACAGATTTCAAAGTGACTAATATCATTTATAACATTTTTTATAGATTTATATATTTTGTGCGCCTACACCTACTGTCACACCTCTAGTACTCCTAATTTAATAGGAATAAATTTATACAGGGTTATGGGTTTCGAATCCAAAACCGTTCAGGGGGTGATTCTTCACATCAAAACGAATAACTTTTGTTCTACGATTTTTGGAAATTCGTTTTTTTTTGCAAATTTTAAGGTTATATCTCACTGAAAAAAGACGACTGTTTTTGAAAATAAATTCAATTTAAGTTTTTATTGTAGTAGACCAAACTAAAAGAAAGGACATCTTAAGGTCAATGACCTCTAACTCTATGAAACAGCTGATTTTCAAGTAAACTTTACACTTAAAATTTTCGAAAACTACTTTGAGTTTCAAAAAGTCGTAGAACAAAACTTATTCGTTTTGATGTGAAGAATCACCCCCTGAACGGTTTTGGATTCGAAACCCATAACCCTGTATATAACATTAATATAAAAATATAACTCCTTAAAATACAGATTATAAATAAAACCTTATTAAAATATAATTATAAAACAGTGTGATTGCAAGTTCAAACTAAAGCCAAATATAAAAATAGTATTGTAAAAGTAAATAAAAACTACATAGTAAATACAAATGTTATTTAAAAAAAACCTGAATTTCATTCAAGTACTAGCTACTATAATTTTGTAAATAAATTCATTAGATAAAATATAAAATTCATTGATTTATCGGCAAGATATTCCGCGCTACTATGATCAATTTGTCGTTGCTTTGTCTTCCTTTTGTAATTAAAAAAAAAAAGTACATTTAAAATAAAAAATATTCCGCCTAATTTTAAAAACTACAGATAATTTAAAAACAAAATTAAGTTTGTTTTTTATTATTTTATATATTAGATGTGTTTAAGACTTATACGCGACGACTTTTAAGACATCATGGTAGGGCTATATGATGGTATAGTTTTTTAAACCATAAAATTAAAATTACAGTAAAAGTCGTTTAACATGACTCTGCTTGTATTGATCAACTCTTTGCCTGCTGACGTTGAAATCGCAAATCATCGCAAAACCGAAAAATCGCAAATCACATCAAAATCGCTTACACAACGTGTGCATTTGCAGCAGTCAAAGGGCTTCATTCACAGCTTAGTCTGGTTTGCAAACTTTTTATAATATGTTCGGATATAATGACCTCATGTCGTTTATTACAACCTTTATTTAAGACATAACTCTTACGCTTTGTTAGTGATTTATAAAAAATAGAAACTAATATTATAATAATGCGACATTGTTTTTTTAATTATGTTGTTGACATTATTAAACGGATTCTACTATATAAAATAACTAACTAACTATTGTACAAGAAAAAGCCATCATCAAAAAATCGGGTATCCATGTGGCGTAGCGGTTAGCGCACTCGTCCGCAAGCGAGGGGCACAGGTTCGAATCCCGTTACGGTAAGATTTTTAATTTATGCATTTCTCTTTGTAAAATATTTTTAATAGAATGCCTTGAGCAATTCAAATAAAAAATATTTATAACAACTGATATAAAAAAGTATATAAGTTGTTGTTAAAATTCACCAAAGTATAATATGTATTTCAATTATTTTCTTCAATCAAATATACAATATAGATTTTATATATGTAGTTTACTTATACATAATTTATACATATACAATTATATTTAAATATAGTTTAAACTTAATTTTAAAGATGTTTAAGCTTAATGAAAAAATACTTCTAATCTAAAAATACAAATTTGTTTTTATTTGTTTTCAAGATTAATCTTGTTCGAAAAGATTAGATATAGTTCAAACTTGTTGATATATTTTAAATTGTTTCCTACACTTTTAAATATATCAAACTAGCTGCGCCCCGCGGTTTCACCCGCGTAAATCCCGTTCCCGATACAAAGTATCCTATGTCCTTCTCTTGGCTCTAAGCTACCTCCCCACCAATTTTCAGCCAAATCGGTTCAGCCGTTCTTGAGTTATAAATGGTGTAACTAACACGACTTTCTTTTATATATATATAGATAGATATATATATAGAATATATAGTTTAATTCTTCTAAAAATACAAATTTGTTTTTATTTATTTTTCAAGAGTAATCTAATTCGAAAAGATTAGATATAGTTCAAACTTGTTGATACATATATTTTAAATTGTTTCCTACACTTTTGAATTATCAAATATAGTTCAAACTTTTGAAAATCCTTTTTTTTTTTGTTTTTTGTATTTAATTTTGTTTTATTTTTTTAAACAACCTCTTTTAGGATTGGATTACCCACACACAACCCTAATATAATATTTGGTTTCTCGAGCTTTTTAAAGTGTTTGAAAATGAAAGACAATTGTCAGAAAGTCGGTTTTTACAAATCTCGAGAAATTCAATTTTATTTTGTATTTGACACATTTTTTTAAGGCAAAGGAAGAACTTGATATACAATTCGACTTTTTTTTTTAAATAAGGCAAAAATTGTCTTAATTTTGTCTCAGGTTTTCGCGATTTTGCATAATGAAACCCTATATTTAGTGGGTTTTACTCGCGTTTTATGTAATACCGGCATCATTACTAAAGACCGAGCTTTCGCTAACTTTAAAGTTAGCTTTTTCAAGGTTGACTTAGATGTAATTCGTCTAATTTAATATTCTAAAAAGTTACACAGAGATAGTTAGTAACTTTTTAGAATATAAAAATAGACGAATCACATCTCAGTCAATGGTGAAAAAGCTAACTGTAAAGTTAGCGAAAGCTCGGTCTCTAGTAATCATGCCGTTATTAAAATAAAACGCGAGTAAAACCCGGTAAATATTGTATTTTAAAAAACGTCTTGTTATATACAGCCGAATGTTTTTGTAATAATATATACAAGGTGTAACGGGTATGCCCTTTTAAGCCGAAAGGGGGTTGTTCTAGACGTCTAGGCGAACAACTTTTGTTCTACGACTTTTGGAAATTCGAAGTACTTTTCGGAAATTTTAAGTGTAAAAGTTTACTTTAAGATCAGCTGTTTCTTAGAGTTCGAGGTCATTGACCTTATGTTGTCCTTTCATTTAGTTTGGTCTACTACAATCAAAACTTCAATTACCTTTATTTTCAAAAGCAGCTGTTTTTTCAGTGAAACATAATCTCAAAATTTTCAAAATAAAAGTTCGAATTTCCAAAAGTCGTAGAACAAAAGGTGTTCGCCTAGACGTCTAGAACAACCCCCTTTCGGATTAAAAGGGCTTACCTGTTACACTTTATATACAGCCGAATGTTTTTGTAACCTTACTAATATTATAAACGCCAAAGTTTGTATGTATTTATGTGAGTTTGTTACTCTTTCACGCAAAAACTACTGAATCGATTGCGATGAAACTTGGAATATAGGTAGCTGGAGACCTGGAACGGACCTGGACATAGGTTACTTTTTATCCCGATATTCCCGCGGGAACGGGACTTAGCGGGTGAAACCGCGGGGCGCAGCTAGTAATACATATAAATCAAAAAATTATTTATCTGAAATTCTCAATTCGGCTAGTTCTTTTTCCTCGTCAACCTCGTCTTCATCGTCAGAGCCGTGAACTGATGCGGCCGGAGTTGTTCCTCCTGAAATAAAATAAGTTATTTAGTACCCATAGTACAAGAATAACATGGTAAATAATACCATGTTAAATACCATGTTTAATACCATGTTTACCATGTTTAATACCATGTTTACCATGTTTAATAATGTGTTTAACATTATTAAACATGGTAAATATCCCGTTATTAAGTAATTTTGGTAGTGCAAATAACCATGTTAGTTTAAAATCGTATATAGTACAAGAATAGTTGCTTCATTTGAGGCTAGATTGCGTTGCATAAAACATTCTGCAATATATCTTACTAATATTATGGCGACCTCTGTGGCGCGTTGAGCGAACGCTTGGCTGCAATGCCGAAGGTTGCGGGTTCGATTCCCGCTGGGTGCAAATATTTATGTTTAAAAATAAATATTTGTATCTGGTCTGGGTGTATTTCTATGTATGATATGTATGTATTTACAAAAGAAAAATAAATATAAGTAGCATATCCGTTGTCTAGTCACCGTAATACAAGCTAGATGGCGCTGTGTGTTGGTCATAGACATTTATTTATTATAAACGTGAAAGTTTGTGAGTATGTGTGTGTGTGTGTTTGTTACTCTTTCACTGACTGAACTACTGAACTGATTGCAATGTAAATTTGAATAAAGGTATCTGGAGACTTGGAAAAACACACTGGTTACTTTTTATCTCGACAATCCCGCGAGAACGGGACTTACGCGGGTAAAACCGCGGGTGCAGCAAGTGTTCTAATAAAATAAAATCTAAATCCAAAAATAAAGCTTCTATGTGCATTTTTAATGTGTCAATAAAATCAATAAAAAGTCGTGCACCTAAAGAAACGACATCGTCAAAATATTTCAACAAAAACACAGTGCTAAAAAACCGTGCACCAAAAATGTAGTCTAAATCTGAATTGAAACAAAAATATGTTTGTATCTCAGCACAATATAACATTGGCGTGTTGTAATTTTTAGCACAATATGCCATAATTTCTTGTATGTCTTTTTATCGATTTTGCATAATAAAACACTTTACACTTCACTTTAAACACGTTTTTATTGCAAATAATTATGAGGCGGTAGTTTACTGTAACTTTTTAGAATGTTAAAAAATAGACAAATTACATCTCAGTCAACCTTGAAAAAGCCAACTGTAAAGTTGGCGAAAGCTCGGGTCAAATAATGAATAAAAACGCGATAAAACCGGATTAATAAAGTGTTTTATTACAATATGCCATTTTTTGGCACAATATTCCATTTTGGCACAAATGCCATTTTTTTTTATATAACGTGTTAATTATTATACGTCTCTTGATAAATCGACAAATGAAAAAACCGTTCTAAAATGGTAGGTTTCGATTATTGACACAGTAATATGCCAATTTTTGGCACTATATGCCAATCATCGCCAAAATGTCTATAATAGACAAAGAAACGAAGTGCTAAAACCGTAAATAAAAAAGAAATTAGTTCGGAAAACCTATTCTTTCTCTTCACTGTCGGTCAACTTAGCAATCAGCTGATCAATTTGTTTTTTTTAAATTAATCTACTAGTTGCGCCCCGCGGTTTCACCCGCGTAAGTCCCGTTCCCGTTTCAGTTCCCGCGGGATTAAAAGTATTCTATGTCCTTCTCCTGGTTCTAAGCTACCTCCCCACCAATTTTCAGACAAATCGATTTAGCCGTTCTTGAATTATAAATGGTGTAACTAACACGACTTTCTTTTATATATATAGATTTAATATAGAGCTTTACCGAACAAACGGTTATGTCGCTCTGTCAGGACATCACTACACCTTATCTTCTATTCAACCCTACGAAAACAAGTTTATAAAGCGCCATAGCTTCCTTTGAAAGAGGACACGCCAGAGCGCCTGTTACCCCTCCAACCAAATACATATTGTAATTAAAATTATGTAACATAGAAAATCGCTGATCAATTTGTTGTGCCACAGTTTTGTTCAAAGGTTCGAGATAGTCGTTCGGCGTTTGGTGATGTTCGTGCTTTAATTCGGTAAAGATCGGCTTTTCGAACGAGACGTCTACAATTTTATCTTCGGATAAATTGGTTATTTCATATTCAAAATAGAAATCAAAATAAATGACCTGATTTTGATGGTTTTGTAAATTTAGTAGTGTACAGTAAATAATTAAAACAATGAAAAAAAATCAGTCTAATTAACTTTATAAAATTAAAAAAGTTTAGGTTTTCTTATTCCACGTCTTAAGGGAAAAAGTGAAAATTTAGATACCGTGAGTTTTATAAAAAACGGTATTTGATATTTATGACATTTATTGGCAAATATCAAGTATATTGACGCGTTGAAATTATTTATACAATATGCCAATTGTTGTCACAGTATGCCAATTACTGGCACAATATGCTAATTACACAATATACTAGTTATTGGCACAATATGCCAATTATTGGAACAATATGCCAATTATTGGAACAATATGCTAAATTAATGACACAACGTGCCAACCAATCACAGCACACATGTCGATAGAAAAAAAAACAGTGCTAAAAACGTGAATAAAAAATATAGTTTAAAAAAACCTATTCTTTCTCAACACAATCGGCCAACTTAGCGATCAGCTGATCAATTTGTTGCGCCACAGCTTCGTTCAAGGGTTCGAGGTAATCGTTCGGTGTTCGGTAATGTTCGTGCTCGGATTCGGTGAAGCTCGGCTTTTCGAAAGAGACGTCTATAGTTTTATCTTCGGATAAGTCTGTTATTTCGAGTATTTCGAGCGATTTTTGTATTGAGAGCCGTTTTTGATCGTCAACCTCTGTTTGTGTCGGTTTTGATTCTATTTCTTGTTGGCGTGCTGTACAATTGGACAATATGAAAGAAAAAACTGAACTATCATTCTGGGGTATGGACAATTCGGCATACGGACATTCTGGGATATGATGATTTTGGGATATGCACATTCTGGGATAGGGCCAATTGGTACCCGCTGGATATTTTGGGAATGGAAAATTTGCACCCGCTGGACATTTTAGGACATTGACAATTTGGACCCGCTGCATATTTTGGGATATGGACAATTTGCACCCGCTGCATATTTTGGGATATGGACAATTTGCACCCGCTGGATATTTTGGGATATGGACAATTTGCACCCGCTGGATAATTGGGGATATGGTCAATTAGCACCCGCTGGATATTTTGGGATATGGTCAATTAGCACCCGCTGGATATTTTGGGATATGGACAATTTGCACCTGCTTCATATTTTGGGATATGGACAATTTGCACCTGCTGCATATTTTGGGATATGGACAATTTGCACCCGCTTCATATTTTGGGATATGGACAATTTGCACCCGCTGCATATGTTGGGATATGGACAATTTGCACCCGCTAAATATTTTAAGACATGGACAATTTGCGCTCGCTAATTTCCAAATGGGCATAATAATTGGTTCACAACCGATGAGAAATAAAAATTAACCCGCTTTCGGCTGAAGTGGCCGTCGTCGGAATATCCTGTATACTTACTCGACTGGCTCGGACTAGGTGGCTCGGAGATAGGCCGCGGGTAGTTGAACTTCTTCTCTAAATCCTGGTCTACGTGGTCCACGTAATCTGGGTAGACAATCTTCAAAGCTTGGGCCCGCGCTTGGCGGTAGTACTGAAAAAAGTTTAAATAAAATCTTATCGTACTTCTAGGATTTATTAAGTATAGGTATTACAGAATATTTATATTAATTATATTATATATATGAGACATTTACAATATTATAAAGTAGGTACTAAAGTTTAAAATAATTAATTAATGTGAAAAAATTAAATAAAATACAAAAAGCCTTAAAACTACAAAACAACATAATTTAAAAATAAAATCAAATCAAATTTAAAGAGATTTAGCCAAACAAGCCGGCACCCAACGTCCCCGATACAAAGCTGCCAAGCAAACCAGCTGCGTTGCCACGCTGGATGGCAATCGACAGTCTCTGCATCAGGAATGCCCCGGACCGACTATCCAAACCCCTATCACGCAGACGGCGACCGATTTCCCGGACAAAAGCCACACCCTAACATCCCCAACCACCGACCGTCTCAACGGCCAGGGGAACAAAAATATAGCTCGGGGTTAGAGGAGCATACTTCACATGTTTATGTTATCGTACTTCTTACTTAATATTATAAACGCGAAAGTTTGTATGTATGTAAGTATGTATGTATGTGAGTTTGTTACTCTTTCACGCAATAACTACTGTATCGATTGCGATGAAACTTGAAATATAGGTAGCTGGATACCGGAAATAACACAGGCTACTTTTTATCCCGATATTCCCGCGGGAACGGGACTTACGCGGGTGAAACCGCGGGGCGCAGCTAGCATTATAAACGCGAAAGTTTGTATGCATGAAATGTCCGTCAGTTTTGTTACTCAATCACGCAAAAACTACTGAACCGATTGCGATGAAACTGGAATATAGGTAGCTGGGGACCTGGAATAACACATAGGCTACTTTTTATCCCGATATTCCCGCGGGAACGGGACTTATAGCAGCTAGTATTTACTTACAATTCCAAGATTCCTCCAATCCATCAAGTCGGAGAGGCGCTCGGTTCTATTCCTTTGTATTATACGTTGACGACGAGTTAACCTGAAAATAATGAATAAATAACTTAATAAATATTGCACGACATTACACACAGCGCAATCTAGCCCCAAACTAAGCACTAGGCTCGTACAATGGGCACTAAACAACGGATACACTACATATTATACTTTTTCTTTTGTAAATACGTACATACTATACATAGAAAGACACCCAGACCTAACACAAATATTAGATGTGTAAGTGAAGGACGTAAGATGCGACTATTCAAAATTTTAGTGCGTAAAATCAAACAATTCCTACTAAGAAATATTTCCTTGCTAAAAATATTTCTAAGTTTAAAATGCCTTGAGCGATAAAAAACCAATAGAAATGTTAAACAATTCCTAGTTTCAAGATGACTAAATTAAAATAAATAAAATAACAAACATGAAGTTCAAATCATTCAGGACCTTTTTTATAATTTGAGAAACATTGTATTGAGTTCTTATACAAAGTTTTATTAGTTTACGGACAATATTGACTGATTGACTTGTACAATTTAGAGGGAACTTTGGGATTTTTTTCCTACAGAGAAAATTTTCAGGAATCGTATTTTCACGACATTCACGTGTTAGTAAATATCCTCGCCTTTAATAAATATGGTTTTAAAAACTTTTGTTTCAAATAACTTTTGTAGTTAAAGTTTAACTGTGTGTTTCCGCAATTAGCCCTACTATTGGGCCTTTGTGCGTGATTTTAAGCCGTGGGTTTCCTCACGATGTTTTCCTTCACCGTAAGAGCGATGTTAATAGCGCACATATTTTTTTCTTAAAGAAAAAGACAGGGATCAAAAGCACGATCTTAGAAATGAAAGTCGAGGTATCTACCACTAGACCAACAGCGCTCTCGTAGTACCTAATTAATCCTAGAAACATCAGATCTGGGCTACTATAGTCGCTTAAGGGAATCCTTATGAGCAGCGAACTGCTACCTGATGCCTCCTGCAACTCGTATACTACACTCACTTGGTAAAGTCGAACATGTACTGCGCTAGCTGCTGTACGGAACCCTCCAGCGATATGTACCGCCGGTCTACCACGTAGATACCGTACGACATCGGATCCGCGATGTGTTCTTGCATGAAACAACCGAACCCTAAAAATAAACGATATAGGTTAAAACATTTTAAACTCGATTTGAACTCATAATTATTTTTCCCGGATCTTATTCACGATTTTTTTTAATTATTTATTATTAAATCAATATAAGTAGTATATCCGTTGTCTAGTCACCGTAACACAAGCTTAGCAATATTTCTTTTTGTTTTTATTGCTCAAGGTAAGCTTAGCAGTTTACTATGGGGCTAGATGGCGCTGTGTGTTGGTCACATAATTTATTTATTTTATTTTTGATTCTCTTACCTCGACGTTTCGATCATGTTACAATGATCTTGGTCGCGAGGGGACTGATAATACGCGAATAAGACCCGGGAAAAATAATTTTGATATAGGTAAATATACAATACTAACCTAAGGCTGAAATCTTTAGTGCGTACTTTGACTTTGCTCAGACTGAGCTTAGCAAGAACTAAGCATAAACTTTGAACTGGAATTTATAGTCGAAATACGTTTTGTAATACACGAATATAATAAAAACAACTTCATAGTCATGACAGAGAAGCAAAGTTTAGGTCATTTCTTTTTATCAGTTTACATTCTAAATTTGATAAACTTCGACTTTACTAAGCAAAAACTTTGGATAGTTGCGAAGATCGCTTGATAAATACCAAAAATTATCTGTCGAAGTTTTTGCTTAGCAAAGTCAAAGTACGGACTATAGATTTCAGCTTAAGGCGCCACGCAACCAGAATACGGTAAGGCAAGGGATACGGGGCAGACTGAAAATAAGAAAATTTAAACTAAACCTTAAGTTCTAAGACGTTCGGTTAAACGTCAAATTATAGTCTGAAATTAAAAAACGTAAGGTTTTCTTCCAATAGTTAATTTGATTTCGATAAAATCTGCCACTCGCTATAATGCCATAATTGCTTCCTACTTTTTTCTCACGTGTCGGCATGGCCGCTTAGATGCACGGCGTGACCAACTCGATTATATTGTGGCCAATAGAAACCTATCATCATTTGACATTACCTGACAGGTTGGTGGTGATGCTCGGTATCCCCATGACGGTGCACTCAGCGGGGGTGTACCCCCACGGCTCGTAGTACGAAGGGAACACCCCCAGGTGACAGCCCCTGACAAACTCCTCGTAGTCCAGTCCGAAGAGGGGGTTGGTGGATGACAGGAACTCCGGGTGGAATATTACCTGGAGGCGAGAAATTGAGACTAATCTTTAGTGCGTACTTTGAAATTGAAACTAGGGATGAAATATATAGTGCATACTTTGAAATTGGAACTAAGGTTGAAATCTATAGTGCGTACTTTGAAATTGGAACTAAGGTTGTAATCTATAGTGCGTACTTTGAAATTGGAACTGAGGTAGAAATATATAGTGCGTACTTTGAAATTGGAACTAAGGATGAAATCTATAGTGCATACTTTGAAATTGGAACTAAGGATGAAATCTATAGTGCGTACTTTGAAATTGGAACTAAGGTTGAAATCTATAGTGCATACTTTGAAATTGGAACTAAGGATGAAATCTATAGTGCATACTTTGAAATTGGAACTAAGGTTGAAATAATTGGAACTAAGGTTGAAATCTATAGTGCGTACTTTGAAATTGGAACTAAGGTTGAAATCTATAGTGCATTCTTTGAAATTGGAACTAAGGATGAAATCTATAGTGCATACTTTGAAATTGGAACTAAGGTTGTAATAATTGGAACTAAGGTTGAAATCTATAGTGCGTACTTTGAAATTGGAACTAAGGTTGAAATCTATTGTGCGTACTTTGAAATTGGAACTGAGGTTGAAATATATAGTGCGTACTTTGAAATTGGAACTAAGGATGAAATCTATAGTGCATACTTTGAAATTGGAACTAAGGTTGAAATAATTGGAACTAAGGTTGAAATTAGACATGGGGCGGGTAGTGGTTTTGCCGGGTACTCGCTGAACGGGTACCCGACACATTCTGCGCCGGGTACTCGTGGGTACCCGGCAGCGGTAACGCGTCGTGACGCGTGTGTCCTTGCCCGCTCAGGCGCAACTGAAGTGAAATAGAGGTGGCGCTGGCGTCTTTGATAGCTCGAATCGCCGCGTACCGGCTGGCTAGCGCATGTTCCCGCGGGGTGTGAAAAGTATCGGCGAAATATCTATGCACACCATCTAGTTTTGTATACAGCGAACGCCTGTTCTCAGAAGCAGGGCTAATTTATGACAAGAAACGCAGTCGCCTAAATGCTAACCGCGCAGAAAAATTGGCGTTCTTACATCACAACTTACCCATCTTAAATTACCAATATTAAAATAAAATATATATTTACTACTAAAATTACTTAATAACGGGGTATTTACCATGTTTAATAATTTATTCGCGGAGCTCGATATTTCGCTAGTAATTCCAACCAGCTTGTTTACGAGACTGAAGAATGCGGGTAGGTGATGACAGTTAGAGGCGTCCATATCGGACTACCTGCTTTCTGACACGAGTTGAACGTCTGGTTATCGGTCCCCTACTATTGTCACTAACTTCATTATTTACTCGGTCCTGTTTAGTTTTTTCTGTTAAATTAGTGAGCAAAACATAATTATAATGATTACCGTTTGTGTTCAGCATAATAAATTATTTAAAAAGTGTAATATGTTTCATTATTTTTGGTCTATCAAATACCCGGCAGAGCCGGATACCCGGCACCATTACCCGGTACCCGGCCGGATCCTAAAAAAAGTGCCGGATCCGCCGGGTACCGGATCCAAACCGGGTACCCGCCCCATGTCTAGTTGAAATCTATAGTGCGTACTTTGAAATTGGAACTAAGGTTGAAATCTATAGTGCATACTTTGAAATTGGAACTAAGGATGAAATCTATAGTGCATACTTTGAAATTGGAACTAAGGTTGTAATAATTGGAACTAAGGTTGAAATCTATAGTGCGTACTTTGAAATTGGAACTAAGGTTGAAATCTATAGTGCGTACTTTGAAATTGGAACTAAGGATGAAATCTATAGTGCATACTTTGACTTTGCTCAGACTGAGCTTTGCAAAAACTAAGCATAAACTTTGAATTGGAATTTATAGTCGAAATTCATTTTTTAAAAGAAAGAACTTCATATTCATAACATAGTTATATCCGTTGTCTAGTACCCATAGTACAAGACTAGAGCTTAGTTTGGGGCTAGATTGCGCTGTGTGTAATGTCGTGCAAAATTTCTTTATTATTTAATCCAACTTACTTTGACTTTGTCGTTAACGGTGTTGAAAAGCTGACATCTTCTGAATCCATTTAATACAGGATCACTCCAGTCGTCCACCTTGAAAGTAAATAAACAATCATAAACAACTGAATAAAAACACAATATGAACCAGTTTTTATTTGCGCTTTCGCTCAGTCAGCTTTGTTAAGCTATAACAACAAATACTGAAAACAAAATTCACTCGCATCGAGGTTTAATCACGCGTTTCTTTCTGTACCGAAGCGTCTTACCGAACTAGGCCACGCGAGCTCGAGCGGCGAATTTAAGAATATGTATGTGTCCCTGTCTACTATTTTCGACTTAGGTTTGCGAGTGAATTTTTAAAGATGTATTTTTCGTTTAAAATATTTCTTATACAATCTTAGTAATATTATAAACGCGGAAGTTTGTAAATTAATGTATGTGACTTTGTTACTCTTTCACGCAAAAACTACTGAACCGATTGCGATGAAACTTGGAATATAGGTAGCTGGATACCGGGAATAACACATAGGCTACTATTTCTTTGGATATTCCCGGAAAGAGAACCTACGCGGGTTTAAACGCGGGGCGCAGCTAGTATTATTAAACGCGAAAGTTTGTATATTAATGTATGTATGTGACTTTCTTACTCTTTCACGCAAAAACTACTGAACCGATTGCGATGAAACTTGCAATGTAGGTAGCTGGAGGTTTGGAATAACACATAGGTAACTTTTTATCCCGATATTTCCGGGAACAGGACCTACGCGGGTTAAAACGCGGGGCGCAGCTAGTAGTTGTTATAAAGATAACTTACGACATTGTGAGTGGTGACAGGCGGCAATCCGTCCCTCTGCAGTGAATAGATACATCTCTTCATACGGACCGTGTCCTCTTTGGTGAGGAGTTCGGATGTGTCCGGAAGGTGACCTCTTCAATACAAACGTGGACATTTTAATAAATAAATAAAAATCTTACTAATATTATAAATCCGAAAGTCTGTTTGTTTGTTTGTTTATTTGTTTGTTTGTTCCCTCTTCACGGTCAAACTGCTCGACCGATTTGGATGAAAATTTGCATAGGGATAGTTTAAATGATGGAAAGTAACATAGGATACTTTTGATCCCGAAAATCCCGCTGGATACTGGCATACAATCTTTACCTTACTTCACCTACCTACTGCAGTGCATAAATCCACACTTAAACGGACGACCAGGGAAGTACTGATGATGCCAGGCGCGGTAGCGCCTGGCTTTAGCGTTTTAGCGTTTGGCGTTAGGTAGGTGTTCGAACAACGCGGGATCGCGACTTGCGCGGGTGAAACCGCGGGGCGCAGCTAGTAAATAATAAGTTGTGTGTAAATAAATAGTAAGGTGTGTGTACGTTGGTGAGTATGGGAGGGTGTCTGTGTGACTACTTACCTCAAACACTGATCATACATTCGTCTCCCAACCTTCTGCTGTATATCAGCTATGGTATCCCTCAGTGCCTTAGTGACGGCATGTCCCCTTAGACTCTCCACATTGAAGTTGTTGGTTTTCGCGGGGAATATTAGGAAAGCGACCACTGTCATGTCTGACCCGGATGACTGGAAAGAAGAAAAACATTAGGTAGATTTTCCACGTCTTCATACTCTCATTTTTCTTGTTTGTTAGTTTATCGGTCCGTGCGGAATCTTGCAACTTCAAGGTTATGTACCTAGAGTCCTGAGTGAAGCGTGGGATTCAAGCGCCCAAGATAAAGACAGGTTTTATTACCGAGGTAAATACTCTACTTTACGCATCTACTGTGAGACAATAAAGAGGCTACAAAAATAAGCAATTAATTTACAACAAAATAATAGATTAATGCAACGTGTATGAAATATATTTACACCTCTATTTTAATTAAATTTAACAATGTTACATTCAAATGACGAAACCAAACATCGGCCTTAGCCAATGAAAAAGAGTAAAGGCTTTATATTAACTAATTTTTTTGAGTTTGAGGCACTTCCCGACTAGCTAGCGGGCCGAAACTTTGGGAATAGTTCAGATACAGATGGCAATACTACCTAAAGCCACTTTCAACTTTCCACGAGCACTTTTGAGACAAAAAAAAACATTATTAAATAAGTAGTAAATAAATAAATCCTGTGACGAACACACAGCGCCATCTAGCCCCGTGGTAAGCTGCTAAGCTTGTGTTACGGTGACTAGACAACGGATATACTACTTATATTTATTTTTCTTTTGTAAATACATACATATTATACATAGAAATACGCCCAGACCAGATACAAATATTTATTTTTAAGCATAAATATTTGCACCCAGCGGGAATCGAACCCGCAACCTTCTGCATTGCAGCCAAGCGTTCGACCGACGCGCCACAGAGGTCGTCATACGTATTTATACGTTATGTTTAGTTTTATAATTCGTTTTAATTTAAGCTCTGTTATTTATTACATAAAATTTCAAAACACTCTAATATTGAAAACTTAAGTATAGATAATAGATAAATATATTAAATTACTATCTGCGCCCGCGGTTTCACCCGCGTAAGTCCCGTTCCCGCGGGAATATCGGGATAAAAAGTAGCCTATGTGTTAATCCAGGTCCCAGCTACCTATATTCCAAGTTTCATCGCAATCGGTTCAGGTGAAAGAGTCACAACCTCACATACATACATACAAACTTTCGCGTTTATAATATTAGTAAGATTATTATTATTATTAAACCTCACCTTTAAATAATGATTCAATCGAGCGAGCGCTTCAATAAATAAATCCGCCCCTTTGTTCCCGTATTCATATCGTCCCGCGATGAAGAAATATAACGTTTTGTCTAGATCGAAGTTGAAATGACTGCAATTAAAGGAAAGTAATTAGAAACTAATTACCGCCGTGTCCGCCATTACCGCCGTTTAAATTATTAAACGGCGGTAATTTTAACGGCGGTAGTTTACTGTAACTTTTTAGATTGTTAAAATTAGACAAATTACATCTCAGTCGACCTTGAAAAAGCAAACTGTAAAGTTTGCGAAAGCTCGGTTCGTTTAGAACAATGAATAAAAACGCGATAAAACCGGATAAATAAATTGTTTAATTAGCCAATTTAAATATAAAAAACTTGTTTTTGGTATATTTTAAAGTGTTTCCTACACTCGGATGACTATACTTAAAGAAATGCTTTCCAAAAATTTCGCAAACAATGCGTAAATTGTTTAATTTCGGAGGCATATTAATCAATTCAGTTTCGTGAAGGTGTACAAGTGTAATGAAAGTGAGAATCGGTGCAAAACATGGACTTTGGCGTTGTCTCCAAAACTCCGTGAACAATCATTGTAAATTGCCGCCGTTTTACAATGATTCCCTCGACTTGACTTTGACTATGATGACTTGTCTGTTTTTGCAAATAACTTACAAAAATTAATAAAACTTGACACTGGCTACTTTCCAAATGGCCATAATCTGTTCACAACCGATAAGAGAAAAAAAACCTAGTATTTACCCATAGAAGTGTCCCCTGGAGAACTCATTGATCTTGTCCTTAGCTAAAGCATGCAAGTTCTGGAACTCGTGGAGAGCTGAGAACTTCTTCACATTCAGACCGTTGGGGGTGATGATGTCTGGCTTCCGTTTGAGGAGGTGTTCCGCTTCGTACCCTGGGGGGTAATCATACTAATATTATAAAGCTGAAAGTTTGTGATGGGGGGAGGGGGGGGGGGGGGGTAATCATACTAATATTATAAAGCTGAAAGTTTGTGATGGGGGGAGGGGGGGGTAATCATACTAATATTATAAAGCTGAAAGTTTGTGATGGGGGGAGGGGGGGGGGGTAATCATACTAATATTATAAAGCTGAAAGTTTGTGATGGGGGGAGGGGGGGGGGGGTAATCATACTAATATTATAAAGCTGAAAGTTTGTGATGGGGGGAGGGGGGGGGTAATCATACTAATATTATAAAGCTGAAAGTTTGTGATGGGGGGAGGGGGGGGGGGTAATCATACTAATATTATAAAGCTGAAAGTTTGTGATGGGGGGAGGGGGGGGGGGGTAATCATACTAATATTATAAAGCTGAAAGTTTGTGATGGGGGGAGGGGGGGGTAATCATATTAATATTATAAAGCTGAAAGTTTGTGATGGGGGGAGGGGGGGGTAATCATACTAATATTATAAAGCTGAAAGTTTGTGATGGGGGGAGGGGGGGGGGTAATCATACTAATATTATAAAGCTGAAAGTTTGTGATGGGGGGAGGGGGGGGTAATCATACTAATATTATAAAGCTGAAAGTTTGTGATGGGGGGAGGGGGGGGGGTAATCATACTAATATTATAAAGCTGAGAGTTTGAATAACTACTGAAACGACTGCAATGAAACTTGGAATATAGCTAGCTAAATATCGAGTTATGTGTTATTCCCGGTATCTAGCTACCTATTTTCCAAGTGTCATCGAAATCGGTTCAGTAGTTTTTGCGTAAAAGAGTAACAAAGTCGCATTCATACATACAAACTTTCGCGTTTATAATATTACGAGTAATATTTTCGAAGTGAAAATAACCTCGTAAGTATAAAATCGTATTAAATAAAACGCTGTCGTAAAATACAATATTTGCCAGGTTAAACTTGTGTCTTATTTAATAACTGCTATTCGCTAACTTTACAGTTAGCTTTTTCAAGGTTGACTGAGATGCCACACACACATCACATCTCAGTCAACCTTGAGAAAGCTAACTGTAATGTTAGCGAAAGCTCGGTCTTTAGGATTAATGCCGTTATTAAATAAAACGCGAGTAAAACCCGGTAAATATTGTGTTTGACTAATAACGTACCTGTGATATCCGACACGGTGGTGAATATATGTGTCATATGAGCAGCGGCTCGCTCCATACAGTACCGGTGGTAAATCTGTCTCTTGCCCGCCTCCTCGTCTACTGAGAACTAAAAACATACCATAGACATTAACCCCCTTACTTATAAATGCTAATTTATGCGCTGCATAACTATGCATCGTTTGTCTTTTACTGTCACATGAAGCTTCAAAGTTGACAGACAGAGACAAACGTCACATAACTTTAAATAAGGGAGTTAATAAATAAATGTCTGTGACCAACACACAGCGCCATCTAGCCCCATGGTAAGCTGCTAAGCTTGTGTTACGGTGACTAGACAACGGATATACAACTTATAGTTATTTTTCTTTTGTAAATACATACATATTATACATAGAAATACACCGAGACCAGATACAAATATTTATTCTTAAGCATAAATATTTGCAGCCAGCGGAAATCGAACCCGCAGCCTCCTGCATTACAGTCGAGCGTTCGCCTGACGCGCCAGAGAGGTCGTCAAATACATTGTACAGTATAACAGTTAACAGATTAACCCTGTATAACTGCTATACGGCCAACTCGTAAACATTTTTGAAGATACGAGGTGGTAAGTACCTCCAAAGGTTAGACCTTCCACCGGGCAGGAGGTTTCACCCGGTGGGCGGCCCTACTTTATCTCATAAGTAGTTTTATATCAGCATATCTAACGAAGAAAGTTGATAGCGCGATTCAAGACTTCATACTAGTAACGCCATCTAGTAGGTACTGCGGGCGTTCCCACACATTAAATGTTACCTTATCGAGGTTATTATAGAAATCAGTGTTGCCAGCACACAGGTATCTTCCCAACAGCGTCGCGTGAGTTGTGAATACTGTAGCGACATCTACGTGACGGACTCTGGAACCAAAATAAATAGAAGATTACACATCAGAAACAAATTATCTTGCACTCGGCGGGAACCGAACCTGTGACCTTCCATATGCAGCAGGTGGGTCCTCACCGTGCTTTGAAAGGCATGTTAAGCAGCAGGTCCCGGTTGTTATCTCTGATAGCAGTCGTTAGGTCTTAGGGCGACCTGACAACTCTAACACTAGGAGTTCGCCCCGAACTGAGACCTCACGACCCCCTATCTCCCCAACCCCCTACCGATCCGGCTCATCTTCGAACTCATAAATTCTATTGACCTAAACTACGCGCATACCAAAATTCATGAAGATCGGAGCTACGATACTCAAGTTATCGTCGAACAAACATACAAAGATACAAGCGCCAGGCCCGTCTACACTGGACAACTAGGTGAGACACACCACTATACGGTTGTAATGCTTTCCAATAATTTCGCACCCGACAGGACTTGAACCTGCATCTCTGGGGATCAGTCCCAACGCCTTTTCCAATTTCGCCATGATCCTGTCGGGTGAGATTTTAAAAATTTTGGAAAGCATTTCTTTAAGGGCCTGTATAACCCTAATAGCGTGACAGCGATAAAGCTAGCGAATCTCAGATGTGTAAGTGAAGGACGTAAGATGCGACTATTCAAAATTTTATTGCGTAAAATCAAACCATTGCTAGTTTCAAGAAAACTAAACGTTAATCTTGAAATTCAAAACATTCACTGCCTGTATTGAGCTAAGTTCAGTTCTTAGTTCTTCTAAGTTCAGTACAAAGTTTTATTAGATTTCGTACAATATTGACTGAGTAATATCACTTATTTGTACAATTTATTTACAAGTTTGGATTTTTTTTCTGTCGAGATAATTTTCAGGAATCGTGTTTTCACGACATTCACGTGTTAGTTAATATCCTCGACTTTAATAAATATTGTTTTTAAAAACTTTTATTTCAAATAACTTTTGTAGTAATTCATCCTAGAAACATCAGTTCGGCCTACTACGGCCCCTTAAGTATAATACAAACAAAATAAAATGTCATAAGATGTTACCTTAACATAATGAGTCCGATGCCTGCTTGCCACTCGTGGAAATGTGCCACAACGCGGGGCGGAGTATCGCTGTAACCTTCAGCTGCTTTTCGAAACTATAATAAATAAAGAACTATTAAAATTAACCCTTTGTCAGAATAAAAATAACCTATATAGTACGTTTTATAATTTCAGACTATAATCTGACGGTTTGGGTGGTAACCTCAGTAATGAACTGGGCCACCGTGAACCCCCGAATAACAGGGTCATTACCTCAGTAATAAACTGGACTTCCATAAACCCCAGTATAACAGCGTCATTACCTCAGTAATAAACTGGGCCACCATGAACCACAGTGTAACAGCGTCATTACCTCAGTAATAAACTGGGCCACCATGAACCCCAGTACACCAGCATCATTACCTCAGTAATAAACTGGGCCACCATGAACACCAGTATAACAGGGCGTCTATATACCCACCTCAGTAATAAACTTGGCCACTATAAACCCCAGTACAACAGGGCGTCTATATACACACCTCAGTAATAAACTGGGCTACCATAAACCCCAGTATAACAGGGCGTCTATATACCAACCTCAGTAATAAACTGGGCCACCATGCACACCAGTATAACAGGGCGTCTATATACCCACCTCAGTAATAAACTGGGCTACCATAAACCCCAGTATAACAGGGCGTCTATATACCCACCTCAGTAATAAACTGGGCCACCATAAACCCCAGTATAACAGCGTCATTGGCCTCTACATCCAAGTGAGGGATGCCAACGGACGTGGTGTCCCACAACTCCTGCTTGTACGAGTCGAGCTGCCACGCTCCCGACCCGATGTCGAACAGAATTATCTGTGGGTTGCCATCGACGAGCCATGTGCCCGTGTGGAGCTGGAAAGAGAAAAAAATGTGTTTTTTTTTTTACTTTTTTTTACCAATTCTAAAAAAAGCGTACCTAGGACTTATTCTACTAATATTATAAACTACCTGCGCCCCGCGATTTCACCCGCAGAAGTGAAAACGTGTTATCACGGGCGCGGGCGACCGAGCGGTTCTCGAGCGGTTGCACTTTTTCCTTCATTACTCGGGTTCTACTGATTGGATTTCGATGCAAAGTATACCACGTACCTTCCTCGAAAATAGAACTATCCAATATTTAAAACCAGATTTCAATCGGATAAGTCGTTTTTAATTGTATAAGGGACAGACAGAAACAGACAAACGGACAGATATGAATTTTATAATTTTGTTCTACTACTTATTCTAAGTCCCCTAGACATCTTTTTTTCTTAATTTACTTCCAAGTACAGACTTTTTGTCCTCTCTTCCTTTATTATAAGTATAGATGTGAAAGTGTGTGTGTTTAGATGTTTTGTTAGATGTTTGGATGTTTGTTACTCGATCTCGCAAAAACTACTGAACCGATTGCAATGTAACTTGGAATATAGGTAGCTGAATACCGGGAATGAAACATAGGCTACTTTTTATCCCGTATCTCCCGCGGGAACGAGACTTACGCGGGCGAAACCGCAGGACACAGCTAGTTTAAGATAAAAACAATGAATAACATGCGCAAATCTGTCGAAGCTACAACGAAAATAATCGAACCTTATACCCCTGGTTTCGCATGGCGTTGACGGCTGTAGTCAAGGGGGAGTTTGGCGGGAAATCTGCTTCCTCCACTTCCGTCCTAGCACATTGTTCTTTGTAGGGACCTGGAAAGTATCATTACCATAGAAATAGTCTGAAGTCCAGTGTAGACGGGCCTGGCGCTTGTATCTTTGTATCTTAGTATCTTAGTATCTTTGTATCCTTGTATCTTTGTATCTTTGTATCTCTGTATGTTTGTATGTTTGTTCGACGACAACTTGAGTATCGTAGCTCTGATCTTCATGAATTTTGGTATGCGCGTAGTTTAGGTCAATAAAACTTATGAGTTCGAAGATGAGCCGTATCGTTAGGGGGGTTGGGAAGATAGGGGGTCGTGAGGTCTCAGTTCGTGGCGAACTCCTAGTATGAAGTCCAGTGTAGACGGGCCAGGCGCTTGTATCTTTGTAACTTTGTATCTTTGTATGTTTGTTCGACAATAACTTGAGTATCGTAGCTCCGATCTTCATAATTTTGGTATGCGCGTATTTCAGGTCAATAGAATTTATGAGTTCGAAGATGAGCCGGATCGGTAGGGGGGTTGGGGAGATAGGGGGTCGTGAGTTCTCAGTTCGGGGCGATCTCCTAGTTATAAGTATAGATACAATAGACTTACCGAGCAAGCAATAATTGTCACCCATCTCTTCGGTGGATACATACGCCTTCGACCTAATGACTGTGTAAATACCACCCACTGGAAAAGAAAACAAAAACACACGTTTGTTATATTATTATCAGTGGCGCGTCGGGCGAACGCCCGACTGCAATGCTAAGGGTTGCGGGTTCGATTTCCGCCGGATGCAAATGCTTATGCTTAAGACGGCGATAGATGATAATTATAGGTCCTTGTCCGATTGCATATAAATGAGCGAGATGGAATTGCATTAAAAAATCTACAATTTCTCGTAAAATCAATCATTAACGAAGATTAAAATAATATTTTTTATAAAATGCGATGAAGAGGTTCTAGGTATTGTATTTTCTAATATTATGATGCCTATAACAAATTATAGCCGTTAAGGATTTAGAAGGAAAATTGATTTGTTTTGTAAAACAGGGGTTACTTTGGCTGTATAAAAGTGGTGTTTAAAATTATTCTTTATTGTTTTTGAAATGAAGGGGACACTTCTTTTGTATCATGTACAATAACATAATACATAGGTTAAAGATCTATTTGATACCGGTTATGAAAAAAAAAATTCAATCGGAAAGGATTTCACATCAGTCGCGTCCTTAAAAATAAATATTTGTATCTGTATACATAATAATAATATGTATATTATTATTATAAATTTTCAAAAAAAAAATTTGAAATTCTAAAAGTCGTAGAACAAAAGTTGTTCGCCTAGACGTCTAGAACAACCCCCTTTCGGATTAAAAGGGCTTACCCGTTACAAATTGTATATTTGTATTTACAAAAAAAAAAGTATAATATGTAGTATAACCGTTGTCTGGTACCCATAGTACAAGCCTTTGTTTACAGTTTTCTAAAAAATAGGGACCAGTAATCTAAGGCTGAAATCTATAATGCGTACAATTGACTTTGCTCAGACTGAGCTTAGCGAAAACTAAGCATAAACTTTGAATTGGAATTTATAGTCGAAATTCATATTGTAATATACGAATAAAATAAAAAGAACTTCATAGTCATAGCAGAGAAGCAAAGATTAGGTTATTATTTTTGATCGGTTTACATTCGAAATTTGAAAAACTTCGACTTTACTAAGCAACAACTTTGGATAGTTGCGGAGATCGCTTTATAAATACCAAAAATTATCTTAAGTCTAAGTTTTTGCTTAGGAAAGTCAAAGTATGGATTATAGATTTCAAACTAAGTTCGGTTAAGCGGTCATTCGGTTCGGATAATCGACGTCTTGTATATACCTTTATCTTACAGTCGTGCATGGAAGGTTGACTCACTAGTATTAGTGGTAGAGTGTAATTACCCGACTGCGCTACGCAAAGGAGGGTAATCTGTTTATCGGTCTATGTATGTATGGATGTTTCTATGTGGCGTTCTAGAGGCCAAACGCGTGGACCGATTTTGATGATTCTTACGTCAATCGATTCGTCTTAATCTAGCGAGTGTGGTTAAAGACGTGACAGTAATCCAAATTAACTTTTGTCACAACCAGACGCCATATTGTCAAAATTAAATAATCCAAAATCGTCAAAGTATGTCAAGATGGAACAACAAAAAAAAAACTAACAAGAAAAAAAAACAAGGCCAGTAATTTGAAATTATGGTAAGTAATACTGAATAATCATTCAAATTACTGGGCTTGTTTTTTTTCTTTTTAGTTTTTTTTTGTCGTTCTTTACGTATTTGTAATTAGAGTTTTTTTTACGCAGTTGCGTTTTTTGTTTTATTTTAAAAATTTTTTTTCTGTAATGCCTAATAAGTGTCATAGTTAATAAATAATTATTAGATAAGATTTTTTTGATTTGAGTACAGACAAAGAAACATATACATTTCTAAGATCATTGTTAGAAATAGGACTAGGAAAAAACGTAGGACTTGTCTGACGCGTAACGCAAGCCCTAGATATTTCTAGACCGGAACAAAGCCTGAATTAACTAACTAGTTTGTCTTTCTTAGTACAATAGGTGTTAGATGACCAAGGTAAATGCGTTGTAAATATGAAATTATATTATATTTAATTATGAATTTAGACAGGTTTCTCATTAGTGGTCAAATCAAATATCAAATATTTTGATATTTCGGGTTCTACTAATCGGATTTCGATGCAAAGTATACCACGACCTTCCTCGAGTTTTTGATTGTATAAGGAATAGACAGAGAAACAGTCAAACAGACAGACAGACATGAATTTTAAAAATTATATAATTTTGTTCTACTACTTATTCTAAGTCCACTAGACCACTTTATTTTTAATTTACTTCCAAGTACAGACTTTTTTGTCCTCTCTTTCCTTTATTATAAGTATATAGATTATAAATTTAGATAGGTTTTATATTAGTAGTCAGATCAAATATCAAATATTTATTTATTAATATGCATCTCATAATTTCTTCTATGGTTTTCGCGATTTTGCATAATAAAACACTTTATTTACCGGGTTTAATTGCGTTTTATTCATGAGTTCAGTTGGCTTTTACAAGGTTGAGTCAACCTGGTAAAAGTCAACTGTAAAGTTGGCGAATGATCAGTCGCTTAAAAATCCTACTAATATTATAAAGCTGAAAGTTTGTGATCATGAATAAAACGCAATTAAACCCGGTAAATAAAGTGTTTATGAATGTCACCAAACATTTATAAAATTACATTTTCATCTCTTCTGTTCGGAATGTTTAACTTTCATGGGGATAGCTGGGTGGAAAGTGGCTCATTTCAGCCCTAGGGTGAAAAGTAAACTTAATTTTTTTAATTAATGCAACCATTTTACACTTCTTTTTTTAGGAAAAAATGTCAAAGACAAGGAACCAAAACGTCAGATTAAAGTCTAATAAATTTAAAAAAACGCCTTGTTTTTCCTTCGTTTTGAATTACCTACTCTTCTATTCTGCCACTCGCTATAAAGCCATGATTGCTTCCTACCTTTTTTTAGCTCTTACGGTGAAGGAAAACATCGTGAGGAAACCAATATGACGTAGAACGAACTGAAATGAAATATAAGAGGAGGCCCTTGCCCAGCAGTGGGTGGGTACCAGATGTGGGTATGTGTGTTCCTTTTTTGTAGTAAGATAATCTAATCGACTGAGAAATTTCATTAGCGCGATTCAGTTTTTTACCTTTGTTAGCAGCTTCCCAAGCAGTTTCGAATGTCCATCGGTTCTCTTCGCTGGCGGCTTGACCGCGATCCATGAAGCTCGATAGATCATGACTGGATTCAGCCCGGTAGAAGCGTCGCGACGATGATCTGTTCAGAGACATTGTGGTCTGTGGGCAATAGATGGCGTGATATTAAACAAAATACAAATACAACCTATACAATAATTACACATTATTTACTTTTTATCCCGATATTCCAGCGGGAACGGGACTTATGCGGGTGACACCGCGGGGCGCAACTAGTAGAGATATAAAATTAAAATTCACACTCACTCAAAACTGGATAAAATCCAAAATAAAATTCAATTTATAGCATACCAATATTGGCTATTTGTATAATTCTAAAATAACTTCCTGCCGATTGAATTTTAACTCTACTAAATTAAAAACAAGATGGTATTTCTATCGTAAAATTTCAATAGCAAATATTACTTTCAAATTCATCGTAAATTGTACTCTATTCAGTTGTAATTGAGTTCTGTTTAATTTGTTACGTTTTAGGTTGATTTAATGCCAAGGTCGAGTTGTGATATTGCTTATCATTTAGGTCTTTGGTGTTAGATAATATAATAAGTAAGTAGGTAAATCATTGACCGATAATACGTAGTAATTTAATCAAGTTTAGGAAATAAAAAATAGGCAAGTGCGTACCTTGTCGGGTCACGCGCAGTGTAGGAAAATATCGGCGCGAGGTATTAGTGATTTTTTAGAACACTTACTCCCTTGCTTATAAAATACTAGTAGTTAGCCCCGAACTGAGACCTCACGACCCCCTATCTCCCCAACCCTCCTATCGATCCGGCTCATCTTCGAACTCATAAATTCTATTCAACTATATTAAAAATTAATATTTAGTTTTTAGTTCCGATACCTGACTAGTATCACTACGTATCATGCGGTCTGCCTCGTGCAAAGAAGGTGCGCGGCGGAAGGCGCGTGGTGTTCTTTGCACGCGGCAGACCGCATGATACGTAGTGATACTAGTCAGGTATCGGGACTAAAAACTAAATATTAATTTTTAATATAGTTGATATGGAGTTCCGAAAAGTAACGCCTAATACAATCAATTATCTTAAATTCTATTCACCTAAACTACGCGCATACCAAAATTCATGAAGATCGGAGCTACGATACTCAAGTTATCGTCAAACAAACATACAAAGATATAAGCGCCAGGCCCGTCTACACTGGACCTCACTCGCTTAGCTTCGCTCGTTCGGTCTGAATACTTCACCATAACTAGGAGTTCGCCTCGAACTGAGACCTCACGACCCCCTATCTCCCCAACCACCCTACCAATCCGGCTCATCTTTGAACTCATAAATTCCATTGACCTAAACTACGCGCATACCAAAATTTATGAAGATCGGAGCTACGGTACTCAAGTTATCGTCGAACAAACATATAAAGATACAAGCGCCAGGCCCGTCTACACTGGACCTCACTCGCTTCGCTCGTTCGGTCAATAAATTCTAACGAGAGAAACAGTCAATTCCCGTAACCCTAGGTGACTGATGACATCGTTTTTGTCATTTTCGACTGTTCATTACCAGTGCTTACAGTTCATACTCGCACACCAGCGCTCTATAGTTTGCTTATGTATACTCTAAGGTTTATAAGTAAGGGGGTAGGTGAGTATGATGCGTTAAGAATGTTATCTGAATGCTTTATCTAATATTTACAAATCCACTGCCATGGCGATAACATCGACAGAATCGTGGACATCACAATGCCTAGGTTCTGTTATCATACAGCACAGTTGGTTAAATTATTACCGCATCTTATCTTACTTCTTACTTAATATTACAAACGCGATAGTTTGTATGTATGTATGTGCGTTTGTTATTCTTTCACGCAAAAACTACTGAACCGATTGCGATTAAACTTGGAATATAGGTAGCTGGGGACCTGGATTAACACATAGGTTACTTTTTATCCCGATATTCCCGCGGGAACGGGACTTAGCGGGTGAAACCGCTGGGCGCAGATAGTAATATTATAAACGCGACTTTTTGTATGTATGTATGTATGCATTCTATGTATAATATGTATGTATTAATTGACCGAACGAGCGAAGCGAGTGAGGTCCAGTGTAGACGGGCCTGGCGCTTGTATCTTTGTAACTTTGTATCTTTGTTCGACAATAACTGGAGTATCTTAGCTCCGATCTTTATGAATTTTGGTATGCGCGTAGTTTAGGTCAATAGAATTTATGGGTTCGAAGATGAGCCGGATCGGTAGGGGGGTTGGGGAGATAGGGGGTCGTAAGGTCTCAGTTCGAGGCGAACTCCTAGTTATGCAAAATCACAAAACCTTGGACAAAATTATAAATACCTAGCTGCGTCCTGTGGTTTCACCCACGTCTATAACCAAAAATTAAAAAATTCTGGCTTTAAGATCCTACTCCTGATCATAACAAACACATCGCTAAAAGAATTATCTTAATTGGTCCAGTCCTTCAGGTGTGATGCCGTGACCATGCGATATGATATAGGGATATTGGGTATTTACAATACTTTTTGACTGAACGAGTAAAGCAAGTGAGGTCCAGTGTAGACGGGCCTGGTGATTGTATCTTTGTAACTTTGTATCTTTGATGTTTGTATGTTTGTTTGACGATAACTTAAGTATAGTTGCTCGGATCTTTATGAATTTTGGTATGCGCATAGTTTAGGTCAATAGAATTTATGAGTTCGAAGATGAGCCGGATCGGTAGGGCGGTTGGGGAGATAAGGGGTCGTGAGGTCTCAGTTCGGTACGAACTCCTAGTTATTATGAGATTCCCACAGGATCTAAACCTACATGAGTGAATGTTAGAAGCATTGCTAGTCACTAATACAATGTATGAAAGTGCTCTCTGCAGTACGGATGTTGGATATTTCTTCAGACAAAAAATACTGAATCAATTACAATAAAAAATATTTTGTGGACAGTGCTGGTTACTGGAATAACACTTCTTTATGTCGATATTTTTAATATCTGCTTGACCAACATGCGGAAACGTCGCAACAAAGATAGTCAACTATGAATAGGATTTTATAGGTTTTATGATTTGTTCCCAAAATTAATTTTGCAAGATTAATGTGCTATTCTTTGGTAATATTATGTTTATTTCTAAAGAACAGAGGTTAACGCAACACATGAGGTAGCCCGTCCACTTAATCCGTAACCTTTTCATTCAAAAGTATTACGAATCTCTTGATTAAAATTCTAAAGTGATAATATAACCACTACGCAAAATTCATGTGTAAAATATCTTACGAAAAACAACAAATAAAGTCAAATAACCAACCTTCTTTCCAACAATACTAGTTCCATTAAAACATTACACGATACCTACTTGATAAACCAGACTATTTTTATCCGAAAACTTGAATGAATAGCCAGCTACGAGCGGAAGCAAAAAACGTGAAACTTACGTGTTATACTCGAACTTTTTCGACTATTTCACAAAGAAATTTTCACGAAAGACACTTTTTTAACACTTTATGCTTTATAAAAAACGTGTTCCTATCGTGTTTTATTCACAAAATCATTTATTACGATGTCGGTGAACGTAGAAAATAGGAAAATAAGTCTACGCGGGTAGAAAATTCAAATATGTTTGAATTAATTTGACAGACCGTCAAATGTGTGAAGTGTGAAGGTCACCTTGAAGTGACAGTTGTAGGGATGGGATCGTGTTCGTTGTTGGTGGTAAACATCGGTAAAAGTACCGGTTTTTTTACAAATTATTTTTTTTTTGGAGAACCTACATTATTCTTCGTGCTAGTATCGACTCGACTCTCTCGTCTCTATCTCTGTTCCATCCTTCGTATCTGAAGAGCGCGATCACCAATTCTTCACCCAGCGGTTTGTAAAGCTTCTCCAATCATTGCATTGCACGTTCGAGTTTATTATTTGTTCTTTTTTTAATTAGGGGTTCTTTAAAAATAAAATTGAGCGACTAAATGACGATACAATAACGAAAAACGATCACGGTAGGGCAGTTTATATGGGATGTTTGTTAAGAATTAAAAACAACTTACTATGAATATTTTTTAATAACATTTGCCCAATAAAAAATAACTTTTGCACGTCATATTTACACAATATTTTAAACATCACAAAACATTGGTATTAAATCTTATTCTAGACTTAATGGAGGACTACCGTCAAAATCACCTGAAAACCTATCGATTTCTTCATTTTCTTCAACATTTTTCGAAAAATCTAATGTAATTGGATTAACATTTCGTTTTACAAAAGTACTGTTAAAAGTAGGACTATCACTATTTTTGGTAGCTAATACGTTATTTGTCATTGTAATACTTTTTTCTATATTAGTAACGCTATCAGAAATTAACGGGCTTTTGTAAGAATTTACAGCGTTTATAGACTTATTTATTATATTAATCGGACTTAAGGGAGGCGGTTCACCGTACATTTTAAGTCTTGCTATTCTTTCATTGACTTTTTTCTTTCTTAACAATGTATTTGGTGATAGTTCTGTATCTGTTTGTTTAAAAGTAGACTCGAAATCTAAACCGGTAAGGTTGAATTCATCTTTTTTGCTATTTCTTAAAGGTGTTTCGATGAACATTTTATTTTTTGACATGTTATAATCGCTTCTATTTATTCTGTAAGGGGAATTTTCATCGAAACACTGTAGAGCTGAAAAGTTGTTCTGTATGGCAATACAATCTTCACAAAATTTAACTCTATCTGTACCCAATTTCTTATTCAAATCGTCAATAATTTCTCTACATTGTTTATTTTTAGGTGTTTTTGTTAGAGAAGTGAACTCGGTTACCCGAAATTGTGGAATATTTTTCCTTGTGTTGCCAGCCCTTTTCTGTAAATTTACGCATGAAATCACTTGTCCTGTATCAATGACGTTAAGAAAACCAAACTTTTTGATACCTCCCCAGAAGTTAATACATATCATATTTTTGTTTTCGTCCGCTAAGTATACGTTTTGAAAATGTTTAGACGAATCGAAGTCTTCCATCGACGGGTCGATTAGGAAAATAAGACCGAATGTATCGATTTCGTTGTCATTCACTGGTTTTTTAGTTAGGTCTTCGATTTTGTAAATTTTTCTTTTATATTTTTCTAAATGCGCTTCCAACGACTCGTCTTTTGGTTTGAACTGTTTGAAAATTGACTGTCTTCCTGCAGACAATTGAACTTCGGAATATCTATGAAAAAAATAACAAAATAGGTTAAAATAACTGGTAACCATGGGACCTCGGTCGAGAAACCATTTATAATTTATAACGGTTGGGAGCTCTCGTAGCGTAGTTGTTAAGGGCACCGGAGTACTGATCCGGAGGCGCGAGTTTAAACCTTGCGGGAGTGAATTTTTGAAGATATATTTTTCCTTTAATACATTTCTAGTACAATAAATACATTCACGATGATGATAATAATGAACTATTTGCGTAAAACACTTACATTAATATTTTTTTTCTTTCAATTTATTCCTAAGTTATCTTACAGAAAATAGTTCCAAAAAAGTAATAAATAAAACAACAAATACCTTATAGCCGTAGGTACAACATTAATAATTTCAATCCAGGAGTTTTCTTTGAATAATTCTAAAATAGCGTCGCTTGGTTTCCATATCGAGAGCATACCTATAAAAAAAACAAAATGGTAAAAAATAAAATATACAAAACCGGCAATCTCCGAAAACATTTTTGATTTCACTTCACTAGTTGCTTAAAAGCATATTTAGAAATGTCTAGATGGCGCTAGTAGTACCTTTATGAAAAACTAGCTGAATCCCGCGGTCACACCCGCGTAGGTCCCGATCCCGTGGATACATCGGGATCAAATTATCATGTGCATTTAATGTTGTACAAGAATCTAAAGGAAATAAACCATTTAGATTTTGATTTTTAATCGGTGGAAGAATGTTTGAAATCGGTCCAGATATTTCGTAGCCTATTCATTACAAACAAATAAGCAAATAATTAATTTGTCCTTTATAATTCGCGCCATCATTTATCGTAGCTTTGTCGTTCTTTTATCACAAAAAAAAATACCCCGACTACTTTTAAAAACCATAGATAATTATAAAAACACTTCTTTTTTTTTGGTGTTTTTTTTTTGTTTTTGATTTGTTTTTTTTTAGCTGAACGATAACGCGGCGACCTACTTATAAATAACACATTATGGTAGGGCATAATGTACAACATTTTAGAACTAAGATTCTGAAACAAGGCATGAAAATGTGATAACTATTTATATTTTAGCAATAATTGATAATTCACTTACCTATAGTGACACTAATTTGACCATCTTTTTTCTCAACACTGGCTATTTTTCCCCTAGAAAAAAAAAACCAATAAAACAAACAAGATACGCTATAGAACAAAAGTTGTTCGCCTAGATGTCTACAACCCCCTTTCGGCTTAAAAGGGCATACCCGTTATGTAGAATCTCGTACGTAGTTGACGGCACGCGATGTCCACACTAAGAATAAGTTTGTAGTGTAGGAGCAGAGATGAGACAAACCCTCAATTAGTAAGGTAAAAGTAAGTTTATTATAAGTAAGTATAGTGAAATAGCTAGGGGTTCTCTGTCTCGGTGTGCAGTAAGTGCTCTACTCATCGTAATTAAGTAAACAGCTAAATATACAAGATGTAACGGGCAAGCCCTTTTAATCCGAAAGGGGGTTGTTCTAGACGTCTAGACGAACAACTTTTGTTCTACGACTTTTGAAAATAAGAACTGTTTTTTTTTAATTTTTGAGATTATGTTTCACTGAAAAAAACAGCTGCTTTTGAAAATTAAGGTAATTGAAGTTTTGATTGTAAACCATCAAACTAAATAAAAGGACAACATAAGGTCAATGACCTCGAACTCTCAGAAACAGCTGATTTTCAAGTAAACTTTACACTTAAAATTCTCGAAAAGTACTTCGAATTTCCAAAAGTCGTAGAACAAAAGTTGTTCGCCTAGACGTCTTAAACAACCCCCTTTCGGATTAAAAGGGCTTACCTGTTACACCTTGTATAATAAATCATACGCGGCTTCGGTGACGTCAGTAGGTTGACGACCTCGCGAGTTTAGTATGTTAGGTATTGTACGATGCAGATCGTACACGTTACATCTTGTATATATTTAGATGTATAGGTAAGTATATTGTGTACCTAGCTAACGTGACAACATTTCGGTTTCCAAATCTGTCTCTGATTCGGTCTTGGATGGCGGATATCAATCGATCTCTATTCCTAGATGTATGGTCTTGGAGTAACTTCACCTGAGAACTCGTCAATTGCGCCTGAAAGAAAAAAGTGCTATTGAGATGGGCTATTACCGACCGATCCGACCAAACATCAGTAGTTAAATCCTGTGACGAACCCACATCGCCATCTAGCCCCGTGGTAAGCTGCTAAGCTTGTGTCACGGTGACTAGACAACGGATATAATACTTATATTTATTTTTCTTTTATAAATACACATATTATACATAGAAATACACCCAGACCAGATACAAATATTTATTTTTAAGCATAAATATTTGCACCCGGCGGGAATCGATCCTGCAATTTCCTTGCATTCCTCATTGCCTTGCAATATTTCTCAATATATTATTTACTAGTTGCGCCCCGCGGTTTCACCCGCGTAAGTCCCGTTCCCGCGGGAATATCGGGATAAAAACCTATATCATAGCCTATGTGTTGTTCTCGGTATCCAGCTACCTATATTCCAAGTTTAATTGCAATCGGTTTAGTAGTTTTTGCGTGAAAGAGTAACAAACTCACATACATACATACATACAAACTTTCGCGTTTATTTTATTGACCGAACGAGCGAAGCGAGTGAGGTCCAGTGTAGACGGGCCTGGCGCTTGTATCTTTGTATGTTTGTTCGACGATAACTTAAGTATCGTAGCTCCGATCTTCATGAATTTTGGTATGCGCGTAGTTTAGGTCAATAGAATTTATGAGTTCGAAGATGAGACGGATCGGTAGGGGGGGGGGGGGGGGGAGATAGGGGGTCGTGAGGTCTCAGTTCGGAGCGAACTACTAGTTAGTAAGATTCTGATTTTCATCTCGATACTTACTCTGAATTCCATGGGGTCTTTGGATTTCTTCATCATTTTAGCTATTTGAGAGCCGCTGTCGTAAATCTTCCTTTTATTGTTTGATTCAGTGTTATACGGTTCAGAGTCTTGAGAATCCTTAAAATATAATAAATAAAAATAGAATAAAACACTTTAATTATCCGGTTTAATCGCGTTTTTATTCATGGTTTTAAACGAACCCCGACAACTCCATCCAACTCCGCGTAACGCCAAACACTCGAATCCTTTTCGGCCAACTCTACAATTGGCCGAAAGCCAACTGTAAATTTGGCGAAAACTCGGTTCGTTTAAAACCATGAATAATTTTTTTATGGTTTTTCAACGATTAAGCCGGATAAATAAAGTGTTTTATGATGCAAAATCACGAAAACCATAGAACAAATTAAAGTAGCTTTAGACTGCATTGTCATGTTTCTGAACTATTCCCAAAGTTTCAGCCCGCTAGCTAATCAGGAAATGACTCAAATTGACGTTGCAAGATTTACAAGACCGACCAACAAACAAACAAGAAACATGACAGTCTCGTCCGGCGTCGATGTCCCACCGGGGTGACACGCTCATAAAAACTCAAAACCGCACTCGAGCGTCGATGTCCCCCCGGTGGCACATCCTACCCAGACCACTTGAAACTCTAACATATCGAAATAGAGTGGATTTTTGTTAGAACAAGTTTTGTTCATTGGCAACTCTGATATATTTTACGTCATTTGGCATTGACAGTAAAATAACCGCCAGTTGAAAAAAAATAAATAATTGGATTTGCAAATTTTTGCTGTCAGATTTTTTCAGTTTCGCCATTTTTTTATGCCGTGCGGGTGAAAGTGATAATTAATTGTTTCAAATAGTGATAAGTGGGTGATTTTAGTGGACAACTAGTGTTAATAAGTTTATTTGGTTCAGTATTTTGGTATGTATTGTATCAATATATCGATTTTCTTTGTAGAAACACTTTTTTACGAGTCAGAAAACCGCTCGATAAAATACGTAAAATTCGTGTTTGGTTGAGCTCTAGCGTCATGAACATAAGGGTCACAATGGAATGTAGTTTGGTAGGAATACCGGAAGTATACTTCCGGTACTTTTATTTCAACTTGAATTATTTATTATTTTCCTATGGTAGCTATATGTAAAAGTTATTTTATGGTGATCGGTAGACTGTAATGGACACTTTTTACAATAATTGACCTAGGACTAGATTACAGTCATTGTGAAACAAGCTTCGTAAAGAAAGTCGGAAGTAGAGAAAGTCGGAAGTTGGGAGAATTTTTTTACTTCAAAGTAAATAAATAATTATTTACTGCTTACTAAATCTCAAATATATTACCAAGTAACAGAAAAAACATTCATAATTACGATATTTTTTACAAAAAGAAGGTAGGTGGTCTAGTTTAGTTTTTATACGTATTTATGTAAAGTACGTCGTAATTATCTATTACCATTTCATATCTTATCAATCACATGACGTAGCTGTGACGTATGCTATAATTTTACCTAAAATTTATTGATTCTCCAAAGGTTAAAAACGTGAGAAACATGAAAGCTATCACGTTGCGTAATCGCTTATGTTCCGTGCAATTCTTTATTGTTTCCAATTGTGCTTCTGGAAAGTTGAAAGTAGCTTGAGGTTGCATTGTCATCTGGTGCTCAACTATTCCCAAAGTTTCAGCCCGCTAGCTAGTCAGGAAATGACTCAAATTGAAGTTGCAAGATTCACAAGACCGACAAACAAGAAAAGTGAGAGTATAAAAACGTGGAACAATACTTTGTTGTATCTTAATAAATATAAGATATTAGAAACTAATGTAAAATGAGTGAACTATGAACTAGATATGTCTGCAGCTGTTCAAAATCTTTGTTAAGGTGAAGAAAAACATTGTGAGGAAACGTCCTAGAACTCACTATGGTCCGGTTAAATTGGGAATGTAACTTGGTATCAAGAATGAAATATGGCATTTTTTCCGAATTTGTTTTCGAGTATTTTCTTCAGTTCCGATTGTGGTTCCGGCTTTCAATTTCCGGTTCTATCTAACCGTCCCCCGAAAATATGGGGGGGGAGGGGGAAATATGATCCTATGTTGATCCTATGCTGAACCTATGTTGATCCTATGCTGAACCTATGTTGATCCTATGCTGAACCTATGTTGGAACCTATGCTGATCCTATACTGATCCTATGCTGAACCTATGCTGAACCTATGCTGATCCTATGTTGATCCTATGCTGAACCTATGTTAAACCTATGCTGAAGCTATGCTGATCCTATGCTGAAGCTATGCTTATCCTATGCTGAACCTATGCTGATCCTATGTTGAACCTATGCTGATCCTATGTTGAACCTATTTTGAACCAATGCTGAACCTATGTGGATCCTATGCTGAACCTATGTTGATTCTATACTGATCCTATGCTGATCCTATGTTGACCCTATGCTGAACCTATGCTGATCCTATGCTGAACCTATGCTGATCCTATGTTGACCCTATGCTGAACCTATGCTGATCCTATGCTGAACCTATGTTGAGCTAGAACAACCCTCTTTCGGCTCAAATGAGGATTCCCGTTACACCTTGTATAAATACATACAGACATACCTGATCTGAGAACTCTCTCTGCACGTCCTCGTATATTTGTTCTAGAACCGCCTCTCTTTCGTTTTCATATTTTATTTGATGAAGATGTTCCAGCCTCTCGGATCTAGTAACTGACAAATCAAATATCAAATATTTATTTATTTAGCGTAGGTCCCGCGTAGGTCTCGTTCCCGCGGGAATATCGGGATAAAAGTAGCCTCTGTTTTATTCCCGGTATCCAGCTACCTATGTTCCAAGTTTCATCGTAATCGGTTCGGTAGTTTTTGCGTGATTTAGTAACAAACATCCAAACACACACACTTTTACATTTATAATATTATGTAAAATTAGGTAGGATTTCTAAAAAACATATTATATCAGACATCGATTCTACACTAAGCACAAGCTTGTATCGCAGTAACCGAGGAACCAATATAATGAAATATAGATAGACGCCTCCTAATAAATCCATAAAAATATATACCTTACTTAACTGTAAATAATTATTGAACATAGTTTTAATCAAGGACCATATCATATTATAAAGCTGAAAGTTTGTGAGTATGAGTGCATGTGTGTTTGTTACTCAATCACGCAAAAACTACTGAACCGATTGCGATGAAACTTGAAATATCGGTAGCTGGATACCGGGAATAACACATAGGCTACTTTTTATCCCGATATTCGGGGTAAAACCGCGGGGCGGAGCTATAAAGTAGTAAATAATAAATAATATAGTATATAATAGCTAGTAAATAATAAAATAAATACTGCACAACAGCCCCAAACTAAGCACTAGGCTTGTACTATGAGTACTAGATAACGGATATCCTACATATTATACTTTTTTTTTGTAAAATAACATACAATTTAAACATAGAAAGACACCCAGACCATTTATTTTAAGCATCAATTCAATTCAATTCAATATTTAGTTATGGCGTCTGTATAGCATACGCTAAACAATTCTGCCAATGACACGGGTTAAGCATTAATATTTTATACCTGTGATCTAAACTTACCAGTGCTGCCATCTTCAAATTTCTCAACGTACAATAAAGGGTACACTCGAGTGACGTAAACTCGTAGTTTACTTAACTTCCCGCCATCAATTTTGACAGATGTCAAATTAGACAAAATGGCGGCTTGATGGTAGCCAAGTTTCGTGTCCCATGGGGCGGGACGCGTAGAATTACCGAAAATTTTTAGTTTTATTTGGGATGTGTCCTAAAAATTAACAGATATATGATACGTTTTTGATATATAAGATGTAACGGGTAAGCCCTTTTAAGCCGAAACGGGGTTGTTCTAGACGTCTAGGCGAACAACTTTTGTTCTACGACTTTTGGAAAATCGAAGTACTTTTCGAAAATTTTAAGTGTAAAGTTTACTTGAAGGTCAGCTGTTTCTTTAGAGTTCGAGGTCATTGACCTTATGTTGTCCTTTCATTTAGTTTGGTCTACTACAATCAAACCTTCAATTACCTTTATTTTCAAAAGCAACTGTTTTTTCAGTGAAACATAACCTCAAAATTTTCAAAAAAAAGTTCGAATTTTCAAAAGTTGTAGAACAAAAGTTGTTCGCCTAGACGTCTAGAACAACCACCTTTCGGCTTAAAAGGGCTTTAAAGTGTTTCCTACACTTGGACCGTGTTCCTTTAAGTATCCTCCTCGTGTTTCTTCAAGTATAATCATCCAAGTGTAGGACACTTTAAAAACGGGTAATCGGAAGCAACATCTCAACGTTGAATTTAATTCTATGGAAATAGAATAGTTCAAGCTGGCAGTCTACAAAAAAAGTCGGTAGATGGCGTTGCGTGCCTTAAAAACGTAAACAATAAGAAATGCAATCCTTAATTTCGACTCGATTGAACATGCATCCGTGGCCAAATTGGAGGCGTCGGTTGGGACGGATCCCCGGAGATGCAGGTTCAAGTCCTGTCGGGTGCGAACATTTTTGGAAAGCATTTCTTTAAGTATAGATATGTGATATACATTTTTAGGGTTTCGTAGTCTAAAAGAAACCCTTATAGTTTTGTCATGTCCGTTCGTCCGTCCGTCCGCGGCTTTGCTCAGAGACGGTTAGTACTACGAAGCTGAAATTCTGCATGAGTATACATAACAAGAAAGTGCTACAATAAAAAAAATAAAAAAAACCTTTTTTAGGGACCTCCACATGTAACATGGGAGTTGATTTTTTTATTCTTGCTCTCCCCATCATGTGGGGTATCGTTAGATAGCTCTTTTAAATTGATTGTATTAGGCGTTACTTTTCGGAACTCCATATCTACTATATCATCCTATATGGAGTGGAGGATATTAATAAACTCACCGAAACACTGGAATCAGTGGCTAGTAAGGAAGAGTTCACATACAAAATTACGAACAGAAATCAACTCAGAGTCACTAGTGCTAGTGTTGAATCTTATAAAAAGATCATGAACATTGTAAGAGAAAAGGGTCTGATCGGTCACACATTCACGAGAAAAGATGAGAGAAGCTACAGAGTGGTGATACGAAATTTACATCCTTCCACCCCCATTAATGTAATCAAACAAGAATTAGAAGCTACTGGCAACATAGTTAAGGGAGAAATAATTAACGCAAAATTTGGCCCAGAAAAGAAACCAACCTCTACCTTCTTTGTCAACTTTACATCAGGACCAAACAACAAAGCCATTAAGGAGCTCAGATACATCTATCATCAGTCTGTGGTTATAGAAGACCCTAAGAAAAAGAGATCTTTAGTGCAATGCCACAGGTGTCAACAGTATGGGCACTCTAAGAACTACTGTCTTCGCCCCTACCGTTGTGTCAAGTGTGGACAGTCTCACAAAACTTCCGACTGTAACAAAAAAGACCGTAGCACGCCCGCTGTCTGCGCACTCTGCAGTGGATCCCACCCTGCTAACTACAAGGGCTGTGAAGTCTATAGACAAATACTCAGTAGAAAAACCACGCCACAACTACCAGTGGTAAAGAACCAACTCAACCCTCAACTACTAAACAGAAAGAGAAACGTAACTACTGCAAACAAAGTATTAACGCAAGGCATCAAAAACAAATCGTATGCAGAAGCTACACGACCGACAAACACAGAACACATAGAGAACATATCTGTTCATGCCAGCCTACAAGACAATACCAACAAACCAGAACCAGTATACTATTCCACGATAGAACAAATACTCTTGAAACAATCAGAGAAATATGACCTTATCCTACAACAAATGAGTATGTTAATGATGCTCATAACTAAACTCGTTGATAAGATGTCAAAATGACCTCGTTTAGAATAGCTACGTGGAACATTAATGGCTTGGCACCTAATAAGAACGAGACTGAACTACTAATGATACATCATAAATTAGATGTCCTGTTATTATCCGAAGCACACTGTACACCTTCATCAAAAACAAAATTCAAAGACTTTGAATGCTATGCTACTACCCATCCAGATGGAACAGGCCATGCTGGAACAGCAGTCATCGTCAAGAAATCAGTCAAACACCATCTTATGCCTGAGTACAGAACAGAACATATCCAGGCTACAACTATTTCTGTAGAAGATGAAAAAGGATACCTAAACTTGTCTGCCATATACTGTCCGCCAAAACACAAGATAATGGAATCAATGTTCACAGCCTATTTCCAAACACTTGGCAATCGTTTCATTGTGGGTGGTGACTTTAACTCCAAACACATCCAGTGGGGGTCAAGATTAGCAAGCACGAGAGGAAGACAGTTAAAAAGCTGTGTGGATGCCAATAATCTAATTACGATCTCTGCTGGTGAACCTACATATTGGCCAACTGATCTACAGAAACTACCTGACCTACTCGATTTCTTCGTAATGAAAGGCTGCTCCAAACATTATGTGAAACCGGAAGTGTGCCATGATAGCTCATCAGACCATACACCAGTTATTTTAACTATAAGCACAATGATAATAGAACACACTAAACCAGATAGATTGTGCAATAAGTACACCGACTGGCAATCTTTCAAAGAGTATCTTGAGGAAAAAATTGACTTGAAAATAGCCCTTAAAACACCGGAACATATTGAGCATGCAACAATGCTTATAACTAACCTTATACAGGAAGCATGCTGGTTAAATACCCCTTCTGTAGAAAATGGGAAATCTCACACGAATTACCCTTTAGAAATAAAAAAGGCAGTGTTGGAGAAAAGAAAGCTAAGAAGAATCTGGCACCAAAGTAGGTTGAACAAGGATAAACAGACTTTCTCTAAAGCAGCAGAGGACTTAAAGATGATGCTTAACAACTGGCATAATAATACATTAGCAACCCAAATGGAATCCCTAACTGCTACTGCATCAACTAACTACTCGCTCTGGAAATTCACCCGTGACTACGACAGACCACAAATAGCCAAGCCACCCCTTAGAAAGGAGAACGGATGGGCTCGCACAAACCAGGATAAAGCAGATGTTTTTGCCAAACACCTGGAAAAAGTTTTCCAACCAAATAAGTCCTGTGATCCAAACTCGGAAAAGGAAATAAACGACGTTCTATCACTAGACTTACAGTTGTCATCCCCACCAGTTCCGATATCAGTTAGAGAGGTCTGGAGGGCAATTAACAAAAGTCTTGGTGACAAGAAAGCTCCTGGTTTCGACCTCATCACTAAAGAAGTGTTGAAACAACTTCCTAAAAAAGCTGTTGTCTTCCTCACTACACTCTATAACGGTATACTAAGAGTGCAGTATTTCCCCAAACTGTGGAAAGTGTCGCAAGTACTTATGATACATAAACCCGGAAAACCAGCTCATGAAGTAACGTCGTACAGACCTATCAGCCTGCTGCCGATACTGTCCAAACTGTTCGAGAAGCTGATGTTGTATAGAATCCTCCCATTTTTAGAGCAGGATAAAATCATACCAAACCACCAGTTTGGGTTCAGACATAGTCACTCGACAGTGGAGCAGGTCCACAGAGTCGTCGATAGAATCCGAAAGACACTCGAGGAGAAGGAATATTGCTCTTCAGCCTTCTTAGACGTTCAACAGGCCTTCGATAGGGTATGGCACAGAGGACTTCTCTATAAGATTAAAAACAGCTTACCACACAGCTTCTACTTACTCCTTGAGTCATACCTGACGCAGAGAGTATTCCAGGTAGCAGAAGGCGGGGAGACTTCCGACTTCTTCGACATAAAAGCAGGTGTACCCCAAGGTTCGGTCCTGGGTCCTGTACTGTATACGATCTACACCTCAGATTTGCCCATAGGAGATAACATAACCACCGCCACATTTGCTGATGACACAGCTGTGCTGGCCAGCGATGCTGACCCTGCCATAGCCACAATTAAATTGCAAAAGGGCCTTGATGATGTATCAAGGTGGATGAAGAAGTGGAGAATTAAGGCGAGTGCATCCAAATCAGTACAGGTCACTTTTACCCTACGTAGGGGAAGCTGTCCTCCTGTACAATTAGAAGACATAGTATTACCACAGGAGGAATGTGTCCGCTACCTAGGCCTGCACTTAGATCGACGTCTAACATGGAACCAGCACGTAAAAAAGAAACGGCATGAAATTAACATAAAATACAAAAGCCTCAACTGGATACTAGGCAGAAACAGTCGACTCTCCCTTGACAACAAACTGCTGATATACAGGAGCATCCTCAAACCAATTTGGATGTATGGCATTCAGCTATGGGGTAGTGCCAGCAATTCTACCATACTAATTATGCAACGTATGCAGAACTGTATACTAAGAACATTGTGCAATGCTCCCTGGCTCGCTACAAATGAAGAGATACACCAGTACCTGGAAATGAGTACTGTGAAGGACGAAATTCGTACCATCTCAGAGAGATACCAAAGGAGACTTCAGAGACATCCTAACAAACTTGCGGTCAAGCTACTAACACGGAGTTATACAAAACGCCTGAAACGGAAAGACATTATATAAAAAATGATAAACTCTAAAGATGAGTAGATGTTCTCACTGGAGAACACACTCGGCATGACAACAACTGCATACAACACACTTGCTTAAAGCGCAAAGCTGATCGCAAATTCATAAAATACAAAAAAAAAAAAAAAAAAATATCTACTATATTAAAAATTAATATTTGACCCAACGAGCGAAGCGAGTGAGGTCCAGTGTAGACGGGCCTGGCGCTTGTATCTTTGTAACTTTGTAGCTTTGTATGTTTGTATGTTTGTTCGACGATAACTTGAGTATCGTAGCTCCGATCTTCATGAATTTTGGTATGCACGTATTTTAGGTCAATAGAATTTATGAGTTCGAAGATGAGCCGGATCGGTAGGGGGGTTGGGGAGATAGGGGGTCGTGAGGTCTCAGTTCGGGACGAACTACTAGTATAATTTGGTATTACTTTATGTTGCTTACACTGCTGGTTGAATTAAACATTTTGAGCTGCGAGACGATGTTGTCAGGTATCGGGACTAAAAAATAATAATTTTTAATATAGTATCTCTTTTAAAATCATTGTGAGTTTTTTTTTTCAAATATCTAATAATGCCATTTTATTTTTTGTTTCAATCGGGGAGGCAACTCCTTTCAGCATTTTTCGTTATCTCTTATAGTTTAGGATATCCCCCGGAAAGTCAATTGAAATGGTTCACCCTGTATTTTAATTTAACAAACCATGGTATTATCGCCTACTTAAGAAGTCCTTTAAAACTTTCAAATACTTACCTCCCACGGAGAAACGCCCTGTTCACAATTCACAAGTTCAGCACCACTGGTAAATATTTTAGACCCGATGTATATTTTTCGTTCGGCCACTAATCTCGACAGCATTTTGTCTGTTACACCCTTTATGAAGTACCAACCGTCAGTCAGTAAGATTTCTATATTATCTGTGGTGTTGACACTGGAATTTAAAAGCCATATTAAAAAAGGGGGGGTAAAATAGCCAACAACCTCGAATTTGTATGGCAGTAGCAATCCTTTGAAAAAATGTTCCACGCAAACGGTGGTTGCGGGGCCTAGAACGATGATTCGACCGCCAGTCTATCACTAAAGATCGTCCGCCATTGGTCGGTCCAAAGGTCGATCATACGTAATACTGTACGGAACATGTCAGTGTATGCATCTGCTGTAATAAGGAAGTTAGATCTCCATTCTAATTATTCCCCATGGCTCGTAGGGGTAAGGCTATAGTTTTTTTATAAATTAATATATTCTTGTGGTCCCTAATGATTAAAATAAGAATGGGTCACTTATACAGGAATGCAGCGAAGATACTAAAAATATGAAAATTCAAATTAAACCTTAAGTTCCATAAAGTTCGGTAGAAAATAGCGTGCTTAGTTGAGGGGCGCGCCGCGCCGTGCGTCGACAAGCTGTAGTGAGCTAGCGTATACTATTTTCAACCGAATATCATAGTACGTAAGGTTTAGTTTAATTGTCTTATTTTCATCCTGTTTATATTTAAAAGCTAAATTATGGTTGGTAAATCGTAATTTTATAAATGTGAAAGTGTGAACGTTTGGATGTTAGTTACTCAATCACGCATAAACTACTAAAGCGATTGCGATGAAACTTGAAACAAAGGTAGCTGGCGACCTAGAATAACACATAGGCTACATTTTATCCCGATATTCCCGCGGGACGGGACTTGCGCGGGTGAATCTGCGGGGCGCAAGCTTGTTAAAAATATATTTAAAAAATTGCTTACTTGTGCACACTAACTCCATCTACATATATTCCAGCAATACAAAGTACCAACGTTTTTGAAGGCACATCGTCTTTCTCCATTATTTTTCTCAAAGCAGGTCTTTCTGCTCTGTACAATTCTTTGTCATACCTATATTTCAACTGATTCAGTACATTCCTTACTGTGCACACGAAATTAAACTTAGCTTCATATGATAGAAGTTTCCATATTATCAGCTTTATATGTATGTCAAACCAACCTTCAGGTACAATTTTAGTGTCTACAGCATTTTGGAACATATCTTTTAAATCATTTACAGAAATTTTTGTATGTGTTATATCATTTCTTTCAGATACAAACTCAAAATTCCCTATATTGTCAATGTTGAAATTAGTTATGTATGTATCTATGCTATTTTTGAATGGTTTTAAGTCTTTTAGTTTGTAGATTTTATTTTTCTTGTAGTTCTCGTCCAAAGTTATAGTTTTTGGTTTTACTGTTTCTATTTTTTTAATTGTATCTCTTGTTTGTTTGGCTGGTTTGATTTGGTACGGAGTCTCAAATTTTCGTTTCTTAGCTCTTGGGCATGATAATATTGGGCTGGTTGATCTTTTCTGAGGTTTCAGTGTATTTTCAAAATCTTCCGTACATAAATCTTCATCAAAATTTTGTAATACTTGGGTGTTTATAATTTTATCTATATTTAATACTGTATGGATACTTTTCGTTTCTGTATTGACTGGAACCTCTAATATTTGTTTCGTTTCTAAGTTTTTAAAGCCATCATTGATTGAATTTGTTAGAAGTTGCTTAGATTTTTCCAATGCTTCTTCTGATATAGTTATATTTTTATTACTAGCTGTCGTAAATATGTTATTCTTTGATGTAGTTGCTTTGTTTAGTATATTGTTTTTTTGTTTATAATTTTCCTCAACCATATTTCGGGATTTATCGTCTTTTGTGTCCATTTTATCTATATTTATATCTTGAAATATGTTTTTAGTCTTTTCTATAGCTTCTTTAGATATTTTGACGTTTTTATTACTTGCTGTTTGAAACCCAATGAATTCTACTGTATTCGTTTCTTTAACAGGATCATTATTTATCTCTGAAGCAACTTCAGGCATTAGCAAATGTTTAGTATCGCCAGTTTTAAAATCAATGAACAAACTCGGTTTTGCAGTAATATCAGTGCTAGTACCTGTCTTTAATTTTTTCTCAACATTTTGTTCAATATCTACAAATAATTTCTTACTTCGAAGTAGAGCGTCTTCAGAAATATTTACCGGCTTTTTGTTTGCTGTTTGGAATCCTTTAAAAACTGGAGAATCAGCTGTATTCGTCTTGGCATTTGGTTCACTTTCAATAGCATTTATCTCTAACTCACAAAACATAGCTTTGCTTTTTGCTAGGCTTTTTTCTGAAACCTTTACTACCTTATCATTTGCTGTTGTAAAACCTTTAAAAATAGGAGTTTCGTCGGCAAAACTTGTAGGATAAGGTGTTTTTGTATTTACATCTGTATTTATGGCAATATAAATATTGACTTCGTTTAATTCTGCAAATATTTTTCGACTCCTGATTAAGTTTTTCTCGGCGGATAATACGGGCTTATTATTCGCTGTTTGAAAACCTTTGAACACATTTGTATCTTGGCTAATAACATTATTATTTTCGCCGTCATTAACTAAGTCTCTATTGAATTTAATGTCTTCAAATATTGCCCTACTTTTAGCTAAACTCAGTTTGGATACTTTAACTGGTTTATTACTAGCTGTTTTAAATCCTTGATATGAAGGTAAATTTAGATTATATTGCAGACTATCATTGTCTTTCTTCTCTAGCTGCATACTTCCATGATCTTCTATCTTTTTATTATTTGTAATTGAGTTTTTTGAACTAAAATTGTCATTTATTTTTAAATCTTGAAATATATTTTTAGTCTTATTTATTGCTGCTTTGCTTACTAAGACTGATTTGTTACTAGCGGTTTTGAATCCTTCAAACTTCTGATCAATAGCATAAAAATCAAGATTCTTAAGTTTTTCGTCTTTATCCTTGTTCATCGAAATTTCAGATTCATCAATGTTTTCAAATATTTTTTTTGTTTTTGAAAGAGCATTATCAGATATTTTTATTGCTTTATTATTTGCCGTTTTAAAACCTTCGAAAGTGGTTTTACTGGTTGAAGGAACAGCTAAATCATTTATAGCATTTATGTTTTCTGTTTTATTTGAAGATTTAAGGTTAGGGCTATTTGGGTAGGCGTTGATTTGTTCATAAGTGTTATAAATAGGATGATTTAGATCTTCGTTTAGTTCTGCAAGATCTATATCCTTAAATATATGATTTATATTAAGCATAGCTTTTTTTGATATTTGTATTTTCTTATTGCCAGCAGTTTTAAAACCGTCAAAGCCTTTTATTTTATTGTCTTCTTTTTCTTCTAAAGACATTTCGATATTTTCGAATTCTTGAATAAGTAAGTCATCGTTTATGTTACTTTCATGAATATTAGTGGAAGTTTTATTCGATTCGTTCGAATTTTCACTAAACAGTTCTACGCATTCAAGCATTTGTGATTTGACATTCCGTTTTTCACACTTAAATTTTTCTTTAGTTTCGTTGATATCGTTACTAATTGTAGTCATAGCTTTGTTAGACATGTTATTTCTTTTATTACTTTCTGTCTGTAATTCAAGACATTTAAATTCTGTTTGTCTTTCAGGTGTTGGTGGGTTCTGTGTGGTGTTCTGGTGGTGTGCTATAGCTTTATGTCCAAATTTCATGGTCTCGTAATTATTTGTATGGGATTGTGACATTGTTCTGAGTTCTGGATTACTTAGATTTATTTTTTTAACATTACCATCACATATTTCAACTAATTCAGTAAGGCTATATTCTCTATCATTAGTTAGCAGACTTCGAGCTTTTTCAAAGGTTTCAGTATGAATTTGTATGGATTTATTACTGGCCGTCTGAAAACCAACATACATAGTCTTCTCTAAGACATCAGGCTCCTCGTAAAACGATGTCTCTAATGCACATGTTAATGGAAGATCTTGTATTTCATTATGCACACAATCCTTTTCTTCATCACTGCTAAATAATATTTCATCTGAAAGACTGTCGATTTGTGTTCGTTTTAAATCTTTTATGCCAACTGCTTTTGAAAGTATTGTTTTGTTATTTTCGTGCACATTCAATTCCACATTACTAAGGAAACTTTCATGAGCGGGATTATTCATTTCTTCACCTATTGGGTCCGGTTTTGCAATATGATGACGACTAAACTTTTCTTCTATTTCTTTTTGGCTAATATGTAGTTCATCATTAGATAATTTAATAACAGGGCTAAGGGTGCCGTCGTCTATATCTATTTTATTATTCAAATTCAAATGCAATTCATTACCTAATATTTGTGAATTTACCAAAGTATGTTTATTATTGTTTTCAACGAAAGACATGACGGTTTTTTCGAAATTTTCAAAAACTTCTAAAGGTACTGAGAAAGACGCATGTGTTTGCGAACACTTCACCTTCTTCGATTTCATATTTAATAAGGGACTTGGCGGTCTTTCTTTTTTTTTAACTACATTAAATTGCAGTTGATCTTCTGTGAATAATTCCTTACTTATATTTATGTCGTCTGTTACTTTTTTCTGGTTCTTTATTTCAAATTCAGGTACACAGTTTTCGAAATTATTAATATTAGCTACATCTTCCGTATTAAGTTGTTCATCAAGTTTACATGATATATCTGCTGAAATACTAGAAGAATCAGTAGAACCTTTATGGCTGGGTGTTAGAATACCTTTGTCTCTTTCTTTATGATTTTCTAGTGTGAATTCAATAGCAACATCATCTCTGCTACTTTGTGTATTAAAATTGTCAATACAGGCTGTTTTAATTTTTAATAAACTTTGAGAATCATCAGAAATTGTTTGGTTGAATGTTTCAGCAGTTATATTGTCTCTGTCTATGTGTGATATTGAAAATGCTTGTGCCATAATGTTACTTTTACACTGTGGATTAGCCATATCACCATTATTTCTGGTAACTTCTTTATTTGAAATATTCCCTGTCAACATATCTTCATTAAATGTTTCCTTAGATGCTTCATCTATTTGCTTTTGACTGCAAATTTTAGTATGTGTTACAGCATGAGTAATTTCTTCTACTTTCATAAAAGTTTTGCTTTTTAATGCCTGAGTATGATTGAATTGTATTACATTTGAAGCAGTATCTACTTCTTCTATATCAATTGTCGTTATTACATCATTTGTGTGTGAGTGAATGAAACTATTTTCAAATTCTTGGGTTATACCCTTGTGTGCATCTATAGCTTCAACATTTTCTATTATATTGATTAGTTGAGTGTCTGTTATGGATTGCGCCTCATATTTCTGTTGTTTTGGAACCTGAAATCAGATTTTAACCATGACCTAATTTCTTCAAATGATTTCACTTGTTTATGTCCGTATCCAGGTAGAATATTGGAATAAATAATGCTCCCTACACAAGTTACAATTAAAAAAACCAAGATTATAGTATAGCTAATGTGGCAAAAGGAACATGCACAGAATAAGCTCAACATAACCTATAGCTGTGGTATTTTAGGTCGAAAACGAAAGACGACCGAAGTTTTGATTATTGCGAAACACGTTCAGATTGGGCAAATTCATTTGGGGCCATAGATTATTTATATTGATACAACTAACGTCAAATAATTTTCGGTCGGAATGAATAAAATGCCTGAACTGACTACGCAGTAGGAAACATACTTATGTTTGGCGGAAACTTAGCGGCGTATTTTGGTTTTGTGTTAGATTTTTGCGATTTTGCATAATGAAACACAATATTTACCAAGTTTCTCTCGCGTTTTTTTATATTAACGGTATTGTTACAATGTACCAAGGTGTCGCTAACTTTACAGGTTGACTTCGTAATTTGTCATTTCGTAAATGACTTCTAGATTCCTAGACTTACAAAACTTTCAACCATATTTTCAGGACCAAATAGTTAGTAGGATATCAACTGAAAATTTGAGGACAAATAGCAAACAGGCTTCAATGTGTCGCACAGATGAAATTTTTCCTAAATAGACAACAAGTATTTAAATTTGAAAAATAGTCTCCCCAAGTACCTCTCCTATTATTCCGAACATTTGTTTCTGTGCACAGTACCTAGAGGGAGCAGTATAAAAACTGCACACACACATGCACACTAGTTGTGATGCGGCATGCAGTACTGACTTCACTGCAAAACCTGTAGGGGTCTCGTCGCCTTGCAAGTTTGTGTGAGTGAGTTGTTTCCAACCATTTGTACATAGTTCACATACTGCTGTACCCCAGGCCCCAGCCTTTCTATGTACCTCGTTATCCCAGGTCATCAATATACCGAGTTTCATCATAATAATTCAATTCGGTGCAGTAGGGTAATTCTTTACCCCACTACACCTTACCTAATTTTTCTGCAGCAACAAAGTTTTATACGTGAAATAGTACAATTTTTGAGCTTATATTAGTTAACTTCGCCTTGTCTTCCTCTGAAGTTAAAGTTTAATCAATTTGTGATAAAAGTTACCTCTTTGTAGACAGGTTTATTGCTGACAGCTAGAAATCCAGATTTCTTCTCAGTCACTTTTGTTTTATTATTTTTAACAGTATCGGCTTGATGTATTGACTTTATTTGCGAGAATACGGTGTCTAACACGTCCTGCGGCTTGTACGTTGCTTGTTTTATAGGTTTTGAATCGTAAATTAATGTTTTTACACCACTTTTTGTCTTGAGAAGTTTTTCGAACTTTTCTAATGAATTTTCCATTTTATTACGTTATTTTGAACCGTAAGAGAATAGGTAACTCATTATTCGACTGCATACGTTAATGATTAAAAAATGTATTTTTACAAAAATATCGATAAACAATACACAACAACAAACAAGAAAACTAGGAAAAAAAGTAGTAAGTCATTTTTGACATCTTGTTACTTCTCGAACTCTAAGAGAAATGATAAAAGTTTTTTAATCCTTAAAGCCTCTTCAAATGGATCGTTTGTTCTTCTTTCTTAGCTTCGCTCAAAAAATGTATTCGAGTTCGTTGCTTAAAAAAGATATATTTTTTTGAGCTATTCTCAGTTTTAGCGAAACCCAATAGAGCTCCGTTGCAGTACTTATTGAGTACACAGGATTGACAAAAGGAAGTACAAAACCCAGCTGTGTGGGGAGCCTTTAAGTTAAAATCAAACAAACAAAAAAAAACATAGACCAAGTTTTTGAACGAAAAAAAAGCTTTGGACTATTTCAGCGCGGATATTATCTCGAAAAGAAAACAAGATTTTACTTTATTTGTTCGTGTTAAACTTTATATCAACACAAAATGGTACGTTTATCTTATACTTCTTTACAAATTTTGTGCATTTGCCTGTTGAAAAGGCGGTAAATAAAGAGGTTATGAAAATTTACAGTCCCATACAATTCTGCTGGTTCAACCGGGGCCTCGGCCAGAAACTAGAACCTATTCGGACTATGAGAGCGTAAACGACTGTATGGAGGGAGTCTGCAAGATTTACGAAGAGCATTTGAAACGTAGGAACCCAAATACTCCCACAATCACTTATGATATCTCACAACTGTTTGATTTTGTGGACCAGGTAAGAGAGTGGTTATTTTTCTATTTTAGAGACTTTTGATTGTAGATAGATAGAGACTTTAAGATTTCTACCCACAAAGTGGACTACTTATTGTCTCTGCTGCACAATGATATCCGTTTTGCTTCTTCTTATTTATAAGATTTAACTTCAAATCACTCTTGTAAAAATTAAGATCTGAGGATCTTTGAAGTGCAAAAAACAGGAAATTGCTGACTTTTGACTTCTACATAAAGGAAAAGCTCTTTATATCCAAGATACTACATTGTTGATGCCCCGGAACCACCTTTTTATCATAAACTCACTTCTGGTAATCTGCTTTTTTGAAGGTGTTCAAATATCTAATATAGTTAGGTCTTTCCAATAAACCCTTGCAATGTCTACTGTTAGCAGAACTACTAGTAAATGGGAAACTTAACCTCAATAAGTTTTGTGCATTATAATAACAATATTTAGCGGATTGTACTCGCTCAGAACTTTTTAGTCCACCTTGAAAAAGCTAACTGTAAAGTTAGCGGAAGCTCGGTACTTTGTAATAATGCCGTTACTAAATAAAACACGAGTATAACCTGGTAAATATTCTGTTTTATTAGTAATGTTCCTTTTAAATAGGTCAGTAAACGACCAGTTCTGGCTTAAGCACTTAAAATAACAAAAGTTTACCTCATTATCTTACAGCTAGCAGATCTCAGTTGCTTAGTGTACCAAAAATCAACAAACACATACGCACCGTACAACAAAGATTGGATCAAAGAGAAGATTTATGTATTACTACGCCAAGCCGCTGGGCAGAGCGACTAAAATTAACTATTCTATAAGTGTAAGAGAGGTTGTTTAAGCATTACAGCTCGGAATAACATCTTCATTGTGAATCACTCTATCTATTGGTGAAAACTAAATGAAAATCCATTAAATACTACTGCAAATATTATTAACTAAGAGTATTTACTATGCTTAAACCTATTTACGGAGCTGGATATTTCACGAGCAATTGCAAGTGGCTTCTTCACTACACAAATTTAAAGAAAAAACATGGTAAAATAAAATAAACACCTCCTTATTCAATAGTAGGTGTAGTGAAAACAATCATGTAAGTTTAAAATTGTACATTCAATGCTTATTAAGTTGATCACCAACCAACAGATGGAAGCAGTGGAGGAATTTATTTTACAGCTAGCTGCGCCCCGCGGTTTCACCCGCTAAGTTGGGATAAAAAGTAGCCTGTGTTAATGCAGGTCCCCAGCTACCTATATTCCAAGTTTCATCTCAATCGGTTCAGTAGTTTTTGCGTGAAAGAGTAACAACCTCACATACATACATACACACAAACTTTCGCGTTTATAATATTATTAAGATGGTAATTACTAGCGGTGAGTAGACTAGTTGTCAACTCAAGATTATGAAATAAAACCAACATTTATTAAATTAGTAGTTTATTTAGAAGGTGGATAGTTAGAAAAACTAGGGTCTCTAAAACATTTTAGTTATGCGGCAGCTCTATTCCATTTTACTCAAAAACGGTTCACTATATTTTGAAAGTTTTTGCTTTAAACTTTTTTAAGGTGTGAATTTCTAACATTTCTAATGTATTTATCTCCGAATTATAATTATCTCCATTGCCAACTCTTCGGGCCGTCTCGAGTACTTACCAAACTTCAAAATTTGACTATGTGCTTTTCGTACCCGTCTCGAGTACTTACCAAACTTCAAAATTTGACTATGTGGCGGTCAGGTCCTCATGTCTCAGTTGATCCTCCTAAACTACTGCTAAAGTGTGTGTGTTTGGATGTTTTTTACTCAATCACGCAAAAACTACACTGAACCGATGGGATGGAACTTGGAATATAAGTAGTTGGATACCGGCAATAACACATAGGCTATATTTTAACCCGATATTCCTGCGAGAACGGAACTTACGCGGGTGAAACCGCGGGGCGCAGCTAGTTAGAGAATAATTTCCTGTAAAGTATGAGTTCGAACCCCACTGAGGAATAATAATTTGAAAAGCCTTTTCAATTTCTAAACTGCATTGCTTAAACAGCCGCATAGATTTAAGTACCTAACTAGATATATGACATTATCTGAACATTTCGTTACTATGTCAGTGTTTTTCTAATTATATAAGTATTTAAAGGTTTCCATACTTTTCCAGACAAATGTAATAGGTACATACAAAATGATTTGTAAAATGTCAATTTTCCATCTTTGTTTATTAAGTTGTTTTAAGTATTCAGATAGTGTAAAACTCAAATTATCTCTGTTTCTATTTAGTATACTAAAAATAAATATTTTGAAAATACAGTATGTATATTGTATACAAGGTATTTACTTGTGTCCTAAATAAAATATCCATTAAGAAAGTTATTATTCCAAACAGAGTTACTTGAATAAAAACACTGTTTTGTTGAAACCAACATATTTTGTAAATTATTTCAGTGTTAACATTTTTACTATGGAGACGGGTAAGCGGGTACTCACTATCAAGCTGTAACCATCTACCTTTTCATTTAAATTTAAATGATTTATACAGCGCAAGCAACTTTTTTTTTCTTAATCCATGCTATTTTATGGCGCTATTTGCTCGGGACGTTGTCAGGTGGAGTAGGCTTGCACAGCACCTATACCACCCTCCCAGCCTAGTCAGCCATGCCCAGAGGAAAGAACTGGTCAATACGTCTGGAGCTAACTAAACCGTGGGTTTCCTCACGATGTTTTTCTTCACCGTAAGAGCGATGTTAATAGCGCACATAAGTTTCTTAAAGAAAAATTTAATAATTTGCTCGATGATAATATGGCCGCGATTCTAACGCTCGTGGAGACGGTCCCTAAGGCTACACGTTTGGTATCACTTGACTTTAATTTCACTTAACTAGTATAATTATCATTTTTCCGTGTATAAATTTTTTGTTTATTTAAATTCATGTTTTTTTCTCTCTACTAAGGCTCGATTCGACCAAACTGGAATACGCAACGAATAGTAATCCAACATGTAAGTATATCGTCTCTTGTCCGAAAGATTTTTAAACTGCAGCTTTATTTTTTAATTGCTTGTGCCAATTCTGACGATTTCAATAGCTCGATTTCAGCCATTTAAGTAGCCCGATTTCAGTCATTTAAATAGCTAGATTTCAGCTATTTAAAAAGCTCGTTTTTAGCTATTTAAAAAAGCTTGATTTCATGCATAAATAGCTCGATTTTAGTTATTTCAAAAGTTCGATTACAGTCATTTAAAAAGTTCGATTTCAGTCATTTAATAGTCCAAGAGCTAGTGAACCCTGGGAGTAACGGTCTCCCTGTAAGGTTAGAAATTTGTATACTTACGGTTTATGACATGCTAAGAGCAATAGCCATGACCTGGCAGGCGTCAGCCCTGCACGTCATCAGCCCCTTTATTTTTTGGACTGTTCAGTAAATTGAGTTTCAAAACTTGTTTCTGTAAATTTGAAAATTTAATAGGATAAAGTTTATTTATTGTACATCTTAAAAAAAAATTGACAGGCGATTACAATAAGCAGAAGTATATGACAGGTCAATTAGAAAACGTACAGTTGATGAGGTAAAATAAACTTTATCCTGTATACTTAAAATTTTTATATGTTTTCAAGTAAACGTCTCAGAGTAAATATATACAATGCCAGGCGTTTTTGAACAGCATAAGACCTTGACAGGCGAGGGGACAGCTGCTAAGGGCGAGCAAATAAGAAATGTTACATGAACGCATACAGTAAATGCAATGTATTTTATTGGGTTTTATGCAATCTACATTATTTTTAACATTCATTTTCTACAGCATCATCCGAAATTTCGCTATCACTGTTTTCATCATCATCTGATTCTTCAACAATGTTTTCCTCATCTGCAAATAGTAAAAAAAAATATTTTAATGAATCAATAAGGTTGTTAAGAATTAAATATTAAGCTCAATTACATAGGACTGCGTATTAAATGTTACGGAATAAAATAGTTGTATGTTACCTGAAATGCATTCCTCAGTTTCAGTCGATTGTGCTGTGGCAGTATCAGCAGGTCCTTGTAAAAGTATGTCGTATATAGAAGATGGAACCGTATTCCCCTCAAACCAATTAAATTCGTAACGACTATCAATTAAGTTCCAACCGTTATTTTCAGGTGTAAGAATTGTTGGTTCTTTTAAATTACAATTTCGCCATATATTTGTAATGTAGGCAGTTCTCAATAATTGTTGATATAGTTCACGTTGGCAGGGTGGTAAATTCGATGAATCATAGCTTACTACTTTTTTCATAAACACTTTCGGATTATTTGTGTTGTACGTAGCAAGGAACTTTTCATAACGTGCATTGTTTAACTTTGAACATTTCAAACCATACATTTGGCATACAAATTTCTCTAGTATCGGGAAAATTTTTTCTTTCTTCTGTACTATTTCTGTGTTTCCTAATTCTTTGAATGCCTTCTGATATACACTCGATTTCTGCAATATTTGGAATGGTTTTTTTTTACCTCTTCTTGAAAAAGATGGATTGTAATCGCAACCGGTTAATGCATGAAATCCCGGTAAGCTTTGGCATATAGAAGGTCCCAATTTTGTATATAGTTCAGAAATATTTATCCATTTTTTATAATTATTAGTGCCATATTCCATATAGATTTTTAAATTATTATTGTGGAGAGAATCAGATGATGATGAAAACAGTGATAGCGAAATTTCGGATGATGAAGAAAATGAATGTTAAAAATAATGTAGATTGCATAAAACCCAATAAAATACATTGCATTTACTGTATGCGTTTATGTAACATTTCTTATTTGCACGCCCTTAGCAGCTGTCCCCTCGCCTGTCAAGGTCTTATGCTGTTCAAAAACGCCTGGCATTGTATATATTTACTCTGAGACGTTTACTTGAAAACATATAAAAATTTTAAGTATACAGGATAAAGTTTATTTTACCTCATCAACTGTACGTTTTCTAATTGACCTGTCATATACTTCTGCTTATTGTAATCGCCTGTCAATTTTTTTTTAAGATGTACAATAAATAAACTTTATCCTATTAAATTTTCAAATTTACAGAAACAAGTTTTGAAACTCAATTTACTGAACAGTCCAAAAAATAAAGGGGCTGATGACGTGCAGGGCTGACGCCTGCCAGGTCATGGCTATTGCTCTTAGCATGTCATAAACCGTAAGTATACAAATTTCTAACCTTACAGGGAGACCGTTACTCCCAGGGTTCACTAGCTCTCCAGCTATAAATCGCTCGAAGTATCATAAACAATTTTAGAAATAGAGCCCCCATTTAATTGCAATAATTATGATTTATGCAGAGAATTGTAACTCTTTGCTTATCCTAGTGTTAGGGTGTCCGTCCATATGGCTAGTCAGTCGAAGCCAATTCGTTAAATGTCAATTTGATTGTTGTTTGATTACATAAATAAAGAATGTCAATGTCATAGAGACCGTAAAAATGGGAAGCCGTGTTTCATTTACCAAAATAGAATTAATTAAAAATATTAGGTGTAAACAATTAGAACCTGCAAATACTTTATAGGTACGCAACATCACACTGTGTGTGACTGTTATAGAAGTACCGAACAAGTGGCGACCGGTGATTATTGAAGATTTCAAAAGATTAAATTTGGTAAGAACAAAAGATGTCGTCGGAAGAAAAAACGGTGCAACCATGTGCATCCGACACCCCAACTTTCAAAGAACGAACAATACGAAGACGGTTCTTTACAATCACAGCTAAAGCAGTCGACGAAATGATTCAAAAAGGCGCAGCAAGAGTAACTGATTTGCGCTCAGAATTTTGTAAGTTAGAACAGGCACATGCGCGACTTCTCAGCTTAGACGCGAGTGTGCAGGAGACGATGTGGGACAACGCGACTGAGGCTGCCATGGAGCACGAAATAAAGGTAACTGAAGACTACACAAATAAATTTTTAGACTTGAAAACAAAGATAGACATCATTTTGGAGAAATCTACCAAACATATAAACACAACACCTACGGAAAATGGTAACCGGCGCTATAGACTCCCTGAAATAAAATTCCAAACATTCAACGGTGACATTCGAAATTGGCTGGTATTCTGGGGGCAATTCTCAAAAATTCATGAAGATAAAGGGTTAGACAATAATGACAAGATGTATTATCTACGACAAAGTATAGAACCAGAAACGGATGTGTACTCATTGGTAGCGAGCTACCCACCATCTGGCGATTCTTACAAAAATTGTATTGAAGAGTTGACAAGAAGATATGCCAGAGAAGATTTGTTAATAGAAGTATACGTCCGAGAGCTTTTGTCGCTAGTGTTAAAAGAAAAGTCCATCCCTATTGTAATATTGTATGATAAATTAAATGCTAATTTGAGAGCATTAGAGAGCCTCGGAATTGATAAATACCAAGCCTTTATATTACCTCTGATCGAGTCAGCTCTTCCCCTTGAAAATTTGAAGATTTGGGAACGACAAAAGAGCCTTGAATCATTAAAGAATCCTGAAGAAGTGTTGAAAAAACTGATGTATCACTTAAAAGGAGAAGTTGAAAGCCTACAGAGAGTTGAAATTACAAAGAATTTAGCACAATCATCAACATCCATCCATCAAGAAGCAACCGCTAGTTGTCTCATAGCACATGATCAAAAGAAGTCATCATTAAAGCAAACCAACACATGCATATGGTGTAATAAAGAAAATCATACAAACACTGAATGTTATAAAATGTATAATTTAACTGTCAATGAAAGGCGAAGAATCCTGAAAGAAAAAAGATGTTGTGCTATCTGCTGGAAGAATAATCATCAAACAAAGTCATGCAGAACATTTGTGAAATGCTTCATTTGTGGGAAACGGCATATGACTGCACTTTGCACGAGAGATGAAGAGAAAAAGCGACCAGACAAATCTACAGCTGCTTCCAGTGCGAACTTGTCCAATCAGAACCAAGGTACTGAAACACTGCTCCAGACTGTGGTGATCAATGTGCGAAATGGAACACAAGTTCTGCCTGTACGAGTACTCTTCGATACTGGATCATCAAGAAGCTACATCCGGGAAGATTTAGCACAGAAGTTGGGATTGACGCCACTGCGACAAGAGAGTTTCGGCCACGCTCTGTTCGGAGGGCAAATTACCAAACCAGAAACTCATAATGTTTTTAAGGTATTGTTAGAAAACTTAGATACTAAATTTAAATTTAACATTGAGGCCCTCAGCCAAAATATGATATGTGATAAAATTCCAAAGATAAAAATAGATAGTAAAATAGTCAAAAGCTTAGATAATTTTAAAATTACCTTAACTGACATAAAATATAATATAACTGAGATAGGTATATTGATTGGTGCTGATTATGCAGGTTTCATGATGACAAATACTAATATGATGATGGAAAATGGTCTTGTTGCTGTTAAAACAAAATTGGGGTGGGCCATTCAAGGTAGGCAGATTTATAGATCCTCATCGGACACTGCTCTACTGTCATGTATGTCTGTGTCGTGTTCTAATGTTAGTTTGACAGAGTTTTGGGACTTGGAGCTCATCGGTATAAGGGATCCAGCAGAATTGAGGTCCAAGGACCAACATGAACAGGAGGCTATCAAGTGTTTTGAGGAAACGGTGAGGACACTACCTAATGGCAGATACGAAGTAGAACTCCCATTTAAGGTTGGTTTTGATGATTTATTATGTAATTATAGTAGAGCAAAGAAAAGACTTGATTCACAAACAAAAAGGCTGATTTTGAGTGGTAGGTACAAAGACTATGATGAAATTTTGCAAGAGTGGCTAAGATTAGGTATTATTGAGCTCTCTGATGCACATCATAGTCAAAATTATGGTCACTACCTGCCACATAAAGCTGTATTTAAAGAATCTAGTCTGACAACTGTGATTAGGCCTGTTTTTGATGCATCTTGTCCTGATAAAAATGGGCTAAGCCTGAATGCATGTTTAGACAAGGGTATAAATTTTATAGAACATGTGCCTAAAGTATTAATTGGATTTAGGAAACATTGTATTGGCATAACTTCCGATATTGCCAAAGCTTTCCTTCAAATAAATGTAAAATCTGAGGATAGAGATTATTTAAAATTCCTATGGTGGCAAGATGAGTCATTAGAGAAAATAATAGAATATAGACATTGTAGGGTGGTCTTCGGGCTGTCCTGTAGCCCATTTTTGCTGGCATCCACGATAAATCACCATTTGAATAAGGTGACGGGTGAGTTAGAAAAAACAGCAAAAATTTTAAAGGACTCCTTTTATGTGGATAACTGTGTGACTAGCCTGGACACAGAAGAGGAGGTGCGGACTTTTATACAGGAAGCAAAGCAGATCATGGGCGCTGCAAAGTTTGACCTGAGAATGTGGGTTTCATCACCACTCCCGATCAATGATTCAGGTAAGGATATAGCATCAGTACTAGGGTTGAACTGGGAACTCAGCTCTGACATGCTCTCATGTAACATCTCCAGTCTGCCTCCGCCAGAAATGCTATGTAAGTTAACCAAGAGAATAGTACTCTCAGTGACTCAGAAAATTTTTGACCCGATAGGATTTACATGCCCAGTGACTATAGTTCCACGGTTATTATTACGCGATATGTGGAATAGGAAATTGAACTGGGATAGAGAGTTGCCTCAAGATCTTTCTGGAAAGTTCCTTAGATGGTATAAAAATTTGAAATATTTAAATGATTGTAAAATACCTAGAAAATTATCTGATAATAAATTGAGTGACTGTAAGCTAAGTCTGCATATGTTCTGTGATGCTAGTAAACATGCTATGGCTACTTCTATATTTTTAAGAGCTGAAAATAATAGTAAAGTGTCAGTCCAGTTAATAGCAGCTAAATCCAGATTAGCACCACCAAAAGTAATATCAATTCCTAGACTAGAACTTATGTCTGCAGTTATTGGGGTTAGATTGTTAGTGGAAACTAGGAAATCATTGAATTTAACCTGTGACGAATTTTACTGGACTGATTCTAGTGTTACTTTATATTGGATATGCAACAATTTAACATGGAACGTATTCGTGGGGAACCGCGTGCAAGAAATAAGAGAGGCTACTAATATAGGAACATGGTCTCATATCCCAGGTTCTTTCAACTGGGCCGATCTGCCGTCGCGGGGTTGCGATGCAAAGCAGCTACTAGAAAGCCGATGGGTTGAAGGTCCTGCCTTTTTGCGAGATCGTCGTGACGAATGGCCGAGTTCTTCGGTAACGGCGGACTGTAGTGAAGCTAAAAAGGAACTTAAAAGGTCATCTAAATTAAACTGTATTATTAATATTACAGAGACTGATAGATTCTCAGGTAGTTTCCTATATTTTAATAAGTATAGCAAGATAGTACGCGTGATCGCCTGGATACTTCGATTTGCCAGAAGGTGCCAGAGAATAAATGTAGTCAGCTGCAATAAAGGTAATATTACTAGTGGGGAATACATGGAAGCAGAAATAAGATTGATCCGGTTGCTGCAACTAGAAAATATGGATAATTTGGTAGAAAAATGTAAGTATATACATACCTTTGTCGATGAGAACCAACTAGTAAGAGTGAAGACTAGACTTTTATTATCTGACATGCCAGAAAACACTAAATGCCCTATATTATTACCTGGTAAAAATGAGGTGGTTCGTAGATTGGTGGTACAACGACACGCTCAGTTACAACATGCTGGGCCAAACATCTTGATTACAGATATCAGGAGATCATTTTGGATCCTCGGTGTCCGTGGACTGGTCAGGTCAGTATTGAACAATTGTATGTTATGTAAAAGGTATAAAACAAAAAGGATGGAAGCACCTGTAGCTCCACTGCCTGTTGAAAGGATGCAGAGCTCTTTGCCATTCGAGGTTACTGGGGTCGACCTTGCAGGTCCCCTGATTTTGAAAAATGGTGAGAAGTGTTGGATTGTTCTTTATACTTGTGCGGTTTATCGTGCAGTACACTTGGAACTCACTCAATCACTCAGCACGGCAGCATTCCTAATGACTTTGAGAAGGTTCATCGCTAGGCGAGGCAGAGTCCGGGTAATGTATTCAGATAATGGAACAAATTTAGCAAGTACTAGAAATATGTTAAACGAACTGGACTGGAGTAGAATCGAGCAAGAAACAGGTACAGAAAAAATTATATGGAAGCTTAATGCGCCGACTGCAGCATGGTGGGGCGGTTTTTTCGAGAGACTGATTAGAACGATGAAAAGTCTACTGCGGAAAATTTTAGGTAAGTCCTGTGTCACTTATGATGAACTTCATACATTATTGTGTGAATGTGAATCCATAATGAACAATCGACCGTTAACCTACGTGCAAGATGATAGCGCCAACGCACTAGAACCTCTGACTCCCGCTTGTTTCCTACAACCATTGCCTGGTTCTGATACGACTGACCTTGATATCCTGGATTCAACAGGTTTGAATATTCGACTAAAATATCTACATAAGTTACGTGACGATTTGCGTCATAGATTTAAAACCGAATATCTAACTGAACTGATACAGAGAGGAAAAGAGAAAACAGAGTACAAGGAACTTAAGGTAGGTCAAGTAGTATTAATAGAGACAGAGGAAAAGAGAATCAAATGGCCCCTAGGTATGATAGCTGAGATTTACACTGGACAAGATGGCATTAATAGAACAGCCAAAATTAAAACAGCTTTAGGTTATAAAGTAAGGCCCATACAAAGACTGTATCCTCTGGAGATTACTTCAAGTGAGTATACAGATTTATTTAATTCAAGAAAGGGAAAGGTAACAGCTAAGACAGGTAAAGTGATACGAACTGTTACACCCATAATCACCGGAAAAGACACGTTAGCGAAAGATGATTCCACAATACAAACATCCAATGAACCAGAGAAAGTCACCCGACATGGCAGGAGAATTGTTATACCTAGTAAGTATAAACTATGACTTGTACAGTAGTTGACATGCATTGTGGGGGAGTTGTTCGGTGAGGACTATTAATTATTAAATTAATTGAATATGATATGGTCAAACCACTAGTCTTTTTGGTGATTTTTATACATTTTGACCATGATGTACAGTAAAGTAGCTGGTACTGTAGTACTATGACAGGTTCCTGTCCGAGTTAGGAGGGATACGTAGGGTATTATGTACCTTTATAAAATTATATGATTAAAATGACTTAAGTGTTATGTACTTAGGTATAGCTTAATTTCGATGAATATTGTAATGTTATAATGTGATAAATATGACTTGAGTGTTATGTACTGGCATAGCATCAATAAATATTACATATGGTATTATGTACCTTTATAAAAATATATGATTAAAATGACTTAAGTGTTATGTACTTAGGTATAGCATAATTTCAATGAATATTGTAATGTTATAATGTGATAAATATGACTTGAGTGTTATGTACTGGCATAGCATCAATAAATATTGCAATGTAGAATGATAAATGTGATTTGAGTTATGTACATGCATAACATCAATGAAAATTAAGATATTGGTGAAGCGACCCATTTACTACATAAGATATTGTTCCTAGAATTGTAAATCTGAATATGGAAACTGGTATGATATCTCTAGTCTGATGTGGTATTGAATCTTGAATGTCAAATAGGTATGTTGCTGAATTGTAAAGTTTGATTTGTATGTCGATACGTAAGTAATCTTCAACAAATTGAGTGTTGTTCTTATTTTAGCACGTATTTGTTACCTTTTAGACGCTAAATGTTACAAATTCTAATCAATATGCATTTTCATGGTAATGTAAGATTAATGAATATTTTTTAATTCAATAATAATGTAAATTCTGGGCTATTATCTAGAAAATTATTGATGTAATTTTGACATGGATAATAGTTAAACCTTACAAAGATTGTTATATAATTTAGTTTCAGCTAAAATTTAATAATTCGTCAATTGATTATAATTTTATTGACTAGAGACTTAATTGGTTATAACGCCATCTGTGAGTGAATAGTAGGAATATTTAAAAAAGGGTCAGATACAGTTGTTTCGAAATGTTCTTTGAATAATGTATATATAAATTGTACCTCTATTAGAATAAAGTAGAATTGTAAAGTAGGACAATATAATTGGACTAGGAACATATTATTGTAAATTGACATTATTTAAATTAACTTTGTTGGGTTAGGAGGATGTTAGGGTGTCCGTCCATATGGCTAGTCAGTCGAAGCCAATTCGTTAAATGTCAATTTGATTGTTGTTTGATTACATAAATAAAGAATGTCAATGTCATAGAGACCGTAAAAATGGGAAGCCGTGTTTCATTTACCAAAATAGAATTAATTAAAAATATTAGGTGTAAACAATTAGAACCTGCAAATACTTTATAGGTACGCAACATCACACTGTGTGTGACTGTTATAGAAGTACCGAACACCTAGTTTGGTCGAATCAAGCCTAAGATACTAAGTAGGTAACCTAACTCCTAAGTAATTAAAAGAATAAAGATTTTTTGAATTTATTATCTTTGTTTCTTTTGCTGATATTTTCTCAGCTCTGCGGCCTTCTCTGACCTTTAAATTGCAGAAGCTAACTTGTTCAATTCTGTTTTGGTTGGGCTGATTGCACTATACTTATTACAAATCCTGACGGCCTCTGTGGCGCGTCGGGTGAACGCCCGACTGCAATGCAGAAGGCTGCGGGTTCGATTCCCGCCGAGAACAAATATTTCTGCTGACCATAAATGTTTGTTTCTGGTTCTGGGTGTTTTCTATGTATCATATCCTACTTAATTATTATAAAGCTAAAAGTTTGTGAGTATGTATCTAAGTATGTGTTTGTTTGTTACTCAATCACGCAAAAACTTCTTAACCGATTGCAATGAAACTTGGAATATAAGTAGATGGATACCGGGAATAACACATAGGCTACATTTTACCCCAATATTCCCGCGGGAACGGGACTTACGCGGGTGAAACCGCGGGGCGCAGCTAGTGTAGTATATTACGTTGTCTAGTACCCATAGTACAAGCGTAGTGTTTAGTTTGGGGCTAGATAGCGCTGTGTGTAATATCGTGAAATATTTATTTATTATTGTTTAATTAATCATCATCTCTTAGGCTAAGACCGCATTGGCAGGAGGCTGGGTTAGCGCCTGGAGCCTTAGTTTTGAATAGCTCGTTGCACTTCAGGCGATTTAAATAATTCGATACCTGCTGATTTTCGTTCGATGTCGGACTCCTGCAGTGAGTGGTTGATACCACTGGTTGTGATCATGTGATTAACATATAAAAATTACAGTAATCGAATGAAAATTTGTAGTTAGAAATCGAGGTATTTATATCGCACGACATGGCGCATTTGGTTTGAAAATAGAGCCCCTGGTGTTTAGCAAGTCACGTAACTAAAACGAACGGTCTAGCTAGAAAGTAGCTGGGACCCTACCGCATAAAACGACGTCGAGTTCAACTCGACGTCGAGTTCAACTCGACGTCGTTTGAAAATACGATGCTGTCGATAGCGGGGTTGAAAAAAGCTGGAGCAAGGAGCGAGCAGAAAAATGTTCTACAGCTTTAACGTCGACAATTTCTGCTCGCTAGCTTTTTTCAACCCTGTTATCGACAGCACCGCGCAACTTCCGTCGTAATCGACATCAAAATCCGATTGCACAAAGGAATAATCTGCTCGGTAAAAACGACAGCATTGATTTGTTGCATGCATTCGAAGCCGGCACCGTCGAGTGCAAATTAACGCTATGGTTTGAACTTTTATACCTTTACGCAGTGGGATTTCGATGCCGATTAATTTTCATTTAATGTGTTTCTTGTGGTTTCTTCTCATCGGGGGGCGCGTTCCGTAGCCACACTAAAATCAATACACCTAAGACGTAGCCAAATTATCATGTGCATTTAATGTTGTACAAGAATCTAAAGGAAATAAACTATTTTGATTTTGACGGACGGTGCGCGGTTGGTTTGGTTGGTTGGGAATCGCGTACTTATTCCCAAAACGATGTAGAGTTGAACTCGACGCGATACCTAGGGTCCCTTTTTATTATCTTATCAGAATGCTACGGCGCTCAAGCTACAGCGCGAAGCAAGCAGTCTTCATATAAGGCCGCAGCCTTACAAAAAAAAAAACAAAAATATGTATTGGAAAGGAATTTTAATTTCATAATTTTTCCTAATTAACATTTTAAAATACCGTCTTAAAATATATTTACAAGAGTTTACAAGTAAATTACATTGTTATTTTGAAGTCAAACTAAAAACATTATTAAATCGCAGTCGTCGATACGAAGTTTTTTTTTAGAATATGCATTAATCATTAATAGATAAGTACCTACCACAGACCCAATATTATTACATTTTAATCTTTTTTTTTAAAATGTAATAATATTAAATGTATTTTATTTATTACAATAATAAAAGGTAATATTATACATTTTCTAAAAAAAACTTCATACCGCAGACTGTATAGTAATTTCCAGACAGAGCGCTCACAAGCGATCCGAATACCAAAAGTTAAGCCAATGTCAGTGAAACTAAATGAATGAGTAATACGTTTACACGCTCAGTGGGCTGCTGTTATCCTAATCCTAATATTATAAGTGCGAAAGTTTAGATGTTTGTTTGTGTAACATCACGCTAAAACTACAGAAGTGATTACCCTGAAACTTGGTACCTATTCAGATAACTGGATATCTGGATTAAAAAATAGGCTACTTTTTACCCCGAAATTCCCGCGGGATCGGGACTTATGAGGGTGAAATCGCGGGGCGCAAATACTAAAAATAAAGCATAGGGTCATGCTACTATTTGGTTTTTATACTATTCGCAATAACAGATGGTTGCCTACTAAGTACGAAAACGTATTACTGCATTTAGTATTACTAAAGCATGCATCCAGGCATCCGCCTGGAAGAGATCGCTTGAATCGATAAGGCAGCCCATTGTGCCACCTATTTTGAAGTTGTGATGTTTTCTTTGTACGTATTGTAATTTATAATTGGTGTGTATACCCAATAAATTATTTGTTTATTCATTATTATTTATTACTGAACTTGGCTTCACTTTGTTGTTCGGAGCGCGGTGTCTGGAAATTATTGTATAGTCTGAGGTAAGTACCTATTTAAAGGTTTAAAAAAAAGGTGCCAAATACAATTTAGCAAATATTCTTCTTAAAGCTCTTAGACTGAAATCTAGTCCGTACTTTGACTTTGCTAAGCAAAAGCTTTGACTTGATACTCGCTATCCAAAGTTTTTGCTTTCTAAAGTCGAAATTTATTATGTAAAACCAATCAAAAAAAAATTACCTTAACTTTGCTTCTCTGTTATGACTATGAAGTTCTTTATATTTTATTCGTAAGTTACAAAATGAGTGTTGACTATAAATTCCAGTTCAAAGTTTGTAAGTTTTTGCTAAGCTCAGTCTGAGCAAAGTCAAAGTACGCACTGTAGATTTCAGCCTTAGCCCTAATTTGAAAAAAAAATCATCAAATCAGCATCGCGAAAACCTAAAGTCTATTATTCCTATTTTATTTCATTAGAAATTTGCCTAAGAGTGGTTTTAATTTAACACTAAAATTTAAAAAGATCTAACCATGATGTTAAAAAAATATTTACATTTTTTTTAGTTGGACTTATAGGCTAAGTAATATGTACAACGTTTTTTTTTAATTTGACTTATAAAGTTTAAAATGACAACGAAAGGAAGTGACTAACTCGTCATAGTAAACAGATGTCGTACAAACAGTGAACGGATATACAAGATGTAACGGGCAAGTCCTTTTAATCCGAAAGGGGGTTGTTCTAGACGTCTAGGCGAACAACTTTTGTTCTACGACTTTAGAAAATTCAAACTTTTATTTGAAAATTTTGAGATAATGTTTCACTGAAAAAACAGCTGATTTTGAAAATAAATGTAATTGAAGTTATGATTGTAAACCATCAAACTAAATAAAAGGACAACATAAGGTCAATGACCTCGAACTCTCAGAAACAGCTGATTTTCAAGTAAACTTTACACCTAAATTTTTCGAAAAGTGCTTCGAATTTCCAAAAGTCATAGAACAAAAGTTGTTCGCCTAGACGTCTTGAACAACCCCCTTTCGGCTTAAAAGGGCTTACCCGTTACATCTTGTATAAGCAAGGAAGTATTCCGTACGCCATAGTAATAGTACTCGTACGCCATAGAACTACTCGTTCGTAACTTGAAAGCTTGGTCAAAAAAACGTCTTGCTTGATTTTAGAGAGTTCCCAGTTTGTCCTTTTTTCACTTTAGTGTTCGGCGGTTGGTTAGATAAGGACAGAGTGGATCCAAACGGGTTAAACAGGACCGTTTTGGTATATCAAAGCAAAAACTACCTTAACCTTAGAGAACATGATTGAAATTGATATTTCGAAAGCTGTCAAGCGCGCAATCTTTTAGGAGCGAAGACGATTGTGACATGTCTATGCCTTACGCTTCAAAATGACACCACGTAAAATAGGCCGCGATGATTAAATAGTGTGCAGCGACACGAATCTGTCACCTAATTTTAGATCTATATATTTTATATGTATGTTATACATAACCTAGGCCCTTAACCTGTTGTAATAATAGCAAGGCTAGATAGTTTGTATTTATTTTATCTATACTAATATTATAAAGCTGAAGAGTTTGTTTGTTTGAACGCGCTAATCTCAGGAACTGCTGGTCCGATTTGATTCTTTTTGTGTTTGATAGTCCATTCATCGAGGAAGGTTATAGGCTATATTACATTACGCTACGACTAATAGGAGCGGAGCATCCATGAAAAATGTTGCAAAAACGGGGAAAAAATCACCCTGTTCCGAGATTCTGTCGCGTGCGCTGAGTAAACGGTCAGAGTTACATAAAAACCATATATGAGAGAATTCTTCCTCTAAAAAGGATCTAATAAATAGTCCGCGACAGCATATGTCTATCTCTTAAGGTTGACTCAATATAACATTTTTAGAGTAATGAAATTTGTTGTAGAACAATGCATTGTTTCCGAAGGTAATTATGTAGATATGATATTAATCCTTATCCAAATAAATACGTTATGCATTAAAAGTATTTAATTTTAAACATAATTGTCCTTAACATCACTTGATTTCAATGAATATCTCACGAGATATTACAGTTTTAAAATAACTCCACAATAAATAATTACTAAGTACCAAGCGTGCATATACACGCAGCGGGCGACGATGATGAGGGTGGCCAGTCAACTCTGTGAGGCATCATGCCGCGCGGCTCAATCGGTCGGCTCCATGCGAGACGGTTGTATCACCAAACTGCAGTGCTTTTTAAAAATTCTTTTACATTATCTCAATGTACTTTGATTCGTAATATTTTGTTTTATGTTGGTAATTAATATTATAAAGAGGTTCCGTTGGTAACATGTATGTAGTATGTATTTTGGGGGTAATCTCAGAAACTTCTAGACCGATTACAAAAATTCTTTCACTAATAGAAAGCTACATTATCCAGATATGACATAGGCTACTTTTGATCCCGATATTCCCTCGGGATCGGGACTTACGCGAGTTAAACTGCGGGAGGGCAGCTCTGAAAAATAAAGTCGTGTATTTCTATTTCTAACTCAACAACCCGTAAACCGATATGAATGAAATTTGGTACAGGGTTGGTTTAGAGGTAGAAATAATATATAGGGTACTTTGAATGATCGCACGGGTTAAGCAACACTTGGTACAACATACGTGATGGGTGAAAAAGAGCGGGTGACCCGATATTCATAAAACTTGGTACAGGGTTGGTTTAGAGGTAGAAATATTATATAGTACTTTGAATGATCGTTAAGCAACACTTGGTATGACATACGTGAGGGATCATTAACGTTACGGAATAGAAAGTTACGCGGGTGAAACCGCGGGGCGCAGCTAGTTATGAATAAAAATGTAACAACGGAATGTTTGCACTATGAGATTACGACGATGAGAGACAGACATGGAGTGACATTTGTAGCATGTCACTTTTGCTCCAAAGTAGCATGTCACTTTTGCTCCAAAGCGTCCATATTTACAGTCTGTAAGGTATATATTTACAATTTGAATTATTATCAAATGTTTTATACAATATTGTACTAGTATCTCAGTTCCTGCAATACAAGCTTGTGCTTAGTGTAAAGCCGATTTCTAATGTAACTTGATTAAATGTTTGGTAAGATTCATATTAATAAATAAATTGAAGTCAATTAAATTCACTTCGGTCGTACTCGGATCGGGTCATTGAAAGAACCAATCACGTTGGAGAACAGCGTATTGCCGCCGTCCTCGTTGTCAACATACAATTGGTTAAAATATAAACAAAGGTCCAATTGCTTAGCTAATGCGTGGTGTGTAGTTTGTGTATGCATACTTCGTATTTGAGTAAGTTATGGCGCTATTATTTGAGGTGAGTTAGTATGGAAAGGCTTCTTCCATGCTTATGTCCGTTCACTGCATACAAAGATAAAATACATATTTTTAGTTCTAATTTAAATAAAAAAGAGGTACACGTGCCACTTTGACATGATTTTTAATTGGTAAGCCAACTTTTTTTTTAAAGTATTAAATACGAAATTTGATAATTACCATATGTCAAGCGGTTGGTCAATATAAACGGAATTCACTGTATTTATTTTTCCTATAAAGCATTATAATAATTATAATCTGATAATAATTAATAAAACACAATATTTACCGGGTTTTACCTAGCGTTTTATTTTATAGCTGCATTAATTATAACAAAGTAACGAGCTTTCGCTAACAGTTAGCTTTTTCAAGGTTGACTGAGATCTAATTCGTCTATTTGAATATTGTAAAAAGAAAGATAGAAAAAGATTCTTTTTAGAACATTCAAATAGACGAATTACATCTCAGTCCACCTTGAAAAAGCTAAATGTAAAGTTAGCGAAAGCTCGCTACTTTGAAATACTTAGTTATTAAATAAATCGCGAGTAAAACCCGGTAAATATTGTGTTTTATTATGCAAAATCGCGACAACCTAAGATAAAGTTATGCTAATAATTATTCATTTTCGCTTATTGTAGTGGGTCGAACGTTTGGATGCACTTTGTATCTGTGGTTCCTGAGATCTTTTGCTTTAAAATACCTGTGAAAAACATAACTAAATTAATCAACACACTAAAAAATCTATTCTATATCTGTATACAAGATGTAACGGGCAAGCCCTTTTAAGCCGAAAGGTGGTTGTTGTAGACGTCTAGGCGAACAACTTTTGTTCTACAACTTTTGAAAATTCGAACTTTTTTTTTGAAAATTTTGAGGTTATGTTTCACTGAAAAAACAGCTGCTTTTGAAAATAAAGTTAATTGAAGGTTTGATTGTAGTAGACCATACTAAATTAAAGGACAACATAAGGTCAATGACCTAGAACTCTAAAAAACAGCTGATCTTCAAGTAAACTTTACACTTAAAATTTTCGAAAAGTACTTCGAATTTTCAAAAGTCGTAGAACAAAAGTTGTTCGCCTAGACGTATAGAACAACCCCTTTTCGGCTTAAAAGGGCTTGCCCGTTACATCTTGTATACTTATAATAAAGGAAGATAGGACAAAACGTCTGTACTTGGAAGGGGACTTATGATAAGTAGTGGAACAAAATTATATAATTTTTAAAATTCATGTCTGGCTGTCTGTTTGTCTGTTTATCTGTCTGTTCCTTATACAATTAAAAACTACTAATCCGATTGCAATCTGGTTTTCAATATTGGATAGTGGATAGTTGCATAATATATTAATAATACTTGACACTGGCTACTTTCCAAATGGCCATAATCGGTTCACAACCGATAAGAAATAGAAGTAAGAAAGTGAGTTACCTTCCATCGCACATAGTACAAGCGTACGGGCGGAGCGAGGGATCATTGCTAAAATTGTTCACTATTAAATCCGTGAAACTGGCCTAAATCGCCCTTTATTGCTGGCAGACGAGCCAATAGTAAGAAAGTGGGTTACCTTCCATCGCACATAGTACAAGAGTACGGGCGGAGCGAGGGATCATTGCTAAAATTGTTCACTATTAAATCCGTGAAACTGGCCTAAATCGCCCTTTATTACTGGCAGACGAGCCATAAGTAAGAAAGTGAGTTACCTTCCATCGCACATAGTACAAGAGTACGGGCGGAGCGAGGGATAATTGCTAAAATTGTTCACTATTAAACCCGTGAAACTGGCCTAAATCGCCCTTTATTGCTGGCAGAGGAGCCATAAGTAAGAAAGTGGGTTACCTTCCATCGCACATAGTACAAGCGTATGGGCGGAGCGAGGGATCGGCGTGTGCTCGCAGCGCGTGGCGATCCCTCGTCACTTCCGTGGAGAAACAACGACCGCAGAAGTCACACACGAACGGTTTGGACGAGCTATGGGACTGAAACGACGACAGAAAACAAATAAATATTGCTCGACATCACACACATCGCAATCTAGCCCCAAACTAAGCCCTAGGCTTGTACTATGGGTACTAGACAACGGATATACAACATATTATATTTATTTTTTTTGTAAATACATAAATATGATACATAGAAAACACCCAGAACCAGAAACAAACATTTATGGTCAGCAGAAATATTTGTTCCCGGCGGGAATCGAACCCGCAACCTTCTGCGCTGCAGTCCGAGGGTGCAAAATATGGACCTTAGCGTTGTCTCCAAAGCTCCGTGAACAATCATTGTAATGGCCGCCGATTTCAAGTATATAATAATAATATTTGACACTGGCTACTTTCTAAATGGCCATAATTGGTTCACAACCGATAGAAAAAAAAAAGAGACCTCACATTCAATGACAGCTAAACTCAGACGGTGCCGGCTTCAAATGCATGCAAATCAACGCTGTCTTTTTCCTTTCTTTTTGCGCAGTGGGATTTCGATGCCGATTTCGACGGGAGTTGCGCGGTAACTTCGCAGGACCGAAATATTCCTTTCTAATAAAATACTTACAACTTTTAGATGTCTTTGCAAACTGGAATTGGTTGAAAACGCAGTGTTACATATGTCGCATGAAAACGGCTTCTCTTGAGTGTGATTCCTTTCGTGGATCTGGAAATTAATAAATTGGACTAAATTCTTATTTAACTCATACGATTTATAATACACATCAATTTCGTTAAACAGTACCTAACTAAATGAATTGTTGGTTATTATTTTTTAGTCAGACTATAAATTAGTCTTTTCTTGTAAAAAGTGTCGGGTTATAATTTTTAGTCTAACTTAAAATAATGCCCGGTTATTTAACAATATTCTTACTGAGTTTATAGTACATTATAGTCATTCAGTGTACACTTAAGACTATTTTTAGCAGAGATATGTTAGAACTTCTAGATAGGTATTCGGGCGAATTTCTTGGCGACACAATTCTAAGCTAACTGACCATAGAAGTCTTAGTTCCATCCCAGCCCAAGTCGCGATCACCCGCTTGTTCACAGTACATAAATAATTCCCTTTACATTTTCACAGTAAACAATGCCTTCGTCCGTATTTAGGCGATGTACGAATTATTTACTAATAAAAATCAAAGTTAAAATATTTCATTTCATACGTAATAACGCTGTATATTGATATAAAATATTTTTAATTGATTTTACCGAAAGAACGAAGTTTTTGACTTTGACGTTTTATCTAATCGCTTTTATAATAATATTATGTCATCTCTTTCTAACGTCATGCAAGTAGCATTGAGTCTTATATTTTAGAAAGAGATAACAATAGTTTGGTCGATTTATTTTTTAAATTATGTGCAAGAATATAAGTAATGAGGTTGTATAGCATAGTTTGTGCCGCTTTTCCGTAATGATTTGTTCCTTAGTGGCGTCTCTATAACCAATGATAGACTCATTGATTTTTAGTATAATATTGACCATGTAAGTTTAAAATCGTGTCGAAATTCTCACCTGGAGCGTGTAAGCATCGTAGTACGACTTGCCGCAGTAGGCGCAGTGGAAATTGGCGCCTTTCGCAATCTTCTCGTGCGACTTCATATGTCTCTGCACTTGTTGCGGGGATCCAAACAGTTTGGAGCATATTGGACAAGGGTGACTCTTTTCCTGCAACAAATATAGTAAATTCTTAGCCAAGGGCTGAATGTCACGCCTGAGATATTCCTGGCCCTATTCAATATTTCGATGGTAAAACCACAAGTACATGTTTACAATTAAATTTGAAAATAATTAATTACAAAATTAAAGGAAGTCGTTTAAGCAGCAAATAAATAAACAAAACAATATGAATAGAAAAGGTCATCCTCCAAGGCACTTTTTCCCCCTTTCGTTGTTTCCCCTATGAATCGCGAAGCTTATACGCTGGGACAAGAAATCACCCGCCCTGCGGTCCCCAGAAACCCCGCAAAGACGGGATGACAACCCCTTAACCCCTTAATGGTGAAATGTGTGTAGCATTATTAAGCACTTAAGTAACTATTGGCCACAATATAATCGAGTTGGTCACGCCGTGCATCCTCTAATCACCTTACCTTTCCTCTTTCTTGGCTTCTTGTCCATCCAAACGTTGCCTGGAAGAGATCGCTTTAAGCGATAAGGCCGCCCATTGTGCCACCTAATTTTATGTTGTTTATATTTCTTTTTTATTATTATTATTTAATCGTGGTGTGTTGCAATAAAGCATTAATCAATCAATCTAAGTGGCCATGCCGACATGTGAGAAAAAAAGTAGGAAGCAAGCATGGCATTATAGCAAGTGGCAGAATAGAAGAGTAATTATCATTCAGCCAAGAGCTGAGTGTCACGCATTTCACCTGAGATATTCCTGGCTATATTTAATATTTGCGGGTGAAATGGGTGACATTCACCGGATCTCTGAAGTAACTTTTCATTTCGACTGTAGAGCAATAAAAATACTACACGCACATTTAATGAAACAGGTTAAATTAGAACAGTTTGTAAAACATAAATTCTAATTTTATTCTACAACTTTTGGAAATTCGAAGTATTTTTCGAATTATTTTAGTGTAAAGTTGACTTGAAAATCAGCTGTTTCTTAGAGTTCGAGGTCATTGAACTTATGTTGTCCTTTCATTTAGTTTGGTCTACTACAATCTAAACTTTAATTACCTTTATTTTCAAAAGCAGCTGTTGTTTCAGTGAAACATAACCCAAAATTTACAAAAAAAAAGTTTGAATCGACAAAAGTAGTTTAATAAAAGTTGTTCGCCTAGATGTCTAGAACAACCCCCTTTCGGCTTAAAAGGGCATACCCGTTACTCCTTGTACATGCTATCTATGGAGTAAACTTACCAAATGTGTATCCATATGCTTCACGAGACTGTGTGGGAATTTATATCTCTTCAGACACTCAGGACACTGGTATTTCTGTAGCACGCTGGGGTCCTAGGACAGTGGAGTCTCACTAAAAGAGTCCCAAACTTACCAAATGTGTATCCATATGCTTCACGAGACTGTGTGGGAACTTGTATCTCTTCTGACACTTAGGACACTGGTATTTCTGTAGCACGCTGGGGTCCTAGGACAGTGGAGTCTCAGTGAAAGGGTCCCAAACTTACCAAATGTGTATCCATATGCTTCACGAGACTGTGTGGGAACTTGTATCTCTTCGGACACTCAGGACACTGGTATTTCTGTAGCACGCTGGGGTCTTTGTTCTTGTGTACCACCATGTGGACTCGGAGTTCTGTATTTCCCTTGACAGGCGTGAAGCAGATACGGCATTCTGTTACTGGCTCTCTTTTAGGGTGGAATCTGGGGGAGAAATCGCTCTTTAGAATTATAGGGAGTTATTTCAATTTTTTTCGCTCTTTTTAAAATCATAATTTTTATTGCATACCTATGAATTATGCAACTAGTTTTTTTTTTAATAGGTCTCTATAATTCGAGCGAAATGTTTGGGTCTGATATTCAGCTCCGATTTACATCAAATAGAATGAATATTGTTTGAGGGTATTTTATAACAAACGTTTCTAATCCAAACAAATAGCTAATTAGCTATTGTGTATCTTATACTTCCATTACTATATGGTTTGCCTTTTATGCGTATTTATGTAGTCTATTATTTATTATAATTTATCAATAACTCTGTTTTTTTCTCTCAATCAAACTTTCACTTTCCAAAAACACATTACCCATCCTCTTCTTCAAGTCTTGTCCATAGATTTGTTGCCTAGAAGAGATCGCGCTAAAGCGACAAGGCCGCCCATTTTTCTATTCTAATTTGTTGTTATTTGTGTTTTTTGGTACAATCAAGTGTTCATCAATCAAACACAAATGTAGCAGTATAGTATAAAGAGGACATGCCTTTATCAGGTAGGCCAAAGATTTGATAGTACACTATTAAACACGTGAAACTGGCCGAAATTGTCCTACAATGCTGACAGAAGAGCCATAAATAAGATAATAAATTGAACCTCTCTAGGAGTTTTGGCGGGAACTCGTTGAGGAGATGTGTTGCTAAATTTTCATTTTTGTGAAACCTAGTTCAAATGCGTGCAAATTGTTTAATTTCGGGGGCTTATCAATCAATTTAGTTTCGTGAAGGTGTACAAGTGGAATGTGAAAATCAGTGCAAAACATGGACTTAGTGTTGTCTCCAAAGCTACGTGAAAAATCTTTGTAAATAAATGGCCTCCGTGTTTACAAATGATTCCCTAGACTTGACTTAAACTATGACGACTGGACTGTTTCGATGCAAATAACTTGCATATTATATTAATAATACTTGACACTGGCTAATTTTCTAATGGCCATAATCGATAAGAAATAAAAAAAAAATAAGCCCTCTAAATACCCTGACACAGAAGTTTACCTCAGTCGATGCCTCTTCAAACTGCTCAACCTGATGAATATCTTATCACAGTCCTTGCATGGGTAGTTGGCCTCACTTTCGTCCTTCGCTTCTTGTTTCAATAACCTGAAATATAAAACACAATATTTATCGGGTTTTACTCCCGTTTTATTTAATAACGGCATTATTAGTAACTAGCTGCGCCCCGCGGTTTCACCCGCGAAAGTGAAGAACGTGTTATCACGGGCGCGGGCGGCCGAGCGGTTCTCGAGCGGTTGCACTTTTTCGTTCATTACTCGGGTTCTTCTAATTGGATTTCGATGCAAAGTATACCACGACCTTCCTCGAAAATAGAACTTTCAATCGGATTAGTAGTTTTTAATTTTATAAGGAGCCGACAGAGAAACAGACAGACATGAATTTTAAAAATATATATTTTTTTTCTACTACTTATCCTAAGTCCCCTAGACCATGCACTTTTTTTTAACTTACTTCCAAGTTCCAAGTACAGACTTTTTGTCCTCTCTTCCTTTATTATAAGTATAGAAGACGGAGCCTTCGATAACTTTCCAGTTAGCTTTTTCTGGGTTGACTGAGATGTAATTCGTCTATTTTAACATTCTAAAGACATCCAGAGCAGTCCCAAATATTTATTTTACAGCACAAACATTTGCACCCGGCAGGAATCGAATCCGCAGCCTTCTGCATTGCAGTCCGGCGTTCGTCCGACGCACTACAGAGGCTGTCAATAGTAAGGAGTTGCTCCGCATACCTTTCATCATTGATCTCCTTCCTCCTATCGCTCCGGAACTGCTCGATCTCCTTCAGAGCTGTCATCCGCTTCTCATTGGTAAGACCGAATGAATGCCACTTGTAATGTATGAGGTACCTCTTCGGGTGTGATATTACTATACAACAGTACGGGCATTGTAGGTTTGCTGGGGTGTTTGTACCTAAAATAGATAGAAGAAAACTCTTTACACATCTACGCCTCTAACTTTAGTTTATTTGACCAAAAAGGTCAACGTAAAGCGAGTCTTTATTCTCTATGTGCATAAAGTGCTCATTATAAACCTAGGGCATAAAGTAATTTAAATTTGGAACTAACATTCTGGCACTGGGTAATGGTAAGCCTGTCTTTATCTTGGGCGCTTGAATCCCACGCTTCACTCAGGACTCTAGGTACATAACTCCATCGCTTTGCTCAGGAGTTAAGTTTTTAACACCCTCGCTGCGCTCGGGAGTTAACTCTCTAGAGTCCTTCATATGCTTTGGATTCAATATGACGCCCGATATATAAGACAGGGCTTTAGTACCTCGGTGCATAAACATTGTAATTCGTAATTTGTTTTGAGCAATAAAAACAAATTACGAATGCATATTTACTAAAAAGGCATATTTACAAGAAATATTTTAAAGGAAAAATTTTCAAAAATCCACTCGCGGAGAGACTCAAATCTCGAGTGGATTCCAGGTACCAAAGCCAGTTTCATCGCAATCGGTTCAGTAGTTTTGCGTGAACGATTAACAAAGTCACATACATACATACAAACTTTCGCGTTTATAATATTAGTCTACTATATTTCAGGTTATTGAAACCAGAAGCGAATTATTGTTCCAAATTATTACAAAAACAAAAAATAATTACAATTACCTAGAAACAATTGTAAAAATATAAACTCCTTGCTGCGTCCCAGTTTCACCCGCGTAAGTCCCGATCCCGTGGAAATGTCGGGATCAAAAGTAGCCTATGTTACTCCTGGATAAAGTAGCTTTCTACTAGTGAAAGAATTTTTGATATTGATTTAGTAGTTTTGGAGCCTATTCAAACAAACAAACTAACAAACAAATAAATTTTCCTCTGTAGAATATTAGTATAGAAATAAACATTTAAAAACTTATATAAATGTACTGAGTGGCGGCCGACTAACAGACAACGAAGCTCGGACCCAGCACGGCCAGGAAACGGTCTGTCTAACTAAAAATCTTTTGGCAAACACCTATTTACTTTAGGTGTTATAGACAGCCCCCTCTGCTGCTGATGCATGGAGGAGGAGACGCTCCGTGCTCCTGGAGTGCACCAGCACCACTGAGATGAGTTGCCCTTTGTAGGGCAACTCATCTCAGCTCTCCAAGGTCTCTTCCCGAGGTAACAAAGAACATTTTTGGCTTTCCTTGGGGTGTTGGGTGGGCTCGATTGAGCAAAAATCCCACCAGGACGCAAAATGAGACGTTGACTTGCAGAAACCAGCCCGACAAACAAATACAATTACTGAAATTCTTACCATTTTCAATAATCTCTTTAGCCTTCACAAGGCTCATACCACCAGGTATAACATCACCGACTTGTTCTGATACTGCACTTGTATCCCGGACAAAAGGAGTCTGACTTATGTGAGGCTTCAGGTCCAGTGGTTCGCTGGTTTCAGTCTGTGATTGTGGCTCGTTGGTATCTGAGTGAGGTTCATCAGTCTCTGATGATTCCGAGTGGTTGTATGTTGATGATGGTACGTCCTGTAATGATAATAAGATACTACAGTAGGGAAAGGCCGTTTGGTGGAAGCGTGGTGGAAGGATTTGTCACCCCTCTCCAATACCCCCTTCTCTAAGGAGATCTTGGAGCGAGGTGTCCAGGGTACACCGGACGCGTATGGGGGTTGGTATACATGTTTGTCACGCAGGGAGGTTCTTTCCTTGCACCCTTGCAAGGAAAAGCCCCCCCTTCCCTTCCCTTGCATGTTTACTGCCACTGTATTTAGCCTTCATGTTCAAGGCTTCGGACAACGCCATAAGGGTTACCAACTCAGTAGTTGGCAACCTTTATTATTATTATTAACCCTTAAACCCTTATGACACCTTGTCCGGCCACTGGGCCGGACACGTTACGTTTCGTATAATAGCCGAATAACTTTTTTATCGGCGACTTCCGGTTGTCAAGTTGTGAACATCGTTACTACTTAGCTCCGCAAAAAAGTGATTTAAAAAGCGTAAAAACCACGAAAATCGCACTAAATTGTAGTGGAATCCGTAGAACGAGTCCGCGGCTGCGTATTCACAAATATACGTCGTACAAGAATCCCGAAAATATTAAGAATCGGCACAAATTCAATACCGAAATTTTTTAGGTTAGGTCAAATCGACCATAACCAATTTTACGGAAGTGACAGGAAACGTTAATCAAATTATCTGTCACATTTGAAAGATTGACATTTACATTGTTGCCAGACGAAACTAATTTACCAATTTTTCGGGAAAACGCATACCAATCATAGTAATATCAGCAATGGATAACCAAATGGAAATATTGCTTGAGACACTGAAACAAGAGATGAAAATACAAACTGAAGAAATAAACACTAACATAATTGCGATTCTTGACGCAAAAATAAAACCTTTGATTGAAGAAAACTGTGAATTAAAAAAAGAAGTAAGTGTATTAAAGTCACGAATCACTAATTTAGAGACAGTTTCGAGACGTAACAATTTAATATTACATGGAATACCTGAAGTAGAAACAAATCAAGAACAGCTGATGGGTTATGTATTGACTAATCTTAATGGGATAAGTGAAAAAACTAAAGAAAGTGAGTGGGACAAATGGGAAATTAGTAATGCCTATAGACTGGGAAAGAAAACTAATGATAAAGTCAGACCAATCCTGATAACTACTACGTTGGCTTGGCGAAAAAACTTCGTACTAAGAAATAACACCTTGTTTCCAAAAAACATTTACGCAACTGAGGACCTACCGAGAGATATCATTGAAGCCAACAGGGCACTAATTCCAAAAATGAAAGAAGCAAGACTTGCAGGCAAATATGCGGTAATAAAAAATGGATCACTGATTGTAAAAGAATTTAAATCCAATGAAAAAAGAAAACGAGTACCATCCTCGCCTCCTACGACACCACCAGAAGGTTTCAGTAGCATTAACAAGACAAATAAGCAACCCCTAAAACTCTCAAAAATCAACCCATTTCAAAATAACAAGGTTAACAGGCAGCAGTCAAAAAACTAAATATACATAGAAATACAAAAAGTATAATACCAACAACCACAGTAACAATAAATAAAAATAAAACAATAAACAAAACAAAGATAACTGGAAGTCAAGAAGAACACAACTACTGTAAAAACAACAATCATCTCCCCAACCCGGCTGGTCCCCGTGGGGAAGTAGACCAAAACCCTCCAAGAAAAGCAAAAAGAAAAATACATATAGCAACCTTAAATACCTGGACACTACGAACTCAAGAATCTTTACTAGAATTAGAAGCCGCTCTAGATTTCATTAATTGGGATATTCTAGGACTATCCGAAGTAAGAAGAATGGGTGAGGAAATTACTGACTATGGAAAATACATACTGTTCCACAAAGGAGAAACTCCGGGAATGTATGGAGTTGGTTTCATGGTAAAGAATCAATATCGTAACAATATAACGGAATTTATCGGCCAATCCGAACGCATTGCTACATTGAACTTGAACATTCCCACATACAAAGACCCATGGTCCTTAATTCAAATATATGCCCCCACCGAAAAAGCTAAGCCAGAAATGAAAGATAAATTCTATGAAGAATTGACAGCAGTGTTTAATAAAGCGCATAAAAATGTTATAATAATGGGCGATTTTAATAGTCAGATTGGTTCAAGATTCAGCGGAGAAGAAAATAGTCTGGGTCTATATAGTAGCGGAAAAAGAAATGATAATGGCGAGAGACTGGTGAACTTTGCACTGGAAAATAACCTAAAAATAATGAATACCTACTACAAGAAAAACAAAAACAGAAAGTGGACGTGGATTTCACCTTGCGGAAAAGTAAAGAACGAAATAGACTTTATATTAACTAAAAACCGGAAAGCCTTTCAAAACGTAGAAATAATCAACAACTTGAACTTCAATACTAATCATAGAATGGTACGGGGAACACTCACCGATATTGAACCACGCAAAACCAGACTAAATACTATACGTACATACTTTTTGAAAGAAGAGATACCAGAAAATGTTTTGAAATCAACAGAAAAGAACCTTCAAAATTTAGGAATATTTAAATCGGTACAAGAAAAATATGAAGCTTTACAAGAAGAACTTATCAACTTAAACAATAAACTAAAAGCAAATCCACAAAAGAAAGATAAAATTGGTGTGAAAGCAAAAGAACTAATAAGGGACAGAAAAGAACTACTGAAAGACAGGAAAACAAATAGAAAGGAAATTACGTTCATCAGCAAGGCAATTAACGAAAGCATAAGAAAACACAGAACCAAGATAAGGACTAACAGAATAAGATTCCATATAGAAAGAACCGGCGGAGTGAAAAAAGCACTTCGAGAACTACGAGACTCACTGACTTGGATTCCAAAACTTAAAAATAAAAGTAATGAAACTAGAACCAAAAGAAAAAATATAATAGACATTGCAACAGAATTCTATCGACAGCTCTATAGGGATGACACATCTGACAATTCAATAAATTACACCAGAGATGAGAAGTTAAAGGTAGAAGGTGTGCCTCCTATAATGAAACAAGAAGTAATTAGAGCCATAATATCCCAAAAAAACGAAAAAGCTCCAGGCGAAGATAAAATCACTAATGAATTGTTGAAAGCGTCATTAGAGGCTATACTAGATTCGGTCGTAGATCTATTCAATAACATACTGACATCTGAAGAGATACCAAAGCAGTGGAAGCTAACAACGATTATCCTGTTGCATAAAAAAGGAGACAAGGAGCAAATGAACAACTACAGACCTATAAGCCTTATGCCTAACCTATATAAAGTCTTTTCCAAAATAATTCTAGCACGCATGACCAAAACTTTGGAAGAAAATCAACCTATTGAGCAAGCAGGATTTCAAACAAACTATTCAACTATAGACCATATCCATACAATGAGACAACTAATTGAAAAATATAATGAATTTAGAAAGATATACTATATAGCATTTATAGATTATAATAAAGCATTTGACTCTTTAAAACATAGCAGCATCTGGAATGCACTACAAAATCAAGGCATAGAACAAAAATATATTAATATAATACAACAAATATACAAAGACAACAAGGCAAAGATAAAATTAGAGTCCATTGGCGATGAATTTGAAATACAAAAAGGGGTCAGGCAGGGGGACCCCTTATCACCTAAATTATTTACTGCAGTGTTAGAACAAATCTTCAGAAGTTTAAACTGGGAAGAAAAAGGGCTCAACATTAATGGGGAATATCTACATCATTTAAGATTTGCTGATGATATAATACTGTTGAGCGAAAAGCCCACAGAGATACAGGAAATGATAAACCAGTTGGACAAAGAAAGCACAAAAGTAGGTCTTACAATGAATACATCCAAAACAAAAGTTATGACAAATGGACTAAAGAGAAATATACAATTAAGATGCACAAATGTGGAATATGTAGACGAGTATGAATATCTAGGCCAGACAATATCCCCCACCGATCAAATGGAAAAAGAGATCAATAAGAGAATAGGTAACTCTTGGAAACGTTATTGGTCAATGAAAGAAATCATGAAAAATAAGGCAATACCGGCAACAGAGAAAGGTAAGATTATTAACACCTGCATAACGCCATGTCTGTCATATGGATGTCAAACATGGGCACTTACTTTAAAAGCAATTAAGAAACTAGAAGTATGTCAAAACTCGATGCAGAGGAGCTTGTTAAACTTAAAAATAAAAGACAAAGTTAGAATAGCTGAGATACGACAGAAAACCAAGGTGATTCCCATAACGGAAATCATCCAGAAATTAAAATGGAGATGGGCCGGCCATGTGATCAGGGGCAGACTTAAGTGGTCCCAGAAGGTGATTAATTGGTACCCAAGGGGCAAAATAAGAAAAAAAGGCAGGCCGGTGCGTAGGTGGGAAGATGATCTTAAGAAGGTGGCAGGTCCATTATGGACCAGGAGTGCTCGGGACCGAACTATATGGAAGAGCTTGGAGGAGGCCTATGTCAGCAGACAAGCTGACAACCTATAAAATAATAAATTAACTGTTTGTTTAGAATTAACTACCAATGTTCAGCAATAAAGGCTATCTTTAACTTTTTTATCCCTGGATAACTTTTAAATCTCTTATTTCAGACTTGCGCAGGTGAAACCGCGGAACGCAGCTAGTATAGTGATATATAAAGTGTTAGGTATAGATATATTTACGAAAACTGGCGCAGGAAAGGAACCTACAACCTTGGATTGAACTTTACTAAAAAAGCAAAATGGGCGTAGGTTGAATTACCACTTTCAGAGCAATACATTAACTAAATTCCAGGAATATTCACCGAGAGTCAGCCGAGGCGAGTCTAAAACGCGAATAACAGTATAAAATACATACGATTTCACTTGGTTTCCGTGAAAAATCATTATTTGCTGTCCCTTGGGAATCATCTTTAGGGTTTCTCAATTTTGTATCGTTTTTAGTGTCCGAAGCGAATTCTAATGAGCTGTGACCGTAGCTGTTGTAATCTTGCAAGTAATTTGAAACAAAATTGCTGTACATTGTTAAAATGTTGTGTAGAATTTCCAATTTATTTGCAAAACAAACATTTCACTTCTCCAAGCAATTCCAACAAGATTTTTTTCTTTATTTTAGTTGATCGAGTGGCAGCCGCAAGCAAAATTATTTTAGTTTATACAGCTTCATCTGATTTCGTTCAGCTCCTCTTTTCTTTCAAAGGGATTATTCCTTCTTGTTTTCATACCCTATAAGATGATATTTAATAAGGATCGAAGCATCTAAATCTCTCTGAGAGATCTTGAAATATTATTACACTAAGCATTTTATTTTGCATTTCTTCATACTTCTTGAATTACATGTAAAAAATATAAGGCTTTAAATACCGTAAATTTCCGAAAATGTTTTGATAGTGCACGACGTACTTTATTTAGTTTTTTAATTCTTCCAATAGATGGCGGTATTTGTAAAGATATACTAAAATAGGCTCTATAATCTTCCCGTGGTGGGTCTATATTTCCCTGAATTGTCATTATTGATCATGATGATTTTTATCTCTGTCTTGCATTACAAATCTATTCTTTTCTTTTATTTACGTTTTTATTTTCGTGGGTGGTAGTCGTCTATCGAATAAATATAAATTAAATAATAGTGAATAACATAACTTAAAAATCTATTATTATGGCGCTGGCCGCCGCTGCAGAGGAGTACTTCCGTACCATGAACCCTTTAGCAGCCAAAGTATACGAAGACATTGCCGAAGCAAAGAGTTCATACTCCAATATCTGGGAAACGCTAACCGAAAAGGAAAAAGTGAGTAATTTACGTACAAAACGACTTCCTATTGAATAATTTCTCTTTGTAACACGATTTAACGTAATAATTACTCAATATTTACATGCTAGTGTTGTTTTGAGTTCCGTTATTTCGTAGTAATTATAACTGTTTAGTCGTTCACAAATTGCGGTTCTCGTGTTATTTTTAGAAGGGTTTGGTTCAATAAACTTTTGTCTGTACGTTCAGTCCTGTTAGACACAGGGACAGTTGGCGATAAATGTGCATATCAACCGTTTAATTAGTTCTAAAATTGTTAAAACAAGAAGGACTTTTAGACCTGAGTAGATACAAGAAAAAAATGAGTCACATATTTCACGAGATTACACCTGCTGACTTAGTTAAACAACTAATTACTTACCTATAGTTAAGTAGTGTTTCTATATTTTTCCCTAAGTCCTTATTATGTTTAAATTCAAAACGCTGCTCAATATTTGAGTAGAAAACAAATGTTGACATTTCTGTATTCAGCCTTACGTCCTAAAAGTTTTGAGTTTGAGAGCTGCTCAATTGTTGTAAGTAGAAATCAAATGTTGAGTAGGGTAATTGTTTAAAAGTTTTCTGCGAATAGACCTCCTGATCGGTCCGTTTTGCGTGATGGTTCATTTTGTTAGTGGGAGATCGGCCCTGCTTTCCACAAGTTGTTTTTTTTTTCAAAATTTGTGGGAGGCTTTCTACGTCAATAATAGTTCCAAATCTTATTTATATTTTTATTCTATAAATGTGTATGTATGTATCATTCTTTACATTATGTATATGTATTATATTATTTTTTGTATACCTATTTACTTATTGATTATGTGGGGTGCCGAGAAGCAGGATGGGTGCAGTCGGAAGACCAGCGCTGCTGCTATGTAAATACCTACTTGGGTACTCGTACACTAGTTTTCGCTGAGATTGTGCCTATTTGGGCAGCGCACGACTTCTTTTTGCAGGTCAAATGAATTATGAAGAATACATACAAAGTTTCACGTTTATAATATGAGTAACATTTACCACCCTTTTGGTATTTAAACAAGATAACTACGTACCTACCTAGGTACCTATTTAATTGTTAATACTCACTCCACCACCTACTTCCTTATAAAATATTATTAACACAGGACTAAATTATGTGACGTTTGTCTCTGTCTGTCAATATTGAAACTTCATGTGACAGTAAAAGACAAACGATGCATCGTTAAGCAGCGCATTAATTAGCGTTTATAAGTAAGGGGGTTACACCTACTCCATTAGTTAATCTGTACTATAATCTATATTAATAAAAGAGAATTCATAATAGAGGTAATGGGTTAGGCAATTAAGAATAGAATAGAATATGTATTTATTAGGACAAGCACCTCAATAAACTCCAAGTGGCCCAGAGAGCAATAGAAAGAAAACTGGTAGGTGTAACACTGAGGGACCGAAAACGAAATGAGTGGCTGAGGCAAAAAAGCAAAGTCGCAGATGTAACCAAGCGGGTTGCTAAGCTGAAGTGGGAGTGGGCTGGCCACGTCGACAGAAACTTGCTATCTGTCGACGCTTGTGGTGCAAAGCATTAATAGAGTGGAGACCATGGGGCGAGAAACGCCCACAGGGTAGACCGCAGATGCGTTGCGACGACGTTAAGAAAACAGCAGGAGTAAAGTGGATCGAAGTTGCCCAAGACCGACAAAGATGGCATGGCTTGAAGGAGGCCTTCACCCGCGCAGTTGAAAAAGGCTAAGAAGAAGAAGGAGGAGAGGACAAGCACACGGCAACAAATACAAAACAGAACAAAAAAAAACAGAAGTAGACACTAATATAACAATATCATAATATTAGATAGGTACTAACAAACTAGGAAGCCATGTGCGAACCCTAAATGGGCCGGCCTCAGCAAAAAACTACAAAAAACTGCTAGCTAAATTACAACTTCCATTTTTATTTATATTCAAAACAACATGAAAATTATAAATTAATTACAATATACCTAATAATTGATAGCTTTAGGTACTTGGAATAATTATTAGTGATCCTCAATTATTTATAACTAAAATAAATTAATTAATAAATTTATTACATTTTTCTTAAACTATATAAAATTAACATAATAAATATAAATAAGTGGATCTGTATACATTTTTGGAAATATACAATCGTTTTACTAAAGTAAAGTAATCTGTAATTTATTGCTCAAAGCAACCCAGCAGCCCAGCAGCACTATAAATATTCCTGAATACTTTTCCTTTATTCCTTTTTCTTGAGAAATTTTTGCTTAAAATATTTCTTGTAAAATAAAGTAGACTTAATATTATTTATTATATAAAAAAGTAATCAATTTAAATATATTTCATGTAAGAATAAATAGTTAACAATTAAATGATTCATTGATTGATTGCGCTGTGTGTATTGTCGTGCAATATATATTTTATTTATTTATTTATTGCTTTCATGAGTAATTTTTACAGGTGACATTAATCTTTATAGTACATTCATGATACCCATTGGGTGCAGCTTAGGTCGTGTATCGTAATAAAGCTACTTATCCTACTAATATTATAAATCCGAAAATCTGTTTGTTTGTTTGTTCCCTCTTCACGGTCAAACGGCTCGACCGATTTGGATGAAATTTTGCAAAGGGATAGTTTAAATGATGGAGAGTAACAGGATACTTTTGATCCCGAAAATCCCGCGGGATCGGGACATACCCGGCTGATAACTATTTATTCAATGAAAATTTGCATAGATACTTTAAGTGATGGAGAGTTACTTTTGATCCCGAAAATCTCGCAGGATACTGACATACAATCTTTACCTTACTTCACCTACCTACTGCAGTGCAAAAATCCAAACTTGAACGGACGACCAGGGAAGTACTGATGATGTCGTTTCAAAAGTCGTAGAACAAAAGGTGTTCGCCTAGACGTCTAGAACAACCCCCTTTCGGATTAAAAGGACTTGTCCGTTACATCTTGTATATGTGTTGTTTGTTTTATTGTATTTTATGTATTAAATATTATTTTTATTTACAGAATGAAATAATAAACGAATCTATAATCAAACCAGACATCGCATTGAAGTATGCTCTCCTAGACACCTTGGAATTCGACCTGGACGATCCACCGGTCAGGAAGGATGACCTGATGTCTTTCTTTGGAAGACATCATGGACAAAAACTTATACAAGATGAAAATGGGTCTTACAGGTGAGATTGATCAATATAATCTTTTGTAAATACTATGTATAATATGTATGTATTTACAAAAAAAAAAGTAAAATATGTAGTATATCTGTTGTCTAGTACCCATAGTACAAACCTAGTGCTTAGTTTTGGACTAGATTGCGCTGTATGCAATGTCGTGCAATATTTATTTATTTATATAAATATAAATAATATAATAAATATAAAAGAAATAATATATTGCACTACATTGCACACAGCGCAATCTAGCCCCAAACTAAGCACTATGCTTGTACTATATGGGTACTAGACAACGGATATATTACATATTATACTTTTGTAAATACATACTTATGGCGTATAAAACATACTTATACATAATATGACGGCAATATTTATGCAAGTATTTCTGCTTAAAAATTAAAATTTGTATCTGGTCTGGGTTTTTTACCCGACTGCGCGACGCAAAGGAGGGTAATGTGTTTATAGGTCTATGTATGTATGTATGTTGGAGAGAGAGCAAAGGGCTCTGCTCAAGGTGATTAAGTTCCGACCTAGATATTACTCTACTACAGCACTTTATGAAGATTGTTCTGTACTCACCATAAGACAGTTATTTATTAAAGCAGTAGTCATTAGTCAGCATGCACTTGTTGACCACAATATTTTAGAAAAAAATAAAGAGAAACGAAGGAAAGACGTAGTATTTGCTGTAACTACAAGAAAAACGAAGGTTGGGAAAAGATGTTCCAAATACCTGGGACCTACTCTTTACAATTGCCTCAGCGATAAGAACCTCCTAATAAATTTAAGCTACCGAGAACTCAACAAATATTTACACAATCACTTACTCACCCTTAACTACGACGAAACAGAAAACTTATTCACTACCAAAATCTAAAATCACTACACACCTACTTTTATACACGATATCTATTCCAAACAATAAGTAACCATTCATGCAATCACATAACACCACTACGTTCATACTCACACAATTCCACACTCAGTCCCACCAACACACTCCACACTCGCCAATACACACACCCTCACTAACACACTCACCCTCGCTAACACACTCACTCTCCCTAACACAAATACGCGACTGCATAAACACCATGTAGTGTAGGTATTTACCCGCACACATTTTCTGACATACAAACTGTCATACTTAATACTTTATAAACACACACAAAACAATGTTTAGATTAGACCTTACAGGTAATAATTGCCCGTACTTACTTTAAAAAATATGTCATTAATTAAAATCCCTAATGCGAATCACTGTAACCCCGCTGTACAGGCTCATTTGAGACCTAGTGTGGGGGACAGAGTTCCCTAAGGGTAACAGTTTAAGCTAATTTTAGGTTAAGCTTCACTATATCTGCTATGTAACAAATATGCTAAAATTGTACCTGTAACTTTCTTTATGAAACAATAAACTTTATCTTATCTTATCTTATGTATGTATGTATGGATGTTTCTATGTGGCGTTCTAGAGGCCAAACGCGTGGACCGATTTCGATGATTCTTACGTCAATCGATTTGTCTTAATCTGGTGAGTTTGACTAAAGACATGACAGTAATCCAAAGTAACTTATGTCACCACCAGACGCCATATTGTCAAAATTAAAAAATCCAAAATCGTCAAAGTATATCAAGATGGGTATCGTTGAATAGGTTTTTAAAAATAAATATTAGGTTTCTTTTTTAAGTACCTATCTTTCTATCCTACTAATATATTATCTTACTAATGTTATAATCCTGGCGACCTCTGTGGCGCGTCGGGCGAACGCTTGGCTGCAATGCAGAACCTTGCGGGTTCGATTCCCGCCGGGTGCAAATATTTATGCTTAAAAATAAATGTGTATAATTTCTACGTATAATATGTATGTATTTACAAAAGAAAAATAAATATAAGTAGTAAATCCGTTGTCCAGTCACCGTAACACAAGCTTAGCAGCTTACCATGGAGCTAGATGGCGCTATGTGTTGGTCACATAATTTATTTATTTAAACGCGAAAGTTTGTATGTATGTATGGATGTGAGTTTGTAATTCTTTTACGCAAAAACTACTGAACGGGAACTGGACTTACGCGGGTGAAACCGCGGGACGCAGCTAGTTATAAATAAAAAAGATAGAATAGATTATTAAGTTGTTCTTGAAAATAAAAATAAAATAAAATAATTATAGAATAGAATAGAATAGAGAGAATAGAGAACATTTATTGGCAGCAAACACACAGAAGAACACCAAAGACTCAAAAAAAAATAAAAACAACAGTTCACATAAAAAAAACAATGGATAACAACAAAAACATAAACATAGTCTAATTAAAAACGTCCAAGGAGCCGCGTGTCTGCTGCCAACAAGGATCTGCCTCGGCATACGTTTATTATCCGTTTTTGATGTTCCGTTTTTTCCGATGCATCCGTGGCCAAATTGGAAAAGGCGTTGGGACGGATCCCCAGAGATGCAGGTTCAAATCCTGTAGGGTGCGAAATTTTTGGAAAGCTTTAAGTATATAAAATAATTATTTTTTCTTTACAGAGATGAACACTCGGCTCCATTTATCTACCAAACAACGAGTCAACTCAACCTATGCGAGTTGGCCCACACCCGACAGAAGGACGAGAAGCCCCCAACCCCCCCGGTCATGTCCGAACTGGCACTATCACATTCCAAAGTGGTTTCCGAACTCAAAAACGCACTAAAAACCCAAAAAAATGCTCAAAATACAAAAAGTAATGACCAAGTCACTTCACCTGGTAAGTGTAGAAAATAAGTTATTAAATTTTTCATACATTTTGTCTATAATCTTACTAATATTATAAACGCGAAAGTTTGTATGTAAACAATATTTCCAGTATGAAATAAAATCACATACAAACATACAAAATATGCATAATATGTAATATCCATATACATAAAATACATATTATACAATTTGTAACGGGTAAGTCCTTTTAATCCGAAAGGGGGTTATTCTAGACGTCTAGGCGAACAACTTTTGTTCAACGACTTTTGAAAATTCCAAACTTTTTTTGAAAATTTTGAGATTATGATCCACTGAAAAAACAGCTACTTTTGAAAATAAAGATAATTGAAGTTTTGATTGTAAACCATCAAACTAAATAAAAGGACAACATAAGGTCAATGACCTCAAACTCTCAGAAACAGCTGATTTTCAAGTAAACTTTACACCTAAATTTTTCGAAAAGTACATTGAATTTCCAAAAGTCGTAGAACAAAAGTTGTTCGCCTAGACGTCTAGAACAACCCCCTTTCGGATTAAAAGGGCTTACCCGTTACAAATTGTATACATAATATGTATATTATGTGATTTTGTTACTCTCTCATATTAAAACTACTGAACTATGAAATAATACATAGGCTACTTTTTAACCCGATATTCCCGCGGGAACGGGACTTACGCGGGTGAAACCGCGGGGCGCAGCTAGTATTATAAACGCGAAAGTTTGTATATTGTGTCTTTGTTACTCTTTCACGTTAAAACTACTGAACCGATTGCGATGAAACTTGGAATATAGGTAGCTGAATACGTGGAATAATACATAGGCTAGTTTTGATCCCGAGTAAATAGTACTCTAAGGGTAAACCTTAAGAACTTTCCATTTAAAAAAAGAACGTAAATTTAATAATACTTGACACTGGCTACTTTCCAAATGGCCATAATCGGTTCACAACCGATAAGAAATAACATTACCGATTTTATGGATGACGATTGCCGATTGGGAGTTTTTGGCGGGAACGCATTGAGGAGATGTGTTGTTAAATTTTCATTCAGTGAAACCTAGTTCAAATGCGTGTAAATTGTTAAATTTCGGTAGCATATTAATCAATTTAGTTTCGTGAAAGTGTACAAGTTTAAATGAAAGTGAAAATCGGTGCAAAACATGGACTTAGTGTAGTCTCCAAAGCTCCGTGAACAATCATTGTAAATGGCCGCTGCTTTACAATGATTCCCTCGACTTGACTTTAACTATGACGACTTGACTGTTTCGATGCAAATAACTTGCAAATATTAATAATACTTGACACTGGCTAATGTCCAAATGGAATAGGACCATATAAAAGAAAAGAAGATGGCGATTGGCGATTCGAAGTGCGCCAGGTAGTGGCCCGATTCTGTAAAAGCATAGCAGGCGGGATGCAGGAGCATTGCAGAAGTCGATTTGTTGCCGGAGTAAAAATAATAGCTATTCTATAACTTCTTTTAAGGACGCGACTCATGTGAAATCCCTTCCGATTGAATAGTTTTCTTCATAACCGTTATCAAATAGATCTTTAAACAATGTATTATGTTATTGTACATGATACAAGAAGTGTCCCCTTCATTTCAAAAACAATAAAAAATAACTTTAAATACCACTATTATACAGGCAAAGTTACCCCTGTTTTACAAAATAAATCCAAAATCTTACTAAATCTTTCTTCTAAATCCTTAACCGCTATATTTTCTTATAGGCATCATATTGTTAGAAAATACAATACCTAGAACCCCTTCATCGCATTTTATAAAAATATTATTTCAATCTTTGTTAATGATTGATTTTACGAGAAATTGTAAATTTTTCACGCAATTTCATCTCGCTCATTTATATGCAGTCGGAAAGGACCGATAATTATTATCTATCGCCGTCTTAATACTGATTGGCTGAGGAACAAGGGGAGCTATTTAAATAATTTAGTAGCCCTTCATTTTGAAGGCTACTTCACTAATTAAGTAGTAATTAAGTAAAATAACATTTACAGAATACGAATTAACGTACATCTCCTGCACGTCTCCTGCTAGTCCTGCGTTCCGCATGCTATGTCCTTACCGAATCGAGCCCCAGGTCAGCAAGTGTTACACAAGATTTGACGTAAAAGCCATTTTTTTCTTTCGTTACAGGTTTCATAAGTAAAATAATTGGGAATTTCAAAAACAGAGATGAAGACAAAGAGTTTCTGGTGTCGGGAAATCAAAATCAAATTATTGCCAGTTCAGAAAACTTTTTCCGTACAAATTTCAAGAGTCCAAACGCTGAGAGCAAATTCGACAAGGATTATAGGAGTAGCGTGGCGAAATCTAATAGTGGTGAGTTGGTTTTATTGTACACTTGTGTGACGAGCGGTGTTAGTCAAGTGGTAGATAACCCGACTTTCATTCCGAAGGTCGTGGTTTTGAATCCCGACCGCGCACCAATGTCTTTTTCCTTGCGGAAAAGTTATGTGCGTTAATAACATCGCTCATACGGTGAAGGAAAACATCGTGAGGAAACCCACGGCTTAGTTAGCTCCAGACGTATTGACCAGTTCTTTCCTCTGGGCATGGCTGACTAGGCTGGGAGGGGGGTATAGGTGCTGGGCAAGCCTACTCCATCTACCAACATCCCGGGCACTACAGCGCCATAAAATAGCATGGATTAAAAGTTGCTTGCGTTGTATAAATCATTGACCGAACGAGCGAAGCGAGTGAGGTCCAGTGTAGACGGGCCTGGCGCTTGTATCTTTGTATCTTTGTATGTTTGTTCGACGATAACTTGAGTATCGTAGCTCCGATCTTCATGAATTTTGGTATGCGCGTAGTTTAGGTCAATAGAATTTATGAGTTCGAAGATGAGCCGGATCGTTAGGGGGGTTGGGGAGATAGGGGGTCGTGAGGACTCAGTTCGGGGCGAACTACTTGTCTAAAATTAGATGAAAAGGCCAATTATTATTATTGTGTGACGAATTCCGTTTTAGATGTTCACTTTGGTTTTATTTCATATTACACCTATCTCGAAGCTCAAGAGGGACATATTAATTATACTTGTGTTTTGGCGGGACGCGTTGAGGAGATGTGTTGCTAAATTTTCATTTTCGTGAAACCTAGTTTAAATGCGTGTTAATTTTTTTAATTTCGGGGGCATATACCTTTTAAGGACGCGACTCATGTGAAATCCCTTCCGATGGAATGGTTTTATTCATAACCGGTATCAAATAGATCTTTAAACAATGTATTATGTTATTGTACATGATACAAGAAGTGTCCCCTTCATTTCAAAAACAATAAAAAATAACTTTAAATACCACTATTATACGGGCAAATTTACCCCTGTTTTACAAAATAAATCAATTTTTCTTCTAAATCCTTAACCGCCATATTTTCTTATAGGCATCATAATATTAGAAAATACAATACCTAGAACCCCTTCATCGCATTTTTTCAAAATATTATTTTAATCTTCGTTAATTATTGATTTTACGAGAAATTGTAGATTTTTCACGCAATTCCATCTCGCTCATTTATATGCAATAGGACAAGGACCGTTGCTTATCATCTATCGCCGTCTTAACCGCCAGACTTCATATCAGTTGTCGTGCATCGAGCGCCAAGCATAGTAAACAAAAAAATAAATACCTACAATAAAAAGGGTTGTGCAATACTTTAGTTTTTGAGGTCGATATCGATATTCCGTTATAATGGTAATATTCTCAATTACGATCGTTGGGTCTATCAGTCGATTAGTATCCAACTACCAACTACGTAAGTAGGTAGTACTTACCCTACGAAATTATCAGGTATTAGCTCTAACCCGTGTGTTAACCCACGTGGATTGTGCAAACTCACAAATTTCAATGAATGAAAGTTACATCTTTTATTAAGTATAATGATGAGTTTTGGTAACTTTACTTTCGCATTTTTAATCATTTGAAAGTAAAATAAAACGATATAAAATAAAAAATACCTCTTCATCAATGATAAGCTCTTCGTCTAATTCAAATTCTTCATCTTCATCACCTTCCAGAATTCGTATCTATTAATTCTTCAGCAGTAGTCATGGTGAATTTCAATAACGATAACCAATATCGATAACTCGAACGTAAAACTACAAGCTATCACAACACTGATAGAAAATTCGAGAAGTCGGCACTCGTTTATGACGTCAGAAGCGGTCGTCTTTCTCCGACAGTGGCGCTGGGCGTACTGACAACATTAGTTTCTATACTTGTAGACTAGGGATGGGAACCATCAATTCAATCGCTGACATTTTCACTAGTTAATTAACTTATTTTTAAGGTAATTAAATAAAATACACACAAATATTTTTATTTTATTAATAATTGCTTTATTTGTTTTATGGCAAATTAATTAGTTAATTGAATAAGAAAATATCAAAATTAAAATCGATAATTCGGATTATCTTTGCATATGTCCCGTCCCTACTGTCGGATTTTACCGTCATTGGCGTTGGACATCAATACAATTTTCTAAACATAAAATCAGGAATTCATCGAACTTCGGACATTATTTTTAGGATAACTAATCAAGAGAATGAAGTGTATAAAATTGTAAATGACTACTAGATTAACTATTTACCTATTATGAACCTCTTTTTAAAAAAATACAGTTTCACGAAATAATAAAAGCAGATTAAACGAGCGTGGTATTTGGTCGTAAATATACGACCTTGGCGGAATTGACACGAAAATATTTGTCGGATTAATCCGACGTTGGCGGTTAAAGGGTTAATCAATTTAGTTTCGTGAAGGTGTACAAGTAAAATTAAAGTGAAAATCGGTGCAAAACATGGACTTTAACGTTGTCTCCAAAGCTCCGTGAACAACATTGTAAAGAGCCACCATTTACAATGACTTCCATGACTTGACTAATTTGATGCAAATAACTTGCAAATATTAATAATACTTTGACACTGCCTAATTTCCTTTTTACAAGCAAAAACTTTGAAGACAATTTTTGGTATTTATAAAGCGATCTTCGCAACTATCCAAAGTGTTTGCTTAGTAAAGTCGAAGTTTTTCAAATTTATAATGTAAACCGATCAAAAATAATGACCTAAACTTTGCTTCTCTGTTATGACTATGAAGTTCTTTTTATTTTATCCGTATTACAAAATGATTTTCGACTACAAATTCCGATTCAAAGTTTTTGCTTAGTTTTTGCTAAGCTCAGTCTGAGCAAAGTCAAAGTACGCACTGTAGATTTCAGCCTGAGGTGCAATAGTCTATAATACACAAATAGTGTAAGTTAAATTGGCAGTCAGTTATCATCAATTATTATCAAAGTACAATATCAAATAATTTATTGGGTAATGCCACCAGTGGGATGGGCACTTTTGGACTCAATGGTCATTCACCTTAGATTATTGACCGAACGAGCGAAGCGAGTGAGGTCCAGTGTAGACGGGCCTGGAGCTTGTATCTTTGTAACTTTGTATCTTTGTATGTTTGTTCGACGATAACTTGAGTATCGTACCTCCGATCTTCATGAATTTTGGTATGCGCGTAGTTTAAGTCAATAGAATTTATGAGTTCGAAGATGAGCTGGATCGGTAGGGGAGTTGGGGAGATAGGGGGTGCAAAAAGAGAAAAAAATCAAGTTCTAAAAATTTGTCAATACGAGTAGATAGCGCTCCACATCACTCTTAGATCGCGGTATCGTTGCGTTTGCTTGCGATATATCTCCAAGATCTGACATTTTTGTAGGGAATGTAAACGTCTTTAGTGTTCAATGTGAATAATTCATGTTTAAGTTACAAATTGTGGTCGATTGTCGTAATTAAGGAATAATTCTTGTTGTGTTATCGTTTTTACTTGACTTTCGTTATATTATTCGTTTAATAATATTTCTTATTTTGTAAAAAAAAAGCTGTTGGTGTTAAAATCCTACAAAAAAGAAAATCTCTGTAAATGGATTCTCGTGAGGTCTCAGTTCGGGGCGAACTACTAGTTTATTGGGTAATGCCACCAGTGTGATGGGCACTTTTGGACTCAATGGTCATTCACCTTAGATTATTGACCGAACGAGCGAAGCGAGTGAGGTCCAGTGTAGACTGGCCTGGCGCTTGTATCTTTGTATGTTTGTTCGACGATAACTTGAGTATCGTAGCTCCGATCTTCATGAATTTTGGTATCCGCGTAGTTTAGGTCAGTAGAATTTATGAGTTCGAAGATGAGCCGGATCGGTAGGGGGGTTGGGGAGATAGGGGGTCGTGAGGTCTCAGTTCGGGGCGAACTCCTAGTTTATATTGTTAATTATCTTTGTAGTATTTATTTCTTGTGTAAGTATTTAGTCATTCATTTTAGAAAGAAATCTTATTTTTCATAGTAATTACATTTCAAAATGTAAGTTTATTTATTTACAGTTTATTCAATCTATGTATATAAAAATGAATCCCATTTTGCGCTGTCACGGCATCACGCCTGAACGGCTGGACCGATTTCGATAATTCTTTTTGCGTTGTATTTGTTATGATCAGGAGAAGGTTCTTATGAAAGAAAAAATGCTGAACCCAATTCTTACGCGGGTGAAACCGCGGGGCGCAGCTAGTTAAACATAAAATTACAAAATAAAATCAAAATACAACCAACGCACATCAATAACTTAAAATTTAAAACTAAAACTAAACTTATAAACTGAACACACCTACCATAGTTATTGAATTTGAACTTTAGGAAGGTCGGTGAATAATCGACAACATCTGAATAGACTGTAAGAATGACTCAATCGTTAAGTCATACATAATAGGGCTATTGTCTAAACCTATTTTGATAATCCTCTAACTCTAGCTAGTTAAACAAACTGATAACACAATGAATCGTATTGCAAACGTTGAACAATGTTTGTTTCTGTAAACAGTGACTGAATTTGTTGTCTGTGACTAATTTTAAATCTATAAACTAGCTGTGTCCCGAGGTTACACTTATTGACCGAACGAGCGAAGCGAGTGAGGTCCAGTGTAGACGGGCCTGGCGCTCGACCCTTTGTATGTTTGTTCGACGATAACTTGAGTATCGTAGCTCCGATCTTCATGAATTTTAGTATACGCGTAGTTTAGGTCGGTAAAATTTATAAGTTCGAAGATGAGCCGGATCGGTAGGGTGGTTGGGGAGATAGGGGGTCGTGAGGTCTCAGTTTAGGGCGAACTCCTAGTTATTTGTAACAAAACGTTCCAGTGTACGCAGACTATAGAGTTATGATGTGATTGTTTTTATATTTCAGATATATCGGAAGAGAATCGCGGTTTACTGTCATCTAGTCAAGCATCTTCTGGTACAGATTTCCAATCGACTGAAACTCTTACCGACTCCATACTACCAAAGACAGGGTACGACTTCCTGGACAACTGGTAACTTTACACCCAGTGGAATTTCCACCACGTAACGCTTCTACCGAAAATAGATCTAGGTGGCTTGCAATTGGAGAGGCCTATGTCCAGCAGTGGACTGCAACAGGCTGATGATGATGATGATGAACGCTTCTACTCCAATAAAGGTTCATCAATTTTTGGTTATTCTGCATCTTCAACAAAATGTAACGGTTATGCCCTTTTAAGCCGAAAGGGGGTTGTTCTAGACATCTAGGAGAACAACTTTTGTTCTACGACTTTTGGAAATTTGAACTTTTTTTGTAAATTTTGAGGTTATGTTTCACTGAAAAAACAGCTGCTTTTGAAAATAAAGGTACCTAATTGAAGTTTTGATCTTCTTCATCGTGTCGATGGCACATAAGTTTTCAGTGGTATGGGGCTAAACACTCCCACTCCAGTATGTTGCAAGGTTTTTAGCGTTTTCATTGGCTGACATCAGGTCAGCCAGCGTACAGCTATTAGGGCTGGAGGGGCATACACGGAGATGTGATTGTAGTAGACCAAACTAAATGAAAGGACGAAATAAGGTCAATGACCTCGAACTCTGAGAAACAGCTGATTTTTAAGTCAACTTTACAAACAGCTGATTTTTAAGTCAACTTTACACTTAACATTTTCGAAAAGTACTTCGAATTTTCAAAAGTCGTAGAACAAAAGTTGTTCGCCTAGAAGTCCAAAACAACCCCTTTCGGCTTAATAGGGCTTACCCGTTACATCTTGTATAATAACTAACATTTCGGAAGCTCTAGTGGCTTTAGTGATATCAAGCAGAATAATCAACAATCGCTGATTATAAAAAAAAAAAGGTCCTTAAAATTTAAGTGTCGATTCAGTATTTAACCGTTAGTATGAGTATTTTGATTTTGAGAGCCGTTTTATTGTTTAAGTAGAACTCAAATTTTAAGTAGGTTCTCTAATCGACCGTAAGTCTTGGAAATTGGCACCATCTGTGTGGTCGAATGACTATGTAAGCACGGAATATTAAGGCCTATTATAAACATATTCCGCGCTACCATGGTCGTTTGTCGTTGCTTTGTCGTCCCTTTGTCGCCCAAAAAGAAAAAGTACTTCAATTTTAAATAAATATACCTTTATTAAAAACCACAGAAAAGTTAAAAATGAAACTGTTATAAATATATTATACTAGCTGCGCCCCGCGGTTTCACCCGCGTAATTCTTGCCGCGGGAATATCGGGATAAAAAGTAGCCTACGTGTTAATCCAGGTAGAGTAACAACCTCACATCGGTTCAGTAGTTTTTGTGTGAAAGAGTAACAACCTCACATATATACATACAAACTTTCGCATTTATAATATTAGTAAGAAGTAAGATATATTTCTATGTTTAAAATGCCTTGAGCAATAAAAACAAAAATAAATATAAAAATAACTGTTTTTTTTTTAAAGTTTTTAATTTTATTCCGCCCTACTATGATGTCTTCGCGAAGTCGCCGCGTAACTAAAATTGTTTAGCTAAAAAAATAATTAAAAACACATCAAATAATAATAATAAAACCAACTTTAAAATGAAGATTTTTTATTATCTGTGGTTTGTAAAAGTAGTCGGGTATTTTTATTTGAAATTTACTTTAGTTTTTTTAAGCGACAAAGCAACGACAAACTATCATGGTAGCGCGGAATGTTGCTTTAGTAAGTATTTATTAATTTTAATGTCAAAGATTTTTTTGTACTTTTTTATACTTATTGTGTGATTAATTGTAATCTCAATAAATAATAAAGAATCTCATGTAAACAGTATTAAATAATGTTGTTTTACTGGCTGATACCCGCGACTTATCTTGTGAAAAGTATACTTTCACAACATTGAAATATTTTCGTTAATTTGACGCTTCCTGTAGTGCGGAGATCGAAGACCCGACTGCAATGCACAAGGTTGCGGGTTCGATTCCCGCCGTGTGCAAATATTTATGCTTAAAAATGTATGTTTTATCTGCCAGTCGACCGCGCAAGCTCCGCCGGGTTTAACTCGACGTCGGTTTGGGATACACACCGCGCAAAGGAAAAACCTGCGGAAACCTAAGCGGCGAGAACCATTGTGTTGTTTTGCATGCATATTAATCAATTTAGTTTCGTGAACTTTAGTTTCGCGCCGCGCAGGTTTTTCCTTTGCGCAGAAGCACCGTCGCGTCGCGTCGAGTTGAACTCGACGGAGCTTGCACGGTCGAGCCCCTGGTCTGGGTGTATTTCTATGTACATTTATGTACTTAGTATATCCGTTGTCTAGTCACCGTAACACAAGCATAGTAGCTTACCATGGGGCTAGATGGCGCTGTGTGTTGGTCACAGTAGCCGTTCTTATTCAATTAGAAAACTCGAAGGGAGTTTCGAGTTACGTCGTTTTGGAAATCGTATGCTGTCGATAACAGGGTTGTTTTTAATTGTTTTTTTTAGCTGAACTATAATGCGGCGTCTTCTTATATATAAATATATAAGACATCATAGTAGGGCGGAATAAATGCGATAGTTTAGATATTTGTTTGTGGTTCATGGTTCTATCATCCAAAAACTGACTCGATTACGATGAAACTTGCAAATTGCTGGAGCTAGCTACTTAATTTACACATAGGGATAACCCGATAATTCAGCGGGTCGCAGCTAGTAAGATACATATAGAAACATCCAGAACAAGAAACAAGGTGTGCATCAGAATGACTGGTGTACAAATGCAAATTATTATGAATCTAATATAGCTCAAATCTACCAATAAAGAAATTAATAGTACCTCTCTGTACGCATAGAAAACTCAATAAATATGTGAGCCGCCAATCAAACGTCAGAATGGCGGGTGTATTCCTTTTCTGGGCGAAATATCATTCATCAATATTTATATTCACTGCCATATAAATCTACCTAATTAGTACCTTACAGTACCGTACGTAGTAATCAAATTCAGGCAAAGGCTAGTAAGTAATTTTGAAATAATAAACTTCGTAACTTTAAACTTCTGCAATGTTGGTATTTGGTAATGGCGGGCGTGTCGAGAATCTGGGCTAAAAAAAGATTGTACTTTTTAACGAAACAAGCACTTATGGTCAGCATGAATACTTTTCTTCCCGGCGGGAATGGAACCCGCAGCATTTTGCATTGCAGGTCGGCGTTCGCCCGACGCATCACGCAAACATCAAGTTAGATTTCGACTTCTATACTTACCAAAAATAATAGCAAATTTACTTGACGCTGACTAAATTACCAAATCGTAACGAGCCAAAATTAAAAAATAAAATAGAAATAACACAATTTACACTTTGGTAAGCGGCATTTAATTAAAAAAACGTACAAAAAATGATAAAAACTTAAAGTTAAAAGAAAAATCTTAACTTATTCTACTTATTTACAAAAAAGTGATGTCACAATTTAGGTACTTAGTTCGTCGACTTAAATAAACGAAAAATCTTGGTAACAAAGATTAATGAATATAGTTTATTTGTCACCGGAAAACAATAAGAATCGCAAATTAATAAATTTCCTAGGATAATTATAAACTTTCGTAGGATTCTGAATCAGAGCGCACTTGACGCTCACTTATTATTTTACGAGCGTGCGTGTAAATTTATAAACTTACCGAAGTTTATAAGTAAATTTACAAAAGTGTTCGTAAAATTATTAAAAAAATCTCTTGAATCCTAAGAAAGTTAATAAGATAAATGCCACGAATTATCTAAATCAAAGTCAACTTTGACTTTAACTTTAATAATACCACTAAAGTCAACTTTGACTTTAACAATATCACCGAAGTCAACTTTGATTTTGACTTTAATAATACGTACTATTATTCGTTTCCTAGACAGTATAAAAACTTTGAATGTTTAATTTAAGCTGCTCCTAATTCGCATGAGAATTTTTAAAAGTTGCTCCAGTAGCCCTTAAAATTTTAAAATGGCGTTACAGTATTTGGCCAAATTTCTTCTCTGATTTCTGGGCAATTATCATTTTACAATTAAAATGTCTCAACTATCAGCTCAGCTCGGTAAACCTACATTTTATTGCTGTTTAAAACTAAAGTTCGTTACAGGGCGCTATAAATCGCCACTGTGCTTTGTTCTACAAAGCCACGATACCACATTTCTACCTGGGGCTCGATTCGGTAAGGACATAGCATGCGGAATGCAGGCGACATGCAGGAGATGTACGTTAATTCGTATTCTGTACGTGTTATTTTACTTAATTACTACTTAATTAGTTAAGTAGCCTTCAAAATTAAGGGGTACTTAATTATTTAAATAGCTCCCCTTGTTCCTCAGCAAATCAGTATTAAAATGAGTTTTTAGAATAGCTATTATTTTTACTCCTGCAACAAAACGACTTCTGCAATGCTCATGCATCCCGCCTGTTTGTCACATGCTATGTTTTTAGAGAATTAGGGCCCTGAACTTGTTTTTATGAACACACACCCTGCGTTCTCACCGCACTGGGTTTTCGTATTTCGTGTCCTGCAGTTTAACATGTTTGTAATTATTGAAAGATGCCTTTTAAAACGACTCAGTAAGATTGGAACCTACGTCCTGCAGACCCCAGCCTGTAAACTTGGCAATCCAATAGTTAAAAACTGCGGCAAACTTCGGCGAAAACACTTTTTAGAACAATCTGGCTAATTTCGACTACCGTCTGACCTCTCATCCTTGAGGGAAAGTCGGTGCTGGAGTCATCTGTGACCCCAAAATGCCGGTTCAACTGCACGGAAATGTCTATAAAACCATTAGACCTGTCATCTTGAATGATAGTGAGGCGCGGTGCTTGAGCGAAATAAGCAGAAATTTCGTGTCACGTAAGTAAAGATGGCTGGATGTGTGGATGACCCGAAAATATCGCGTCAAGAACTCCCGCATTAGGGATAAAATGCAAGAATGCCGCTTTCGGTCAAGTCTTTCGTAAACCAGCTAGTTAAGTGGGGAACAAATGCCTTGCTATGGCGCCTCTGCCCGGAAGACCCAAGTGCTGGCTTGAAGCCAGTCTAGAGGGCTATATGCGTGCAAATGGCACCGCATCGTGCAAAGTGGGGACGTAAAAGCGGACCCGAGCCAAAAATGTCTTGCACAAATAAGGCTAAGCATCTTAACCTAATCTTAAAATCTATGACTGTATTTCCATAATAGTTTTTCGCGTAATCTCGTACGAAACATCGTCTTTTTTCACGCTTAAATTCTGAACGAATTCCGCATCGAAATTCTCATTGATATTCTCAAAATTTTCAGTATTATGTTTGAATTTCATATGTTTTTCCATGCTCGATTTCTGGACGCACCTGTAAGGGCAATGTGGGCATTTCACGCTTTTCTGTCTCGGCCTGTAAGGTTTGGCGCCATCTTTGATTAGCTTCCCGCCATCTTTTTCGTTCAAATGCCTTTGCTTATGTTTTGTGAGATTAGTTTTTTGAACGCAGCGATAATTGCACACATCGCAAGAAAAAGGCTTTTGGTCTGTGTGTAGATACATATGTTTGACTAAATTAGGTTTCTGCACAGTTCTATAATCGCAGAAATTACAGGCGAAAGGTTTGTAACCAGTGTGGGTTCTCTCGTGGACTACTAAATTGTTCTTTTGGGCGCAACGGTAGTCGCAGTATTGACATTTAAAAGGTTTTTCCTTCATGTGGACTAAAATATGTTTAGCGACATTGTTTTTCTGTCCAGATTTGTAGTCACAGAAGCTGCAAGAGAATGGCTTTTCGCCGGAATGAGTCCTTTCATGGATTTTCAAGATGGCAGGCGACTGGCACCTGTACGCGCATTGGCTACAACTAAATTTCCCAATTTTTTCCGTTTCCGCGTCAGTACACGATTTTGCATGTTGTTTCAGACCTCTTTTCGAAGGAAATACTTCGTTACACTTATAGCAGACATATTCACCTTTTATGTTTAAATTTAAATCGTCGATTTTACCCGAATTTTCATCTTTATTTACAAACTCATTGTAGAATAACTTATTTTCGATCGGTTTCAGGTTTTCTTTCGGTTCTTTCGCGCCTAAATTTTCGACGCCATCTTGTTTTGTTTTTTTAATTTCGTGGTAAGGAGATACGTTATCATATTGCCGGTGTATTACTAAGTTTTGTGGGTTTTCTCTTATAAAAGTTTGTGGAAATTGATTTCTGTACATGTCTATGTTATTTAGGGTGGGGATGTTTGCGTGAGGTGGGTATATAGAATACATTTGAGTGTCTGTTTCTATGGATTGATTTTGCTGCGTGTGCGTCTCGGGTATGTGCCCTGAAAAGAAAGAAAAAACAAGTTATGTCAAAATTAATTAATTATGTCACAAATTAAAGGTTAATTAATTATTAACCTTTGGAGAATCAATAAATTTTAGGTAAAATTATAGCATACTTCTTGATACGTCATGTGATTGATAAGATATGAAATGGTAATAGATAATTACGACGTATTTTACATAAATACGTATAAAAACTAAACTAGACCACCTACCTTCTTTTTGTAAAAAATATCGTAATTATGAATGTTTTTTCTGTTACTTGGTAATATATTTGAGATTTAGTAAGCAGTAAATAATTATTTATTTACTTTGAAGTAAAAAATGTCTCCCAACTTCCGACTTTCTCTACTTCCGACTTTCTTTACGAAGCTTGTTTCACAATGACTGTAATCTAGTCCTAGGTCAATTATTGTAAAAAGTGTCCATTACAGTCTACCGATCACCATAAAATAACTTTTACATATAGCTACCATAGGAAAATAATAAATAATTCAAGTTGAAATAAAAGTACCGGAAGTATACTTCCGGTATTCCTACCAAACTACATTCCATTGTGACCCTTATGTTCATGACGCTAGAGCTCAACCAAACACGATATTTACGTATTTTATCGAGCGGTTTTCTGACTCGTAAAAAAGTGTTTCTACAAAGAAAATCGATATATTGATACAATACATACCAAAAGACTGAACCAAATAAACTTATTAACACTAGTTGTCCACTAAAATCACCCACTTATCACTATTTGAAACAATTAATTATCACTTTCACCCGCACGGCATAAAAAAATGGCGAAACTGAAAAAATCTGACAGCAAAAATTTGCAAATCCAATTATTTTTTTTTTTCAACTGGCGGTTATTTTACTGTCAATGCCAAATGACGTAAAATATATCAGAGTTGCCAATGAACAAAACTTGTTCTAACAAAAATCCACTCTATTTCGATATGTTAGAGTTTCAAGTGGTCTGGGTAGGATGTGCCACCGGGGGGACATCGACGCTCGAGTGCGGTTTTGAGTTTTTATGAGCGTGTCACCCCGGTGGGACATCGACGCCGGACGAGTTAAGTAAAATACGCCCAAAATAATCGATAGGTGCGAGCTATTGACATCCATTTTGTTGGTAAAAATCTAGACTTGGTAACTGTTTCTACTGAATTATTAATGTATTTTTAAATGTCAATATAACCCGTTGGGGTTTGTTATAGAATTGCTTTCCTATTTGACATTTAACTTTAATGTTTTGACGGCGATTCGTGCTATATTTAATGTTTAACAAGATTTTTATTTACAAAATAATTATGCTTTTTAATCATGGTGGCTAACCATACTGTAAACTATTTTATTTATTGAACCGACTTCAAAAAAGGAATTCTCAATTCGCGTATATTTTTTTGGGGTTCACCAATTACTCGAAGATGGCTTGACCGAATGAGGTAGTTCTATTTTTAATGAAAAGGTGGGAGTCCATGGGAGCTCCGAGATGATGCCATAGAAATTTGGTAAAGATCTGATGAAGATCTTCGAAGTTATGAACGGGAATGCTCCTCAAAACGCAGTTATCAATTTAATTGTTCACCGCTTACTCAAAGATGGCTTGATCAATTCCAATGAACGTTCATTTTTATTGGTAAAGTGAGGGCTCCAAAGTGAATTTTTATATTATTTTTTGGAGCGATTTGGATAAAAACTTCCACAGGGATAGTTTAAGTGATGGAGAGTAAGGATACTTTTGATCCCGACAATCCTGCGGAATCGGGATTTACGAGGGTAAAACCGCGGGGCGCAGCTAGTTAATCTATAACTTTGCAACAATACAACCTTGATCATGACCTTAATGTCCAGTGATTTTTATATTCATATTAAAAAGCAAATAAAAATTGTCTAATTTAAATACATAAACATTTTAGGCGCCGATCTTTTTTACATAATTTGTATGTAAAGCTATATCATAATTTTACCAATGTTTTTAGTTTTTTTTTTAATTGACTAGAATAAGGGCAAAAACGAGACCCTATACCGAGACTTCCCTATCCGTCCGTCTGTCACTAGGGCCCTGATTCTTTAAAAACATAGCACGCGACAAGCAGGCGGGATGCATGAGCATTGCAGAAGTCGATTTGTTGCAAAATAAAAATAATAGCTATTCTAAAATTTCTTTTAATACTGATTGGCTGAGAAACAAGGGGAGTTATTTAAATAATTAAGGGGCCCTTAATTTTGAAGGCTCCTTAACTACTTAAATAGTAATTAAGTTAAATAACATTCAAAGAATACGAATTAATTAATGTACATCGCCTGCATTCCGCCGGCGCAAGCTATGTCCTTACCGAATCGAGCCCCCTGGCTGTATCTCTGACAGTGATAGCTAGACAGTTGAAATTTTCACAGATGATGTATGTCTGTTGCCGCTACAACAACAAATATTTAAGGGGGCTCCCATCGAAAAAATTTGATTGTTTAAATATAAACGCAACGATACCGTGATGTATATTTACCACAGGCGACATCTAGTGATAAATTAGCGTAAGTTACCTTCAGGAATTTTGCTTCGTTTATTTTAGGGTTTGATGGTACCAAATTGTGACAATAGTATGATGCTGATGAAATGAAAGTCGCTAGCAACAGCAACCTTGAAAATTATTGAATCATCAAATTGAATGGAAAAGTAAAGCAACTGATACTGCTTGGGACCCCATTTTAGGGTTCTGTGGGTACTACAGCATCAAACAGACATAAAAAAACTTACCATTAATTCCATCAACATTGTTCATCCCTTGATTAATATTATCATAAAAATAATCATCTTCTTGCTCTGATTTAATTTGAAACTGCATCGGTAAAACATTCTGATCCATTCTCTCATTCACTAATCTCTGTCCAATTTGATCTATTCTGGTGCCCTGATCCATTCTGGCAATTTGTTCTATTCTTTGATCCATTCTCACAGCCTGATCTATTCTAGTATTCTGATCCAATCTTTGTTCTATTCTGGAATTCTGATCCATTCTGGCGATTTGTTCCAATCTTTGATCTATCCTGAGAGCCTGGTCTATTCTGTTTTGTTCTATTCTAGAATTTGGGTCCAATCTTTGATCGATTCTGACAATGTGTTCCATCCTTTGTTCCAGTCTCGGTTCAAGTCTTGCAGTTTGGTCTATTCTAGAATTCTGATCTAATCTTTGATCCATTCTGGTAACTTGATCCATTCTCCCCACTTGATCTAACAAACTATTGTCAGGTAAATGGACAACCATAGGTGTTCTCCTCTCTTCTAACAATTCGGGTATATTTTGTCTACCTAAATGATGTGATAGGTCAATTTCTTGATTCAAATCATGTGGCAGACTTTGCATGACTTCCGACCTTAAATCATCGGTCATATTTTGTAACGTTTGAACTAAACCGGACTGTAAGTCAATCTCGTTTGAACGTAATATTGATAAGTCTAAGTTTCTATTCAGATTTTGAGTTAACATGTCTTCGTGTCGACTCTGTAGATCGTTTAAACTGTGAATATCTAGTTCGATGTTTCTTAAGTGGGTCGGTAAGTCGTTTCGGGCCAGATGGTTGGTACGAAGCATTAAAGTAGACATTTGTCGAGGTGACAAAGGTAGATTGAAGTTTGGAACGAGAGTGGTGTTGATGGATGATTGCATGGCTTGGTGTAGCTGCTCCATTGATATTTGGGTGTGCTGGTAGTCCTCGATTTGGTGTGATTTCTGTAACTGAAGAGAAAATTACCAGCGTTACTTATTATTATTTATTTAGATGTTAAGTATTCCATGAGGTTCCTCGAAAATAGAACTATCTAATACTAAAAACCAGATTTCAATAGGATTAGTAGTTTTCAATTGTATAAGGAACAGACAGAGAAAAAACCATACATGAATTTTTTAAATTTTATAATTTTGTTCTACTACTTTTCCTAAGTCCCCTAGACAACTTTTTTTTTTAATTTACTTCCAAGTTCAGACTTTTTGTCCTCTCGTCCTTTATTATAAGTATACATGGAATAGATTAATCAGCATAAGTCCCATTCCTGTGAAAATATTGGGATTAAAAATAATCATAACCAATAAAATACAGTCCGCTAAAATCATACAGCCTATGTTACTCCTCGATCATGAAGCTATCTATTGGTGAAAGAATTTTAGAAATTGTTCTTTCCTCTTTTTCTCCTCTTTATTATAATAATGGCATAGACATGCCATAACAAACTATTAGTACTTATTACTATTATTTACTGTAAAGCTATGGTAGTTTTTTGAGCTAGCTAGGAATAATAAAACACTTTATTTATCGGGTTTAATCACATTTTATTCATGGTTTTTAAACGAACCAAGCGTTCACCAACTGTAAAGTTGTAACCGAGTTGCAACTGAGCTTTCGCCAACTGTAAAGTTGTAAAGCTCAGTTTGTTTAAAAAGCATGAATAAAACGTGATTAAACCCGATAAATAAAGTGATTTATTATGAAAACCATAGAAGAAACTAGCTAGGGATAATAATATTTACAAATTAAATTCAAAACTATTACAATAACTCTACAGTCTGCGTACACTGGAACGTTTTGATACAAATAATTATGAGGTGGTACTCTACAGTAACTTTTTAGAATGTTAAAATAGATGAATTACATCTCAGTCAACCTTGAAAAAGCCAATTGTAAAGTTGGCGAGAGCTCGGACGTTTAAAAATTATGAATAAAACGCAATTTAACCCGGTAAATAAAGTGTTTTATTATTTACTGTAAAGTTCATGAAGTTTATATTAGGGACTTAAGTCCATAGTCATGTCAGACATATACCATCATAGTAGATATTCGAGTTTCAAGTCAAACTTCTTATGGTAGTAGGTTAGTTTTGGATATTAAGTTTATTTTAAGCTACACTAGAAGATAAACACGAAAATTAAAACCCAGGGGGATATGGTTTTCGTGGCTCTGTGGTAAGAGCGTTACTCTACAGTGATAGTGGTGGCGTGGATTTAGCTCCAGGACCGCTGGAGATGGTTTTCTGTAATTTATGCCCCAAGGTCACAAAATTCATTACTGAATGTGTGCTTAGTTTGAGGCGAAATTTCATTAAATTGTCTTTTAAAAAAATGGTAAGGAAACCAATAACTCAATAGATTTATCTGCAGAACGGAAAACTTGGCAAAAAGCGCTTACTTTTTATTTAAAAGCTGCAAATTTCAACTCACTTTTTATTATGCATTTATTTTTGATGTCATATTTTTTATGTGTATTGTAAAAATTATTAACAAAACCGACTTACGTTTTCCAAATACAACTTGTAATATTCTTCGTCGATAACATTTTGATCTTCTCTCTTCACAAAATCCATTTTTTAATCACAATTTTTTGTAGTTTTTCTAACGAACATTTCCTAACCTATTCTGTGTAACAAAGAAATCTTTTATTCCTATAAAGCATTGTCGCGGGATTAAAAATTCATAATTTATGCAATTGTAGGAAAATATAATATTTTTTTATTCAAAATTAAGGATAAACCACGAAAATAAAAATAAATTTCTTTGTAAAAATTGACGTTGTAAATCAAAGAAAGACAGGAAGCTGGCAAGAGCAATAGAGAATTTATATATTTTTTTGCTATTACCTCTTTTTTTTGAGCTTAGGGTTGACAGTACATGAAACAACTATTCCCAGAGTTTTCGTCAATTTTAAAAAAAGGGAACAAAGGTTTAGGAAAGTTTCGGCTACACTATTTTCTACTCATATTTGACAAAGCTACTACTTTCATTTGTTTGAGTTAAGAGAAGGTACTAGATAACACTAACTTAGAACACAAATGTCGGAACTACAGTCGATAGCCTCCACACAGTAGCAATATGTTTGTGTCACAGCAATACATTGACGTTAAGATCTAGTGTCACGGCTTGGGTTTGTATAATCTGTCTACACGAAGCAAGAAAGTAAAAAATTAAATCACGTATATTCCAATAATGATGTTATTATCTACCTATATATTATGTGTATTTACATTTATACGACCTCTGACGACCTCTGTGGCGCGTCGGGCTAACGCTTGGCTGCAATGCAGAAGGTAGGGGGTTCGATTCCCGCTGGGTGCAAATATTAATGTTTAAAAATTAAAAATAAATATTTGTATCTGGTCTGGGTGTATTTCTATGTTAATATGTATGTATTTACAAAAGAAAAATAAATATAAGTAGTATATCCGTTGTCTAGTCACCATAACACAAGCTTAGCAGCTTTCCATGGGGCTAGATGGCGCTGTGTGTTGGTCACTGAATTTATTATTACTAGTAGTTCGCCCCGAACTGACCTAAACTACGCGCATACCAAAATTCATGAAGATCGGAGCTACGATACTCAAGTTGTCGTCGAACAAACATACATTGTAAGAGTGTCAGAGTAAGATGACAACAGATAATCCTAGAGAGAACTCATGGTTTTTGCACATATTTATGGTGTTTTTATAAGATTGGTAATTAGGTTATTTTAATCTACCATAGACATAATATTTTTATTTTTCACCGGCCGGCAAATTGACAGTAATGATACGGATATTTGACAGTTGATTTAAGAATAATAAAAGCATTTAATTATTTCGTGTCCCTTTTGTTCAAAGTGAAAGAGCATATCTCTATCTCCATTACTTTAACGTCTACCAACGTCTACCGAAATCAACTTCAACCTACGAACGATTACCCACCTACGTCAAATTATCATATTATTATTGAAACGTCACGTAAGTACGAATTTATCCTTCATTTTTTTTTTTACGATATTTTGTTAGTTTTCATGTATTTTATTACGAAATTCGTCAAATCCATTCCAAAATCAGTATCCTATAACCTTTTAGCTTTTAAAACATTAAAACGGTGTCAGCTAAGGTATTTTGAAGAAAATTAGCTAGGTACCTACCTTGTGAAGTTTACGAATCACCTTTACTGTCATATTTTCAGTTCAACTCAAGCTAAAATGTCGAAGACTGCGCTGGTAATCTTGGCTGAAGGTGCAGAGGAGATGGAGACTGTCATCACAGTGGATATGCTTAGACGTGGAGGGGTAATAATCAACTTTATTTTACCACTAGCAGGTCACGCAGTTTAATTCACCAACCCCCTTACTTATAAACGCTGGTTATCAGCTGCATAACTATGTATCGTTTATCTTTTACTGTGACATGAAGTTTCAAAGCTGACAGACCGATACAAACATCACATAACTTCGTCATCTGTTAATCATCGTTTATAAGTAAGGGGAGTAGTCCGTAGGAATATCGGAGTAAAAAGCTCAGTTTGTGGTTAGGTTTACAAGTCGATAATAAATAAATCTTGTGACGAACACACAGCGCCATCTAATTTTAAGCATAAATATTTGCACCCAGCGGGAATCGAACCCGCAAACTTCTGTATTGCAGCCGAGCGTTCGCTCGACGCGCCACAGAGGTCGTCAATTGCTGAATACATTCTGCAATATTCATTGATTCCAGGTGACAGTGACCATGGCTGGGTTGGATGGAGCAGGACCGGTGCTGTGTTCACGTCAAGTGACCCTAGTACCAGACAAATCACTTGCTGATGCCTTGGCAGATGCTCCTCAGTATGATGCTGTAAGTAAAATTGATAAGGGCTTGATTATCTCATTCATGACTCCTGGGCGTTTATAAAGATCTCATTGTATTCTGAGCCTAAAGTATTTCTATGCTCAGTGTAGCCATAAAGGAAAAAAGACGGGCTATCTAGAAGATCAGCTAGCTGATTGTGTAATTCTGTTGCTAACAAATCTCAATTGAAACAATTGAGGTATACATTTGACTGATACAGTCGCTCGTTATAATTGTGATCCCTGCATGATAGAATCCGAAATACGGAATTCGGTAGGAGATCCAAAGGCACAGACATAGCTCTTAAAATTAGTAGACTTAAGTGACAATGAGCAGGTATAGCTCGAAGGACAGATAACCAATGGGGAGTAAAAATCCTCGAGTGATCCACAATGTAATTCTACTAATGTTAGTAAACTATTAGCGAACTTAGGAGTTTTGTTCATCCCTCGCCCGTCAACGTAAACCCTCATACCCCTCTCACGTATGCTTGTTTAGCTGCATGTCCACCTGAGCCTGAGTAACAATATTATAGTGGACAGTAATTAGTTCCGATTTTTACCACAAGCACACTTTATTAGTTGTAGTTGTACTAGAGCGGTGTTGGTCAAGTGGTAGATACCCCAATTTTCATTCCGAAGGTCGTGGTTTCAAATCCCGGCCAATGTGTTCTTCTTTAAGAAAAATGTATGTGTGCTATTAACATCGCTCTTACGATAAAGGAAATCCTCGTGAGGAAACCCACGGCTTAAAATCACGCACAAAGGCCCAATAGTAGGGCTAATTGCGGAAACACAAGTTAAAACTTAAAACTTTGTAGTTGTACTAATGCGAGGGAATGAAATCAGCTGTCTGAGTATGTCTACAACTTGGGGGTTGTATGAGCCATCGTACCTTTTTTCAGTTATTTGCACTCAGCGAACTTTAATTTTAGTACAAAACTCAGCTTATTACCTAGCGCACGTGCCGCGAGAGTCGCATTGTTTACCTACTGTCTACTGTAACTTAATATACCATTCAATAAATCGAGTTTTTATTCGAAGCGTTTTGTGCTCATTACTTAAGACTTACAACTAGCTAGCTAACTAATTTTTTTTTTTTTTTTTTTCGGTTTTGTTTTATACGCATCACGGCAATCTGTCTTTACGACAATAAGCCCTTCCTGTGTCTTTTCTTGGGTTTTATGTGGTAATTTCAGGTGAAGAGTCCATTGACTCTTCATTCTCCTGCTGATTAGACAGAAATCTGTCCATGAGTGTAGGAATGCTGTGTCTCTTCAGTCGTCTATATTCCGTGCTTCCTGAACCACACAACTGAGCCGCCAATTCATTCACGTGGCTTGACAGTCTGACTTGGTATTTTTTGCTATGAATTGTAATTTCTTGGCTTACGGTGTTTATATTTAGATCCGCGTGAATGTATTTATTGCTGATGTAGTAGGGAATACCAAACATGGTTCTTAATGTTTTGTTTTGGAACCTCTGTAGAATTTCGATATTACTATTGCTGGCCGTGCCCCAGAGCTGTATGCCATATGTCCAGATTGGTTTTAAAATCGATTTGTAGATGGTCATTTTGCTTGTGAATGAGAGCTGAGATTTACAATTTACCAGCCAGTGCATGTTACGCAGTATCGTGTCCAGTTGTCTGCGTTTGGTCCAAATATGCTTTTGCCATGTCAGTCTTCGGTCAAGATGCATTCCCAGATACTTTGCATCCTCTGCTTGGGGAATGTCTCTGCCATAGAGTTTAACTGGTGGACATGTGTGTTTCCTCAATGTGTATGTCACATGAGCGGATTTGCTCTGGTTTGCCCTAATTCTCCACTTATTTAGCCATGACTCAACCTTCTCCAGATGCGCCTGAAGATATGAAGAGGCTAGGTACGGGTCTTCGTGTACTGACAGGAGAGCAGTGTCATCGGCGTATGTTGCTGTTGTGGTCTGGGCATCAGTTGGTAGGTCCGCAGTGAATAATATGTATAATACTGGCCCCAAGATACTTCCCTGTGGCACACCTGAGAGTATTTCAACCATTTGTGAAGTTTCATTATTCACTTTAACCTCAAAGCATCTGTTGCTTAGATACGAGGTCAGAATCTCATAGAATGAGCGTGGCAGAAGCTTCTTCAGTTTAAATAGTAGACCCAAATGCCACACTTTATCAAAAGCCTGTCCTATATCAAGGAAAACAGCTGAACAGTATTGTTTGTTTTCTAGGGACTGGCTAATTGTTTGCACCAAACGATGCACTTGTTCTACTGTTCCATGTTGCCCTCGGAAACCAAATTGATGTGTCGGAGTTATATCCTGCAGGTGTGTTTTCATTCTATTCAGTATTAATTTCTCCAGCAGTTTTCCCAAAACCGATAGAAGGCTAATAGGTCTGTATGAGCTAACTTCTTGGGGTGGTTTTCCTGGCTTAGGTATCATAATAACTTGGGCTATTTTCCATTGGGAAGGAAAGAAACCCGACCTGAAGCAGGCATTGAAGATGTTTGTAAGAAGGACTACTCCTTTTACAGGAAGTTGTTTTAAGAGGGTAGCGTCTATCATGTCGTATCCCGGTGTTTTTTTCTCTTTCAGACATCTTATTTCCCTTTTAATCTCTGCCGGAGAGGTAACTAGCTAACTAATCTCAAAGCTGTGTACCAAACAACTGGACGGTACAGGGGTCTTTAAGTCAATAGTGAACAGCTGTGGTATCATCTATTACCATCCACTGCTACTAGTTGCTATTTACTGTCAAAAAACATACTTCGTTTTCTACATTGCTGCTTTGAAGTAATCACCGGTAAAAACCACGTTACGTCAAAGCAGCAATGTACTGCAACTTAGCAGCTACTAGCGGTGGATGTCAATTAGACGATAACACAGCAGGTCCTAGGTAAGCGTGTAACATCTTAGACTACATCGTTGCTTTAAATCAGGTAAATTAGTGGTCAAACGCTTACCTATCAACTATCATAAAAAATTGTATTTATTTCTAAGGTGATCCTGCCTGGCGGATTGGAGGGGTCGGAGCGTCTTGCCAAGTCGGAGGTGGTGGGCACTGTGTTGAAACAACACGAGGAATCCGGGAAGATCATCGCTGCTATCTGTGCAGGTATAGTTTGCCTCTATAGGAGACACTTCTAAACTAAATAATAGAGATGAAACACAATATTTACTTGCGTTTTATTTATTAACGGCATTGTTACAACGTACCGAAGTTTCGCTTAATTTACAGTTAGCTTCTGTATCATATTGTGTTAATTCTTACCAATTCTGCGGATGCTTGGTACCATAACTTTCTCCTGCAATATATTAATAAGACATTTCCCACATTCCAGCCCCAGCCTTCACGCTAGTTGCGCACGGGATAGCCAAAGGCAAACGGATCACATCCTACCCGAGCACCAGAGAGAAGGTCACTGGCGACTATACATACGTAGAGGGAGAGAGGGTGGTGACAGACGGACAGATTGTCACCAGCCGGGTGAGTTGATGACATGTTATATGTTGATCACATCTTACTCCAGCACTAGAGACAAGGTCACCGGAGACTATACATACGTAGAGGGAGAGAGGGTGGTGACAGACAGACAGATTGTCACCAGCCGGGTGAGTTGATGACATGTTATATGTTGATCACATCTTACTCCAGCACTAGAGACAAGGTCACCGGAGACTATACATACGTAGAGGGAGAGAGGGTGGTGACTGACGGACAGATTGTAACCAGCCGGGTGAGTTGATGACATGTTGTATTTTGATCACATCTTACCCCAGCACCAGAGACAAGGTCACCGGCGACTATACATACGTAGAGGGAGAGAGGGTGGTGACTGATGGACAGATTATCACCAGCCGGGTGAGTTGATGACATGTTATTTTTTGATCACATCCTACCCCAGCACCAGAGACAAGGTCACCGGCGACTATACATACGTAGAGGGAGAGAGGGTGGTGACTGACGGACAGATTGTCACCAGCCGGGTGAGTTGATGACATGTTATTTTTTGATCACATCCTACATATGAGACTACATATGTAGAGGAGGAGAGGGTGGAGCATGTCATCAACTCACCAGCTGGTTGAGTTGTTGGCATGTTATGTATAGTGAGATACATGCATAGATACAAAACCGGCGAAGTGCGAGTGGGACTCACGCATGAAGGGTTTCGTACCATTATTGCAAAAAAAGTTCTGCCCCAGCCTTTCTATATACTGTGCAGCTGGTTTAAGAGAATATTGTCGTTTTAAGAATAAATACCTAAATAAAGTTTGTACTTAGGTACTTGTTTTGTCCGTAGGGTCCAGGAACAGCGTACTGGTTTGGCTTGACACTTATTGAGAAGTTGACGGGGAAAGATAAGGCGGATGCAGTCGAAAAGGGAATGCTCATTTCCGGATATTAACATGTTGAATGATAAAAAAAAAACATTTAGTTTAGTAAAAATGGTTTAAACCTGAACATAAACCCATAGCCTATGGTTTTAACCATTTTCTGAAAGATTCTGAATAAAAAAAACAGTAACTAAGTGATCTGCAGCTGATTATGTAACTTTATTGCTAACAAATCTCGATTGAAACCTTTGAAATTAACAAATATGAGCTAAACTGATTCATCAAAAATTGTTGATTATTTTCTGACGCAATGTTTTAGAATATATTCGTTTGTAGCGTTTGTAAATGACATTGTTTTTGTTCCCTACATTTTGGTGTAGATTTCAAATAAAAATGTCGAAAGGTGTTGAAGCCTTAGCACATTTTAGACAAAAAAAAACATGTGTGCCTAAAATGTTCTAAGGCTTCGACACAATGAGAAGTTTTAAACTCTTTTAAATTCACACTATTTGTTAACATTTTCACATTTCAGTCCCCTCGACACCAAGATCATTGTAAGATAATCGAAACGTCGAGGTAAGAAAATAAATAATAGTCCGCGATTAATTATTATATTAGCCTGAATCGTCCCACTGCTGGGCAAAGGCCTCCCTCCAACTCTTCCATTCAGGTCTATTTTGGGCTATGGTTCGCCACTCGGGCTTAAATTAAGACACGGTAAAATGTAAATATGTTAATAAGAAGTTTTCGTCTTGAAACTACACCAAATTGTAGGGAACAATGTCACTTACAAACGCTACAAACGAAGATATTCTAAAACATTGCGTCAGAAAAAATAATCAACAATTTTTAATGAATCTGACAGGGATTTTCAGTTTAGCTCGTCGTATAAGGGCCATAAGACGCACCTGTAACTGTCAAATTGTATATCTTTAATTGCAAACGTCAACAATTTCAATTGTTTCAATCGATATTTATAAGGAATAGAGTTACATAATCAGCTAGTTGATGTCGAATAAAGACATGCATTTTTATTTATTTTTTAAGTCAAAATGTTATCTTCTCCAATTGAAGAAATTTAATAAACTTTTTATGGTAAATAAAGAATTCGTATTTTATTTAGTTTTTAAGTTTTACATCTTCAACTCTTATCCAAACTTCTTACTAATATTATAAACGCGAAAGTTTGTCTGTATGTGACTTTGTTACTCTTTTACGCAAAAACTTATGAACCGATTGCGATTAAACTTGAAACATAGTTGGATACCGGGAATAACACATAGGCTACTTTTATCCTGATATTCCCGCGGATGAAACGGGCGCAGCTAGTCTAATATTATAAACGCGAAAGTTTGTAAACAAGATGTAACGGGTAAGCCCTTTTAATCCGAAAGTGGGTTGTTCTAGACGTCTAGGCGAACAACTTTTGTTCTACGACTTTTGGAAATTCGAAGTAGTTTTGGAAAAATTTAGGTGTAAAGTTTACTTGAAAATCAGCTGTTTCTGAGAGAGGTCATTGACCTTATGTTGTCCTTTCATTTAGTTTGCTGTACTACAATGAAAACTTCTATTACCTTTATTTTCAAAAGCAGCTGTTTTTTCAGTGAAAAATAATATCAAAATTTTCAAAAAAAAAAAACGTTTCAAATGTCGTAGAACAAAAGGTGTTCGCCTAGACGTCTAGAACAATCCCCTTTCGGATTAAAAGGGCTTACCTGTTACAAATGTTGCGTAATATGTATGTTGCGATGAAATTTGGAATATACTTAGGTAGGAGACCTCGAATAATACATAGACTACTTTTTATTTCCGATTTTCCCGCAGGAACGGGACTTACGCGGAGAAACCGCTGGGCGCAGCAAGTTAAAGGAAATAATATGCGATTAAGACCAGGGAAAATATAAAATAAAGGAAAAAAAACCAGAAAGGAGTGGAATAAAGGTTTATATTTTTGTCCGGAGAATGACGTTCCCTTAATTCTCTTCATATCCCTCAGTTTTCATATCGTTGAGTCCCAATTCCTCATCTTGCTCGAACGAACGATCGTAACGTGATATTTTTAAACCTAAAACAAAAGCAATCTATTATTATAACTATATTTTTCTTGTCTTAGTCTTGAGCGCTTGAATCCCTCGCTTCACTCAGGACTCTAAGTTTATAACTCCCTCGCTTCACTCAAGAGTTAAAATTTCACGCAATTTGAATCCCTTGCTTCACTCAGGACTCTAGGTACATAACTTTCTCGCTTCGCTCAGGAGTTAAAATTTAGCCTCGCTACGCTCGGGTGTTAACTCTAAAGTCCTTCTTTACGCTTTGGATTCAATATGTACAAGATGTAACGTGGAAATGTATTTAAGCCGAAACGTCTAGGCGAACAACTTTTGTTCTACAACTTTTGGAAATTCGAAGTAATTTTCGAAAATTTCAAGTTTAAAGTTTACTTGAAAATCAGCTGTTTCTTAGAGTTAGAGGTAATTGTTTTTAAGTTGTCCTTTTAAAAGAAGTCGTTCCCTTAGACGTCTAGAACTACCCCCTTTCGGCTTAAAAGGGTATCCTCGTTACACCTTGTATAAAACCCTGTAAATAGGGCAGAAAAGTGCACTTTGCTTCCCTGTCACAGGCAATTATAGTAGATTGTTTGAGCAAAATTCATTTTGACAGTATACATTGTATATGTCCAATGCAATGTATGTATAAAATATGGTAGTATTTAATGATAGCGAGGGAGCTATTTTGAATCACGAGCTAACGAAGGATTCTAGTGAGAATCCAAAGTACAGCGAGGGATTCAAAGTACATCGCCCGAGGGAAATAGTTATTTGTTATGCAAGGCTGCAAAGTTGATTTTTGGCGCGAGTATTTGGAATTAAACCTGAGCAAAAGAAGGATCCTAAGATATCCAATTTTTTAAATTATAGCTGTTGGATTTCCAAATAATAAGGAAATAAATATCAGCTTCCGTCGTAATCGGCATTGAAATCCCACTGCGCAAATAAATAAGACGAAGGTAAAGAATTTCGCGATTTTGCATAATAAAAAAATAATAATAAAATTTATTTTACCAATAGAAATTCACTAATTACAAAGCAAATGGTTCCACACTAGGCTAAGCCTGTATCGTGGAATCCATGAATACCATGAGTTTATTACATTCATAACTTATTCTAGGTACTCAATGGTTGATACTAAAAACCCCAAACATATCACAATTCATACATAACTTCCAAAAAACATTATCTGTGTAAACTAAACATTTATGTAAAAAATAATTTAAAAATTAAAAAACCGACTACAAAAAGAAACAAAAAATAATTTAAAAAACCAAAAAAAGAAAATTGATAAAAATGACCAAAATAACCTCTACATAGGTACAGAGCCACCGACTAATTAATCTGTTTTATCATCTGAAGTCGGGCAGCCAAACTAAGTACAATATGGAACTAACCAGTAAAACTGCCCGACTTATTTGTTCATTATCTTTATATATTTAGTTAAATATATCTATTTTGTTATATATGTATATGGGTATATTTTATATGTATTTATAAAATTTAAAGCTATTCATGTTTATTATTGTATGATATTATTATGTATCTATTTAGGTATTTGTATCCCCTATTTATACTATGTCAAGCATATTCTAAATTTCTCTGCCTACCACACAATCTTTACTGACCTTCTCCATCCAAAGGTTGCCTGGAAGAAATCGCTTTTAGCGATAAGGTCGCCCATTTGTACAACTTTTTACTTTTAAGTTTTCTGTGTAATTTGTCTCACTTATTAATTTTAATGTAAACTGATTTTAATTGTTGTTGGTTGTGCAAATAAAGTGTTAATCTATCTATCTAAGAGATATAATGGACACATAAACTTACAAACATAGCAAACAACACTTTCATTCATTTAGGCAACTAAAAGGCACTAGTTACACAGTTAGTGGCACATTACCCCCCTTACTTATAAACGCTAATTAATGCGCTGCACAACTATGCATCGTTTGTCTTTTACTGTCACTTGAAGTTTCAAAGTTGACAGACAGAGACAAACGTCACGTAACTTCTCATGTGTAAATAATCGTATCTTACTAATATTATAAATACGAAAGTCTGTTTGTTTGTTTGTCCCTTCACGGTCAAACGGCTCGACCGATTTGGATGAAAATTTGCATAGGGATGGTTTAAATGATAGAGAGTAACATTGGATACTTTGATCCCGAAAACCCCGTGGGATCGGGACTTACGCGGGTGATAACTATTTATTGGATGAAAATTTGCATAGGGAGTTTAAATGAGGGAGAAGGATCATACATAGGATACTTTGATCCCGAAAAACCCGCGACTTGCGGGGGTGAAACGGCGGGGCGCAGCTAGTATTTTATAAATGTACAGTGCAAAAGTTTACCATCGTCGGTCTGCGAGTCGTCCTCAGCCAAGCTTTGGACGTAAGAATTCCCTGCGGGGTCATCCAGCACGATTGTGGCTGCCTTAGCGCCAGTGAGGACTTCTTCCAGTCGCGATATCACCCTAGAGACAAATACATTTATCATTCAAACAAAATAGCGACAAAAAACAGTCCCCTTATTTATTTTTTATCGGTTGCGAACCGATTGTGGCCATTTGTAAAGTAGCCAATGTCAAGTATTATTAACTATCTGCGCCCTGCGGGATTATCGGGATAAAAAGTAGCCTATGTGTTATTCCCGGTATTCAGCTACCTATATTCCAAGTTTTATCGCAATCGGTTCAGTAGTTTTTGCTTGATTAAGTACCAAACACATGCTCACAAAATTTCAGGTTTATAATATTAGTAGGATTTTTGCAAGTTATTAGCAATTTGTTACAATACAGTCGAGTCGTCGTAGTAAAATTCAAGTCAAGGAAGTCGTTATAAACGGCGGCCCTTTACAATGATTGTTCACGGAGCTTTGGAGACAACGCTAAAGTCAATGTTTTGCACCGGTTTTAACTTTTTTACACTTGTACACCTTCACGAAACTGAATTAATTAATATGCCCCCGAAATTAAACAATTTACACGGATTTGAAATAGGTTTCACGAAAACGAAAATTTAGCAATACATCTCCTCGACGCGTTCCTGCCAAAACTCCACCTGTTACTTTGCAGAATTTAAATAACTGCTTAGATATACAAAGTGTAACGGGTATGCCCTTTTAAGCCGAAAGGGGGTTGTTCTAGACATTTAGGGGAACAACTTTTGTTCTACGACTTTTGAAAATTCGAACTTTTTTTTGAAAATTTTGAGGTAATGTTTCACTGAAAAAACAGCTGCTTTTAAAAATAAAGGCAATTGAAGTTTCGATTGTAGTAGACCAAACTAAATGAAATGACAAAAAAAGGTCAATGACCTCGAACTCTGAGAAACAGCTGATTTTCAAGTAAACTTTACAATGAAAATTTTCGAAAAGTACCTACTTCGAATTTTCAAAAGTCGTAGAACAAAAGTCGTTCGCCTTGAAGTCCAAAACAACCCCCTACGGCTTAAAAGGGCTTACCTGTTACATCTTGTATCATTAACTATAGTAAATAAAAAGTAATCAATAAATCAATTACCTTTCCAAACCATCTTTGTTGACGACAGGGGAATCTCCGATCAATCCGGGGGCATTCCGTAACTAAAGAAAAATAAATAACAAATAAATTATTTTATTTATTATTTATTTAAATGATTACAAAAACAAACAAAAAAACCTTAAGATAAGATAAGATAAAACTTTATTGTACCAAAATATTACAAAAAAAATACACAAACAAATACTTACAGCTAATTATAATAAAGGTACAATGGGCGGTCTTATCGCTAAAAGCGATCTCTTCCAGACAACCTTTGGATGGACAAGAATTGTAGGAGGGGATGGGTGGGTATAAACGCATGAAAGGAAAATAACAAACTAACAAACATAAATAACATTAACCCTTTAACCGCCAACGTCGGATTAATCCGACAAATATTTTCGTGTCAATTCCGCCAAGGTCGTATATTTACGACCAAATACCACGCTCGTTTAATCTGCTTTTATTATTTCGTGAAACTGTATTTTTTTAAAAAGAGGTTCATAATAGGTAAATAGTTAATCTAGTAGTCATTTACAATTTTATACACTTCATTCTCTTGATTAGTTATCCTAAAAATAATGTCCGAAGTTCGATGAATTCCTGATTTTATGTTTAGAAAATTGTATTGATGTCCAACGCCAATGACGGTAAAATCCGACAGTAGGGACGGGACATATGCAAAGATAATCCGAATTATCGATTTTAATTTTGATATTTACTTATTCAATTAACTAATTAATTTGCCATAAAACAAATAAAGCAATTATTAATAAAATAAAAATTAAAATATTTGTGTGTATTTTATTTAATTCCCTTAAAAATAAGTTAATTAACTAGTGAAAATGTCAGCGATTGAATTGATGGTTCCCATCCCTAGTCTACAAGTATAGAAACTAATGTTGTCAGTACGCCCAGCGCCACTGTCGGAGAAAGACGACCGCTTCTGACGTCATAAACGAGTGCCGACTTCTCGAATTTTCTATCAGTGTTGTGATAGCTTGTAGTTTTACGTTCGAGTTATCGATATTGGTTATCGTTATTGAAATTCACCATTACTACTGCTGAAGAATTAATAGATACGAATTCTGGAAGGTGATGAAGATGAAGAATTTGAATTAGACGAAGAGCTTATCATTGATGAAGAGGTATTTTTTATTTTATATCGTTTTATTTTACTTTCAAATGATTAAAAATGCGAAAGTAAAGTTACCAAAACTCATCATTATACTTAATAAAAGATGTAACTTTCATTCATTGAAATTTGTGAGTTTGCACAATCCACGTGGGTTAACCCACGGGTTAGAGCTAATACCTGATAATTTCGTAGGGTAAGTACTACCTACTTACGTAGTTGGTAGTTGGATACTAATCGACCGATAGACCCAACGATCGTAATTGAGAATATTACCATTATAACGGAATATCGATATCGACCTCAAAAACTAAAGTATTGCACAACCCTTTTTATTGTAGGTATTTATTTTTTTGTTTACTATGCTTGGCGCTCGATGCACGACAACTGATATGAAGTCCGGCGGTTAAAAGGTTAAAAAACCAATGAGGTTTGTCACTAATGTTATACTACTCTAGGTATCTCATCAAGGGCAGTATGTTAACGCCTAGTAGTTTTATCAAAGCAAATTGATCTCGCGTGTGCTATTCTTTTTTCTCTTCAGTCAAAAACTCACTCCTATTAGAAATGTCAACACGTCAACGTCTTGTAAAATTAGCTCGTAATTAAAATTGAAGTAAACCTATAAAGAACTCGATTTTTTGGGATTTTATTTGAATCTCCGCACAAGCGGGAACACTATCATTTTAGCTAAAAAATAAAGACTTTAATTTAACTTTAATGTTGTTGGGAATTATATGAAAGGTACGTAATTCTGGGGGTAGGTAAATAAATATTGCACTACGTTATCTAGCCCCAAACTAAGCACAAAGCTTGTACTATGGGTACTAGACAACTATGGTACTGGAGCTAAACAATATTGTCAACTAATTTTCTCTATAAAAGAACATGAAATGTTTGAGACGTCACCTCTTGTACTAGTACATAATAAATATCTCAATGGAAATCTTCTTTTACATAAAAATGACTCCCAATTTCGCGTGGTCTTCTTTATTGAGTTTGTTAAGATCAGGAGAAAGTTCTTATAAATTTCTCACATCCCCCACTACACTCACCTGGTCGACGGTCCCCTGCTACAGTCTCTCTACAGTAATGAACCTCCCCCGAGCGCTCTACCTAAACTAAACCCCTCATTACACTCACATCCCCTACTACACTGACCTGGTCGACAGTCCCCTGCAACAGTCCCTCTAAAGTAATAAACCTCCCCCACATCCCCCACTACACTCACCTGGTCGACAGTCCCCTGCAACAGTCCCTCTACAGTAGTGAACCTCCCCCCAAGCGCTCTGCCTCCAACTTCCAGCTCCAGTTCCGGAATGCTCATGGAACAAGTCTCCGACTGGAACAAATAGGTTTACGCTGTTAAAATGACAGAATAAATAATATAGTAAAATACAATCCAAAACGCATTTATTCATTGAGAGCACTGAGCAATGTTATACATTACACATTATCTGGGCATATTTTATTCTATACAGACGTTGAATATTATCTAATAATTTGTAAAGGAGGAGCAGAGCAATTGCATGAATTATACAAGATGTAACGGGCAAGCCCTTTTAAGCCGAAAGGTGGTTGTTCTAGACGTCTAGGCGAACAACTTTTGTTCTACGACTTTTGAAAATTCGAACTTTTTTTTTGAAAATTTTGAGGTTGTTTCACTGAAAAAACAGCTGCTTTTGAAAATTAAGGTAATTGAAGGTTTGATTGTAGTAGACCACACTAAATTAAAGGACAACATAAGGTCAATGACCTAGAACTCTAAGAAACAGCTGAGCTGTAAACTTTTACACTTAAAATTTTCGAAAAGTACTTCGAATTTTCAAAAGTCGTAGAACAAAAGTTGTTCGCCTAGACGTATAGAACAACCCCTTTTCGGCTTAAAAGGGCTTGCCCGTTACATCTTGTATAAACCCCATTCTAAAACACTTTATTTATGAATGAATGAATGAATGAATAAATTCTTTATTATACACACCAAATACAAATACATACAAAGAAAACAAACAAAACTTAAAAATAGGTGGCACAATGGGCGGCCTTATCGCTTAAAGCGATCTCTTCCAGGCAACCTTTGGATGGACCAGAAGTCAAGATAGGTGAAAGGTAGGGTGTTTACACAGGAAAAAGATACTTAAGTGAAATATATATAACTAAAAACAATTAAAACTATAAATTATACATACATATTACTACATATATAATAATAATAATATATATATACCTATATTACATGTAAATAAATGAAATAAATATCTTCTTAGAAATGAACATGATCATTAAATACATCAATCTCAATTCGTAAAGTGACAGATTTAAAGGACTTAACGTTTTCCAGCAATAAGCAGATAATGTTTGTAAACCCTATTTTTGAAAATCGCCAATGATTTCGACTGTCTAATGACGACAGGCAAAGCATTCCACATCTCCACTGCCTTTACCGTGAAGGAATCTCCATAAAAAGTTGAAGAACGAGAAGGGACTTTAAGCAGAAGAGCTTTTGAAGAACGGACAGCTTGAGAAGGAGGATGTTGAAATTCAAACCGAGACTTCAGATAAGATGGAGATGAGGGTAGAAACAGAATTCTGTAAAGGAGTGATAAAATGTGAGAGTTTCTACGCAGACGAATAGGCAACCATTTGAGCTCACCGCGAAATTCCGACACGTGATCAAACTTCCGGAGGCCATAGATAAACCGAATAGCAAGATTCTGGAGCCTCTCGAGTTTGTCAAGTTGTTCCTCAGTGAGATCAAGGAAGCACTCATCCGCGTAGTCAAGAATGGGTAACATAAGAGATTGAGCTAACATAACTTTGGTAGCAGTTGGAAGGAAATTCCGCAACCTTCTGAGCGAAGCATTAGACGCAAACATCCTCTGACTCAACCCAGACAGCTGCGGAACCCAAGTGAGATTACTATCCATAGTGACGCCCAGATTTTTGACCTCACTACTGTACGGTACCGTAGTACCGTCAAAAACGATATTTGGTAATTGACTATGATTAATTTTGCAGGTAAGCCTTGAACTACCAATTACAATGGCCTGTGTTTTTGATGGGTTGACTTTAAGACCATAGCATTTACTCCATTGACAAATGTTATCCAGATCTTTATTCATAGTACTAATCGCAAAGTCTAGCTGGTTTAGCGGTGCTTGTGTGTAAATCTGTAAGTCGTCTGCATACAGGTGGTAAGAAGAAGAAATATTATGAGATATAGTGTTTATGAAAACAGCAAATAGAAGAGGAGAAAGCACGCCGCCTTGAGGAACACCGGCAGCTATATCACTCCAGGTGGAATGGGTCTGTTCAATGCAAATACGTTGCCGGCGTCCATACAGATAGCTACGAAACCAGGCAATTACTGACGGACATATGTTAAGGGAGCTCAGGACTCCAAGAAGCAGGTCAAAGTCAACATTGTTGAATGCGTTGCTGAAATCGAGCAACGATAGTACAGTAAGCTGTCTGCTGTCCATGCCAAGTCTAATGTCATCAGTAATTTTAACTAAAGCAGTTGTGGTACTATGACCCGGGCGAAAGCCAGATTGGAATGGGTTCATTAGGGAGTTTCGGATAAGGAATGCACTTAGCTGTTGATGGACAAGTCGTTCAAGTACTTTGGAAAGGAAAGGCAGAATGGAAATGGGACGATACTCAGAAAAGGCAGAAGGATTTGGCTTTTTAGGAAGTGGAATTATTTGGGCTTCTTTCCAGGCCACAGGAAAACAACTTGTTAATATAGACCCATTCAGCATTAAGGTTATGACATGCACTATCTCGTCGAGAATAGGCATGATCATATTCCGACTAATACTATCGTTGCCTACTGCATTGGAGGAGATGGATTTTATGCTTCTCTTAACGTCAACGTCAGTAAATTGCTCGAAGGAAAAGGGAGAAATGTCTGGTGGCTGTATAGAAGAAAGATACGAAAGTGTTTGAGATTTAGTAAAGGAGTCGAGATTCGAAGAACTCGAGAAATGCTGGTTAAGAATATTAATATCCAAGTTTTGAGATAAGTTAATATTCGAACGAGATTTGCCAACCCCCAGAGTTTTTAGGAATTTCCAGACTTTAGAAGAGTCTTCTTGTTCTACAGACCTATGGATATGACGGCGTAGTGCATCCCTACACACTCTGTTGCAACGATTACGTATTTTGTGGTACTTGTCTTCGTTATCCTTAGTGGGTTTGCACTTGTATCTACACTTTGCAGATGCTTTTTTATGAATTAGAGTTCTAATTTCATCCGTGAGCCAAGGGGCAGGATGATGCTTCATCTTAACACTACGTACTGGGGCATGTTTATCATACAACTTTGTTATATGCTGATTAAACAATTTTACCATAACATTAATGTCATGTACACTACTTAATTCAGTCCAATCAATATCACGGGCGTCACTACGAAGAGATTCCACATCCATTCCACCAAAGTTACGGCGAAGGAGTATTTGAGGTTTAGATTTAGGAGGGCGAACTTTATATGAAAGAAATATTAGGTCATGATAGGAGAAAGCGTCTGCAGAACACTGGCCGTGATTTGCAACGTTGTTATGAGAAGAAACAAGCATAAGATCTAATAGGGACGGAGTGAAATTAGGAGCATGATGGGTGGAACTGAGGGGTAGAATAGTCAGATTTAGGGAATTTGCAAGTTGTTTTAATTTGCTTGCTCGGGAGTCTTGTTTCAGTAGACAAGTATTAAAGTCGCCCATTACAATGAGGTGGTTATAGCAGGGTAAGAGATTTTCGATTAAATTCTCGAAAGAAGCGAAATAGTTGACGTTCCTATCCGGACTATAGTAAACGCCTAGAAGAAGCTTTGTTTTAGAAAGATTAACCTCAATGAAAAGATGTTCACCGGCATTCACTGGGGGCGGCTGCTGCGACATGCTTACTACAGTATACGGAATGTGAGATTTTAAATAGATGGCAACACCCCCGCAGCGACTACCAATACGATCATTCCGGATGAGGACATAACCGGGTAAAGCGTAGGCAATAGTGGATAAGCACGGTTTGAGAAAAGTCTCGGAAACAAGAATAGCGTGAATGTTTTTACTGGCGAAAGACGCCAGCATGGCTGGGAAGTGGGCAGGAATGCTTTGCGCGTTGATATGAACCAAGTTGAAGTTCCTTGTAACATTATCAAAGTGGGCCTCAATGGATTCTGATAATGTGGGTAAGCTGCAAAAACTATCATTGTCACTACTTGAGTCATCATCAGAGCAGGACCAGAAAGGCAGGTCAGTATCGATGTTCATCGTTATATTATTTTCTATAATACGATTACGAATAAAATAAATACAAATAAATAAGATACAAATAAATAAAATAAGACAAATAAATAATAAATAAGATTAATAACTACACTAAAATATAACTACATAAATATAATTGGGTTCTCTTCGCTTCAATTTGTCACCCGCCAGTTGCTTGGAACATTATAATCCGAACAATGTCGGTATGCGTTAAAACTTTACAACAAAAACCAAAAAAAACAATAAAACCTAAATAAACATTAATACATAACAAGCATGGACCATAAATGAAATAAATAAATAAATAATATTAATGCCAAAAATCTCATAAACAAAAAAGTAAAAATTTTAATCGGAACATTTTTCTACGTGAGTCCGGAACGCAGCCTACAACTTCGTACGTCACTGTCATACATGCATTGATTGACAGAACAAAGACAAAAAAGAAGGTACCTATAGATTGCAATCCCGGACCTAACACGAGTTAACCTCTCAGAAATGAAGAAAAAGAAAATATTATATTTTGCTATAATTAACACACTTCTGTTTAGAGGCCAAACTATTAAAAAGAAAATCCGACGCGCAGTAAAAGAATAAGGTATGTACTATTATCACTCAAGCTAATACTATGGTTTTATAATACAATAAAAAATACTAACTACAACTAATTATTTTGCTTCTTTTTTACAGCAGCGCGCTTTGTTTTTGTCACCGGAGGGGCCGAGCCCGAGGCCACAACAGGCATTGGAGACTTCCCCATAATGTTCACAAGCCGCTCGATGTCAGCCGCGCAGCCAATACGATGTCTGGAGTTATCCGAGCCTCCCACGAAAATTTTGCCATCGCGAGTCCAGCACTTGGACACACCAAAACGCTCCCTGGCTAGCATAAACAGCTCGTGCCGGCTTTTCGTGAGAAACTCAGAAAGTGTGATCCCAGAGTCCCTGAGATTGGCCTTGGCGAACCAAAGCTTATCCCGGACTGAGGTGTCTCGAAGCTTAATCAATATGGGCCTGGAACGATTCGTCGATAGGCGTCCCAACCTATGACATCGGCTGATATCAGAAGAAGTAAAGTCTGGCAACCTAAGCTTACTAGACACAACCTCAGTAACAACAGCAGCAGTGTTCTCTTTTTTCACCTCCGGCACACCATGCACAAGGAGAATCTTCCTTCTACTGTGCATTTCAAGCTGGTCCTGGGTGTGAGCAAGTTTTGCCACTTGGTCCTGAATAGCCCGCAATGAGGTCATTATGAACTTCTTGAAAGTGGCAAAGTCCGCTGCTAATGTACTCACTGATGGAGTTGGGTCCTGCTGCTCCAGTCTGCCCTCGAAAACCTCCATTCTTTTGCCGAATGAAGAGATCAGGTCCGCAATAGAAGTAGTGAAAGCTGTGGACTCCATTTCAGCTCCAGTAATCCAGCAATAGTGTCAGTGTAGTGTTTAGTGAACTAGTGTTGTTTATTATGTGAATAACAACCCTAGGCAGGTGGCGTAAGTCAATGTTTATTAATATACATTAATAAATACAAACTATTGTTTATTTATGTTTTTAAATCAATATATTAGTAGAGCCAAATAAAAGCAATCTTAACGGTTTTCACGCCTACCCGCGAAAACTAAAAGCGAATTTATCCGGTTGAATCGCGTTTTTATTTATGGTTTTTAACGAACCGAGCTTTCACCAACTTTACAGTTGGCTTTTTCAAAGTTGACTGAGATGTAATTTGTCTATTTTAACATTCTAAAAAGTTACAGTAAACTACCGCCTCATAATTATTATTATTTGTAACAAAACGTTCCAGTGTACGCAGACTATATAGTTATTGTAATAATTTTCAATTTAAATTATAATTATTTTTATCCCTAGCTAGCTCAAAATGAAGTAGTTTTTATAAATATAGTGATTGATTATGCAAAATCGCGAAAACCATAGAAGAAATTAAACCCTATTCTAAAGACATAACATTATCGGTTGTGAACCGATTATGGCCATTAGGAAATTAGCCAGTGTCAAGTATTATTAAAATATTATGCAAGTTATTTGCATCGAAACAGTCAAGTCGTCATAGTTCAAGTCAAGTCGAGTGCAATTTTTGGAAAGCATTTTCTTCATTTTTATAAAAAAAAAATATTTTAAAGCATTTTATTTTCACCTTCAATATATCTCTAGAGAAGTCTTCCTTGCCTCTGACTTTCACTTCAAACTTCACTCCTTTATCCTCCACTCCTCCACCCGATTTCACCTGAAACGATTCAGCATTATCTTTACTATCTATATCTATATACTTATAATAAAATCGTTACTTAGCGGTGTCTGTTTTTGAAAGACATTTTGAAAAATCTATTTTTAGGGGTATGTACTAACGTAACAGAACCCATTTCCGTGTTTAACTTTTTGTCTGTTTGTCTGTGCGTTTGTGCGCGCTAATCTCGGAAACGGCTGGACCGATTTCAATGAAATTTAGTACGAAGATTTCGATTAACATACAGGCTACTTTATATAACATATAGGATATCAAGTCCGGATATCCGAATAAAAAATAAAAATTACGTAATTTCGTTGTTTTTGAACCATCGGTATTCATCGTCATCCATAGGGAAATAGGGAAAAATCATCATCCATAGGGAAGTAATAGGAAATAGGAAGTATTCAATGGGCGACCGTTTAAGTGTGGATTTTTGCATTGCGGTAGGTAGGTGTAAGAAAAACGCGGGACAGCGACTTGCGCGGGTGAAACCGCGGGGCGCAGCTAGTACTATACTAATATTGAAGAGGAAATTTTTTACTTATTTGTTTCCATCGAAAAGACTCCAAAACGACTGAACCGATTTCAAAAATTCTTGCACCAATAGAAAGCTACATTTTCCAGAAGTAACTTAGGCCACTTTTGATCCCGATATTCCCACGGGATCGGGACTTACGCGGGTGACACCGCAGGACGAAGTAGTATAAATAGTTCTCACCTCGTTAGTTCTATGTCCACATACATCACAGACTGTAGCCATTATCACGACTTGTTTGAAGTGAGGGATTTCTGAAAAAAAAAACAAAAAAAAACCTAAGGTCCAGCGGGGCAAATTTCAATTGTTTCAAGCTAGATTTGTTAGCAACAGAGTTACGTAATCAGGCCGCAGATTATACATAATACTAGCTGTGCCCCGCGGTTTCACCCGCATAAATTCCTATCCCGTAACGTATGTGACGCATCACGTATGTCATACCAAGCGTTGCTTATCCGGTACGATTATTTAAAGTATCGTATTTATACCCTTAAACTAATCCCTGTACCAAATTTCATTCTAATTGGTGCAATCGGTTCTGTTGACCCATCACTTATGTGTCACGCCAAGCGTTGCTTATCCGGTACGATCATTTAAAGTATCGTATTTATACCCTTAAACTAATCCCTGTACCAAATTTCATTCTAATTGGTGCGATCGTTCCTGTTGACCCATCACGTATGTGTCACGCCAAGCGTTCCTTAACCCGTACGATCATTTAAAGCACCATATATCGTATTTATATACCCATAAACTAACCCTGTACCAAATTTCATTCTAATTGGTGCAATCGGTTCTGTTGACCTATCACGTATGTGTCACGCCAAGCGTTGCTTAACCCGTACGATCATTTAAAGTACCCTATATCGTATATATAGCCTTAAACTAACCCTGTACCAAATTTCATTCTAATTGGAGCGATCGTTCTTGATGACCCATCAAGTATGTGTCACGCCAAGCGTTGCTTAACCCGTACGATCATTTAAAGTACCCTATATTTTATTTAAACCCCTATACTAACCCTGTACCAAATTTCATTCCTATCGGTTCCGCCGTTCTTGAGATATAAATAGTGTAACTAACACGACTTTCGTTTTTATAGCTGCGTCTCGCAGGATTTACCCTCGTAAGTCCCAACCCCGTAAGAATATCGGGATCAAATGTAGCCTATAACCTTCCTCGATAAATGGACTATCAAACACAAAAAGAATTTTTCAAATCGGACCAGCAGTTCCTGAGATTAGCGCGTTCAAACAAACAAACAAACTCTTCAGCTTTATAATATTAGTATAGATATGTAGGGGCAATCTCGACTTCGGGAAATTTCGACTATTCTTAAAGTGTCAAATGGTTGCATTAATTAAAAAATGTTGTTTTGAAGTTTACTTTCCACCCTAGGGATGAAATGAGCCACTTTCAATGTACAATAACATAATACATTGTTTAAATTTCTATTTGATACCGGTTATGAATAAGACTATTCAATCGGAAGGGATTTCACATGAGTCGCGTCCTTAAACGGACGGAGCACTTCAAAAGTACTTCAATGGGCGACCGTTTAAGTGTGGATTTTTGTATTGCGGTAGGTAGGTATTTGAACAACGCGGGATCGCTACTTTCGCGGGTGAAACCGCGGGGCGCAGCTAGTCTTGCTAATATTATAAACGCGAAAGTTTGTATGTGAGGTTGTTACTCTTTCACACAAAAACTACTGAACCGATTGCGATGAAACTTGGAATATAGGTAGCTGGGGATTAACACATAGGCTACTTTTTATCCCGATATTCCCGCGGGAACGGGACTTACGCGGGTGAAACCGCGGGGCGCAGCTAGTATTACTATAAAGATGTGTCAAAAAGTTGCATTAATTAAAAAAATTAAGTAAACTTTCCACCCTAGGGATGAAATGAAACACTTTCAACCCGGCTTTAAAGTTAAGCTTTCCGAACAGGATAGATGAAAAAGATGTATCTCACCAGTAACCTTCATGTTGGTATCAGCGGGAGCGTTGCACTCGGGACAGTTCGTTCTGAACTGCATCACCTCTTCGCCCATCATCTTGTCGAACCCCATCGAAGTCGGATCAGCCGGCGTCAGCAAGGATGATGTCTGACCGGTCTGTCAATTGGAAATTTGATTTTAATCTGTTACAAAAAATCCAAAGTTTGTTTGTAAAAAGACATAAAAGAGACAGATGGTCAAAGCAAATTCATTGCAACAAAACGGGGGTTTGAATTTATTTTTTGTCGTTATGAGCACTGAGACAAAACGTGAGTGTAGTGTAGGAGTCTACTCACTTTTCGCCCGAGAAATGAAAAACACAAATATAAGAAAGAAAAAAAAGAAATCCATTGTCTCTGCCAATAATAAAATAATAATCATTTATTTCAGATAATATTACATAGTCTTTACATAATAAAATCGATATTCAAAATCAAACAAATAATTAATTATATTAGGAAAGATTGCATTAGGTAATGTTATACAAGGTGTAACGGGTAAGCCCTTTTAATCCGAAAGGGGGTTGTTCTAGACGTCTAAGCGAACAAGTTTTGTTCTACGACTTTTGGAAATTCGAAATACTTTTCGAAAAATTTAGGTGTAAAGTTTACTTGAAAATCCGCTGTTTCTTAGAGTTCGAAGTCATTGACCTTATATTGTCCTTTCATTTAGTTTGGTCTACTACAATCAAACTTCAATTACCTTTATTTTCAAAAGCAGCTGTTTTTTCAGTGAAACACCTCAAAATTTTCAAAAAAAAAACGTTTGAATTTTCAAAAGTCGTAGAACAAAAGGTGTTCGCCTAGACGTCTAGAACAACCCCCTTTCAGATTAAAAGGGCTTACCCGTTACATCTTGTATAATTTTTTTACAAAGATCATATGATTCACATTGTCGCATATTTAGTTCTATATTGTGCTGGAGTAGAGCTGGAAGAGCTGGAACTGGAGCAATATTCTACCATAAAATTTACTACTAGTTTAATGACTCTAGACCCATATACCATGTTTAATGTCACATTTAAATATCTCACCTCATGGTTGGTGTAGATGCCAAGTAACCGATTTTGCTCCGAAGTCCTTGTAAAATGCATCTGTTTGCAGCGAGGATCGGAGTTCGGTGCGTATGGGTTCTCAACGAAGCAGTTACCTGAAATAAACAATAAATAAATAAATCCTGTGACCAACACACAGCGCCATCTATCCCCATGGTAAGCTGCTAAGCTTGTGTTACGGTGGCTAGACAACGGATATACTACTTATATTTATTTTTCTTTTGTAAATCCATACGTATTATACATAGAAATACACCAACAACAACTTCACTTCACTTACTTTAAAACGATTAGTCTAAATTTAACAATTTTATAAATTTTTAACTTTTCAATCTATACTTATAATAAAGGAAGAGATGACAAAAAGTCTGTACTTGGAAGTAAATTAAAAACAAAGTGGTCTAGGGGACTAAGGATAAGTAGTAGAACAAAATTACATAATTTTTAAAATTCATGTCTGTCTGTTTCTCTGCCTGTTCCTCATAAAATTAAAAACTACTAATCCGATTAAAATCTGGTTTTCAATATTGGATAGTTCTATTTTCGAGGAAGGTTGTGGTATGCTTTGCATCGAAATCCAATTAGTAGAACCCGAGTAATGAACGAAAAAGTGCCACCGCTCGAGAACCGCTCGGCCGCCCGCACCCGTCATAACGCGTTTTTCACTTTAGCGGGTGAAATCGCGGAGCGCAGCTAGTAGCTAATAAACTAAAATAGCGCGAAAAAATGGCCAAAGGCCAAAAAAATGCAAATTCCACAAAGTACAATCATCTCACCAGACGTATCCTCCAGTTGAAGATGCCACTTCGTGCGAAGTGTCCTTAAGTCATCGAGTTTGTTTAGTACCACCTCTAAAGGCGAGGGAGTTGCCCCCTCCGTGACAGTTACCACCGTGCGAGTCGCCTCCACCCTCTGCGTCAAACCGGCAATCGCACGGGCCACTATACCCTCTACTGTTGTCACTTCTGTAACACACAAACAATAAAAATAAAGCTTTAGTATTGTACTAAAACACAATATTTAAACCCGGTTAATAATGTATTTTACACACCTACAGCTGCTCTACAAAGTTACTTTATTTGACCAAAAAGGTCAACGTAAAGCGAGTCTTTATTCCCTAGGTGTATAAAGTGCTCATTATACACCTTGGGCATAAAGTAATTTAAATTTGGAACTAAAGTTCTGGTAGCATACGGCCATTTCGGACTGGCCACCTAGACGTAACACTTAAAAATAATAATAAAATAATAAAAAGGTAAGGCAAAAAGTTTTAGTTAATATAAAGCCCCAACTTTTTATTTTTTATCGGCTGAGGCCTATGTTTGGTTTTGTCATTTTAACATTTTTAAATTTAATTACTATAGAGCTATTTCATAATTAGTTTTTATTCAACCTTGAAAAAGCCAACTGTAAAGTTGGCGAAAGCTCGGGTCAAATAATGAATAAAAACGCGATAAAACCGGATAAATAAAGTGTTTTATTAGTTTTTATTGCACAAAGCATATCTACTAGAAATATTTTAAATAATAAAATCATCTTCTAAAATTCACTGACGCAGAGACGCGAGTTCAAATGTCGTCGCAAGTGAGTTTTTGAAGATAAATGTTTCCTTAAAATATTTCTAATATAGAGCTGTAAATATATTTCATACACGTAGCATTAATCTATTGTTTTGTTGTAACTTTAATGCTTATTTTTGTGGCCTCTTTATTGTCTCGCAGTAGATGTGTGTAGTAGAGTATTCACCTCGGTAATAAAGCCTGTCTTTATCTTGGGCGCTTGAATCCCACGCTTCACTCAGGACTCTAGGTACGTAACTCCTTCGCTTCGCTCAAGAGTTAAGTTTTTAACACACTCGCTGCGCTCGGGAGTTAACTCTCTAGAGTCCTTCGTTTTGCTTTGGATTCAATATAACGCCCACTATATAAGACAGGGCTTTAGTACCTCGGTGCATAAAGTACTATTATTAAATTGTTGATGATGATGACTGCTGATTCAACAAAGCAGAAAGTTTTTGAGTATGTTTGTTACTCAATCACGTAAAAACCGCTAAACCGATTGCGATTAAACTTTGAAATATATGTATAGTTGGGAGACTTCGAATAACACATAGGCTACTTTTTATCCCGATATTGCCGCGGGAACGGGACTTACGCGGGTGAAACCGCGGGGCTCAGCTAATAAATAAATCTAGATATAAGGGAAACGTGTTGAGGAGATGTGTTAAGTTTTCATTTTCGTATATGTAAGCATTCAAATGCGTGTTTGTTTAATTTCGGGGGCATTCATCAATTTAGTTTCGTGAATGTGTACAAGTGTAAGTGTAATGAAAGTGAAAATCGGTGCAAAACATGGACTTTAGCGTTGTCTCCAAAGCTCGCGTGAACAATCATTATAAAGCGCCACCATTTACAATGACTTCCTCGACTTGACTTTTACTGCGACGACTTGACTGTTTAACATGACACTGACTACTTTCCAAACGGCCATAATCGGTTCACAACCGATAAGATGGAGTTTTGGCGGGAACGCGTTGAGGAGATGTGGTGCTAAATTTTCATTTTTGTGAAACCTAGTTCAAATGTGTGCAAATTATTTAATTTCGGGGGCATATTAATCAATTTAGTTTCGTGAAGGGGTACAAGTGAAAATCAGTGCAAAACATGGACTTAGTGTTGTCTCCAAAGCTCCGTGAAAAGTCTTTGTAAATAAATGGCCTCCGTGTTTACAAATGATTCCTTAGACTTGACTTTAACTATGACGACTTGACTGTTTCGATGCTAATAACTTGCATAATATATTTAAATACTTGACACTAGCTAATTTCCTAATGGCCATAATCGTTGCACAACCGAAAAAAAAAAACCGATAAGATAATAAGGGATAATGAGTAGTCAAACCAACCTCCTTTCTGGCTTTGAGCGGGAATTTCGAACTCCAGTTCCGGTATAATGGCGCCTGTGTAGTCACTTTTTACGATCTGTCGGTTCAAGTCTTCTGGCGTCTCCACACTCAAGTGCCATCTGGGTATCATTGTAACACACGAATAATTACAAAAGAAATGCATCATCAGAAGCGTGTTCGCTGGCAGGATTCGAATCTGCACCCCTTGTTTGCCGGGCAACAGTTCAATGACATGATGACTGATTGGTGTAGAATATTGCATGCGCGATCTAGGTAACTAGTAGCGCCATCTAGTACCCGTCCGAGACAACTGACCTGACTCCCTTCCCTCGAAGGCTCCCCGTTGTTCTAATACTCACACTCTAACAGTTCAATACATGATGGATGACTGACTGGTGTAGAATGTTGCATGCGCGGGGAATCTCCTTAAGATCATCAGGCCGCTCCCGGGGGAGAGCGACCCGGTGTGTGGGGGTCCCTCTGGCTTAAGATGGTAGGCGGCCAGGGTTTACTCACTAAACCCCTCGGTGTCCAGCGCTCCGCGGTTGCTGGAGCTCATCGGAATTCCTTTCGGAGGATCATCGACGAGCTCCAGCGGCGGGTGGTCCCGTCAGTCCCGGGAAAAACCGGCTTCGAGAGGCGGCGTAGACACGCCGCCGCCGTCTCGGGCTCATGTTCCGGCGACGAACTCCCCCGAGTCCGCCGCCATGAGCAGTTTAAGGTGGCATCAGGTCGTTTGCGCGACCTCGACGCCGGGTGCGCCTTTGGCGCTGCGTACCTCGGAGAAGCTCTCGAGCTCTCTCCGCTTCTTCCTTCTGGGACATTACGTTATCGGCAAACGCTTGAACCGCCTGTCAGGCCTCGTCGGTGTTGACCATAGAGCCAACTATAGCCGGTAGCGACAAGTTTCCGACAAGTCGGACAAGTTCCGACGACGGTTTCCAGCTCTTAGCGCCATCTTGTAGCAGTCTACAATAACTAACCTGACTCCCTTCTCCTCGAAGGGTCCCTCGGCTGAATTTCGTTGTTCTTATACGTTCACTCTTAACAGTTTGATGACTGATTAGCGTAGAATGTTACATGCGCGATCTAGGTTATAGTACTAGTAGCGCCATCTAGTACCCGTCCTCGACAACTGACCTGACTCCCTTCTCCTCGAAGGCTCCCCCCGGCTGTATCTCGTTGTTCTGATACCCACACTCATCACAGTTGAAAGAACTGATAATCACATTTTTATAGTGTGGAATACGCGTTAGCAGTAGCCGAGTCATGCCCTGTAACCACAAACAAAAAAACTAATAATTATAAACGCTAAAGTTTGTATCTATGTATGTGACTTTGTTAATCTTTCACGCAAAAACTACTGAACCGATTGCGATGAAACGTGGAATAACAGTCTTCTTCTTCTTCTTTAAAATGGCTTTTCCATTCGGACATTTGCCAGTGTCAAGTATTATCAATATTTGCAAGTTATTTGCATCAAACGAAACAGTCAAGTCGTCATAGTTAAAAGTCAAGTCGAGGGAATCATTGTAAAAAGGGGGGCATTTTTTACAATGTTTGTTCACGGAGCTTCGGAGACAACACTAAGCTAAAGTCCATGTTTTGCACCAATTTTCACTTTCATTACACTTGGTACACCTTCACGAAACTAAATTGATTAATATGCCCGCCCCCCAAATTAAACAATTTACACGTTTAATTTGGGGGGCAGAGCTGTGAATAAATAAATCCTGTGACGAACACACAGCGCCATCTAGCCCCGTGGTAAGCTGCTAAGCTTGTGTTACGGTGACTAGACAACGGATATACTACTTATTTTTATTTTTCTAATGTAATAATACTGATGAAATAATGGCAGAGATACTGGGTTAATGATAATCTAAAGTTTTAATGATAAAAAAGAGATGTCATATCTTCTTCCTAGTGTTTTACAATAATCTTTGCAGAGTTCTAATGTATTTTTTAACAAAAAAAAAAAATATAGCTCTTTATAAAATAAAAATGCGTGTTAAACAATTACATATTTAATTTCTTCTATGGTTTTCGCGATTTTGCATAATAAAACACTTTATTTCACAGTCCAACTATAAAGTTGGCGAAAGCTCGGTCGTTTAAAAATCATGAATAAAACACGATCAAACCCGGTAAGTAAAGTGTTTTAATAACATATTTGAAGTGTGAAATTGAAATTACCTATGAAATTAATTAAGTAACATTAATCTTGTTTTCACCCTTGTTATGAAATGAATAGAAACAATTTTTAGTGTAATTGAAACACAAATACACTTTACACTTGGTGCACATGACATTTGTGCGACTCTTGCATTTTTCCCTACGACAGATCCTTTGAGATTTAATGCTTTTATCGGAAACCATCCAGTGGTTTTTTCCATCAAATCTATCTGTCAATCGACTCAAACTCGGTGGCTTGTATTTAGGTATGCTTGTTGGCGCAGGAGTGTCTAAATCCATCGCTACATTGGGGATATTGCATAGTAACTCTTCAATAATCGCTAGTCTAAAAGTCACTGCATCTAAAGGGGCTTTCAAATTACATTTCTTCGCATCTTCTTTATATTCAAAGTAAGAATTAGTTACAGATAAGTCGAATAAATACAAAACAATGTTAATAGGCCATTTTTTTGTTTTGAAAGAGGCTGTGTACGAGTCCATGATCTGATTATTTAGATTTATTCCAATTATGTTTCTTTTATACTGACTTAGGACTAAAGGGCATTGCACTGTGTCATACTGTTTGGATTGTTTATCATACTTTTCTAGTTTCTTTGTCGGTTTTGAACCATAGACTGTCGATAGCAAAATCATGCTGTTTTTAATATCCATCCATTTAATTGCACAGAGTTTTTGATCGGATCGAGTGATTTCCTCCCAATGGAAACGATCAAGATTCTTCTTAAAATCATAGTTAATTTTGTTCGAACTGATAATGCCTGTGCCATCGACATTCCGAACTATTAGTTCATCCATTAGTGGCACAGTAGTGAATGATCGACCAAAATACAAACTTGAATCCGGCAGAGTTCTCGATAACCGTAGAATTATAGCTGTAGCCGTGCCTAAGGAACGATCGGGCAAGTCTGTCAAAGCACCTTGGTATATCTCAAAATCCACAACTAAGCCTTGTGCAGTCGTCACAATGAAATTCTTCAAGCCAATGGTTTTTAATTTCCAATTAAATTTCGTTCCCATATGAGGTCCAGTGAAGTTTATAACTTGTTCACCGATGCAATAGTGAGTGTTGTCTCTTGGAATTTGTTGACATCGAAACCTGACACTGTCTATGAGAGGTTGAACCTTCCACAGTCTATTCGTCATCTTCTCCAATTCATCTGGATTGGATTCATCAACTACACGCAGAGAAAGACGTATCTGCCGATACTTTTCATACGATAGACTGTTCGAAATCGGACCATATTTGAATTGAGGGTGGAAATACAGGTCTTTCCGAGGGCATTTGACTATACCCATCAAAGCATGGACACCGAAAAACTTCTTTATTTCCTCAACAGTACAATAATTGGCACATTTACCTCTGGATTCTAAACATTTTTTAGTATTATCAGATATTTGTTGAAACAATTCATCAGGGATGTACTTTGTAAAGTATTCGAATGGCTTTTTTGGTTCAGCCACAGGCAGAGGAAGCTTTTCCAACACTTGTCTGCTTGGGAAAGGTGTTTTCTCCCATTTATCCGGTAGTTTTACAACCACCGGTTCCTCAGGGATGGGAGTGTTGTAAAGTTCGAAGGGATCAGGATCTTCGTCAAAGTCTGACAGGTTGTCTTCAAGATCCGAGTGTTCGAGGAGTTCTGCGATGGTTTCATCATCTGGTATGTATGACATTGTCCAAGTTCATCAGCTAAAATATCGAAAATTAACTATTTAATATTACATGAATGTCAATTTAACTAGCTGAAACAAGTAAAGAAATCTGTTGATTTTATTTATGTTATTTTTACCAAAATTTAGTTTATGACACCACTAGCTGTGCCCCGCAGTTTCACCAGCGTAAGTCCCGTTCCCGCGGTAATATTGAGATAAAAAGAAGCCCATGTGTTATTCCCGGTATCCAGCTATCTCCATTCCAAGTTTCATCTCAATGGGTTCAGCGGTTTTTACGTGATTGAGTAACAAACACACATACTCACAAACTGGCAGCTTTATAATATTCGTAGAATAAGATTATGGGATAGGAAAGGAACACATACTATAATTCAGGTGAAACAGCTGGCAATTGTTTTGAAATGTTCTACTACTATAATAATGTCAGATAGGTAAAGCTCATAAAACGTTCTTAAAATAAATATTGAACTTAGATATTTAGGATTCAAGGATTAAATAATGTCTAGTTAAAATCAACTTACCTTGCAAAAATTATAAGTATTTCAGGGTAAATAAATTACCTACAAATTGACTAATGTTTCCTTTTGATCAAGCTCAGATAAAACTGTTAGTAGACTATGATGTCAAGTAGGATTTCCGTACTGTATCGAATTTTGTAGAATCTTCGAGATTTCAACGGTTTTTGTCATCAATAAGATAGATTTAAATTTCGAAATAATGTTATATAATGTAAGTAAATTAAGACTTAGAATACTTAAAGTAGTACAAGTTGTGGGTAGCCAATTTTCAGAGCTAAATCAATGAAACCAAATTCAGTAAAGTTCACCAACAGTCATGCGCCAACCAAACCTATACAAACACGTATAAATAGCGCTGGAAAACGTAAATAAACACGTTTTCTAACCTCAAACGTGAATAAACATAATAATTCATAATATTAGCTGCTTAAATTGACGAAAATACTTAAAACAAGAAGTGAACTCACGTTTTTATGGCAATTCATGCATAGGGACTCTATTTCTGTTACTTCAGGATCAGGGTCATCTCCAGAGAGGTCTCTGAAAATGGGAGCTTGCTGTTCTGCAGACATTTTACGTTTATTTACAGGTTTTCACTCCACTTGTAGTATTAGAAATAAAGCAGTGTGTTATTGCGGCGCATTCACGTGCACAGAACACTGTACTTCCACAGACTAGTAAGAAGATACCTACTCTAACGCGGATCTCAGTGCTGCCAATTGCAGTCAAAGACTTGTAGCTAGGATTAACAGAAAGTTGCTAGATGAGTGTTTTTTTTTCTTACTAAAAAGTAACTAGAAGTAGCTAAATTTCCCGATGAAAAATATTGCTTTAAAAATGTATAAATTTATAATATTTACAAAATAAAACACTATAAACTTCAATAAAATTATGTTATACATTACTGAAACAATTTTTTATCGCCTTACTAATATTATCCTATTTATAATATAACTATTCTTATAGTTAAATTAAATAAGACGATTAGTAATAATAAATCCTGTGACGACGCATAAGTCCGAAAAGATGAGAAGTCTTATGTAGAAGGTTGGGAACACCGGAAAGTCGAATCTTGTTCAGCTACACTTGATTTAAAATATTTTTCCATAAAACCCATTCTTTTTACTGCTGTACTTACAAAAACATCTCAAAGACAAAAGTAGCTAGAAACAGTAGCTAAAAAAACTAGCCACAAGTTTTAAAAAATTGTAGCTGCCTGACATCAAAAAGTTGCCAAATCTAACTATAAAGTAGCTAAGTTGGCAGCACTGGGAACACTGAAACAAATTATGCAAAAAAAAACTTGTGTCATTGTCATACCTTTGTCATATATAGCAATTTATTATTTTCTTTACTAGCAACATTGAGAATAATTTTCTTTGGATTTCGTTTTTGTATTTAAAACCGCGTCATCTATTGTCGAATAGCGAACCCTGTTTCGTTCACGAACTTATTATTTGGACAGTCCGATAAACTTTGTTGTTATAGAAAATAAAACAAGATGGCGGTATTTTAAAGTTTTGTTAAAATCTTAGCCTACATAAAATTCGTCTGTGTAATTCACCAAATTATTAGGTAAACTGTGGTACAAGTAAAATGGAAAATCGAATACTAATAATGGATTATAATTATTTTTGTATAAATTGAAGTATTATTTTTTTTTATTTTCACTCTGCCGGTTCAGCTCTCAATATTATTACTACTACATACAAGATGGCGCTATTAGTTCGTTAAAATGTATCTTCAGTTTTTTTTAATTCCTTTTGATAATTTTCTGTAGTTTTTCTTTTTAGAGATGATTTTATGTTAGACCGTCACTCGGCCGGCCGGTTCGAGTTTCGTTGTCCATTGCTCTGGCTCGGGCGCCACTCGGTTGCAACAGACCGATCGACTGCTCGCCGAGCAATGGACAACGAAGCTCGTGCTCGTGACGGTCTAATATCTAATAATGGATTATAATTATTTTTGTATAAATTGAAGTATTATTTTTTTTTATTTTCACTCTGCCGGTTCAGCTCTCATTATTATTACTACTACATACAAGATGGCGCTATTAGTTCGTTAAAATGTATCTTCAGTTTTTTTTAATTCCTTTTGATAATTTTCTGTAGTTTTTCTTTTTAGAGATGATTTTATGTTAGACCGTCACTCGGCCGGCCGGTTCGAGTTTCGTTGTCCATTGCTCGGGCTCGGGCGCCACTCGGTTGCAACAGACCGATCGACTGCTCGCCGAGCAATGGACAACGAAGCTCGTGCTCGTGACGGTCTAATATAAATCACCCTTATAAATACGAGTTCAAAACGCTTGCTTTGTTATCATTTGTACAGATAATTGTTATTTGTATATTAGTGTTATTTTGGTATCCAACTACATATATTCCAAGTTTCATAGAAAACGGTTATTTAGACAAACTTTTGCGTTTATATAATATTAGGGGTTAAAGTATGAAATGGCCGATTTGTACTGAAAATCTTAATTGTTTATTTTTTAAATATTTAACAAATTTATTTAATCAAAATAGTTGCCATTATTATCTATACATTGCTGCCATCTAATGGGAAGGTTATTAATGCCTTTGCGATAGAACTCCGACGATCTAGACTGCACAAACTGTGTGAAAGCATTTTGTACTGCCTCCTGGGAAGAAAACTTCTTGTCACGTAGATAATTGTCCAAATCACGAAAAAAATGGTAGTCCGTTGGAGCAAGGTCTGGTGAATACGGAGGATGACGAATGGTTTCTAAGTGCAGTTCCTGAAGGGTCAAAATGGTTTCTCGTGCTGTGTGAGGTCTCGCGTTGTCGTGGAGCAATAATGGTGAAGATCGATTCATGAGTCGGGGCTGTTTTACTGCTAGTTTTGTCAACATGGTTCGGAGTTCGGCACAATAGACATCTGCCGTAATTGCTTGACCAGATCGAAGAAAACTATAGTGAATAACACCATGCTGAGACCACCAAACAGTTACCATTACCTTTTTATTGGTAAGTTTTGCTTTAGGACACTGTTGTGGCATTTGACCTGGGGTCAGCCATTGCATTTTTCTTTTCCGGTTATCATAAAGAATCCACTTTTCATCACATGTTACAATTCGATCCAATATTCCTTCATTTCTGTACCGGTTCAACAAGGCAACACAAGTTTCAACACGCGTTTCTTTCTGCAGATCAGTCAAATCATGAGGCACCCATTTTTCGTATTTTTTTATTTTATTGATTTGACGCAAGTGAGTCAATAAAGTGGGTAAGGTAACGTTAAACCATGCCGCTAATTCCTGGGTAGTTTGACTAGGATCGGCTTCCACTATCTCTCTTAATTCATCGTTATTCACCTGTGTGGGCGGTCTTCCTCGTGGCTCGTTCTTTAAGTCGAAATTTCCATCACAAAAGCGTTTAAACCAAAATCGCACGGTGCGTTCATTAGTAGACCCCTCTCCAAACGCAGCATTGATATTGCGGGCTGTTTCTGCCGCGTTAGTTCCGCGTCGGAACTCGTATTCAAAAATCACTCGAATTTTCGCAGTATCCATCTTTCTTGTCTAAATTGAATAACAAAAACAATTGAAAGTCGATATTCAAATGTTTCACATTTTTTAAAAAAAGATCATCACAGAAACCATTTGAAAAAAGTTTCATTCGAAAACCTCAAACCATGAAGATTCTATGTCAATTCAAAGAACCTATTGCAATAAAACGGCAATTTCATACTTTAACCCCTATTATTAGTAAGAAGCTTAAAAGCGATCTTCGCAACTAGGTATTCAAAGTTTTGTAAAGTGGATGTTTTTCAAATTTAGAAAGAAATTCAAAACCAACAAAAACAGTGGTCTAAACTTTGCTTCTCTTATGTTATGTATGAGTTATGACTATAAAGTTCGTTTTTTTTTATTCGTGTATTAACAAAATGAATTTCGACTATAAATTCCAATTCAAAGTTTATGCTTAGTTTTTGCTAAGCTCAGACTGAGCAAAGTCAAAGTACGCACTGTAGATTTCAGCCTTATTGGCGCATCACCCGTCTGAAAACAAAAACTATGAGATAAACTGTGACTTACCTACGTTGATTGCATTCTAGGTAGAGTCTAGAGCTAAATCAACGAAATGTTGTGCAAACTGGAAACAATTACCCTACTGTCAATCTGTCAGTTTGGCTTCGAGCTGCGCCCGAATGTTGCTCGAGGCACGGTCACTCACTCCCAGCTTTTATTTCAATTTACACTACACGGTATTTACTGGTGTTGATTGTTTCAAATTCCTTGTTTCGATATCTAAGCTACGACTACTTATCTAAGCAAAAACTACTGAACCGATTGCGATGAAACTTGGAATATAGGTAGCTGAAGACCTGGAATAACGCATAGGCTACTTTTTATCCCGATATTCCCGCGGGAACGGGACTTACGCGGGTAAAGTGCGGCGCAGCTAGTAATATTTTAAACGCGCAAAGTATGTATGTATGTGACTTTGTTACCCTTTTGACGCAAAAACTACTGAACCGATTGCAATGAAACTTGGAATAACGGTAGCTGAAAACCGGGAATAGCACATAGGCTACTTTTAATCCCGATTTTAACACGGGATCGGGACTTAATCGGAAGAAACCGCGGGACTCAGCTAGCCTAGTATAAAGCGTCAGTTTCACCCTCAGGGTTAACTTGAAAGGCATTTTAAACTTGTAATTTCAACCCTTTGCTAATAAATCACATATTTGTAAATAACAAATGACGCGTGAAATTTCAAAATATTTATTAAATTTTGTTTGTTGTAAGTTACGACTCCACAAATGATCCTTATTAAGATGTCGTAAAGTATTTGATATTGATATATTAGTTGGCAATAAATATTTTATTGAACAGTTTTTATGGTTCATCGGATGGCTTAACTACCATGATGTTCTTATAAGTCGTTGCGAAATTGCCGCTTTGTCGTTCAGTTATTTCATTTTTGTGAAACCTAGTTCAAATGCGTGTAAATTGTTTAATTTCGGAGGCAAAGTGAAAATCTGTGCAAAACATGGACTTTAGCATTGTCTGCAAAGTTCCGTGAACAATAATTGTAAATAGCCGCCGTTTAACATTGATTCTCTTATCTTGACTTTAACTATGACGACTTGACTGTTTCGATGCAAATAACTTGCAAATATCAATAATACTTGACACTGGCTAATGTCCAAATAGAATATAGCCATTAACAAAAGAAGAAAATTATCTGTGGTTTTTAAAAGTAGTCGGGATAGTTTTTATTTAAAATTTGCTTTATTGAGTCTTGGCGGGAACTCGTTGAGGAGATGTGGTGCTAAATTTTCATTTTTGTGAAACCTAGTTCATATGCGTGCAAATTGTTTAATTTCGGGGGCATATTAATCAATTTGGTTTCGTGAAGGTGTACAAGTGGAATGAAAGTGAAAATCGGTGCAAAACATTAACTTAGTGTTGTCTCCAAGGCTCCGTGAAGATTATTTGTAAATGGCCGCCGTGTTTACAAATGATTCCCTAGACTTGACTTTAACTATGACGACTTGACTGTTTCGATGCAAATAACTTGCATAATATATTAGAATACATGACACTGGCTAATTTCCTAATGGCCATAATCGGTTCACAACCGATAAGAAATAGAAAAAAAAAATGATCATGGTAGCGCGTAATATTTTGATCAGGCATATTTTACATTAAAATTTGCTTTCAGACAAAGCGAAAGTTTAAATGTTTGTGGGTCAATAATGTAGAAACAGCTTAACGAAATCGGATGTAATTTGGCAAACAGACCTAGGGGGTTATTCTGTGCAAACAGAGCATGCGACAAGCAGGTGTAAAGCATGAGCATTGCAGAAGATTTACGTTATTTGGTATTCTACAAACAGTCCAAAGGTCAAATCGGCAACTCACCGGCAAGTCGCCTTTAATTAAGTCGGGTTATCTGCGGCTAGTGTTGTGTTGGGTTGTAGTAAATGTCGATAGCAAGGGCGCTGCAAGGTTATAACATTGCTTACAAAATCGCAAAATTTATGCAAGCAATGTTTCAGATTGAAAGCGCTTACAGAAAAAGTTACGTAAATGGGCCTCTGTTTCTCGCCTGTATGTCGTAGTTTATGCAATTTTATTGGCCACAATAGCTATGCTGCCAATCTCCGATTGGCCCGCTGTCTCTGCGACGATTTGACGTTTATTGGCTGATATATTCCTAGGTACTTCGTATTAATATAGTTTTTATTTGACAGGCGCCATATTTTGTAACTATTTATTAAGTGGATTGTGTATGAAATACTATTAATTTGGAAGTTTTTCACACTCTAAGTGAAAATGTCCAAATTGGAAACTATCAATATAAAAGGTTTTGATGTAGTTTCGAGGCGAGGAGACGATAATACAGAAAGTTTTGGCTTTTATAAGATTTTAGTCGGATATCTGCAAGATTTAAGTACCTCTATTTTAGAAAATGTTACATACTTTTACTATATTGCAAATTAGTCCATGTTAAGTACACCTACTGTCAAGGATATTTGTATTCTCGTCAAGTTTCATCAAAATGTACCTTCAATAAACAGATAGGTACGTCCAGAGATTATTTCCAACAAAAATCTGGAAAAACTTTACAAGTTATACCTAATAATACTACTAGCAGTGTCCCGAAGTTTCACCAGCTCAAGTCCCAATCCCATGGGTATAACGGAATGAAAATGTTACCTATGTTACTTCTCGATAATGCAGCTTTCTTTTGGTGAAAGAATTTTGGAAATTGGTTCAGTAGTTTCAGAGTTACAAACAAATAAACCTTTCCTCTTTATAGGTTAGGGTAGACTGAGTACGGTTGAAACAAGGGTCGGTTGAAACAACTCGAATATCTTACAAACCGTTAGTGGAACAGAGGAGGGTCCAAGGGGAGAAAGAAGGGGACGGCCCGCGCGAGCTCGAATCTTATTATTGCGTCGCTTTTCGCGCGTTCTGGTTGTTTTTAGGGGACCCTATTGTATTTTTTCAACCAAAAGTAAGTATTTTTACTCGAACAGTTTTTCAATTATTTTCGTTTCTATTTGAGTGACGGTATTGAGTGTGTGCTTGTGTGTATTATAAGGCTAGTCGAATATAACACTGTAACTGGTTTTTAAGTCTTATTCTTGTAACAAAAAATATTACGGCTTTATATTTAAAATAGGCACTGGGTACACTTGAAACGATTTTTATGGGTACAGTTGAAACATTTTATTGATTCCTTTTTGATGATTTTAGAAAGTGAAATAACATATAACAAAGGCTTTGAATGTACAAATCGACATGATAAAGCGCAGAGACAATTATGAAGAGGTTAAATCAGGAAATTCATTGTGGAAAATGGCTCAAAACATAATTTAAAAAAATTCCGCTCCAATGACACATTCGAATGCGAGGAAACCTCCGTTATGTCCGGGTCATTCGGTTTAAAAAACAATTATATTGCTTTTTGTTTTGTTTATTTTGTTATCTTGCATTAAAACAATGTTAAGTAGATTTTAACTAAAAATTTAATAATGGGATAGTCAGAAGTACTTAAAATATTAAAGAGCGATTGTTTTAACCAAAAATCTCCTTAATTGTTCTATGCATTAGATAAACATTCGTTAAACATTTTATAACATCGTAATTTGTATCATTTATATGACCCTCAACTGACCCTAATCACTGTTTCAACCGCCCCTAAGTTGGGGACGATTAAAACAATTTTCACTTTTTTTTAAATTAGAGCTAGTATTAAAAATATTATACATAGAACTTAACTTATCATGTCCATAAGTAGACAAAATTCTGAAGTTTCATTTAACATATATTTTGCAACGTTTAGTTAAGAAAGAGTAAAACTATGAACAAAATAAGTGAAATTGGTTCAACCGTACCCAGTCTACCCTATATTAGTTGTGGTACCTCTGTAGATAAATAAAGTTCTGCATGCAAATTAGGCCATCATGCAGAAAAAATATTACCTATCTAAGAAATACCAAAAAACAATGTTATAATAACTTTTCAAAATATTTAATTTACAGATTCGAGTCCAAACTATTAATTAAGAAATAAGAAACTAAAAGATAAAGGATAAAGTACCTAAGAAATCAGGAAGAAAACTGAAGTTGTATGATGTACCTACCTATTTACACATACTACCTAAAATGGAAATAGGCGGGACACCTAGCTCAGGTAAACAATGAAAGGTGGACCCAGTCGACAACAAGATGGTCTGAACCCACTCCGCTCAAGGAGGCAAGGTCGGCCACAAGAACGGTACCAGATAAATCGTGGTAAAATGTGTTTTTTATCCCGATATTTCCACGGGATCTTGACTTACGCGGGTGAAACAGCAGCGGGGCATTGCAGTTTAAATTAAATAATAACATTAAAACATAATCATGTAAGAAAAACCATTTTTTCGAAATCGATTTAAAAAAGAACTTTTTCCTAATCGAAAGCAATAAAAAAAAACATACCACCTTTCAAATTCATAGAATTCGTTCAAAAAGCGACCCCCGTCAAACTCAAATTCAGTTTAAAAACAAAAACAATTTTAAACAATGTTGTGAGCCGACAGTTCTGTTTTTTGACGACTCAATCAAACATGGCTACCACGGTTAGAAAAATAATTAAAAAAAACTTTAGATTTTTCTATATTTTTATGAAAACTAAAAGTCTGGCCCACGGCTATGGTGATAAATAAATAATAAATACTGTGAACATGGAAGTAGGAATATAAGAGGAGTAGTTGAACATTTTGCCTTGCGCTTGTATCTTTGTATGTCACGACCCCCTATCTCCCCAACCCCCCTACCGATCCGGCTCATCTTCGAACTCATCAATTCTATCGACCTTAACTACGCGCATACCAAAATTCATGAAGATCGGAGCTTCGATACTCAAGTTATCGTCGAACACAAAGATACAAGCGCCAGGCCCCTCTACACTGGACCTTACTCGCTTCGCTCGTTCCGTCAATTCTTACTTATTTTAATATACATACCCCATTATATTTAACAAACATAATGTATGTTTGTCTACTTGCGATTGGCGTTTCGCTTTACAGCAAGCCAGTGAGTAAAAATAGGACTGGTCATATCATCATAAACTGCCTTTAGAATCCCCCTAAAAGCCCATTGAAATGATTCACCCTGTATACTATAGGTACATAGAAAAACACCCAGACCAAATACAAATATTTATTTTTAAGGGCCCGCGGAAGTCCTGATCCCGCGGCGGGAATATCGGGATAAAAAGTAGCCTATGTGTTATTCAAGGTCCCCAGCTACCTATATTCCAAGTTTCATCGCAATCAGTTCAGTACCTAGTTATGGCGTGATTGAGTAATAAACTCACTTAGATACATAGAAACTTTCGCGTTTATAATATTAGGGGTTAAAGTATGAAATTGCCGATTTGTACTGAAAATCTTAATTGTTTATTTTTTAAATTTTTAATAAATTTATTTAATCAAAATAGTTGCCATTATTATCTATACATTGCTGCCATCTAATGGGAAGGTTATTAATGCCTTTGCGATAGAACTCCGACGATCTAGACTGCACAAACTGTGTGAAAGCATTTTGTACTGCCTCCTGGGAAGAAAACTTCTTGTCACGTAGATAATTGTCCAAATCACGAAAAAAATGGTAGTCCGTTGGAGCAAGGTCTGGTGAATACGGAGGATGACGAATGGTTTCTAAGTGCAGTTCCTGAAGGGTCAAAATGGTTTCTCGTGCTGTGTGAGGTCTCGCGTTGTCGTGGAGCAATAATGGTGAAGATCGATTCATGAGTCGGGGCTGTTTTACTGCTAGTTTTGTCAACATGGTTCGGAGTTCGGCACAATAGACATCTGCCGTAATTGCTTGACCAGATCGAAGAAAACTGTAGTGAATAACACCATGCTGAGACCACCAAACAGTTACCATTACCTTTTTATTGGTAAGTTTTGCTTTAGGACACTGTTGTGGCATTTGACCTGGGGTCAGCCATTGCATTTTTCTTTTCCGGTTATCATAAAGAATCCACTTTTCATCACATGTTACAATTCGATCCAATATTCCTTCATTTCTGTACCGGTTCAACAAGGCAACACAAGTTTCAACACGCGTTTCTTTCTGCAGATCAGTCAAATCATGAGGCACCCATTTTTCGTATTTTTTTATTTTATTGATTTGACGCAAGTGAGTCAATAAAGTGGGTAAGGTAACGTTAAACCATACCTTACCGGTATGGTAAGGTAACGGTAACGCAAAGCTAATTCCTGGGTAGTTTGACTAGGATCGGCTTCCACTATCTCTCTTAATTCATCGTTATTCACCTGTGTGGGCGGTCTTCCTCGTGGCTCGTTCTTTAAGTCGAAATTTCCATCACGAAAGCGTTTAAACCAAAATCGCACGGTGCGTTCATTAGTAGACCCCTCTCCAAACGCAGCATTGATATTGCGGGCTGTTTCTGCCGCGTTAGTTCCGCGTCGGAACTCGTATTCAAAAATCACTCGAATTTTCGTAGTATCCATCTTTCTTGTCTAAATTGAATAACAAAAACAATTGAAAGTCGATATTCAAATGTTTCACATTTTTTAAAAAAAGAACATCACAGAAACCATTTGAAAAAAGTTTCATTCGAAAACCTCAAACCATGAAGATTCTATGTCAATTCAAAGAACCTATTGCAATAAAACGGCAATTTCATACTTTAACCCCTATTATTAGAAGGATTAATATCAATTCGGGGACAATAGAAGGGTAATCTTAAATAAATAAAAAAAACTGAATTGAGAATCTTCTACTTTTTCTGAATTCAGTTAAAACCGGATTCAGATATCCGACAAAGGAAAACCCTAATTTTTACATTTAAACTTTATGTACTGGAAAAATACAAATGTAATGAGTTACATACAATTAGGGGAGACGGAGATAAGAGATAGTTTGATCGTCCGACAAAACATTGCATCAAATGCGAATCTTATTATTATTTTTTTCTTTATTGACATGGAATCAACAGCTCTTACAAAACATTAGAAGCAACATATGAATTTAACTTATAGCCAATAACAGATTCCTAATTTTAATATAATACAGCTAATATGGTTGTCGGAAGCAAGTGTTATGTTATCCGTATGTATATATTTTAAGAAAAGATCTTGAAAAAAACATTTTAGGGTAGGTGAATATATTTTACTAAGTATTATTATAAATGCGAAAGTTTGTAAGTATGTATGTATAGTTACATTTTACCGGGTCTTATAATTTTTTTCCCGGGTCTTATTCGCGTATTATAATTTTTAAATTCTCTTACCTCGACGTTTCGATCATGTTACAATGATGAAATGAATGAATGAATAAATTCTTTATTATACACACCAAATACAAATACTTACAAAGAAAACAAACAAAATTTAAAAATAGGTGGCACAATGGGCGGCCTTATCGTTTAAAGCGATCTCTTCCAGGCAACCTTTGGATGGGCCAGAAGTCAAGATAGGTGAAAGGTAGGGTGTTGGTAGGGTGTGATGATCTTGGTCGCGAGGGGACTGGAGCTGCGGCGAGGTTGTTGTTTACTGTCCGGTGGTGGGTAGGTAAATAAAATTTTAAAGTAGGTACATATGAGTACCTTAATGTTTAGTAAGTATGTGTGTCGATGAGTTTGTTACTCAATCACGCAAAAACTATTGAACCGATTACGATGAAACTTGAAATATAAGTGGCTGGAGACCTAGAATAACAGATAAGCTACTTTCAATCCCGATATTCCCACGGAATCGATGCTTACGCTATGTATGTCTGTGAGTTTGTTATAATACTCAATCACGAAAAAACTACTGAACCGATTACGGTAGTCCCGCGAGATTATCGGGATAAAAAGTAGCCTAAGTGTTATTCCAAGATTCCAGCTACCTATACTCCAAGTTTCATCGCAATCGATTCAGTAGTTTTTGCGTGAAAGAGTAACAAAGTCACAGACATAGGTACATACCTACTTGCAAACTTTCGCGTTTATAATATTAGAAAGATTCCCGTAATTAAATTGTCCAAAATTTCATTAACTTCTGACTTCTGTCACAATCCCATGTAAAACAGCTTTTACTTTTCGGGCGGTGTTGGTCTAGTTTTAGATACGCCGACTTTCATTCCGAAGATGGTGGTTTCAAACACCGGCCGCGCACCAACGCCAAAAACGTTGCAGACTGAAGAAGGTCCCATTTTCTATAAACATCTAAAAGAATTTTTGACGCAAATGAATTTTTATTCCATTAATGAATATTTAACTAAGAAATACAATTGACATTACGTTTATTTTGACATTTCTCGTTGTGTGTGTATGACATTATAAATAAGTTTTTCGATTTACTAATGTTTTGTTGACATAATAGCTGTACCTGATATAAATAATTCATTTGTTTTTTCAAATATTTATTTTTATAATATAATGAGCTACTTAATAAATATTTGTGCGCAATCTTATTGCTAGATATGAAGAAACTATATTTTAAAGTAAGACCATTATGTACCATATTTAATGCAAATAAATAATTTCATTTCATTTCATTTCACCAGTCTTTTTATGTAAGAAAAAATGATGTGCGCTATTAACATCGCTCTTACGTTGAAGGCAAACATCGTGAGGAAACGGCTTATAATCAAGCAAAAAGGTCCAATTGTAGGACTAATTGCGGAAACACACAGTTAAGTTAAATTTAACTCTTAAAACTTTAACGTTTAACTCATGAACGAAAAAAAACTATTTGGCGATTCAAGCCCGTAGTCTATTTACACCCTAAGTTATAAAACTATAATTTACAACATCATTTTATAACTTTTGGAGCGTAAAAACGAATGTTTAAAGTTATTTATTATTTAGAAACTTTCATTAATAAAAATCTTGTCACTTTAAAAAGATGTCAATGTATTATCTGTGACAATAAATATTGCATTTGCGAGTTTTTAGGGGTCCTTAGGCAAGTGAAGCACACCAATAGGTTTTTTGAAGTTCGCCATTTTTTTTTGCCATATTTTCTTTTTCTAATTCACGATTTATATAATTTACTAGCTGCGCCCCGCGGTTTCACCCGCGTAACTTCCTATCCCGTAACGTTAATGATCCCTCACGTATGTCATACCAAGTGTTGCTTAACGATCATTCAAAGTATTATGTAATATTTATACCTCTGAACCAACCCTGTACCAAGTTTTATGAATATCGGGTCACCCGCTCTTTTTCACCCATCACGTATGTTGTACCAAGTGTTGCTTAACCCGTGCGATCATTCAAAGTCAACCCTGTACCAAATTCCATTCATATCGGTTTACGGGTTTTTGAGTTAGAAATAGAAATACACGACTTTATTTTTCAGAGCTGCCATCCCGCAGTTTCACTCGCGTAAGTCCCGATCCCGAGGGAATATCGGGATCAAAAGTAGCCTATGTCATATCTGAATAATGTAGCTTTCTATTAGTGAAAGAATTTTTGAAATCGGTCTAGAAGTTTCTGAGATTACCTCCAAAATACATACTTATATACATGTTACCAACGTAACCTCTTTATAATATTAATTACCAACATAAAACAAAATATTAAGAATCAAAAGTACAATGAGATATTGCAAAAGATTTTTTAAAAAGCACTGCAGTTTGGTGACACAACCGTCTCGCATGGAGCCGACCGATTGACCCGCGCGGCATGATGCCTCACGGAGTTGACTGGTCACCCTCATCATCGTCGCCCGCTACGTGTATACAAGATGTAACAGGCAAGCCCTTTTAAGCTGAAAAGGGGTTGTTCTATACGTCTAGGCGAACAACTTTTGTTCTACGACTTTTGAAAATTCGAAGTACTTTTCGAAAATTTTAAGTGTAAAGTTTACTTGAAGATCAGCTGTTTCTTAGAGTTCTAGGTCATTGACCTTATGTTGTCCTTTCATTTAGTGTGGTCTACTACAATCAAACCTTCAATTACCTTTATTTTCAAAAGCAGCTGTTTTTTCAGTGAAACATAACCTCAAAATTTTCAAAAAAAAGTTCGAATTTTCAAAAGTCGTAGAACAAAAGTTGTTCGCCTAGACGTCTAGAACAACCACCTTTCGGCTTAAAAGGGCTTGCCTGTTACATCTTGTATATGCACGCTTGGTACTTAGTAATTATTTATTGTAGAGTTATTTTAAAACTGTAATATCTCGCGAGATATTCATTGAAATCAAGTGATGTTAAGGACAATTATGTTTAAAATTAAATACTTTTAATGAATAACGTATTTATTTGGATAAGGATTAACATAATATCTACAATATATAGTCGTAGCGTGATGTAATATAGCCTATAACCTTCCTCGATAAATGGACTATCAAACACAAAAAGAATTTTTGAAATCGGACCGGCAGTTTTTGAGATTAGCGCGTTCAAACAAACAAACAAACAAACAAACAATCAAACAAACTCTTCAGCTTTATAATATTAGTATAGAAGATAGGAGCATGTACAGACCTACACTGTTTTTATAAAAAAAAAAACACGAGATTTAGATCTGTTTTCTTTCCAATTGTAAAGCTTAAAATTCTGTTTTCATCTCTCGACTAATTCTGTAAGAAAAAAACTGAGTAACTCTTCTTCTTTAATATAGCTAAAAATAAAAAAATAAATAAAAAATAAAATATATATAAAAAATAAATAAAAAATATATATAAATAAAATATATATATTCTTAAATATTGTAGCGTTTCTTTTTATTGAAATAAACATTATCTTATCTTATCTTATCTTATAGCTTTTCCATTCGGCCATTTCCCAGTATCAAGTATTATTAATATTTACAAGAAACAGTCAAGTCGTCATTGGTAAAGTGAAGTCGAGGGCATCATTGTAAAAAGGGGGGCCATTTTATACAATGTTTGTTCACGGAGCTTGGGAGACAACGCTAAAGTCCATGTTTTGCACCGATTTTCACGAAACTAAATTGATTAATATGCCCCCGAAATTAAACAATTTACACGCTTTTGAACTAGGTTTTACAAAAATGAAAATTTAGCAACAGATCTCCTCAACGCGTTCCCGCCAAAACTCCTAACAAGCTTTTATTAGTTCTTACAGAATTTGACCTCTGTTCGGAAGTTTATTTTCAGTAGAAATATCTCTGTGAAATGCGTGACATTCAGCCCTTGTCTTAACAATCATCTACTGTTAAATATATAAAATTTCCTTACAAACACCGCTATTAGCTCTAAGAAACACAGCATAGTTTCTGCTATTTATTATTGCAACATAATACGTACGGAACCCTCTTTGACACCCGACACGTACTTGTCCAATATTTTATTTTATTTAATGTCAAATTAGGCATCCATTTTGTACAATACATTGTTCCTTTTTCAAAAAGTGCGTTCACGCGTCACTCTAAAAGGGGTGACATTTTTAATTGTTTGAATGGGGATAGTTTTTTCAAGATTGTGTGTGGCCTGTGATGGTGTGTTTTGAATTCGGTTCTATAAAAGATAGATAATCCGGTGAAGAATTTAGTTTTTTAATGCGTTGGTGGTGTTTTTATTGTGTATAGTATAATATTATAATGAAATTGTTACGAATTTGTGTGTTTTAATTCAAACCTTTTTTTGTTGAGAACATTTTTTTTTTCAATTATAAGCTTCAAACGACTTGTTTACTATACTTTTCATTATTGTGAAATTATGTTATTTTATTTTGAGGTAACGTCTATTAAGAAAAAAGTACTTAATTATACTTCTCTAGTTGTTTTATCGTCCTTTCCTAGTTATTTTAAAAATAAAATAAATTGTAATAACAATAACTACTTAAAAACCACCAATAATTAAAAAATAATGTTTTTTTAACCCGTTTTTTTTTTAAATTTTGTGTCTTTTTCATGTTATTTTAAAGTGTTTTTTTACTGCCTGACTAAATTTAAAGAAACGCTTTCCAAAAAAAAAAAAGGGTTTTTCGAACTGTAGGGTACAAATTTTTAACCGACTTCAAAAAAAGGAGGAGGTTATCAATTCGTCTGTATGTATAATATATATTTTTTTTTTGTATGTTCACCGATTACTCGAAGACGGATTGACGGATTAAGATGATTCTTTCTTTAATGGATAGGTAGAAGCTCCAAGATGGTCCCATAAAAATTTGATGTGGATCTGATGAGGGTCTTCGGAGTGATGAACGGAAATGCTCCTCAAAACGCATTAATCAATCCAGTTGTTTATCGATTACTCGAAGATGGCTTGACCGATTGAGATGATTCTTTTTTTAATGAAAAGGTGGGAGCTCCGAGATGGTCCCATAAAAATTTGATGAGGATCTTCGAAGTGAGGACCGGGAATGCTCCTCAAAACGCTGTATTCAATTCGATTGTTCATCGATTACACGAAGATGGCTTGACCGATTGATATAGTTCTTTTTTTAATGGAAAGGTGAAAGCTACGAGGTGGTCCCATGAAAGTTTGGTAAGGATCTGATGAATATCTTTGGAATGATGGACAGGATAGCATCCCAGAATTCAATAAATTACTCATTTTTGGACTTCTACCAAAAAGAATAGACCCCTAAAGAACTTAGTACAGATTGATGGGGCACCTGAAACCACCTTCTCATCAGCAAACTCCTCAATAATTAAAATTACGGTAACAATATTGTTGATTTTTAGGTAGGTAAGTATACTAAAAAGGGTAAAATAAAAAAATAATTTAACAATACATTTTTTAAACTTACACGATTTCCGTTCATTATTATTAAACATTAGATTTTCGGGTCTAGATCGCGTTATATCAACTAAATTATTTTAAATTTAGTAAATAAATTTAAAATTACCCCGACGTTTCGGCAAACGGATTAAGTACACCGGCCGTGGTCCCGGGAAGACTTTACTTTTGCTCCCGGCAGTTTTACTGGTTGGTTCCATATTGTACTTAGTTTGGCTGCCCGACTTCAAATGATAAAACAGATTAGTTAGTCGGTGGCTCTGTACTTATGTAGAGGTTATTTTGGTAATTTTTATCAATTCTTTTTTTTTTTGTTGTTTTTTAAATTATTTTTTGTTTCTTTTTGAAGTCGGTTTTTTAATTGTAAAATTATTTTTTTGCAAATCATTTCTTTTAATTTATTTGTCTCACAAATAAAAAAAAATCAAAATATTTTTATTCATTGAAATAGGTACCTATTAATTAAGTACATTTTTTTATAAACGTCAAGTAAACTATCGCGTCTTCGGAACGCAACCTCCAATGAGAAGAAGACACAAGAAACTCATGGGTTTTTTTTTGTTGCAATGATCATGTGATTCGCATATTTAAGGCAAAACTTCTACAATGGATGCCGAAGTTCGTGCGAAAACGTAAAAGTTGAAAAGCGGATCCCGGGTTTCCGGGATTCAACCGAGAATATTCCGGATGAAGATGATGAGTATAGGATGAGAACCCGCAACCTGCAACGTTCAGTTTCCAACCACTGCGCCACAGAAGTCCACGTGTGACAACAACATTAGAAAATTGATCTTGTATAGTAAACAAAGCCGCCATTCTGTTGCAATCTGTCACCCGATACATTCGCAAAGTGCTTCGACAAACATTCCTTGATATATTTAGTGAGATATTTGTTGGTATGGACCACAGAGCATGTATAGAGTAGAGATGTTGCACGTAGCCCAAACGGGTTGTATTAAGTTAGATCTAATGGGTATCATCTATTTTTTTATTGTCGGTTGTGAACCGATTATGGCCATTAGAAAATAGCCAGTGTCAAGTACTTATTATTAATATATTATGCAAGTTATTTGCATCGAAACAGTCAAGTCGTCATAGTTTAAGTCAAGTCTAGGGAATCATTTGTAAACACGGTTGTCATTTACAAAGATTGTTCACGGAGCTTTGGAGACAACGCTTAAGTCCACGTTTTGCAAAGATTTTCACTTTCATTCCACTTGTACGCCTTCACGCAACTAAATTGATTAATATGCCCCGAAATTAAACAATTTGCACGCATTTGAAATAGGTTTCACAAAAATGAGAATTAGCACCACATCTCCTCCACGCGTTCCCGCCAAAACTCCTCCCAGAAGGTAATCAATGAGGTAGTCTCTTTTATTAATAAGGCGAACAGAGAGTAAGGTACCTAGTACATAAACACTACGCATGTATCAAGCTACAATATTAAATTAAACAATGAACCTACCATTACGAAGTCCCATACGTACCAACGCTTGTTGCTAGTAATACGATGCGTATTTAAGTGGGGTACAGGGGCGGATTTAGCAGGGGAATTCAGTGGGGGAAAGTCCTGAACTTTTACTACCACGTTATTATAACTTATCATCGGTTGTGAACCGATTATGGCCATTTAGTAAGTAGCCAGTGTCAAGTACTATAAATTTTACAAGTTATTTGCAATTTGCATAAAAACGGTCAAGTCGTCGTAGTAAAAGTCAAGTCAAGGAAGTCATTGTTTTGAACCGATTTTCACTTTCATTACACTTGTACACCATCAAGAAACGAAATTGATTAATAGTTCCCGAAATTAAACACGCATTTGAACTAGGTTTCACAAAAATGAAAATTTAGCAACACATCTCCTCAACGCGTTTCCGCCAAAACTCGGGGTTAAATATTTTTAAAAGCTAGTAGTATAATTTTTTTCTGCATCTTGTTTGTGTAAGGGTTTTGTTGTTGATCAAATAAAGTATTTTCTACTTATCTATCCTATCCCACTAATACTATAAAGCTACAAGTTTGTGAGATAGGTATGTGTTTATGTGTGTTTGTCAATCACGCGAAAAATACTAAATCGATTGCGATGAAACTTGGAATATAAGTAGTTGGATACCGGGAATAACTCATTGGCTACATTTTACTCCGAAATTCCCGCGGCACTTATACGCGGGTGAAACCGCGGGGTGCAGCTACTCAAGAAAATATCAAACCCAATCGCCCGGAAACTGGAAAATAGAAACCGAATTGTTTCTCCAGTGGCCCCTCAGAAGTAGTACTTTTAGCCCGGAAATTCGCCCATTTAAAAATTATTCTACGCCCACATCCACAGAGTCCGGCCCTGGTCCTTTCCCACCCCACTACAGGCAAGCAAACACGTGTAAACATAGTGTTCTGATGACTGAGCCGTTGTTGGCAAACTGCCGCGCCGTCCGGTGTCGATAAAACATCTGACAGTGACGTCTGAGGCGTCAGATACGTCACTGTCAAACGTGCTGGGAGAAATAGTGGGCATCTCTCTAAAGACAAACTATAAATATAAGTCCCGATCCCGCAGAAACATCGGGATAAATCGGGACTTTGTTTTTGGTAGTCCATTAATGACATAATACATACACATACATGAGTACAACGATCGCGAACGGCTCATCTTCGAACTCATAAATTCTATTGACCTAAACTACGCTCATACCAAAATTCATGAAGATCGGAGCTACGATACTCAAGTTATTGTCGAACAAACATACAAAGATACAAGCGCCAGACCCGTCTACACTGGACCTCACTCGCTTCGCTCGTTCGGTCAAAAATGTAAATTTAGCAACACATCTCCTCAACGAATTACCGCCAAAACTCCTTGCACCTCCAGCTCCGTGCTTATAATTTCCAATGTTTCCCGCGTCACTGACAGATTTCTCCCCACGCACCGCCAGTAAAGAGTATCCACAGTGAATGTAGTGGTCGCACGTGGCGAGCGACGCCATAGGGCGTGGATTAGATACGGAATCATGGGCATAATGATTATTTATACTATTTATTTATTGGGAATAGATTTGTTGTCTGTTTACTGCACCTCGCGGAATCGAGAATCTATAGTCCGTACTTTGACTTAAGACTATTTTTGGTATTTATAAAGTTATTGCAGTAAAGTCGAAGTTTTCAAATTTAGAATGTTAATGTTAACCATTTAAAAATAATTGTCTAAACTTTGCTTCTCTGTTGTGACTATGAAGTAAACGTCACGCCTCCACCTTTCTTGTGCGCACTGCCAAAGAGTGGAATTCTCTGCCAGCTTCGCTGTTTCCCCAAAGCTTTAACCTTGGAGTCTTCAAATCCAGATTGAATAGGTACCTTCTAGGTAAGCATGCTTCATCATCGACCTCATCCTCGCTTCCCATCAGGTGAGATGAGGTCTAATGCTAGCCTATTACGTATAAAAAAAAAGTTCTTTTTATTTTGGTCGTATTTACAAAATAAATTTCGACTGTAAATTCCCATTCTAAGTTTATGCTTAGTTTTTGCTAAGCTCAGTCTGAGCAAAGTCAAAGTACGCGCTATAGGTTTCAGCCTTAAGCAAGTCCGCATAAAAATCGGTTACAACGAAGAATGATAGGTACTTCTTTTCACGCAAAATCTACTGCACCTATTGCGTTAAAACTTGGATTGGTTAACAAACAGGCAACTTATAATTACGATAACTCCAATAATCCCTATTAAATTACATTAAAATTCCAGTCTGCTTAAAAAAATAAAATAAAATAAATACTTAAATAAAAATCTCATAAAAAAAATTAAAGTTTTTTTTTTGGCATAGTCGTTCTTTTGTCGCTCAAAAAAAAACCCGACTTTACTTTTAAAAACGACAGATTAAAATTCAAACTTTTTGAGTTATTTTGAGCTCGGCGACCGAATCAAGAAATTCCGTAACAAAAATAAATTAACCTAACACCCCCCCACTCCGACCGGGTAAAAAATGCTATGCAATAGCTTTACCGCGGCAGTCCCCGAGTGCCACACGTATTTTTTTTAATGAATGAATGAATAAATTCTTTATTTTACACACCATTTATTGTATAAAATTACAAGATAAATAGATAGAAACAAATGCAGCTTAAATTTAGAAGGCACAATGGGCGGCCTTATCGCTGAAAGCGATCTCTTCCAGGCAACCTTTTGCTGAACGATATAGCAGCGACTTAGCGACGACTTATAAGAGATTATAATAGGACAGACTATCTCAATGATATATTTAAGCCCTTATCTCCTTAACTCCCAATAAATAGGTTTTTTTAAATACCTACAGTTTTTTTTTCAATTTAAATAATAAAAACAAAAAACAAATTTAATAATAACCCGCCCCTTATTGTTTCTGGTGCAAGGGTTCCCATCACACTTGTACCATCACATTTTTATAAATAAGCTTAGATTCCAAGATAAGTCTTATATAAGGGCCTATTCTATTATTATCTCGATCCTAAACTCCGTGTTTACTCAAAGAAATCCTCTCGCAAATTTAATTATGAGTCCTTCACAGATTACATGATGGTAATCGTAATAAACGCGGGTCGATCGGCAACAGATGTCGCTGGCGCGGCGCGGGCGCGTGGCCGGCACGCTCCCGAAACTAAACGTCAAACGCATGTGGCACCTAAAGCTATTTGTATTAATTGCTTGTTTTCATATTGATTTTTAGTTTTGCAGATGTTTCTGTGAATCTCATTTTTTATCTTACTAATGCACGGTTTCTGTAGTCTGTTTGTCGGTGGTTCTATTCGGTATCTATTCGATATTATTCGATATCGCTATTGGATCGATAACTAGCGTCAAAACGTTTCCGAACAGCGGAGTGACAGTGACGGTTTGTCACATGCATAGAAAAACGGAGACAGATAACTGAAGTGGACTTATGTTTTTTACGCGTTAGTGAAATGTCGTCCTGAATTTTCATTTTTACAAAAACATTGTTTTATTGCGTTTAAATTGTTTAATTTCGGCGGCAAGTTACCAATTTATGCGTTTAAATTGTTTAATTTCGGCGGCAAGTTACCAATTTAGTTATGCGAAGTTCAACGAGTTAAGTGAAAATAAAAATACCAGTGCCAAACACGAAATTAGCACGTTACAAACAATTGTTCCATAGGGTTGGAGAAAAATTGTCGCCATTTTTTCTACAGCCTTCACGCATTGAAAATTATTTCAAACGATTACAGTACAAAAGTGGTAGTTGACTATTCGTACGAGAAATTGGCTAAATTGTCCTATATTGCTGACAGAAGCCTTAACTAAGAAAAATAAAGAAGATAACTGGAGTTTAGTTTATACAAGGATATCTTTATTGAATCAATAGGTAGGGTAGTGAGATTTTATGTCAGATGTTCAGACACCGGACTTAAGGGTTGATTTTTCAAATCTCTAGATAGAGATAGCTGACAAATAAAATGTAACACCATCTAATAAAAAACGTCAGTACGATATTTGACAAGAAAATAAATCTAAATTTAAAAGATAAAAATTTGAAGGCATTTAAATTTGGTTGGGTTCGAACTTATTCGATAGATGTCTTTTATCTGTAGAATGAGAAATCGGCCCTAAATATTATAAACGCGAAAGTTGTATGCACGAATGTGACTTTGTTACTTTTTCACGCACTACTGAACCGATTGCGATGAAACTTGGAATATAGGTAGCTGGAGACCTGGAAAGACACATAGGCTACTTTTATCTCGATATTTCCGAGGGAACGCGACTTACGCGGGTGAAACCACGGGGCGCAGCTAGTCTTACTTCTTACTAATATTATAAACGCGAAGTTTGTATGTAAATGACGTTGTTACTCTTTCACGCAAAAACTACTGAACCGATTGCGATGAAACTTGGAATATAGGAATATAGCTGGAGACCTGAAATAAAACATCGGTTACTTTGTAACCCGATTAACCGCAGGAACGAGACTTACGCCGGTGAAACGGCGGGGCGAAACTAGTAAATACATAAAACATCAAACACGTCAACGGCAAGAACTTACTCGCTGTACTAACAACGTATTACAGAGGTATTCGAGGGTTTTATTAACACCTTTCTCTCACACCCAGGGGCTCGATTCGGTAAGGACATAGCATGCGGAATGCCGGCGGAATGCAGGCGACGTGCAGAAGATGTGCGTTAATTCGTATTCTGTAAATATTATATTACTTAATTACTACTTAATAAGTTAAGTAAACTTTAAAATTAAGGGCTACTTAATTATTTAAATAGCTCCCCTTGTTCCTCAGCCAATCAGTATTAAAAGAAGTTATAGATTAGCTATTATTTTTACTCCTGCAACAAATCGACTTTTGCAATGCTCATGCATCCCGCCTGTTTGTCGCATGCTATGTTTTTAGAGAATCAGGGCCCAGTTTTATTTATATGATAAGGATTTCTTACTCGATGATTGACGACCTCTGTGGCTCGTTCGTCAGGTGAACGCTTGACTGCAATGCAGAAGGTTGCGGGTTCGATTCCCGCTGGGTGCATATAATTATATTTATGCTTAAAAATAAAAATAAAAATTTGTATCTGGTCTGGGTGTATTTCCATGTATAATACGTATGTACCTATTTACAAAAGAAAATAAATATTAAGTAGTATATCGAATATAATATAATATTAAATATTATATATAATAATAATATTAAATATTATATATAATAATAATATTAAATATTAACATTGAATACAATATTGAATTGTTGTTGACTATTAATATGTTTGTTTGGCATGTTCATTCTTTTTACTGTAGTTCTATATCTCAATGGCTAGTTTCCTTGTTTTTTTGAAATAATATTCGTAAATCACACATACAAAACTTCACATAAAAGTACATCAGTGTACATTATAGAGTACACGGACTTGCCAGAACCCATCCGCGTGTACAGGATAGCGTACACTGGACTGTGAACGTGTTAAAAACATTACCTTTTGACTTCGCCGTAGTCGGGTAAAAGCCGCATCAAAAATGCGTTGAGTATTTTTTACCAACCATACATACATTCAGACAGGTAAACTACTTTGTTTTATACTTTGAATAATTATAAAATAATAATTTATATACTACTTACCACGCATCTTGATATTTATTTATTTACTTATGTACCTACTTATTAACCTAGGCCTCTTTAACTCCAACTACGTATTTCTTCTTCTTAATATGGCTTTTCCATTCGGACATTAGCCTGTGTCAAACATTATTAATATTTGCAAGTTATTTGTGAAAGTTTTGGCGAGAACGCGTCGAGGAGATGTGGTGCTAAATTTTTATTTTTGTGAAATCTAGTTTAAATGCGTGCAAATTGTTTATTTTATATTAATCAATTTAGTTTCGTGAAGGTGTACAAGGGGAATAAAAGTGAAAATCGGTGCAAAACATGGACTTAGTGTTGTCTCCAAAGCTCCGTGAACAATTTTTGTAAATGGCCCCCGTGTTTACAAATGATTCCCTAGACTTGACTTTAACTATGACGACTTGACTGTTTCGATGCAAATAACTTGCATAATATATTAATAATACTTGACACTGGCTAATTTCCTGATGGCTATAATCGGTTCACAACCGATAAGATATAAAATAAGTTATTTGCACCGAAACAGTCAAGTCGAGGAAATCATTGTAAAAAGGGGGTCATTTAAAACAATGTATGTTCACCGAGCTTTGGACACAACGCTAAATTCCACATTTTGCTCCGATTTTCACTTGTACACCTTCACGAAACTAAATTGATTAATATGCCCCCGAAATTAAACAATTTACACGCTTTTGAACTAGGTTTTACAAAAATAAAAATTTAGCAACACATCTCCTCAACGCGTTACCGCCAAAACTCCTTTGGTATTTATAAAGCGATCTTCGCAACTATCCAAAGCTTTGCTTAGTTAGCCTTCACGCATTGAACATTATTTCAAACGATTAAGTACAGTATAATAGTGGTAGTACACTATTAGTACGTGAATTTGGCTAAATTGTCCTATATTGCTGACAGAAAGCCATAACTAAGAACATGAAGTCAAAGTTTTTCAAATTTAGAATATAAAACCAATCAAAAATAATGAGTTGCCAGTGCAACCACTAAGGAAGTCGGTTCTTGCGCTACTGCCGCCTTCCTTCTTCTAGATGAGCGTGTTCTTAGACCACATCATCATTTACCATCAGCTGCGTGATTAAACACTTTTCTATCGTGTGTAAAAAAATGACCAACATAATTGACCGAACGAGCGAAGCGAGTGAGGTCCAGTGTAGACTGGCCTGGCTCTTGTATCTTTGTATGTTCGTATGTTTGTATGTTTGTTCGACGATAACTTGAGTATCGTAGCTCCGATCTTCATGAATTTTGGTATGCGCGTAGTTTAGGTCAATAGAATTCATGAGTTCGAAGATGAGCCGGATCGGTAGGAGGGTTGGGGAGATAGGGGGTCGTGAGGTCTCAGTTCGGGGCGAACTCCTAGTTTAGTACAGTGGGGATTAGAAAAAATATAAATTCCATTTTAAGGTATAATAATTTATTTTTCACATAAACTTATTTCTAATAATGTACGAAGTCTCTCTTTATAAAGAACTTATGATCCAGTTACGATGCAGAAGGTTGCGGGTTCGATTCCCGTAGGGGATAAGTATTTATGCTGACCTAATATTTGTTTCTGGATCTGAATTTACCCCTTACTTATAAACGCTAATTAATGCGCTGCATAACTATGCATCGTTTGTCTTTTACTGTCACATGAAGTTTCAAAGTTGACAGACAGAGACAAACGTCACATAACTTAGTCATGTGTGTGTATATAATATTTTATAAGTCCTTACTTATAAAATATTATTTACACGAGGGAGGAGTTTATATTTGTGTATGGAGGTTAACTATTTAAGGGCGGCTACATACATACGGAATACGGAATTCCGAATCGGAATATCGAATCGGAACGGAAGTAGCAAATCAAAATGGATCTAACATTAAAATTTGTTTCGAAGTGAAGGCGACGAATGTCGATGGTTATGCTTGTTTTCGTAGTTGCAGACGAACGAAAATTATATGACGCAAAGTGACAGTTTTTTTTGAATTTGTAATCGAAGTTAGTACAAACATTATTCAGCCCGAAATATTTAGAATTTTTTCTTCGTTCGTATTATACTACTTACCTACTTTAGTTACATATTATGTAACTAAAGTAGCCCTAATATGTCGGATTCCGATTCGATATTTCAAAAAGGAATTATTTTCCGTAGGCGCCATCGAATTTTTGGTATCTTTGGGCTAAAACCGTTTTTGAGACAATCCGCGCTACCATGATCGTTTCTCGTTGCTTTGTCGTCCTTTTATTCGAGTTCGATTCTCGTCAACCGCAAATATTTATGCTTAAAAATAAATATTTGTATCTGGTCTGGGTGTCGTTCTATGTATAATATGTATGTATTTACAAATAAAAAAAATATCATTATGCAGTATAACCGTTGTCTAGTACCCATAGTACAAGCCTAGTGCTTAGTTTGGGGCTAGATTGCGCTGTGTGTAATGTAGTGAAATATTTATTTATTATTTATTAATTTATTTATCGCTCAAAAAAAGTAAATTTTAAATAAAAATATACCCCAACTACTTCTAAAAACTACAGATAATTAAAAAAAAAAATTTGATGTTGGTTTCTAATTTTTTTTTTATATTTGATGTGTTATTATTTTTTTAGCTGAACGACAACGCGGCGGCTTTGCCACGATTTACAAGACATCATGGTATTGGTAGGGAGGGTAACTGTGTTTATAACTTGCCTGCCTACTTGAAAACTACCTAACTTAAGTATTTACATTTTGATTTATATACTAGTACTTATGCAATATAATTATAATATATTTGATTGGATTTTATACAGATAATAAAATATACAAATTTAAAAAATAAAAAGTTTAAGGTAACCGTACCAGACGATTAAACCGCACCGCCGAACCACCATTGAATTGACATTGGTAAGAATAATAGTACTTTGTAGGGATTCTGTGGTGTTCGGCCACGGAATACATAATATATAATGTAATAATAATATATACGTTTATATCCCACAATTTACAACTTAATGCAGGTAGGTACAAAAAAAAAATTTATAAAAGCGGTATTTAATAAAACTTAATTAAACTTAATTAAGTCAGTTTAATGGTCATAATGGTCAATACTTACATAGTTTGTCGGTACGGTGCCGCCGTGAGAGTTCGATCGTTGGGTACAGCTTTAAAATACATATTCCTAAATTCCCTACAGACGTGAAACTGCCCGCTTAGTACAATTGGTGGTACGCCTGTGTATAGAACGTTTTTTTTTATCTCAGACTACAATCTGACATTTTGGTTCGTTGTATTTGACAATTGTTCTATAGGAAGAAGTGTCAAATGGTTGCATTCAATTAGAAAATGAAGTATAGAAAGCAGGAGTAGATCGAATCACGCCGCGGTTGTATTTTTCGGAAGTGCATTATTGCACTTTCGAAAAAACGAGATTTGCTCGTGATTAAACCCGGTAAATAAAGTGTTTTATTAGTGCATTATTGTTTGAAAAATCAATTTTAATGTAAGTGAGGGCGTTTGAAATTTCTAACAATATCCGTTGAAATGGACTCATACTAACGGACTTTAGTTTCAAAGTTTCGAAACAGAACATTATATCGTAATGAAACACAATATTTACCGGGTTTTACTCGCGTTTTATTTAACAACGGCGTTGTTACTAAAGCTCGCTAACTTTCAAGGTTAACTGAGATGTAATTCGTCTTTCAGTCAACGTTAAAAAAGCTAACTGTAAAGTGGCAAAGTGGTAAAGTGTAAAGTCTTTACTAATAATGCCGTTATTTAAAAAAACGCGAGTAGACCCGGTAAATAATGTGTTTTATTATGCAAAATCGCAAAAACCTTAGACAAAATTATTTTATCGTAGGTAAATTAAAAAATATCGACTTTTTCCGATGCAACTTTATTTATTCCGTTTTGGAATTTTTATTCCAGAATCCGTCGCTATGTAGCCGGCCTTAATAAAAAAATAATACAAATTGTAAATTGGGACGGACGACATTCTTACAAAATCAAAAAGGTTATATACAAGATGTAACGGGTAAGCCCTTTTAAGCCGAAAGGCGGTTGTTCTAGAAGTCTAGGCGAACAACTTTTGTTCTACAGCTTCTGAAAATTAGAACTTTTTTTCTGAAAATTTCGAGGTTATGTTTCACTGAAAAAACAGCTGCTTTTGAAAATAAAGCTAATTGAAGGTTTGATTGTAGTAGACCAAACTAAATGAAAGGACAACATAAGGTCAATGACCTCGAACTCTCAGAAACAGCTGATTTTCAAGTAAACTTTACACTTAAAATTTTGGAAAAGTACTTCGAATTTCCAAAAGTCGTAGAACAAAAGTTGTTCGCCTAAGCGTCTAGAACAGCCCCCTTTCGGCTTAAAAGGGCTTACCCGTTACATCTTGTATTGTTTCTTTAAGTTACGTTGGCACAATTTTTATTATAAAATTAATGATAATAAGTGAGAAAGATAAAAATATTTTTTACGGACTGTTACTGTCTGTGTACGCTATCTGTGATATTATACTTAATAAACAATTTAATATCTAGCCTAAATCTAAAATATTATTAATTATGAGTATCTTTTCTTCATACATAATACAATAAACTAAACCAGCTGTGGTATCATGTAATTAGCATCCATCGCTGTCAGTTGTTATTTGCTGTCAAAAAGCATTTTTGTATTGTACATTGCTGTTTGAAGTAATCACCGGTAACAACCACGTTACGTCAAAGCAGCAATGTACTGCAACTTAGCCCCTAGTAACGGTGGATGCTAATTACATGGTACCAGCTGTATCGATAAACAAATCCTGGGTCTTTACAATCACGGACTTTAAATTGCAGAACCTAATTCGTGCAGTTCGTAAGCTTTGAGTTTTTATCATATCTATACTTTAAACTAATTTAAAAAAAAATCAACAGCAAAAATAAAAAAGTGTTTATAAGTAAGAATGTTAGAAATATTTTTAAAGGAAAAATTCATCTTCAAAAATTCACAAAAATGCGGCGAGATTTGAACTCGCGTCCCTGGATCAGTACCCCAGTGCCTATACCGCTCGGCCACGCAAGTTCCCATCTCGAGCAGCGAATTTTAAGAATATGAATGTTTCCCTGTCTACTATTTTTTCGACTTAGGCTCGATTGAATTTTTCCTTTCAAATTTTTTCTAATAAATATGCCTTGAGCAATAAAAACAAATTACGAAAATAAGTAAGAATGTGTTTTAAATTGTATAAAATCACATTTTAATACTATCATGTATCATGAATTATTAGTACTATAAATAATTATAAAAAGGCAAAAGTCCTGCTTAGAAACAGCACGAGTTAGCTCCTACAATTTAGAGCTAATTTGACCCTCAAGCTGAAATCTATAGGCCGTACTTTGACTTTGCTAAGCAAAAACTTTGACTTAAGACAATTTCTGGTATTTATAAAGCGATCTTCGCAACTATCCAAAGTTTTTGATTATTAAAGTCGAAGTTTTTCAAATTCAGAATGTTATATGTCAATTAAAAATAATAAAATGACCTAAAGTTTGTTTCTCTGTTATGACTTTATGACTATGAACAGAGATATGTAAAAACTTCTAGATACGTAACAGGGCAAATTTCTTGGCTACACAAATGCAAGCTATCTAGCCAGAGAAGTCTTAGTTCCATCCCAGCTCACGTCACGATCACCCGCTTGTTAACACACAGTACATTTAGTTTACTTTCACAACATTATTCACAGACAACAATGCCTTCGTGCGTATTTAGGCGATGCACGAATTAACTCCAAAAACTGGCAAAAATATGTCATTTTATACGTAAGTAAAGCTGTATTTATTTATTTTAGTTTATTTATTGAAAAAGTTTTTTTTTCCAAAAACTCAACGAAGTTTTTGACTTTGACGTTTTATCATTCTCTTCTAACCACTATGAGATGTCATAATAATATTATGAGATGTCATAATAATATTATGAGATGTCATAATAATATTATGAGATGTCATAATAATATTATGAGATGTCATAATAATGTTATGACATCTCTTTCTTACGTCATGCAAGTAGCATTGAGTCTTATGTTTTTAGAAAGAGATAACAATAGTTTCGTCTATTTCTTCTTTAAATTATGTGAATGAATATAAATAATAAGGTTGTATAGCATACTTTGTGCCGCCTTTCAATAATGATTTGTTCTGCAATGGCGTCTCTATAACTTTAATAGACTCATTGACTATGAAGTTCTTTTTATTTTATTCGTAGGTAAATTACAAAATCAATTTCGATTGTAAATTCCAATTCAAAGTTTATGCTTAGTTTTTACTAAGCTCAGTCTGAGAAAAGTCAAAGTACGCACTATAGATTTCAGCTAAAATGGCGGTTACAATACCCCGAACCATATCCTTGTATTTCAATAATAATTATTACACAATAAGGGCGGCAAAACTTATTTTGACTAATAAAACGATACCACGGAATAAATTACTATCATATTAGGTCGACCACATACGGGCGGAATCTGGACGGAATATTCTGAGTGGAATAACGTAAATGTGTGGAGAATTTGCGGTATTCCGTTCGGAAATTTAATTCCGGGATCCGTGTGTATGTGGCCAACCTAATGCAGCCTTTAGCCCGAGAACAAAAATCTATTTACAAAAGTAAACAACTAAATAAACACTACAAAATTTACAATTAATTTTACACGAATAAAAAGTCAAGTCACATTTATCTCTTCATCCGAGGCGCTGTCACTGTCAAACTCATCGACTTCCTCGTTTAAAAACTCCCGCGAAAATCCAGTAGCCATCTTGTCTTCGTACCGGAAGTCAACTGACGTACTGTTACTGTATTTTTTGGTTTCATCGATTTGTTCTTCGTTTAGAGACAGTGGTGAGCATTTGGGTTTGTCTGCTTCGGCGTCGGAGAGGTCTGGGTGGGGGTTGTTTTTATTGGGCAGGGTTTGTTCCCGGGAACCTCCTGAGGCTAATAGTTCTCGCTCTTTCGAATTACGCCATTTCATTCGCCGATTTTGAAACCATATTTTTACCTGTGGAGAAGAGAAATTGGTTAGTTTTATTTATTAAGACTACTCATATATTAATATTTATTTTTGTTTTTATTGCTCAAGGCATTTTAAACTTAGAAATATTTTTAGCAAATATATTCCCAAAAAATCCCCATGACAGGGTTCGAACCTGCACCCTTTCGCTAACCAGCGACTGCTCTAACCACTGAGCTATACATATAATCACGTGTCATGTTATAATTTTTCGGCCATTTTTTGGAAATATAATTCCCTGGTAAAAATATATTTGAAATTTTGAACAGAATGCTGTAAATACGACTACATCGAACGGAAAATAAGTATACTTAAGTATATTTTTTTTGGTATGTTTTTTCTGTTAAATTGCTTAATTTTCGGAATGCTGCTACCATTTGCATGTGGTTAGCCTTATTTATATAGGTTTGTAGTATCCAGTAGAAAAACAGGCCGACTTTGTAGGTACCTACGTCCATACGTGCTGTGACCAACAAATCACTAGTTAAAAGGTTCACCATACTACTATAAAACAGGAGTAAACTTATTCATTTTCAATTTAAAAGCCGAAAAAAATAGCCAAACAAAACATTCGCGCCTTTTTTCCTATTCTCGCGCCCACAACGGTCAAATGTCACACGTTATATTTTTTCTAAACGTGGCATCGCACCCACACCCCATACAGCCACGCCTTTTTACCATCAATAAGGTACCGTCAGAAACACAAAGGTAAACGACGAAAACACAATATTATAGAGAAAAAAAACGCACAGGATTTTTTTACAATGACACTGTTTTTTTTTATCTTTTTATAAAATACCGTAAAACGAGTAAACGATGTGACAATAAAAGCTAATGTGTCGATTTGATTAATGATTATTATATTTTTTTGCTTTATGGCGTGAATTTGGCTTTTTTTGTGAATCTTTTGAATTTTAATCTTCTGTGTTCTATTTATGAATTTGTTTAGTATTTTTTCAGATAGTAAATGAGGTGTGGTGCGGTCTAAGACGTAGCAAGTGGCTACTCGTGCTGTGGTTGCAAGTTGTAAGTGCTTTCGAATCGTATTACTATAATATTTTTGTCTTGTTCTATGGAAAGAAAAGTTCTATTGTATCTATTTACGCAAATTAAAAACAAATAACAATCAAACGTTATTATGTGAAAAATAAAGCTTCAACAAATTCTTGGTTGCATATCTTACTTCTTAATAATATTATAAACGCGAAAGTTTGTATGTAAGTATGTATGTACCTATGCATGTGAGGTTGTTACTCTTTCACACAAAAACTACTGAACCGATTGCGATGAAACTTGGAATATAGACCTGGATTAACACATAGGCTACTTTTTATCCCGATATTCCCGCGGGAACGGGAATTACGCGGGTGAAACCGCGGGGCGCAGCTAGTAATATAATAATGTAAAAGAGCTTGATATATATTTCCAAATTTACAAAAAAGGATCCTTAAAAATTTATATTTCTCATACGGCTGTAACCCAGCAAATTACTCTACCATTCCGTTTTACTTCAAAACCGAAAAAAACAATGACAACCATATTAAGATTGATGGATAGGACAGATGGCGTTACGTAATGAAGACGTTTCGAATAAATAATCGATATTTTCACGGACATCACTAGTAATTTTAATCGATTATGATGTGCGACAATAAAAATACTTCGATTGACAAATGTATCATTCGAATACCTAATCGGTATAACGATAGTTTTTGAAACGCACAACTATTTATCATTCCACAAACGAACACATCATGGGTTTTTTTTTAATATTTGATATGAAAGAAGATCGGCGTTTTTCCTTAGAGCTCAGACCTGGGGGTAGAGTAGAGGTACATTAATGAAATTTCAAAGGCATTTCTAAAACACAAGATAATATGGATTATTCAACTGATTTACGTGATCTAAAGCCACGGTGGTAATTTTTCGATACTTTCCATTTTGTTTTAATAATAAGTAATCGCGTTAAATTCATTTTAATTCCTTCAATTTAAATATTACCATAAAGAACATAAAATACCAAATATAACATCAATTTCCTACTAAAAAAAAACAGTTTATCTTGAGGTGTATGTAAGTATTGGTGGTAAGTGGTGTATAGGTATTATTTTTGTTAAATTCTCTGTTATTGTTACCGTTTGCTTTCCGAATAAATTAAAATTAAATTAAATTATTTATTTTTAAATGCCCATAAACCACAGAAATTCGAAATAAGAATATTTTTAATCATCGATCTCATGGCACAGACCGCACGCGCCAAAGTCCGCGGAACTAAACACTTTGCGATGAAATCCTTCATTTTTGAGACGGAGGGGTGTGGGTGACAATATGCCGCCGGCAGATGACGCCCGGACCTTTTTGGACCTCCCCACTAGTGATGGGGTAGTTGAGTCAGATTATTTTGAGATGTCGATTGTGTTGATATTGTATTTTACTTTCGTGGTGAATATTGAGTCTCGCTTACAATCACGTGACGTCATTTACAACGCTCCGCTAATCAAAACGTTAGACGACATGTACTGTAACATCGACACATAGACCGCGAGCGGACTGGGCGAGTGTGAGATGACGTCACACCCGAGTACGAGTCCGCATAGCATGTTTAACACGTTCACAGTCCAGTGTACGCTATCCTGTACACGCGAATGTGTTCTAGCAAGTCCGTGTACTCTATATTGTACACTGATTTACTGTTATGCCAAGTTTTGTATGTGTAATTTACGGATATTATTTCCAAAAAAACAAGGAAACTAGCCATTGAGATACAGAACTACAATAAAACGAATGAACATGTCATACAAAAACATATTATTAATATTCAACAAAATAAACATAGGTATGAAATGTATTGAACGTACGGGTGATTTAAACAATTATTATAGGGGACTGTGAACGTGTTACATCTATAAATCAGAAACGAATTAACGTATCGAAGTAATTCTTTAATTGTAATATTCATTCATAATAAGGAGAGCTAATATTGAAAATTAGTTATTTTTCCTCATTTTGTAACTATCGATAACATATTTAATCGACACATACCCCATCCCTAGCAAGAGACAGACGTAATATTAATTGCTAAACGTATAACATTACAAATGATACGACAAATAAAGATATTCGCAACATGTGACGTCGGGGGGCGTTATTAGTCATGTTAGTCGTTATAATATGTTACTGCACAGATTGTAAAACCTTTTTCTACTATTTAATATTATTTTACGAATCATACAATTTTTTTTAATGAGAGTTTTGGCGGGAATGTGTTGAGGAGATGTGTTGCTAAATATTCATTTTTGTGAAACCTAGTTTAAATGCGTGTAAATTGTTTAATTTCGGGGCCTATTAACCAATTTAGTTTCGTGCAGGTGTACAAGTGTAAATAAAAGCGAAAATCGGTGCAAAACATGGACTTTAGCTTAGTGTTCTCTCCAAAGCTCCGTGAACAAACATTGTAAAAAATGCCCCCCTTTTTACAATGATTCCCTCCACTTGACTTTGACTATGAAGACTTGACTGTTTCGTTCGATGCAAATAACCTGCAAATATTGATAATACTTGACACTGGCAAATGTCCGAATGGAAAAGCCATTTTCAAAAAGATGAAGAAGAAAACATTTCTTAATGAAATCTGGTTTTCAATATTGGATAGTTCTATTTTCGAGGATCCTCGAACTTTACATCGAAATCCAATTAGTAGAACCCGAGTAATGAACGAAATAGTCAGCATGCACATTTCTACGGGTAACAGCTAGTAGATAAATATTATGTGTACTTAAACATAACAATGCCGCTATTTTGACACTATTATTGACTTTTACGCAATACAAAACATATTGCGCACAGATAATATTAATAATTCAACCCTTATTTGAATAAAAATGAATAAAAAATATTTAAAAAGCAAACAAACCGCAAGGGTAGGTACAAGAAAGAAAAAAAAAACAAATAATAATTTGAATAGTCTAATGTCAGATTTGACAGATGTCAATCAAAAGGGCAAAGGCAAAAATGTATACAAATATATACTGGACCAGCTAAGTTCCACAGATACCAAATTTGGCACTTCAAACAACTTTTAATGCGAAATTGTTTCATTCGTAAAAGAAGAAATATGGATTATTCAATAGATTCGTGATCTAAAGCCACTGTGTTAGTATTTTCGTTTTCGCTAACTTAATACTATTCTCTTAAGTTAGGAGAGATTGAGCCGCCATTTTTAGGTTTGGCGCAAATGATCGTGAAACTTTAATATAAAATCTTTTTTAATTTAGCTGAAAATAAACGAAAATACTAACACCGTGGCTTTAGATCACGTAAATCAGTTGAATAATCCATATCTTGTGTTTTAGGAATGCCTTTAAAATTTCATTAATGAGATGTACATTAATGAAATTTTAAAGGCACCTAGGTCTGAGCTCTGAGGAAAAACGCCGATATTCTTTATAGTCCGTTCTTTGACTTTGCTAAGCAAAAACTTTGACTTAAGACAATATTTGGTATTTATAAAGCGATCTTCGCAACTATCCAAAGTGTTTGCTTAGTAAAGTCGAAGTTTTTCAAATTTAGAATGTAAACCAATAAAAAATAATGACCTTAACTTTGCTTCTCTGTTATGACTATGAAGTTCCTTTTATTTTATTCGTGTATTGCAAAATGAATTTCGAATATAAATTCCAATTCAAAGTTTATGCTGAGAAATTTTATTACCGCTAAATCAAATAGTTATAAAATTAATATTAAAACTAAAATAAAACTAATTACTTAAATTAAAATTAAACTAATTAAAAACTAAACTATATCTAAATCAGCTAAACCCTTGGTGGAGGGAAAAGTGGCCAAAATGCTGGCTGCATTGCCCCGTTGTATGCAAATACTTATTTTTTGGGCAAAATACAAGCCAGCATTCCGGTCACCCGATGCCTCCACCAAACGTTTAGCTAGCTCTCTGTACAGCTCCAGAGCGGCCGACCCCCACGGACCTAAAGTCTCCACCCCAAACGGCACAAATACGTAACCTGAATCTAGATTACTATATTTGTGCCGCTTGAGGTTTTCAGCTTTATCAGCGGCAGCTCCTGCCCGCGTCGTGGTCACTGGAAGATGGGTAGGAGCCAGCGTATCCACACATGTGGCATCCCAAACTAAAGGCCTACCCATCTTCCAAGGAACGAGAGTCATTCCGTCAGGTCTCTTGCCGTCGTCCCGCAAAAGACCGTTGGGTTCCAACATTGACGGAACGCCTGCACTAACAAAGGCCCGACGGATGACATCGTTATGTTTATGTTTAAGTTTATGTTTAAGTTTATGCTTAGTTTTTGCTAAGCTCAGTCTGAGCAAAGTCAAAGTACGTACTGAAAAGCAGTAACTTTGCAATAATAAGTCTTACTAATATTCTAAACGCGAAAGTTTGCATGTATGTATGTGACTTTAATACTGAACCGATTGCGATGAAATTTGGAATATAGGTAGCTGGATACCGGGAATAATACATAGGCTACTTTATATCCCGACATTCCCGCGGGAACGGGACTTACGCGGGTGAAAAAGCGGGGCGCAGCTAGTAACACATATTAACTACCCCCGACAGAACTGTACAATATTAAAAAAAACCTTTTTTCAACCCTCCATGATTTAAAAAGAGATAACGATACCCGATAGGTAAGTACCTATACGATATATCCGGACGAGATAATAAAACCATCCCCCTTAAATACGAGACATAGGTATAATTTTTGTAATTTTAATTACCTATTTATTCAACAAATACATCCTATTTGGGATATTAACTCTTTCAAAATCATGGATGAAAAAAAAAACATTTTAATTTAGTGTTCGGTTTTCGAAATAATTAAGTTTAAAAAGTGCCAATTTCTAGGATTTCGTACTCAATAGGTACATAATGTTACCACTAACGTGATTATTATTAAACAAGCTGCGCCCCGCGGTTTCACCCGCGTAAGTCCCGTTCCCGCGGGAATATCGGGATAAAACAAATCGGGACAAATTTGATCTTCATACTATCGTACGCAAGACTCGTATGATGAGTATTAGTGTGTTCAGTATGGCTCCCACAATATACAACGGAATCCCATTGTCATTGAGGATGATTGAATCTCCCAGAGAATTTAAGCGTGCTGTCAATAATTATCTTATCGAAAAGTCTTATTATTCCATTGAAGAATTTTTTAATGATAAAAATTGTACTAAATAAATGTATTATTTGACATTTCATATTATTTATACAGGGTTATGGGTTTCGAATCCAAAACCGTTCAGAGGGTGATTCTTCACATCAAAACGAATAAGTTTTGTTCTACGACTTTTTGAAATTCAAAGTAGTTTTCGAAAATTTTAAGTGTAAAGTTTACTTGAAAATCAGCTGTTTCATAGAGTTAGAGGTCATTGACCTTAAGATGTCCTTTCTTTTAGTTTGGTCTACTACAATAAAAACTTAAATTGAATTTATTTTCAATAACAGTCGTCTTTTTTCAGTTATATATAACCTTAAAATTTGCAAAAAAAAAAAACGAATTTCCAAAAATTGTAGAACAAAAGTTATTCGTTTTGATGTGGAAAATCACCCCCTGAACGGTTTTGGATTGAAACCCATAACCCTGTATACAATATTCTGACATTATTTAATTGACACGCGAAATGTAGTTGTTATTGTTATTAATCTGTATTCATTAATTTAATTTTATCTGTGACATTGTATTCTTTGAAATTTAGTAGTTTTAATAGGTAGTCAGTAGGTATATTTGTAAAATCATTAAGTTGACATTAAGATTGATTTAAAATAAGTACTTAATTCATTTCTGATATTTGCATGCTAAGTTAAGTGCTGGTGAAATATGTTGAACTATACCTACTACTTGATAACATCTGTTGTAACCATATTTCGTGCAAATAAATGACATTCATTCATTCATTCATTCATTCAAAAAGTAGCCTAGTGTTAATCCAGGTCCCTATTCCAAGTTTCATCGCAATCGGTTCAGTAGTTTTTGTGTGAAAGAGTAACAACCTCACATACATACATACTTACATACAAACTTTCGCGTTTATAATATTAGTAAGAAGTAAGATAAAACTCCGGTAAATATTGTGTTTTAATATGCAGAATCGCGAAAACCGTGATAACTAGAAAATTAATCTTTTTACAGATGATATTTCTGTTGCCACTATAACAACAAAATACTAATAAGAAATACCTATTTATTAGAGTTAGGTACGTGTAAACTCAAAAACCGGGCACAAATGAAATAAAGTTCGTTATTAATTTCCAGTTCCAATGAATTCTGTCCACAATTATTCATATTTGACGTTCCATATTCAAACGGGCCCGCCATGTTTACATTCGCGCGTTCGATATACGAATATTTGCATTTATTTATTTTGGTGGCGCGCTGTGGCTGAATTGTTTTGCATTTTTTTTTCACTTTTGAATGAGAAGGGTTTTTGTTTGTGTATTTAATTTAGGGTCCTATAACTAGATATACTACAAAAAATATTTTTTTACTTTTTTTTTAAACGACTTCTAAAAAAAGAAGAGGTTCTCAATTCATTGCGTTTATATTTTCTTGTTAAGTACACGGTTCTGTTTTAATCCTTTTACACAAAGGATAAAAACAGGACCGAAACTTAACGTGTTAAGGGGTATATACGAGCTAAACTAAAAATCCCTGTCGGATTCATTAAAAATTATTGATAATTTCCTAACGCAATGTTTTAGAATATTTTCGTTTGTAGCGTTTGTAAATGACATACCATGATGTCTTATAAGTCGCCTCGTTGTCGTTCAGCTCAAAAAATAATTAAAACATCAAATTATTTAAAAAAACATAGGTACTTCAATAAAAAAAGAAGATTGTTTGTATTGTCTGTGGTTTTTAAAAGCAGTCGGGGTACCAATTTTTTTTTTAATTTACTTTATATTTTTGAGCGACAAATGGACGACATAGCAACGACAAACGATCATGGTAGCGCGGATTGTTTCCGACGTTTTGGTGTAGATTTTAAATAAAAATTTCGAAAGGTGTTGAAGTTTTAGCCCATTTTAGACAAAAAAAAATATGTTTGTCTAAAATATCCTAAGGCTTCGAAACAATAAGAAGTTTTTGTCTTAAAACTACTCCAAAATGTAGGGAACAATGTCATTTACATTCGAAAATGTTCTGGAACATTGCGTCACAAAGTGGTCAACAATTTTCTGTGAGTGCTACAGGAATTTTCAGTTTAGCGTGTAATACCCCGTAAAGGATAAAAACGGGACCGTTCTACTAAGACTCCACTGTCTGTCTGACCCCTATTTGTCTTATGAACTGTGTTAGCTAGTCATAATACAATACAATACAATATATTATTAATAAATACAATACAATATTTTATTAATAAATACAATATAATACAATATTTTATTAATAACTCCATAGTTACATGTCATTGTTACACACACTTATCCGACGATAACATTTATGATGTTACAATGAATTTTATATTATCACTAGCTGCGCCCCGCGGTTTCACCCGCTAAGTCCCGTTCCGGGTCCGTATCAGGATAAAAAGTAGCCTATGTGTTAATCCAAGTCCCCAGCTACCTATATTCCAAGTTTCATCGCAATCGGTTCAGTAGTTTTTGCGTGAAAGAGTCACAACCTCACATACATACATACAAACTTTCGCGTTTATTAGTTAGATAATGGAATACAATAAATTGAATCTAAATATTGGAAATATAATTTCTTCTATGGTTTTCGTGATTTTGCATAATAAAACACTTTTTGGCGAAAACACGAACCGAGCTTTCGCCAACTTTACAGCTTTTTCAAGGTTGACTGAGCTCGGTTCGTTTAGAACAATGAATAAAAACGCGATTCGACCGGATAAATAAAGTGTTTTATTATTGGAAATATAATTAAAATTAATGTCATTTACGGTCGAATACAGAAACGCTACTCAACACTTGAGAACTACTTAAACAAAGAAGCAGCTCTCAAACTCAAAAATTGGCATACTAATTTTGAATTTAGAAGCTGCTCAATAATTTAAGTACCTCTTAAATGTTAAATGACGTTTCTGTATTCGGCTGTTAGTCAGTCAGTCAGTTGAATTTCTTACAGATCATGTATTTCTGTTGCTACTAATAACAACAAAGGTGTTTTATGAAATGGTACGGAATCAGGCGTACTCGAGTCCGACCCGCAATTTGCTGATTTTTACCTTATAAATAAGGTATACGGAATACGGAACCTAAAAACAACGATGAATAAACAGAAAATAAAATTCTTTATTTTTTTAAGTCGGTTAAGGAAGATGTTCTACCCTCATAACAAATTTTCTTATCAAATGCGATCACAAACGGCTTATCAGTACAATGTAAATGAAATTTGTCAGCCATATTGAATTAGCACTAAAAGGAGTGAAGTTAGGTCTTGGTGTTTAATGGATAGAGAAGACATTTTTAATAGTAGTTTATGCACCGAGGTACTAAAGTCCTGTCTTATATAGCGGGCGTCATATTGAATCCAAAGCGTACGAAGGACTCTAGAGGGTTAACTCCCGAGCGCAGCGAGGGTGTTAAAAACTTAACTCCTGAGCGAAGCGAAGGAGTTATGTACCTAGAGTCCTGAGTGAAGCGTGGGATTCAAGCGCCCAAGATAAAGACAGACTTTAGTACCGAGGTGAATACTCTACTTTACACATATACTGCGAGACAATAAAAGGGCTACAAAAATAAGTATTTAACTAACAACAAAAAAATAGAATAATGCAACGTATATGAAATATATTGACAGCTTTATATTAATTAAATTTAACAATGTTACATCAAAATGACGAAACCACACATCGGCCTTAGCTGATGAAAAAAAAAAGTTGGGGCTTTATACTAACCAAAACTTTTTGCTTTACCCTTCCGTCCATGAAAATAGAAAAAAATTGCCCAGTTTTTATTTTTTTTATGTGTTATGTCTAGGTGGCCAGTTCGAAATGGCCGTATGCTACCAGAACCTTAGTTCCAAATTTAAATTACTTTATGCCCTAGGTGCATAATGTGCACTTTATGCACCTAGGGAATAAAGAGTCGCTTTACGTTGACCTTTTTGGTCAAATAAAGTAACTTTGTAGAGCAGTAGGTGTGTAAAAGAACTTTTTAAGGGTTTCGTACCCAAAGTCAAAAGTCAAAATAGTTTATTTCCTTTAGATTCTATTACAACATTAAATGCACATTATCATTTAGCTGTATTGATTTTAGTGTGGCTTCGGAACGCGCCCTCCGATGAGAAGAAGCCACAAGAAACTCATTGGGGTTTTGTTTTATGTGATCATGTGTTAAATTACAATCGTCATAATACAGATATTATCTATAATTCGAACAGGAGCAATCAATAAATTATGTCCATGGATTTTTTTCATTCAGATATGACGACGTATCATAGTACGCCTTTTTACACAATTTATGTTTAATATATTTTTTTAATCTTGTGATGGACATGTCACATACGTCTTTAGGTAGTTTATTATAATAAAGAACACTGGTGCTTCAGAACGACCTGGGGCTCTATTTTTGAACCAAATGAGGCATTTCGAGCGATTTTAATACCTCGATTTCTACTGATTTTCGTTCAATTTCTGTAATCTTTCTACATGAATCGCATGTCCACAGCGAGTGGTATCAACCACTCGCAGCAGGAGACCGGCATCAAACGATAATCAGCAGATATTGAATTATTTAAATCGCCTGAAGTGCTACGAGCGATTCTAAAATAAGACTCCTGCTTATTTTCCGGAACACTTCATCCTTGTGTTTTAAATTACACTGGCGATAAACAAATACACTTTACATAATTATGTTGTTTCCACTATCATGTCGTTTAAAATAATTATGCTATATGCTAAACGCTTACCTCTTCATCTAAATATGTCACAGTTTACACTATAGTTAATATTGTAATCTGTTCGGGCGCCATAATAAATTATGTAGTTGAAAACAGAAGTGAAGTTAGATCCGGGTGGGGTGCGGGCGTCTGTTTAATGGACAGGGAAGCTGTGGAGTCGACATTTGTAATCATTTATGAAAATATTTTACAATCCTCGCCTCGCAACAGAGCGTCATGTTTTGGATTTAATTTAAAAATGTGGGACGAAATATTTTTCTCGTAATCAACTATCAGAATAATAAAATAATTTTACTGGATCCAACAGTTTTTTTTCAATTTTTGTTTTTTTTGCGAAACTTCTATCATTTTATGTAAATACTGTATTTGACTGTTCTCTTCATAGGCAACCTACGGTGAAATTAATTTAACATTTTCTTTCATTTCAACTTTATTGTTTGTTAATTTAGAAAATCACTAAACAAGTATGCTGGTTGTTTTTAATAGTTTTATGCACAATAGATGAACTTATCGCGATCTCACTGCTGGTAAGTGATGGGGTCTAAGATGTAGCACACTCATCTAGAAGAAGGAAGAAGTAAGGCGGCAGTGAAACAAGATCCGTCTTCCTTTGTGACTACACACACTACACTAGGATGGTAAGAAGCCCCGGCTGAAACCTCCCACCATAAAACCTCGTTCGATCGCCTTTTACGACGGGCAGAGGGTACCATAATATAGTATTTTTTTAAGCCCAGGCTTTTGTGGCTTGGAACAATGAAAGTGTCGAAAATTCGATAAATTTAATTTGCCAAGTTTTATAATTAATTCATAGTTTCATTGAAGAATACTTAGCAAAAAAAATAGGGCATATCGAGAATAGGTCTTTTTAAGAATAAGTGTTTCTGCGAATAAGTCTATAAATAGTTATTTCACGTATAAGTCATTTTAAGAATGAGACATATCGCGAATACGTCTAAAGTCTACTAAACCAAGTAAAATGGCAGTTAAATCAACTGAATTCAGAACCGATCGTTTTTTGAAGAGGAAAAATCAGTTTCATTCCGAACATTCCTTTTTTTTTCATAACAACCGTCTACTCCACACACGTCTCTGTGCCACTGAACAATTATTTAACGTCACGAACAGCCGCCAAGATTACGGAGACCGGATAACCGGACCCTTTGCTAACCGGTTCAAATTGGTTTAAACCGGTTTTCATTTTTATAAAGTGTTTTTTTTCCCTTTTATAAAAAAGTTTTTATTATGATTTATAAAAAAGCTCGATACGTTTAAAAATCATGAATTAACCGCGATTAAAGCCGATAAATAAGGTATTTTAAATCAGTTTTGTTAAGTTATTTACAAATAAAAGTGTTTAGCTGTCACGGTTCGAAAGATACAGCCTGGTGAGAGACAGAAAGACGGAAAATGGAGTCTTAGTAGAAAGGTAATTTTTACTTTTACCTTTCGGGTACGGGTAAGTTTTTGGCGAATATCTAGGTAAATGTGGTTCCTTAATTAAACACACAAACAGAAAACTTATTTTAGAAAAGTATATCGATCCAAATATTATGACAGTAGAAATAAAAAAGGAATCATTTATTCGCCAGTAATACACAAAATATTTATGTAGTCTATTACACATATATTTTATGTATTTTATTTATCTTATCTTTATTTATTATAAATCTTTTATTTATTTATTTTTCTTTTAAAAACATTTTATTTTTAAAAACACATTACCTATCCCCTTCCTTAAGTGTTATCCATTCATTGGTTGCCTGGAACAGATCGCCCATATGCGATAAGGCCGCCCATTGTGCCACTTCAGTTTTAAGTTTTTCTATGTCTAATTCGTTGTTATTTGTGTTTTTGGTACAATAAACTGTTAATCAATCAATTAAAATATTACTAAAAAACAAACTATTTAACAATTATAGACTTTTTAATGCAAAGTTATCTTTGCACAACAAATAAGTACCCGGATAATTACCTATCAAACCCCAGTTTACAACAAACAAGATAATATTATTTTAACCGGTTCAAACCATACTACATAAAATACTCCAATAACTCCACATATCATAAACATTTTCGATACCAAATACCCTCAAACACAAAGCAACTACTTCTATAGCCATCAAATACAAACCCAACTTCAAACAAAATACAAATTACATGCCAAAAACACACGCTATAACATAAAATTCACATAAACAACCTAAGAAATCCAACCCAACGTCTCGAATACAGAGCAAAACAACAAATACAGTTTGGCCCTAAGAAAGAACGAGACAGACATATTTTTCTCGACTTAGTCTTGTAATTCTACCTTTCTATTGGACGATATGTATCGAATAAAAGAGAGCGGGGTGTTCTGATTGGTTGTTTCGATTTATACTTTTTTATTTGCGTTCTGAAACTTGATTTTTTTACGGTTATCCGGTTTTTATTGAGCTATTCGTAGCAGATATTCGGTTGTGGATTGTTACGGATTATTTGGTGCTGTGATTTTTTTATTATGGCTTTGATGTTGTTTTTTTATATTAGGGTTGGTTACGATATCTAAATTTTATAAAGACAATGTTACTGAGTAATGTCATTTACAAACGCTACAAACGAAAATATTCTAAAACATTACGTCAGAAAATAATCAAAAATTTTCGATGAATCAGACAGGGAATTTCAGTTTAGCTCGAATTAGTAAATCGACTGACGATATGCAACAAAAATGATTTAGGCACACAACCATTTTTAAGGTAAGTAGCTAAATTATTATAATAATAATATAATATAATAAATGTCTTTATTTCAGGTCATATGCCTAACAAAATAAAAGGCAACCCATATTATACATTACAAAAAATATTAAATACCTAAGTTAAAACTAAGTCAACAATCTTCTAACTACCTAAAGTAGTTTAGTACGTCCTATTTTCTGTTGGAGTCATGGTGCACAAACATCCAATATCTAAATATGGGGCTATCTAAGCACCCATTCAACGTCCTAAGGATTTCATTATCGGATTCACGCAGACGCGACCAGAAAGATGCAATGCGGGATCTTATAATAGCGAAAAAATCTGGTAGCCCGGCCTCTGCAAACATGCTCGACGCGCTGCAATATCGTGGACGCTTCATCAGAATACGATATGCGTCATTATATTGTACTCTAATGATGCTAAGCGATCGCCGGGTGCAGTTGACCCAGAGCTGGCATGTATAGAAGCATTGACAGAATGCCCTAAACAATGTCAACTTGACACTGTCACTGCACCGAGCAAACCTGCGCGCAAGCATGTTGCATCTCATAGCCAGTGCTCTGCGCTCTCGTTCGACGTCTGCGTTATCGCGTAAATCCTCGTTCAAAATGTGCCCTAAATACCTGAACTCTTGTACCCTGGTCACTGCCTCACCATCTAAATACACTGGCGGGACGTTCTCCGGACCCCTTCCTGATTTAAAATTTAATTATGTGAGCATTTTAATAGACAGTGGTCAGGCATATGGTCGATGTTCTGAATCATTTAATTTTGAAAACATAAAATCGCAATTGGTTGTGTAGTTTTTGATTAGAGTATAAATAGTACCACATAATTATATCCTTTGCATTTTCCTTATAAATCTGTGTTTAAAAATTTAATATCCATAAAAGATTTCACCTCCTAATTGATTCATCCAACCTCCCTAAAATGAGGGGAAAAAATAGGGGAATAGCGTATTACTTCCGCATTTTTCGGGTAAATGACGAGAATACCCCTAAGGGGAGGGACGGTCGAGATTATGGAATGAATTCCTTAGGATGTTTATTTAAAAACTTTTGATTTTTTCGTTTGTCAAAATTATTTTATTGTTTTTTTTTGTCGCGACCGACTCATTGACGTTGGTTTTTTTTGTGTTGTTTGATTTGTTATATTTGGATGTCTAGATAGCGTAAAATTAAAAAAAAACCGGGTAAGTGGAGTGTGGAGTCTTAATTTACCGAACGAGCGAAGCGAGTGAGATCTAGTGTAGACGGGCCTGGCGCTTGTATCTTTGTAACTTTGTATGTTTGTTCGACGATAACTTAAGTATCATAACTCCGATCTTTATAAATTTTGGTAAGCTCGTAGTTTAGGCGAACTCCTAGTTACTTCGTTACTGGTAGTTCGCCCCGAACTGAGACCTCACGACCCCCTATCTCCCCAACCCCCTACCGATCCGGCTCATCTTCGAACTCATAAATTCTACTGACCTGAACTACGCGCATACCAAAATTCATGACGATCGGAGCTACGATACTCAAGTTATCGTCGAACAAACATACAAAGATACAAGCGCCAGGCCCGTCTACACTGGACCTCACTCGCTTCGCTCGTTCGGTGAACGAGACGAGAACCGGGATTATCAGAAACTGTACAAAATTAAGGATGCCCTACTAAATAACATCAAGTAGGTAATAGTGTTATTTAAATGATTTGTATTCTTATCTTACCTACAGTAGGTACTTATTTGTAAATCTTGTGTTATTGTTTTGATAATGTTGCGTAGGTGGACATTTTAATTTTAAATTTTAGAAGTAAGCGCACTTGCCAATAAACTGCAGGTCAGTTTGGCAAGAAATTAGTCTTAGTGAAATGTGTACAAGATGATATAAATAAATGAAAAAAAAATTATAATAACCATAAGGAAATTTACCGCGGCATCAGCCGAGAGTTGGCCGTATGAATTCTCTACAGAATCGCCCACGATCCCCTGCATCTAATTGTGCAATGATGAGTTAACCGCTCCCCTGCGGTTTCGCTCCCCAAGCGTCGATATAATTGGTAATTATTTAGGCTAAATGCAAAGATATGTCTTTAACGAGCTCCCATTGAGATTCTATTGGTTCATTACAATTTTGAATTTGTTTTTTTTTATGGTTCCGGATCTAAAGGGTAAATGCGGAATCGTTTTGCTAAGATTGCACTGTCCGTCTGTCACCCACGTCCCAAGGCTGTTTTTTTTTACCAACGAATATGGTTTTTGTGGTGAGTTTACAGGGTGTATGTTAGTTTGTGCGGAATTGAAAGTTCCCATTCATCGACTGCTTTATTTGATGTTTTTTTATATTTAAACTAGCTGCGCTCCGCGGTTTCACCCGCGTAAGTCCCGTTCCCGCCGGAAAAGTAAAAAGTAGCCCATGTGTTATTCCCGGTATCCAGCTACCTATATTTCAAGTTTCATCGCAATCGGTTCAGTAGTTTTTGCGTGATTGAGTAACAAACATCCAACATCTAAACATCCAAACACACACACTTTCACTATTATAATAATAATAATATTAGTGGATTTTTATTTGAACGCGATCATTTATTTACGGCGACTTATTAGAAGTCATAGGGCAGAATATCAGCCCTATTCTATTTGCCTCGAAAACGGTTCAACAATTTTTCGGCTGTTTTTAGGAATCAAAATGAATAAAAATGATTTGCATTATCGTCGGCAATTTTAAAACCGACTGGTCGGCAAAAACTACTGTCGGCCCATCTTTAAATGATGATTTATACTAGATCGTCATTCGGCCGAGCTACGTTGTACATTGCTCGGCGAGCAGTCGACCGGTCTGTTGCAACCGAGCGGCGGCCGAGCAATGGATAACGAAGGCGAAGAAACGGCACGGCCGATGACGTTCTAATAAACCATCCCTTAGGCGGGTAGTACCGCGGGGCGCAGCTAGTCCTTAATGACTTTAAATAGATAGATAGATTAACACTTTATTTGCACAACCAACAACAATTAAAATCAGTTTACATTATAATTAATAATTGAGACAAATTACACAGAAAGCTTAAAAGTAAAAAGTTGTACAAATGGGCGACTTTATCGCTAAAAGCGATTTCTTCCAGGCGACCTTTGTATGGAGAAGGTCAGTAAAGATTGTGTGGTAGGCAGAGACATTTAGAATATGCTTGACATAGTATAAATAGGGGATACAAATACCTAAATAGATATATTTCTTGTCTTCTTATACAAGATGTAACGGGTATGCCCTTTTAAGCCGAAAGGGGGTTGTTCTAGACGTCTAGGCGAACAACTTTTGTTCTACGACTTTTAGAAATTCGAAGTACTTATCGAAAATTTTAAGTGTAAAGTTTACTTGAAGATCAGCTGTTTCTTGGAGTTCGAGGTCATTGACCTTATGTTGTCCTTTCATTTAGCTTGGTCTACTACAATCAAACCTTCAATTACCTTTATTTTCAAAAACAGCTGTTTTTTCAGTGAAACATAATCTCAAAATTTTCAAAAAAAAAGTTTGAATTTTCAAAAGTTGTAGAACAAAAGGTGTTCGCCTAGACGTCTAGAACACCCTCCCTTTCGGATTAAAAGGACTTGCCCGTTACATCTTGCATATAAAAATGAATGCCTATTTTGCGTTGTCACGGCATCACGCCTAAACGGCTGGACCGATTTCGATAATTCTTTTTCTTTGTGTTGTGTTTGTTATGATCAGGAGAAGGATCTTATGAAAGAAATTTTTGAATTTTGGATAAAGACTTACGCGGGTGAAACCGCGAGGCGCAGCTAGTCATACAATAATAAACATAATCTATATATCTATCTATAATAAGCTATAAATGTTATAAATAAACACATCGGTATATACATAAGTAGGAATACATAAACAGTATTCCAGCAACACTATCAACTCGAGGTGCTTCTATAATCGCCTCAGAATTAAGGGGTAAACTAGAGGGTGTTACAAAAAACTCTCCCCTCAACATAGAGGGTGCGTCAACAACAGAAAGAGGGCGCCACGCCCTCTAGCGGAATCGGTTTAAAACAATTACTGTGCCAACAACCGGGGTTTTAAGTATTTTTGAGTTTGCATTAGCCTTTTTGATTGAGTTTCGGGATTTTTGATTTATTGGCAGCGCTCCGCGGTTTTACTCCGGATTTGGGATAAAAAGTGGCCTATATGTTATTTCTTACGTTTAGATATCTATATTCCAAGTTTCATCGCTATCGGCCCAGCGGTTTTTTCGTGAACGAGTACCAAGTCACGTACTAACAAACTTTCACGTTTAAGTTATATTATTAGGAAAGTATTATCATTTAAATTCCAAAAATCCTACTTCGATTCATAAAATAAACGTGAAAGTTTCCAAGTAGTAATGTATGTCTGTCACTTCCTCAAACTCACAACTCAAAACCTACAGGGGCCTTGGGGAACTGGGTGAAATGGTCCCAACATGAGAGGACAGATCACCCGTCTGGTGCTTGCGCTGGCGTCCCCTACTAGAAATAATAATAATAAAAAAATGTCTGTCACTTCCTTACTCTTTCACGCAAAAACTACTGAATCGATTGCGACAAAACTTGGAATATAGGTAGCTGGAGATTTTTAATAACACATAGGCTCCTTTTATCCCGATATTCCCGCGGGAACAGGACTAACGCGACGCAGCTAGTATTTACATATGCAAACATTATTGAAAATAATGATTAATTACACCAGTAATTTTAAACGAGTTTTTAAAAATAATAATAATGAAATCGTTTATTTTTCTGATCAAAATCCATATAAACACCTTAAATTAAAACATAAATACCTAACCATAAAAATAAAATATTAAAAATAATTTTACTTATACAATTTGTAACGGGTATGCCCTTTTAATCCAAAAGGGGATTGTTCTAGACGTCTAGGGGAACAACTTTTGTTCTACTACTTTTGAAAATTCGAACTATTTTTTTTTAAATCTTGAGATTATGTTTCACTGAAAAAACAGCTGCTTTTGAAAATAAAGGTAATTTAAGTTTTGATTGTAAAACATCAAACTAAATGAAAGGACAACATAAGGTCAATGACCTTGAACTCTAAGAAACAGCTGACCTTCAAGTAAACTTTACACTTAAAATTTTCGAAAAGTACTTTGAATTTCCAAAAGTCGTAGATCAAAAGTTGTTCGCCTAGACGTCTAGAACAACCCTTTTCGGCTTAAAAGGGCATACCCGTAACATCTTGTTTAAGTAACGATTAAAAAAGCCAGTGATTTTAAATTAATGATAGAAGGAAAACGTGTAGGTAAGTGTGAAATAGTAGATTGTTATACAAGGGCAAGCATTTCACCTGAGATATTTTCGACTCTGACATATCACCAAAACTTCGAAGGTGAAATGCGTGACGTTCACCCGATTTAAACATTCTACATTTCATTTCGACTGTAAGGAAATTAAAATACTACCCGCATTTAATTCACTACACATTTAATAAAACAGGTACTCATATTGAAAATATCAATTAAAATATCAAGTAAATTTAGAACAATTTTTAAAATCCAAATTCAATTGTTTTTAATACCTAGATTTTAAAAAAAGTTAATTATATACACTTACTGCCAACATTCGAAATTTTTCGAAAAACTTATCTATTGGCTACAATAGTATAATCGAGTTGGTCACGACGACGTTCATCTTTGCGGCCATGCCGACACGAGAAATAAAAAGTAGCATGCAATCATGGCATTATAGCGAGTGGCAGAATAGAAGAGTAGGTAATTCAATTATCATAGCCAAACGAAAAAAAAACAAGGCGTTTTTAATTTCAGACTATAATCTGACATTTTGGTTCCTTGTACTTCACAATTTTTCTATTTAAAGTAGGGTCAAATGGTCGCATTAATTAAAAAAATGAAGTTTTCTTTCCACCCTAGGGAGGGATGAAATGAGCCACTTTCAACCCGGCCATCTACCCATGAAAGTTAAACTTTCCGAACAGGAGAGATGAAACAATATATACGTGACGAATTAGGAACTTCCTCCTTTTTTTGAAGTAGGTTAAAAAATGCGTCAACTCACCTGACTATCCTTAAGGCCAAGTTTTTCAGCTAACTTCTTTCTATCCGGTTTCGATATATACTTCTGCACCTGGAACCTCTTTTCCAGACCCTTGCGCTGAAGGTCGGAGAACACAGCACGACGCATCATGCCGCGACGGGGTTTCCCTTCACAAAAAAATTTGAAATGAATAACGAGTAACTCGAATTAGTAGACTGTGCACTAATATAGTACATATTTAAGACCAATGTACCTACATAGTTTGAACAATAAATTATTCTTATTATAGCGATTTTGAAAGTCTCAATGTGGGCATCATCACTTGTACTTGTAAGTAAATTAACGTCAAAACTATAAATAAAAAATATAAAAACCTAAAAAAATACAAGATGTAACAGGTAAGCCCTTTTAATCCGAAAGGGGGTTGTTCTAGACGTCTAGGCAAACACCTTTTGTTCTACAACTTTTGAAAATTCGAACTTTTTTTTTGAAAATTTTGAGATTAACAAAACAGCTGTTTTTGAAAATAAAGGTAATTGAAGGTTTGATTGTAGTAGACCAAACTAAATGAAAGAACAACATAAGGTCAATGACCTCGAACTCTAAGAAACAGCTGATTTTCAAGTAAACTTTACACCTCAATTTTTCGAAAAGTACTTCGAATTTTCAAAAGTCGTAGAACAAAAGTTGTTCGCCTAAACGTCTAGAACAACCCCCTTTCGGATTAAAAGGGCTTACCCGTTACATCTTGTATATATAAATAAAATATATATAAATACCTCTAGAACTATGAGCCCAGGGGAATCCTCCAGGCAGCGGGAACACCTGCGTGTGGGTCTGCGCTGGTCTCACTGTAAACAAAACAACTGCTGCATTAAGGATGGCGGCGATATATTATTATGATAATTATCGGTCCTTGTCCGATGGCATAGAAATGAGCGAGATGGAATTGCATGAAAAAATCTTTACATATCTCTGGAAAAAAATCTATAATTTCTCGTAAAATCAATCATTCACGATGATGTTTTTTTAAATGCGATGATGAGGTTCTAGGTATTGTATTTTCTAATATTATGATGCCTAATAAAACACTTTATTTACTGGGTTTAATCGCGTTTTATTCATGATTTTTCAAAGACCGAGCTTTCGCCATTCCGGTAAACCGCGATCGCGTTTCGCGATTAAACCCGGTAAATAAAGTGTTTTATTATGCAAAGTTGCGAAAACCATAAAAGAAATTATTATGATGCCTATAAGAAAATATAGCGGTTAAGACAGACTTGACTTTAACTATGACGAATTGACTGTTTCGATGCAAATAACTTGCAAAATATATTAATAATACTTGACACTGGCTGAATTCCAAATGGCCATAATCGGTTCACAACCGATAAGAAAAAAAAAGCTCGGTTTTGTAAGCTTTGGTCTTAGGGAAAAGTTCGATGACCAATAAAAATATTAGGACAAAAGTTGCATAATAAATTATGATTGCATTTCTTTACTGACTTACCAAAAATCGAAGGAACTAATATAAGTAGTGTAAGCATTTTTACGTTTAAATAAGTAGAATAAATAAAATAGGATTTCTATATTTAGTTTGCCCAATATTAGATTGTATTTTTAAAGTGTTAACTTATACTGAGTGAACTTTATTGATTCGTTTAATAAATCACACGAGGCTTTACCTTTCAAAACCGCTCTTTTTTACAATAATACGCGGTTTTTTCGCGCAAAAAAACCCACCACCCACACAAAATGCGCATCCCAGACACAAAGGATGGCTTTATTGCTCAATTCTAATAGAACCTTACACAATATAATGCAGTATTATAATACGGCTAAATCGATTGTTGCCTCTTAACGTCAGACCTTGCAAAAACTGAATCGTTTATGATAAAGCTTTTTGTTAGAAGACGTCATAATTTTGTAGATTTGTTTGTTTATTTGAACATTTTAGAATTTTAATTGAGATTACGGTTTAAAACCAAAATCAAAACATCAATGAAATTGCTGGCTGCTTCTTGAGCCAACGAAATAACTTGTTTTTTAACCGACTTAAAAAAACGAGGAGGTTCTCAATTTGTCGCGTATGTATTTTTTAAGTTTGTTCACCGATTACTCGAAGGTGGCTTGACCGATTGAGATGGTTCTTTTTTTAATGAAAAGGTGGAAGCCCCGAGGTGGTCCCATAAAAATTTGGTGAGGATCTGATGAGGATCTTCGGAATGATGGACAGGATAACATCCCAGAATGCAATAAATTTACTCATTTTTAGATACCTACCAAAAAGAATAGACCCCTAAAGACTAAGTACAGATTGATGGGCACCTGAAACCACCTTCTCATCAGCAAACTCCTCAATAATTAAAATTACGGTAACAATATTGTTGAGCTCCTAACAGTCGGGCAGTTTTACTGGCTGGTTCCATTGTACTTAGTTTGGCTGCACGACTTCAGATTTCTTTCTTTCTTTATTTCAACATTTTCAATTTACAAGCATGGGAACCCAGATGATAAAACAGATTAATTAGTCGGTGGCGCTCTGTATGTAGAGGTTATTTTGATATATAATACTTATATATTATACCCCCAGACCCCATATACATAAGCACATAAGTACATAACCCAGATAGGGTAGACTGAGTACGGTTGAAACAGGGGTCGGTTGAAACAACTCGAATATCTTACAAACCGTTAGTGGAACAGAGGAGGTTCCAAGGGGAGAAAGAAGGGGACGGCCCGCGCGACCATGAGTCTTATTGTTGAGTCGCTTTTCGCGCGTTCTGGTTATTTTTAGGGGACCCTATTGTATTTTTTCAACCAAAAGTAAGTATTTTTACTCGAACATTTTTTCAATTATTTTTGTTTCTATTTGAGTGACGGTATTGAGTGTGTGCTTGTGTGTATTATGAAGCTTGTGGAATATAACACTGCAACTGGTTTTTAAATATTATTCTTGTAACAAAAAATATTACGGCTTTATATTTAAAATAGGCACTGGGTACACTTGAAACGATTTTTATGGGTACAGTTGAAACATTTTATTGATCCCTTTTTTATGATTTTAGATAGTGAAATAACATATAACAAAGGCTTTGAATGTACAAATAGACATGATAAAGCGCAGAGACACTTATGAATAGGTTAAATCAGGAAATTCATTATGGACAATGGCAAAAAAACATAATTTAACAATTTTCCGCTCTGAAGAAACATTCGAATGCAAGGAAACCTCCGTTATGTTTAGGTCATTTGGTTTAAAAAACAAGTCATATTGCTTTTTGTTTTGTTTATTTTGTTATCTTGCATTAAAATAATGTTAAGTAGATTTAAACTAAAAATTTAATAATGGGATAGGCAGAAGTACTTAAGACTGTTTTTTTGCCAAAAATCTCCTTAATTATTCTGTGCGTTAGATTAATATTCATTAAAACATTATATAACATCGTAATTTGTATCATTTATATGACCCTCAACTGACTCTAATCACTGTTTCAATCGCCCCTGGGTTGGGGACGATTAAAACAAATTTTACTATTTTTTTAAATAGAGCTACTATAAAAAATATTATATATAGAACTAAATTTATCATGTCCATTAGTAGACAAAACCCTGAAGTTTCATTTAACATAAATTTTGCAACGTTTGGTTAAGAAATAGTAAAACCATGAACAAACTAAGTGAAATTGTTTCAACAGTACCCAGTCTACCCTACATAAGCACCCAGACTAGATACAAATATTTATTTTTAAGCATAAATATTTGCACCCGACGGGAATCGAACCCGCAGCCTTCTGCATTGGACCACAGAGGCCGTCCATCAGGTCTGCCCCCGATATACGGTATCACTTGCCGTAAATGGCGACCAAAAGGAGTTTTTGTTGGGAGCTTTCAGCCGAGACTTGTTATTGAATAACAATGCGCAACGACCTAGGCCGGTGTGATATAATAACTTATTACACACCAGCCTAAGGGGTGATTTATATTAGACCGTCACGGATCCGAGCTTCGTTGTCCATTGCTCGGCGAGCAGTCGATCGGTCTGTTGCAGCCGAGTGGCGGCCGAGCAATGGACAACGAAACTCGGACCGGCCGGCGCTCTGGCGAATTTATACATTTAGCTCATTTTCATTTTTGACAGCCTCTGCGGCGCTTTGGAATGCCCGACTGCAATGCAAAAGGACTTTACCACTAGCTATTAGAAAACGTGGTAAGCTCGCACTAGTGCCAGAATCTGAGCTTGCCAGTTACCAACTTCTTGACGGGTGCAAATAATTATGCTTAAAAATAAATATTTGTACTTATATGGAATGGGTGTCTATCTAATTCTATGTATGATATGATCCGTAAAATATTCCGTTGTCTAGTACGCATAGTACAAGTCTAGTGCTTCGTTTGGGGCTAGCTTGCGCTGTGTATAGTGTTGTGAAATATTATTTTTTTTAGTTCCTTCGATTTTTGGTAAATCATTAAAAAAATACAATCATAATTTACTATCAAACTTTTGTCCTAATATTTTTATTAGCCATCGAACTTTTCCCTAAGCCCAAAGCTTACAAAACCAAGCTTAAGACCGACAATAAATAGTCATTTTTTAATTATTATGCCCCATATTTTTATAGTTTAGTTTATGTTTAGGATTAGTATCACAATGGGACGATGTTTGTGAAGCAAATTGGGCGGTTACGTACGGGAGGTCGGAACGTATTGTGTTCTATTTTATTGACTGTGGATTTAAGTAGCTATTGTGAAGTCTTTCTGTCGTATTATCGAACGGTTTTTTATTCTATTTTATTACTTAGTTACTTTTTATAGACATTTTATTTGTTAAATAAAAACACGGGCTATGATGAGACTGTTCTAAGGAAATAGTTATCTATTCGCAAGACTGCAAAGTTTATTGCTGCGAGTTCTTGGATTAAAACCTGGGGCTCGATTCGGTAAGCACAGCATGCGGAATCCCGGCGGAGTGCAGGCGACGTGCAGGAAATGTGCGTTAATTCGTAATTTGTAAAAGTTATTTTACTTAATTACTACTTAATTAGTTAAGTAGCCTTAAAAGTTAAGGGCTTCTTAATGATTTAAATAGCTCCCCTTGTTCCTCAGCTATTATTTTACTGCGGCAACAAATCGACTTCTGCAATGCTCATGCATCCCGCCTGCTTGTCGCATGCTATGTTTTTACAGAATCGACCCACTGTGCTGTGGCTGAGTATGTTTACCGGCTACAGCTTTTTTGATGAGGTCAGCCCATTTAGGGTTCGCACATGGCTTCCTAACTTAGTTGATGATATTATGGTTACATTAGTTTTTATTTATTGAAGTATCTACTAGATTTGGTTTTGTTCTGTTTTGTATTTTTTGCTGTGTGCTTGTCCTAATAAATATATTTCTACTAGAAATATTTTGAAGGAAAAATTCATCTTCAAAAATTCACTTGCGGCGAGATTTGAACTCGCGTCCCTGGATAATATGCCTTGAGCAATAAAAACGAATTTACGAAATATATTTCTAATCTATTCTAGGTGAGACACCCCACTATCTTACCTAAATAGGGATGATGGCAATGCGCCAACAAATGTTGTAAATGTTGATGCTGCACTGGTATCGGTCTGCTGGCGATTGGTTTTGCTATAGGCCATGGGTTGCCCATCATTGGCTGACGGTATTCTGTGGACAAACAATCACAATCAATTCTTTTTCCCCTCTACATTTATTATTTACTAGCTGCCCGCGGAAGTGAAAAACGCGATATCACGGGCGCGGGCGGCCGAGCGGTTCTCGAGCGGTTGCACTTTTTCGTTCATTACTCGGGTTCTACTAATTGGATTTCGATGTAAAGTATACCACGACGTTCCTCGAAAATAGAACTATCTAATATTGAAGAACCAGATTTAAATCGTTTTTTTTTATTGTTTAAAGAACAAACAGAGTAACAGACAGAGAGACATGAATTTTTAAAATTATATAGTTTTGTTCTACTACTTTTTCTAAGTCCCCCTAGACCAGTTTTTTTAAATTTCAAAACTTCCAAGTACAGACTTTTTGTCCTCTCTTCCTTTATTAAAAGTATAGATAGAAGATACATAAGAACGTAATTGAACCCAGAGATATGTAAAAACTTCTAGATACGTAAAAGGGCAAATTTCTTGGCTACACAAATGCAAGCTATCTAGCCAGAGAAGTCTTAGTTCTATCCCAGCTCACGTCACGATCACCCGCTTGTTGACACACAGTACATTTAGTTCACTTTCACAACATTATTCACAGACAACAATGCCTTCGTGCGTATTTAGGCGATGCACGAATTATGCTCCAAAAACTGGCAAAAATATTTCATTTCATACGTAAGTAAAGCTGTATTTATTTATTTTAGTTTATTTTTTGAAAAAGTTTTTTTTCCAAAAACTCAACGAAGTTTTTGACTTTGACGTTTTATCATTCTCTCCTAACCGCTATGAGATGTCATAATAATATTATGACATCTCTTTCTTACGTCATGCAAGTAGCATGGAGTCTTTATGTTTTAGAAAGAGATAACAATAGTTTCGTCTATTTCTTCTTTAAATTATGTGAATGAATATAAATAATGAGGTTGTATAGCATACAATTGTGCCGCTTTTCAATAATGACTTGTTCTGCAATGGCGTCTCTATAACTTTAATAGACTCATTGATTGAACCCTCACCAATGGGATCCGATATTTCGTTAGATATGGATTTCAATACAATAATAGACTGCGTTGACTACTAATTATTAAAAAAAGCCATATTCAAAGATCAAACAACAGCACCCATGCTAAAACAGATCTATTCCATCCATAGTTTGCCTGGAAGAAATCGCTTTCAGCGATAAGGGCGCCCATTTGTGCAATTTACGTTTAATCTATGTTTTTACTTCATGTAATGTCAATATTTGTGTTTTGTTGTAATGTTGTATGTTGTACAAATAAAGTTATAAACTATCTAAAAGTTAAAGTTTTAACAGTGTGTTTCCGCAATTAGCCCTACTATTGTTCCTTTGTGCGTGATTTTAGGCCGTGGGTTTCCTCACGATGTTTTCCTTCACCGTAATTATCTATCTATCTTTCACCCAATACGACTTACCTACTGTATTCTATTAGGTATGATTTATATTAGACCGTTTCTCGGCCGTGCCGGGTCCGAGCTTTGTCTATTGCTCGGCCTCGGCCACCACTCGGTTGCAACAGACCGATTGACTGCTCGCCGAGCAATGGACAACCAAGCTCGGCCGAGTGACGGTCTAATATAAATTCATCCCTAATCCCTAATTACCTATCTCAACGAGGACTACCCACCAGTAGCGGGGGGTGAGATCTGGTTAAAGGTAGGCTAATCTCCTAAAGCCATAAAAATGGTTATGTTAAATAGCTGAACCTTTACCATACGAAAAACTCCCTTAAAAAGTAAAAAGCTATTTATCTAAACTCAAAACAATCAGCGCTACCATGCTCGTTTGTCGTTGCTATGTCGTCCTTTTGTCGTTCAAACAATTAACGTAAATTTCAAAAAAATACCCCGACTACTTTTAAAAACCACAGACAAATAAAAACAACTTTTTTTTTTTTGAAGAACGATTTTTTTTAAATTATTTGATGTGTTTTTAATTTTTTGTTTTAGCTGAACGACTACGCGACGACTTATAAGACATCATGGTAGGGCCCAATATGTCGGTGGGTATAGGGTGGTACAGGTAAGGGTTAATATCATTAGATATCATCAAAGCAGTTTAAATACGATAATAGGTCTGAGATTTGAATCGACGGCGGCGGAACTACCCCTCCTATTGAAAGGTGCAAGTTATAAACTGAGGTTTTAGCGGCCGGCAACGGAGTCAAAATAATTATGTAATACATGCTGTGCCCCGCATTATCACACGCGTAAGTCCCGTTCCCGCGGGAATATCGGGACAAAAAGTAGCCTATGTGTTATTCCAGGTCTCCAGCTACCTATATTCCAAGTTTCATTGCAATCGGTTCAGTAGTTTTTGCGTGGAAAAGTAATAAAACAACATACATATAAACTTACGCGTTTATAATACTAGTAAGATATTTATAGTATATTAGTAAGCCTAGACGTCTAGAACAACCCCCTTTCGGATTAAAAGGGCAAATACAAAAATACAAATACAAAACTTTATTAATAACCCCACGGTTACATGTCATAACTTATACAATTGCTACACTATTTAATTAATTGTTATAATAGATATAATGTAAAAGTCATTCGTATTTCATTAATAAAAATAGGCAAGATATTAAGTACTTAGTACATTAAATCATTAAAGGCAATTCTAAAAATTCATTATAATTGTAAAATGTATGTTCGATTAGCCATTTTTTTAGGCGATTTTTAAAGCACAGATGAGAAGGTGCGTTCCTGACATCATCGGGAAGCCTATTATATACTGCCGGACCTGCGATATACACTGCTTTCTCAGATTTGGCTAGTCTGTGAGTTAATGTGACGAGTCTGTCCTTCAACTTGTTACTGCGCATCATCCGTGCATCATTCACACCTCTTCGCTTGAACACGACGTCAAGGTTCTGATGGGTGAAAAGAGCTATCTGCAAAATGAGTTCACTAGCATTCCCGTTACACCTTGTATAAATAAAAATAAAAAAATAGTTTTTTTTTGCTGTACAGAGAGCCACAGACTAGCTAAACGTTTGGTGGAGGCATCGGGGGCCGGAGTGCTGGCCCGTATTTTGCCCAGAAAATAAGTATTATCATACAACGAGGTAATGCAGCCAGCATTCTGGCCACTTTTCCCTCCACCAAGGGTTTAGTTGATTTAGATATTGTTTAGTTTTTAATTAGTTTAATTTCATTTAAGTAGTTTTTCATCATCATCATCATCATCATCAGCCCGTTGCAGTCCACTGCTGGACATAGGCCTCTCCAATTGCACGCCACCTAGATCTATTTTCGGCTTCTCGCATCCAGTTTGTGCCAGCCGTCTTGCGCAAATCGTCGCTCCAACGTGCCTGAGGACGTCCTACACTACGTTTGCCGAGACGCGGTCTCCATTCTAGAACTCGTTTACCCCAACGGTTGTCGGTTCTACGGCTAATATGGCCAGCCCACTGCCACTTCAGCTTGCTAATCCGGTGAGCTATGTCGAAGACTTTGGTTTTCTGACGGATCACCTCATTAAGTAGTTTTTATTTTAGTTTTAATATTTTGTCATGCTATTTTATGGCGCTGTTTGCCCGGGACGTTGTTAGGTGGAGTAGGCTTGCCCAGGACCTATACCACCCTCCCAGCCTAGTCAGCCATGCCCAGAGGAAAGAACTGGTCAATACGTCTGGAGCTAACTAAGCCGTGGGTTTCCTCACGATGTTTTCCTTCACCGTATGAGCGATGTTTTAAAATAGCATGGATTAAAAAGTTGCTTGCGCTGTATAAACCATCTAAATTTAGATGAAATGGCCAATTATTATTATTAATATTTTTTCATATACAATTTTAAGCTTTAATTTAAAAAAAAAATAGAATTTCGCAAACAAAAGTTTAGAAAGAATAAAATTTCCCAAAGCTGTAAAACGTGATTATTTAGTACACATTACTATAGCAAAATGTTTGCAAAATCATTTCGGCAAAACCGTCGTCACGCGTGACATGTGCCAGCCCCCGGGTTTTCTTGCCCCGAACTGTCAAACACACCCCCGGCTCTAATACATTAGGGGGTGCGATTAATCATTGAAGTCTTGTTTTTGACTTCAATTAATTTAAATTCTATGCCGATTTGGAATCGTGTTTAATTTCGGTGTTTAAGATAATTATTATCGCATAATTTGATTTAGACTTTTTGTTCTTTACTTAGGCCGGCTTGCATAACGGTTCCTAAACATGTTTAAGCTGTTAAACGTGTTTAAAATCTGTTAGAATTTCAAGAACTGACAATGGCAACATATTATCAATCGTCCGTACGGTTAGGGATCCGTACTGAAAGGGTGAAAACGGGACTCTATTACTAAGACTTCGCTGTCCGTCCGTCCGTCTGTCACCAGGCTGTATCTCGAGAACCGTGATAGCTAGACAGTTGAAATTTTCACAGATGATGTATTTATGTTGCCGCTATAACAGCAAATACTAAAAACAAAAATTAACAAATATTGAAAGGGGGCTCCCAACTTCTTGCCGTTTTTTTTAAATAATGGTACTTATTAAAAAAACGGCAAATAGTTGGGATCACCCTTTAAATATTTGTTAATTTTTATTTTTAGTATTTGTTGTTATAGCGGCATGGTACCCTTTTTGCTCGAGTTTTACTCGCACTTAGCCGGTTTTTTGTTTCTGTATTTTCACACCTTCATTGGTAATCTTATGTAAGTAAATGCAAATTTGAACCTATGATATCCTATAATGGTTTGTCGGCTTTGCACCTATATCCGTGAGGGTGGGTATTTAACAATTTTTTGGCTAAATTGGGCACTATTCTCTTTAATTTGCCTGAAACAAAATATTTTGCTATTATTTTCTGTTGACACTGGCTAAAATGCGCACATCGTTCCAAGCCAAACCTTGAAAGAAAAACACATAACCTTTACCCGTTCAAGTGCAAAGCGTCTAAGGGAGTCTTGGCGGGAACTCGTTGAGGAGATGTGGTGCTAAATTTTTGTGAAACCTAGTTCATATGCGTGCAAATTGTTTAATTTCGGGGGCATATTAATCAATTTAGTTTCGTGAAGGTGTACAAGTGGAATGAAAGTGAAAATCGGTGCAAAACATTAACTTAGTGTTGTCTCCAAGGCTCCGTGAAGATTATTTGTAAATGGCCGCCGTGTTTACAAATGATTCCCTAGACTTGACTTTAACTATGACGACTTGACTGTTTCGATGCAAATAACTTGCATAATATATTAGAATACATGACACTGGCTAATTTCCTAATGGCCATAATCGGTTCACAACCGATAAGAAATAAAGCGTCTAAGGCTGAAATCTATAGTCCGTACTTTGACATTGACAAGCAAAAACTTTGACTTAAGACAATTTTTGGTATTTATAAAGCGATCTTCGCAATTATCCAAAGTTTTTGCTTAGTAAAGTCGAAGTTTTTCAAATAAAGAATGTAAACCGATCAAAAATAATGACCTAAACTTTGCTTCTCTGCTATGACTATGAAGTTCTTTTTATTTTATTCGTATATTACAAGATGAATTTCGTCTATAAATTCCAATTCAAAGTTTGTGCTTAGTTTTTGCTAAGCTCAGTCTGAGCAAAGTACGCACTATAGATTAGGTACTGTCTAAGTCGGCTGGCACTGTAATAAAGGTTAGCGTCCAAAAAATTCAACTATAAATTCCAATTCAAAGTTCATGCTTAGTTTTTGCTAAGCTCAGTCTGAGCAAAGTCAAAGTACGCACTATAGATTTCAGCTTAAGTCGGCTGGCACCGTTATAAAGGTTAACTTTCAAAAATTTAATATGCGAAGACTTGTAAATGGTGTTGAGTTAATTATTTTGTTGTTACTTAGTTTTTATTCACTGTATGTTTTCCAAATAAAATAAAATAAAAAATTCAACTTTAAATTCCAATTCAAAGTTTATGCTTAGTTTTTGCTAAGCTCAGTCTGAGCAAAGTTAAAGTACGGACTATAGATTTGAGCCTAAGTCTGCTGGCACCATAATAAAGGCTAACGTCCAACCATTCCGTCGACAACACAGAATAACAATAACAAGCACCTGTCTAAAACAAATCCCTTTGCGATAATCGAATCGAAATCAAACTAAACGATTTATACCCGATATTCCCGACTTTATGACTCCTAAAATACCCGCCGAATCTTAGCAATATCAACTTTATACAGCCAATATTATCGAAAAAGAATCACGTAGACTCTTAACTCGTTGTAATAAAAGCGATATTTGAATGGGATTTGATGAAAAGTCGGTAAATGTACTTTTGGTTATCGGATTCGAACCGAACTGTTTCGTTCGCAATATGGCGCCCGAATGACATGTTAATATGGGCCTTCGTGAACGATATGCATAATTTTATAACTCGGGATTTTTGCGAAAAATTTACTCGGAGTTCGCTTCTATTCTCTCTGGGGTATAGAATTCTAAGTATGTGATTTCGTTATGGGTGATAATATTCTTTGCTGGATGTTTGTTTGTTCGAGTTTTACTGGGTATTTTTTTTTAAATTTATTATCGGTTGTGAACCGATTATGGCCATTAGGAAATTAGGCAGTGTCAAGTATTTATTAATATATAATGCAAGTTATTTGCATCGAAACAGTCAAGTCCTCATAGTTAAAGGCAAGGCTAGGGAATCATTTGTAAGCACGGCGGCCATTTACAAAGATTTTTTACGGAGCTTTGGAGACAACACTAATGTTTTGAACTGATTTTCACTTTCATTCCACTTGTACACCTTTACGAAACTAAATTGATTAATATGCTCCCGGAATTAAACAATTTGCACGCATTTGAACTAGGTTTCACAAAAATAAAAATTTAGCACCACATCTCCTCAAAGCGTTCGCACCAAAACTCCAATTTTTCGCGACGACCATATACATCTAGCAAAGGTTAAATAGTTTTGCATAATTTAAGCGGCCGCGTGAGTTTTTTAACAAATGATAAACGAGTGAAAATATATTACTCCAAGATGTAGTACGCTGATAAAGGTTTTGTGTTTTTTTTTATTCTACCTAATTTGTTTTTGCTGGAAGGAGGTTGTTGTATTGTTTTAATAAATAAATAAGATAAAACTGTTTTTTTTTTAATTTAACATTATGGAAAAACATGTTTGTCGACTGGCTCATTGGCATAATTTTTATTAAGGTAGATTCAGGTAAGTATTAATTCTCGATTGAGCTGATTTTTCAAATCCCTACTACATAGAGATATCTGACAGATAAAATGTAACAACACCGAATTAAAAAGTCACTATGATATTTAAAAAGAATATAAGTAAATCTAAATTTAGAAGATCATTTGAAGGCTTTTTAATTAAAATTTGGTAGGGTTACAATTGCAACCTTATTGACTTGCATTGTCACTAGAAGCGTTATAATATTTTATTTTATACTCTATTTTATACAGCTTCTACTCAACCTTTATATTTTAACACTTAAGGTTCTAAAGTAAGCTCTATTTGCATCGATAATGTTAATTGGAAATTTATACTTATCCTTTATCCGTGGCATGAAAAGTCAGCCAGTTTTAGCAGCGCGAAGCCGTAGCAAAATTGATTAAGGACGCGACTCATGTGAAATCCCTTCCGATGGAATGGTTTTATTCATAACCGGTATCAAATAGATCTTTAAACAATGTATTATGTTATTGTACATGATACTTGACAAGAAGTGTCCCCTTCATTTCAAAAACAATAAAAAATAACTTTAAATACCACTATTATACAGGCAAAGTTACCCCTGTTTTACAAAATATATCAATTTTTCTTCTAAATCCTTAACCGCTATATTTTCTTATAGGCATCATAATATTAGAAAATACAATACCTAGAACCCCTTCATCGCATTTTTTCAAAATATTATTTTAATCTTCGTTAATTATTGATTTTACGAGAAATTGTAGATTTTTCACGCAATTCCATCTCGCTCATTTATATGCAATAGGACAAGGACCGTTGCTTATCATCTATCGCCGCCTTAAGAGAGAAAAGAACTAGTAGGTACCTACCACAGAGTACATAACACATTCTATTTTTAATCAAGCCCCCTAACAAAGTCTTACAAATATAGAAATTACGACACAACAATAACCTAGTAATAACATTTTTTCATTACATTCACAGCACCATTCCACCAAGTTACCTACATCTTAATCTACGGAGCGCAATATGGCGGCCTGACTTTTTCAATAAAACGGCAACATCTGTTCCGACACTTAAAGGCGGGAAAAAGAAGGAGATAGCGAGATGAATAAGTCACCTCGCGCGAAAGAGATAGCCGGTCTAGGGTTGCCAGAATAGAAATTAATATGTCTTAGAGCGGACGGTCTATTATTGACGGGTTTTTGTACTTTGAGTAATATTTTTTCGGCTGTTAGTGAACGATTATGGTTTATGAAATTGATATAAAAACGGTTTATTATTGAGAGTTGTTTTTACTTCGTTGCAGATGTTAGTGTAATCAGTTTTATTGGCAAACTAGTTGCGCCCTGTGGCGCTGTCTACCTATTTTACACATCGTTCGTAAACCTAATGCTTACTTCATAGACTTATTTCGTTTTTAATTGTTGTTTTCATTATATTTTTTAGCATAAAAACGTTATGGAAAAGTCTTTAAAACATCGCAATCCGATTTCATTTTATATCAGTGTTGCGAAAACTGAAGAAATATGATTAATATGTATTTTTTAGTCGGTTATAATACCTATTTTCCTACTACTTCTTTTCCCATACTTTAAAATAATAGCAGAGACTAACTGCTTAACACTCGGATAGTACCATTATGCATCCAAGCTTTAAGTTGTGTAAGTTGCTATCTGTAGCTATTGTAATTTATATGGTGTGTGTGTACTATAAAAAGCTTGTTTATTTATTCATTCGTAGTACTTACAATCTATACTTCTATTTTTAATTGAATGGCAACCATTTGACACTTCATTCTATCGAAAAATTGACAAGTACAAGAAACCTAGTTTAAATGCGTGCAAATTGTTTAATTTCGGGGGCATATTTATCAATTTAGTTTCGTCAAGGTGTACAGTACAAGTGCAATGAAAGTGACAACATGAACTTTAGCGTTGTCTCCAAAGCTCCGTGAACAATCTTTGTAAATGGCCGCCGTGTTTACAAATGATTCCCTAGACTTGAATTTAACTATGACGACTTGACTGTTTCGATGCAAATAACTTGCAATATTAATAATACTGGACACTGGCTAATTTTCAAATGGCCATAATCGGTTCACAACCGATAAGAAATAATAATAAAGGAACTAAACGTCAGATTATAGTCTGAAATTTAAAATGTACTAATACATAGTAATGTTAATGTAATTTAATGTGTCTAAATTCACATCATAGTCAATTTCGGTTTTCGCCAGTGTTTACAATTTGTGCATTTTTATTTTTGTTTGTTAAATTTAGTTTTCTTTAGTTATCTATCAGTACCTAATCAGTTTCATTAGTCAACAAATTATTCAAATCCGAGACACTCCTGTCAATTCTCCTTAGTAACTTTAACTGGATTCTGCGATACAAGCTTTGCTTAGTGCATAATCCGCTATGAATTGCTGTACATATTAATCTTTAATGAATAAATAAATTATTATTATTATTGCTATAGTAGATAGTAGTTAAATGTCTAAATTACTGAAAACCGCATCAACATCGGTCCAGCCGTTTTGAAGATAAATGGGAACATTAAAATGCGAACACACACACACAACCTCTCACCCCAAACGCATATACATACACTGCTCCGTTCCATCGTGGGTAAAAGATGTACCTAATGCAGTTAGTTAGGAAATCCTTATTCACTTGTGGCTTGACAATTTCAAATTGTATCAAGGATCAGCTGTGGTATCATCTAATTAGCATCCACCGCTAGTAGTTGCTAAGTTGCAGTACATTGCTGCTTTGGCGTAACGTGGTTGTTACCGGTGAGTACTTCAAAGCAGCAATGTAGAATACGAAATATGTATTTTGACAGTAAATAGCAACTAGTAGAGGTGGATGGTAATTAGATGATACCACAGCAGGATCACTCATGCAAAGCTAGGTCGCGTCGCCAGTAAAGATAATTTAATGAGTAATTTTTTTCTGATAAAATAAGGGCCAAATCTTTTCATCGTGTCGTGTCAGAACTTTAATGGACTTGCAATTGCAACCCATTTGGCTTCCCTATTAACATTCTTCATAATGGTATTTATAAAGCGATCTTCGCAACTATCCAAAGTGGTTGCTTAGTTAAGTCGAAGTTTTTCAAATTTAGAATGTAAACCAACCGACCTTGAAAAAGCCAACTGTAAAGTTGGCGAAAGCTCGGTTCAAATAATGAATAAAAACGCGATAAAACCGGATAAATAAAGTGTTTTATTATGTAAACCAATCAAAAATATTGACCTAAACTTTGCTTCTGTGTTACGACTATGAAGTTCTTTTTATTTTATTCGTGTATTACAAAATTAATTTCGACTATAAATTTTAATATATTACAAAGTTTATGCTTAGTTTTTGCTAAGCTCAGTCTGAGCAAAGTCAAAGTACGCAGTCAGACAAACGGACAAACGCTTATAAAGGTTCCTTTTAGGAATGGCACCCTAAAACATAATATTGTTGTTCGTACATTTTTAAAGAGATTTATATTACCCATTGTTGTATGTTTTGCTAATGCTTTGTTATTACAAGTGTTATAAACCCCTGTCGGATTCAAAGCTGTTTTTGAAGCTGTTATAATTTTATTCGATTTGAATTGACTTGAATTGATACCGTAAATGTGCCGTGTGCGGGTTTTGAATTTTTTTTTTTCTGTCGTCCTTATTAACCGATATGCGGTATTATCCGCAGTTACCTTAGTTTTAGTACCTACTTATTATTACTTAAAATTACTGTCTTTCTGAAAGTGATTTTAATACGGGATAGAACTGTAGATTTTTTTAAATTAAAACTTGATTAAACTATTTACTATTTACTTACTTTAATTAAACTATTTACTTGAGCAAACTACAAAATGAAGTTTAAATTTGGTCTAAGTTTAGTGTTTTAATTATAAGTTATATTGTATTGTATTGACTGTAGAATCTTAGTTAAATAAATAAATAAAACACTTTATTTACCTGAACATGCCAACTGGAAAGTTGTCGAAATCTCGGTCGTTTTAAAAATCGTGAATAAAACGCGATTAAACCCGATAACTAAAGTGTTTTATTATGCAAAATCGCGAAAACCATAGAAGAAATTACCTTTTAGGAACCTTCATTTAATGAAACAATTAAACTCACACCCCCAGTAATAGGTAAATCCAAGTATAATTTTAAATCGTTTAGGGGTTGGTTTTGAGCGAACTTTTCCGGGGTAACGCCTTCGAGCCCTCCTGGGGTGACTCCTTACAATATTGTTTTAAGGAATTTTAACATTTCATCTTATTATTTGACGATCTATTTACTTATAGCGTTTTATTCCAAGTCACAATATGATAATTAAAAAGGTATTATTAAAAATAAATAAATATTGCACACAGCGCAATCTAGCCCCAAATTAAGCTCTAGGCTTGTACTATGGGTAGTAGACAACAGATATAGGTACTATTTATCTATATCGATTATAAATTCCAATTCAAAGTTTATGCTTAGTTTTTGCTAAGGTCAGTCTGAGCAAAGTCAAAGTACTTTGACTATGTTACGCACTATGACTTGCTTGTGCGTACTTTGACTTTGCTTAGTGGAGTCCCACTGTCTGTCAATATGCCAATCTGTCATCAGGCTGTATCATTGAATTTTTTACAGATTTCTTTTCGCTACAACTTATACTAAAACTCTAATTATTCGACTGTACGACTGCAATTTTAAAACGCGTATTTTCTTGCGATACCTATTTTCCTTCAGCGACGACGTTAAAAGCGTATTTATTTTACGTATAATATGTAAGTATGTATTTACCAAAGAAAAATAAATATAATTAGTACTTATATCCGTTGTCTAGTCACCGTAACACAAGCTTAGCAGCTTACCACGGGGCTAGATGGCGCTGTGTGTTCGTCACAGGATTTATTTATTTATTTATTTTTACTACATTGACGGCGGCATTCGAAACCACGACCTTCGGGATTGAAGTCGGAATATCAACCAGTACCCAACACCGCTCGCAGCACAACATTATTAAATCGACTCTGAAAACTGAAAGCAACGGTATAATAAACTCCCGCATTTAATACAGTCGGCCATCTTGTCACCTCCGCGGGTCGAACCGCGTTCCGAATTTAAATGACCCGTCGTGGTTGGTCGCGGGAATATTGGCTCGCGCTAGGTTATGAGTGTGAAATAATTTTCATTTTCATCATTTTGTGGTACTAAACTTGTTTTTAACCGACTTCGCGCAACTTTGATTTGTGTTTAATAAATTGCCTGAACCCGTAGTGTGAATTTTTTCTAAAACGCGAACGTGATGGTTAAGTTAACGCGTATGTTGTATGGAAACTCAAAAAGCGCCCCTAGCGGACGATATCGAAGTTACCAGTTCCAATAAACAAACTTGCTTACCGCGTGGCTTCTAGAGAAGTGTTTCTTATAATTTGGACGAATTTATGACCTACATAGAAAAATATTATTGACTTCTTTCATTAAATTTGTGTTATCATTGACTTTAAAATTATTATTAATTGTTTGAACTGAATGCATGAATTGAATAAATTGGACATATTTTATAATATTTGCACACCTAAAGGGTAGAATAAGGAGGACATATTAAATTAATCACAATGACATCTGTATTTGACCTTTATTCGCAAAGAAATGATATAAATTGTATCAGTTTTTAAAATTACTATAGATTAATGAACCTAATTTTAATTATTGTATGCCTGTAGTGGGTAAGTGATTGTATCCAAAATAATAGGGGTTAAAGTATGAAATTGCCGTTTTATTGCAATAGGTTCTTTGAATTGACATAGAATCTTCATGGTTTGAGGTTTTCGAATGAAACTTTTTTCAAATGGTTTCTGTGATGTTCTTTTTTTAAAAAATGTGAAACATTTGAATATCGACTTTCAATTGTTTTTGTTATTCAATTTAGACAAGAAAGATGGATACTGCGAAAATTCGAGTGATTTTTGAATACGAGTTCCGACGCGGAACTAACGCGGCAGAAACAGCCCGCAATATCAATGCTGCGTTTGGAGAGGGGTCTACTAATGAACGCACCGTGCGATTTTGGTTTAAACGCTTTCGTGAAGGAAATTTCGACTTAAAGAACGAGCCACGAGGAAGACCGCCCACACAGGTGAATAACGATGAATTAAGAGAGATAGTGGAAGCCGATCCTAGTCAAACTACCCAGGAATTAGCGGCATGGTTTAACGTTACCTTACCCACTTTATTGACTCACTTGCGTCAAATCAATAAAATAAAAAATACGAAAAATGGGTGCCTCATGATTTGACTGATCTGCAGAAAGAAACGCGTGTTGAAACTTGTGTTGCCTTGTTGAACCGGTACAGAAATGAAGGAATATTGGATCGAATTGTAACATGTGATGAAAAGTGGATTCTTTATGATAACCGGAAAAGAAAAATGCAATGGCTGACCCCAGGTCAAATGCCACAACAGTGTCCTAAAGCAAAACTTACCAATAAAAAGGTAATGGTAACTGTTTGGTGGTCTCAGCATGGTGTTATTCACTATAGTTTTCTTCGATCTGGTCAAGCAATTACGGCAGATGTCTATTGTGCCGAACTCCGAACCATGTTGACAAAACTAGCAGTAAAACAGCCCCGACTCATGAATCGATCTTCACCATTATTGCTCCACGACAACGCGAGGCCTCACACAGCACGAGAAACCATTTTGACCCTTCAGGAACTGCACTTAGAAACCATTCGTCATCCTCCGTATTCACCAGACCTTGCTCCAACGGACTACCATTTTTTTCGTGATTTGGACAATTATCTACGTGACAAGAAGTTTTCTTCCCAGGAGGCAGTACAAAATGCTTTCACACATTTTGTGCAGTCTAGATCGTCGGAGTTCTATCGCAAAGGCATTAATAACCTTCCCATTAGATGGCAGCAATGTATAGATAATAATGGCAACTATTTTGATTAAATAAATTTGTTAAAAATTTAAAAAATAAACAATTAAGATTTTTAGTACAAATCGGCAATTTCATACTTTAACCCCTAATATGTATGTTACTATGTTAATTTAAGATCATTATGTACATCACTTAAACAATAAAAATTCTTGATTCTTGATTATTGGGCACTTTTGTTTTTGACGCGTTAGTGGAATGTTGCCCTGAATTTTCATTTTTACAAAAAATTGTTTTATTGCGTTTAAATTGTTTGATTTCGGCGGCAAGTTACCAATTTAGTTACGCGAAGTTCAACGAGTTGAGTGAAAATAAAAATACCAGTGCCAAACACGAAATTAGCACGTTACAAACAATTGTTCCATAGGGTTGGAGAAAAATCGTCGCCATTTTTTCTTCAGCCTTCACGCATTGAAAATTATTTCAAACGATTACAGTATAGTAGTGGTAGTTCACTATTTGTACGAGTAGGTATTTGGCTAAATTGTCCTATATTGCTGACAGAAGCCATAACTAAGAAAAAGAAGAAGATTGATTATTGATTATTATTCTAAATGAATACAGGTTTTTGAGGAGCATTCCCGGTCCTCACTTCGAAGATCCTCATCAGATCCTCACCAAATTTTTATGGGACCACCTCGGGGCTGATTATAGCCTCTTCCTTTTTAACCGACTTCAAAAAAGGAGGAGGTTCTCAATCCGTCGCGTATATATATATATATATATATTTTTTTATGTTTGTTCACCGATTACTCGAAGGTGGCTTACCCGATTAAGATAGTTATTTTTTTAATGGAAAGGTGGGAGCCCCGAGGGGGTCCCATAAAAATTTGGTCAGGATCTGATGAGTATCTTCGGAATGATAGACAGGGTAGCTTCCCAGAATGTAATAAATTACTCGTTTTTGGACTTCTACCAAAAATAATAAAGAAACCCCTAAAGAACTAAGTACAGATTGATGGGCCACCTAAAATCACCTTCTCATCAGCAAACTCCTCAAAAATTAAAATTACGGTAACAATAGGTATTGTTAATTTATTTGGCAGTCGAAAGTAGGTAGGTAGGTACTAAAAAGGGTGAAATAAAAAAATAATTTAAAAATTCAAAAACCGACTTAAAAAAAAGAACAAAAAATAATTTAAAAAATTTAAAAACCACCAAAAAAAAAGAATTGATAAAAAAGACCAAAATAACCTCTACATAAGTACAGTGCCACCGACTAATTAATCTGTTTTATCATCTGAAGTCGGGCAGCTAAACTAAGTAGGTACAATATGGAACCAGCCAGTAAAACAGGTTATTTTGGTCTTTTTTATCAATTCTTTTTTTTTTAATTGGTTCACATTCGTTTACTAAGCAATAACTTTGGATAGTTGCGAAGATCGCTTTATAAATACCTTAATGTCTTAATTAAGTCAAAGTACGGACTAAGGCCGGCTTGCATAACGGTTCCTAAACATGTTTAAGCTGTTAAACGTGTTTAAAATCTGTCAGTATTTCAAGAACTGTCAATGTGTGGCAACATATCAATCGTCCAGTTAATGAAATAGAGTCCAATGTTCGATTTCCCATAAATTATTTTAAAATTGATTTAGTTAAATATGTTTTTAAATGGTTTTATGCAAGTCGCCCTAGGAATAGATCTAGTAGGTACTTAAAAACGATAGTTTGTTATCATTAGCTGTGATTTTAAAATAACAATCATTACAATGCCTATTCTGTATCGCGATGTCAGTCATCTAGTTTTTTTTTTAATTGAAAAACCAAACAAACTGTCATTATAAAAATATGACAACTTCACAGCTAAATAAACATAAAAAAAAAACGATCTAAAACTAAAGTAAATTAAAATTCTTATAAATTAAATGATACATAATAAAAGTAATAAGTTGTTCCAAAAATAATCTAAACCTAAACTACTACAATTAACGGGCCGTAGTGGGCCAGAACTGATGTTTCTAGGGTGAATTTTTACAAAGTTATTTGAAATAAAAGTTTTTGAAACCATATTTATTAAAGTCGAGGATATTTACTAACACGTGAATGTCGTGAAAACACGATTCCTGAAAATTGTCTCGATAGAAAAAAAAACCAAACTTCCCTCTAAATTGTACAAATAAGTGATATTACTCAGTCAATATTGTACGAAAACTAATAAAACTCTGTATAAGAACTGAACTTAGCTCAATACAGGCAGTGAATGTTTTGAATTTCAAGATTAACGTTTAGTTATCTTGAAACTAGCAATTGTTTGATTTTACGCGATAATATTTTGCATAGTCGCATCTTACGTCCTTCACTTACACATCTGAATTTCGCTAGCTTGATCCCTGTCACCCTATTAGGGTTATATAGGCCCTTAAACAAATGGTACAACAATAAATAAAAATCATTTTAAACTAATAGAGCCATTTTCCTTCCCAATCTTGCGCAGAATAGCTAACGCAAAACTAAGAAATTTGGGGAAATTTGTCTGTCAGTCAGTATGTAAATACAATGAGTAGTTTACTCGACAACAGAACACAAATTAATGAACAACCGCCGGCGACATACCGTGTGTGGTTTACATACGTGTGACATTATTATGTTTTACACTCTGTACAGACGATTACGAACGCGTTCTGTGGTTTATACCGGCGGATTTAACGTGGATTGTTGGTAACACACCGTGTATACAAGATGTAACGGGCATGCCCTTTTAAACCGAAAGGGGGTTGTTCTAGACATCTATGCGAACAACTTTTGTTCTACGACTTTTGAAAATTCGAACTTTTTTTTGGAAATTTTGAGATTATGGTTCCCTGAAAAACACAGCTGCTTTTGAAAATAAACGTAATTGTTGTTTCGATTGTTGTCGACTAAACTAAATAAAATGACCAGATAAGGTCAATGACCTCAAACTCTGAGAAACAGCTGATTTTCAAGTAAACTTTAAACTTAAAATTTTCAATAACTACTTCGAATTTCTAAAAGTTGTAGAACAGAAGTTGTTCGCCGAGACGTCTAGAACAACCCCCTTTTGGCTTAAAAGGGCTTACCCGTTACACCTTGTATATACATTAACCCCCTCACTTAACAGCTGCATAACTATGTATCGTTTGTCTTTTACTGTAAGGTGTAGTTTCAAAGTTGACAGACAGAGACAAACGTCACTTAATTTGGTCGTGTGTTAATCATCGTTTATAAGTAAGGGGGTAATTAAGTAACTAACGTTTGCATAAGATCGGACTAGTTTTTTTTTGTGAGAGTTGACCAAAGCATTCAGTAAAATACGATCGCATTCTGTAGTTTATGTATACCGGCGGATTTAACGTGGATTGTTGGTAACACACCGTGTATAAATATACATTAGCCCCCTTACATATAAACGCTGGTTAACAGCTGCATAACTATGCATCGTTTGTCTTTTACTGTGACGTGAAGTTTCAAAGTCGACAGACAGAGACAAACGTCACTTAACTTAGTCATCTGTTATTCATCATTTATAAGTAAGGGGTATGTAACTAACGTTTGCATAAGATCGGACGAGTTTTTTTTTCTGGGAGTTAGTAAAAGTCATTTTAAATATCGTTGTTAATTTTAACATTTATAACTTTTCTAGCTGCGCCCTGCAGTTTCACCCGCGTAAGTCCCGCGTTCCCGCGTTATTATCGCGATATAAAGTAGCCTATGTGTTATTCCTGGTATCCAGCTACCTATTTCATCGCAATCGGGTTATTATTTTTGCGTGAATGAGTAACAAAGTCACATACAAACTTCGGGTTAAGTTCGGACTACTGTGTAATATTAGTCTTTATGACATACACTTTAAAGTTCATCACGAAACCAGGGGCTCGATTCGGTAAGGACAAAGCATGCGGAATGCAGGCGACGTGCAGGAGATGTACGATAATTTGTATTCTGTAAGTGTTGTTTTACTTAATTACTACTTAATTAGTTAAGTAACCTTCAAAATTAAGGGCGACTTAATTATTTAAATAGCCCGCCTTGTTCCCCAGCCAATAAGTATTTAAAGAAGTTATAGAATAGCTATTATTTTTACTCCTGCAACAAATCGACTTATGCAATGCTCATCCCGCCTGTTTGTCGCATGCAATGTTTTTAGAGAATCAGGGACCAGATCCGGTCTTTGCCATGCTCGTACATAAAAAAAAGTAATTTTTTGTTTTTCGCTTTTAATTTTAAACCCGTGTTTTTCGCTTAAGATGAGAATACGATCTATTGGGCGAGTCGTACCAGGGCCCTATCATCTATCCAGTGGATGTCTGACAACAGAAGAAAATGACAGGCACTATGCAGTACATTGCTGCTGACGTAACGTGGTTATTATCGGTGATCACCTCAAAGCAGCAATGTACCGCATAGCTCCTGTCAATTTCCACTGTTCTCAGACGTCAACCGATAGATGATATGTGTAGGTACTGGAAGGAGTCCATGTTGAGTAATACCAGAACACAAAAAGTCCCCATTTTCAGGAGTAAATTGACTTTTAGCGGCTCAGCCACTATTTGTTAATTTGTCCATGGATTAGTTGAACCATAGATAAATTATTAGGATTAATAGTCTTTGGTTGAACCAAGGCACAAATATTGTTTAAGAATTATCTCTATTCTGGTATTAGCTGATTCATTTTGATGCATACCAAGTTTTACTTAAATCTAATAATATGTGATTAAAAAATCTTTTCAATAATTATTTGTAATTATGGTATAATGGCTTTCAGTCGTTATGTTGTTTAAATGCTGTTAGTCTGCAAGTGTTTGTGAAATAAATAAATAAATAATTTAGTTACCTCACATCCGATCTTACGCAAATGCACCTCACACAGTAAAGTTGAAGAACTCTTTGGCTTAGCGGCACCATTCGATCTTATGTCAGACTCTAAATGACCGTACGGGTTAAGCAACGCTTGGTATGATATACGTGATGGGTTTGAAAGAACGACTGCACCGATTGGAATTAAATTTGATACAGGGTTAGTTTAGGGGTAAAAATAAGGTAAAGAGTACTTTAAATGATCGTACGGGTTAAAAGCAACGCTTGGTAAGACATACGTGATAGGTCAAAAAGAACGACTGAACCGATTGGACTGAAATTTGATACAGGGTTAGTTTAGGGATAGAAAAAGATATAGGGTACTGTAAATGATCGTACGGGTTAAGCAACGCTTGGTATGACATACATGATGGATCAAAAAGAACGACTGAACCGATTGGACTGAAATTTGATACAGGGTTAGTTTAGGGGTAGAAATAAGATATAGGGTACTGTAAATGATCGTACGGGTTAAGCAACGCTTGGTATGACATACATGATGGATCAAAAAGAACAACTGAACCGATTGGAATGAAATTTGACACAGGGTTAGTTTAGGGGTAGAAATAAGATATAGGGTACTCTAAATGATCGTACGGGTTAAGCAACGCTTGGTTTGACATACGTTATGGGTTTAAAGGAACGACTGCACCGATTGAAATAAAATTTGATACAGGGTTAGTTTAGGGGTAGAAATAAGATATAGGGTACTCTAAATGATCGTACGGGTTAAATTATCGCTCGTATGTTACGGGATAGGAATTTACGCGCGGGGAACAACTAGTGATTAAATAAAATAAAATAAAAAATATTGCACGACATTACATACAGCGCAATCTAGCCCCAAACTAAGCACGAGGCTTGTACTAAAGGTACTAGACAACGGATATAAGTACTGCATATTTTTATAAATACATACATTTGATGCATAGAAAGACACCCTGACCACATACAAGTATTTATTTTTAAGCAGAAATATTTGCTCGCGTCGGGAATCGAACCCGCAACCTTCAGCATTGCAGTCGCGACAAAATACTATGAAATCATTGCCGTATTGAGCATCGACCCTTAACCAATAAAATATCCCGGACAAAACTGTTTCGAGTATTTAATAAAGTCCAGTTGAACGCGCCGCGACACCCGGCGGTGACAAATTCTACCCGGGGCGGGGGTAGTAACAAAATAATTGATTTCAACCCCGTCGGGGTGACATAGGTATATGTAGGTGTGATCGCGTGTATTTAATAGAGTTACAACAATAAAGACTTGATGAGCAATTTGAGTTTTAAAATTGTCCTAAATTTAATTACAATCTTCCTTTTAGTTACATTTTACCGGGTCCCAATCGAGTATTATTATTTATTTTCTTACCTCGACGTTTCGATCGTGTTACGATTATTATGGTCGCGAGGGGACTGAAGCTATGTTCACAAATCGTGTGAATTTAAAAAGTTTACAATCTTCCTGTTTGTTACTTAATCACGCAAAAACTACTGAACCGATTGCGATGAAACTTGAAATATAGGTAGCTGGGGACCTGGTTTAACACAGAAGCTACTTTTTATCCCGATATTCCCGCAGGAACGGGACTTATGCGGGTGAAACCGCGGGGCGCTGCTAGTATAAGTATAAAATTCTCGTGTCACAGTGTAGTTTTTATACAGCTCCGAAACTGCTTGACCGATTTTTATGAAATTTCATATGCATATTGAGTAGGTCTAAGAATAGGCTACTATCTATTTTTCATACCCCTAGGTACATATGATGATATGTGATGAATAAAACGCGATTAAACCCGGTAAGTAAAATGTATTTTTAATATGATTCAAATTAAATAATGTAATGATATTAATATCTTACTTCTTACTTCCTACTAATAATATAAACGCGAAAGTTTGTATGTATGTATGAATGTGAGGTTGTTACTCTTTCACGCAAAAAATACTGAACCGATTGCGATGAAACTTGGAATATAGGTAGCTGGAGACCTGGATTAACACATAAGCTACTTTTTATCCCGCCATACCCGCGGAAACGGGACTTATGCGGGTGAAACCGCGGGGCGCAGCTAGTTCATTATAAGTATAGATAATGTAAACTAATTGTTAGTTGTTGGTTGTGCAAATAAAGTGTTTACAACCATATTAATGGTATCCTCACGTGCAGCCACTGCGGCCGCACATTCACGCATAGAATAGGGTATAGCAGCCACATTAGGGCTCGTCATCCAATTTAAGCTGAGTCGCCGTAAACGGTTAGAAATGGATGATTTTGATTTGAATCTATCTATCTAAAGACGCATTCCACTTCGGGGAAACTCGGTTAAAGCTTCATTTGCTTTTAAAGCACAAAAAAAAGTATTCGAATTTTATGTAAGGCAAAATTTAGAGAACCATGTAGGCCTTTGTTTCTAAAAGTAAAAATACTCCCTCTACCGAGTTTAAATATTGAAGAATTATGTATTTTTGTGAAAAAGAATCTCAATTTATTTAAGACTAAAATAGAAATAGGACAACCCAGCAGGAGGCACGGTCATAAATTACATTTACCACTTAGATTTTTATATTTTTTAAATATGTAGGTACTTTATGAGTATAAAGATCTATAACGCCCTTCCGGACACATTCAAAAACTTACTGTATAAAATGTTTAAAATAGACCTCCACGACTATCTTCATCTCCATTGTTTTTATTCGGTTGAAGAATTTTTATTATTTCATAAAATATATTACCACTAATTCCATGTATACTATATTAATAGTTCCTACATAGATAATGTTAAAAATCGTTAAATTTGTATAAATTTTATTCATGCGTAGTTTATGACTAGATTAAGCGACCTACTCAAAAATATTTGGACGCCTGTATGCAGAATTTCTGTAACCTTAAATTTTTGTAAAACCTTAAGTAGACGAAATTCTTGACCAAATAAATTATCTTTTTCTTTATGTATACGTCTCACTCACCATTAACTTCTTTCCTATCTTCCCTCTCGCCCAATATAGCACTAACACTAAACTTCAGCAGCGGCTTCTTGGTTTCCGTGAAGTCTTCCCTGATCTCATCTTGGGTGTACCTCTCCTTATCTTCGTCAGAGTTATCCTGGTACAGATTGAACCTCTTTTCCAGCTCCTCCAACCTCTTTATACCTGACTTTTTACACGTATAAGGAGGGCAATCGAAGGAGTTACAAGTCTGACAGCGGCGGTTGAAATTTGGGATCGTTAAAACGTCTTTTTCTTGGTAAAAGTCTGGGTAGGATTCGTTTTTGATTTCCTCAGTGCTTTTCGAATCCTCGTCAGCATCAGCTTCGTCCTTCTGAACTTCGTCTTCTGCTTTTTGCTCGTCGATTTCAGGTGAATTTTCGCGGGACGAAAAGTGCTTTTGAAAGACGTAGTTTTCGATTTGCTGGTTTAAGTATTGTGTTTGGAGTTCGGCTGTTTTCTGTTGTAAAATGTTGTCGACTAGGAACGGGGATGACATGTTGAAGTTTGTTGTCGTTTTGTTGTTGTAACAAAAGTTTTGTATTGTTCTTAGCATAATGTTTTCTTCGTAGTTCTTGTAGTTTAATTTCACACCATTTTTGAGGTCAGTCGGGTACATTATCGAGTTTGCGAAAGTGTTATTTTATCTTTCGTTTTTCAGTACAATTCATAGCTTATTAATTTGGATTTTTAGCTTAGTTTTTGGTTATTTTAATACAAAACTGACAGTCTAAAGTTCTGTTAAACAACACCTGCTGTGATTTTGAATTAGTTTGAAACTATGTAAGTAATTCGTTTCTGTCACAATTAATTTCAATTTAGATCTTAATATTTAGAACCTAATTGAGAACTAAATTTAGTCTAAATTTTAGCTGATTTTTAGCACTAGTTTAAGTGTTAATAAAGATGTGTATATCAATATTATACTAGCACAGAAAATTATATACTAATTAGGTACACCAAATCTTTGATTTTTTTGTCACTGAATTTAATAGTTAAAACTAATAATATTTTCACACTAAAAATCAATAACAACACTGTTTGTTGCACTTGCAATTCAAAGTTTTTTGCACTAAAAATGTACAAAACACACTAATATTCATTAGTTTTTTTTCTATACAAATGTATACTCTATCTATACATCTGTATCTTACAGAGGTCTGAATACAACTAAAGAATGGGGCGTCCCTTAAAGGCGGGGCAAAATATACCCCCAACCTTTTTCAACAAAAGACCACTTTAAACCAACCTTTAACCTGACTTTAACTCTCTGAAATAGAGTCTTCTTTCCTCTAAACCGGCTACGTCACTAACTTTGTAAAGAAGGAATAGTTATTGAATGAAATTTCATTGGATTTTGAGCCGTATTGAATATGTCATAAGGTGTAGGAGTTATTTCTTTAGTTGGATTTTTTGTTTTTGTGCTGATTTTTTAAATCTAATCCATAATATTAGCACAATGTGTCTTTTTGTTTCTTTTTATTGTATTATCTGTGGTTTTGTTAATTCACAATACTAGTTACGTGCCCCGGATTTGCTCAGTTGTGTAATAAACTTACAGCGGAAGGGGATTTTCCTAGGCGTCTAGACGAACATTTTTTGTTCTATAAACTTTTGAAAATTCGAAGTAGTTAGTATACGTATTCGAAAATATTGAGTTTAAATTTGACTTTAAAATCAGCTAGCTGACTCTTAGGCTAAAATCTATAGTCCGTACTTTATTTCTATTTCTTATCAGTTGTGAACCGATTATGGCCATTAGGAAATTAGCCAGTGTCATGTATTCTAATATATTATGCAAGTTATTTGCATCGAAACAGTCAAGTCGTCACAGTTAAAGTCAAGTCTAGGGAATCATTTGTAAACACGGCGGCCATTTACAAACAATCTTCACGGAGCCTTGGAGACAACACTAAGTCAATGTTTTGCACCGATTTTCATTTTCATTCCACTTGTACACCTTCACGAAACTAAATTGATTAATATGCCCCCGAAATTAAACAATTTGCACGCATATGAACTAGGTTTCACAAAAATGAAAAATTAGCACCACATCTCCTCAACGAGTTCCCGCCAAGACTCCGTCCGTACTTTGACTTTGCTAAGCAAAAACTTTGACTTAAGGCAATTTTGCTATTTATAAAGCGATCTTCGCAACTATCCAAAATGTTTGCTTAGTAAAGTCGAAGTTTTTCAAATTTGGAATGTTAACCAACCAAAAATAATGACCTACACTTTGCTTCTCTGTTATGACTATGAAGTTCTTTTTATTTTATTCGTGTATTACAAAATAAATTTCGACTATAAATTCCAATTCAAAGTTTATGCTTCGTTTTTGCTAAGCTCAGTCTGAGCAAAGTCAAAGTACGCACTTTAGATTTCAGCTGAGTTTGAGATCTTGACTTTACGTTTACCTTTTATTTAATTTTGTATACTACAATCTGAATTTCTTCTATGGTTTTCGCGATTTTGCATAATAAAACACTTTATTTATTTATATATTTATATTTATTTATATATATATTTATATATTTAAGGCGAAAGCTCGGGTCAAATAATGAACTTTACAGTTGGCTTTTTCAACTTTACAGTTGGCTTTTTCAAGCCAACTGTAAAGTTGGCGAAAGTTCGGGTCAAATAATGAATAAAAACGCGATAAAACCGGATAAATAAAGTGTTTTATTACTACAATCTGATTATTAATTTCCTTTACAAAGTACCTACCAACTATCTCCCTTACTTATAAAATATGATTTACACATGACTAAGTTATGTGACGTTTGTCTCTGTCTGTCAACTTTGAAACTTCGTGTGACAGTAAGAGACAAACGATGCATGGTTATGCAGCGCATTAATTAGCGTTTATAGGTAAGGGGTATAAGGGAAACTGTGCTTTTACTTTTAAAAACTGCTTTTGCACCGGCCGCACCAAATCGGATAATACTTTTTTGTGTTCCTTATCAAAAACTTTATAAACTAACACGATTAAAACTCATATTTACACATTTTCCCGGGTCTTATATGTTAACGTAACTTATTTAAGTTAAAGTTTTAACTGTGTGTTTCCGCAATTAGCCCGAACGCACTATTGTGCGTGATTTTAAGCTGTGGCTTTATTTATGATGTTTTCCTTCAACGTAAGAGCGATGTTAAATAGCGCACATATATATTTCTTAAAGAAAAAGACATAGGTGCGCGGCCAGGATTCGAAACCACGACCTTCGGAATGAAAGTCGGGGTATCCACCACTAGACCAACACAGCTCATCATAACTTATTTAATTTTCCTTACCTCGACGTTTCGATCATGTTACGAAGATCTTGATCTTGAGGGGACTGCCGAGCAGTTCCATTCCTTATTTTATGTACGCCCTTACAAGAAAATTGACAAAAATTGTGTTTAATACTATACTTATATCGTGGTACGAAGTTCGCCGGGTCAGCTAGTGGAAATTATAAAAAGAGCCATTTGCACATGGACCTCAAAATGACATATACAATATGTAACAGGTAAGCCCTTTTAATCCGAAAGGGGGTTGTTCTAGACGTCTAGGCGAACACCTTTTGTTCTACAACTTTGAAAATTCGAACTTTATTTTTGGAAAATTTTGAGATTATGTTTCATTGGAAAACAGCTGTTTTTGAAAATAAAGGTAATTGAAGGTTTGATTGTAGTAGACCAAACTAAATGAAAGAACAACATAAGGTCAATGACCTCGAACTCTAAGAAACAGCTGATTTTCAAGTAAACTTTACGCCTAAATTTTTCGAAAAGTACTTTGAATTTTCAAAAGTCGTAGAACAAAAGTTGTTCGCCTAAACGTCTAGAACAACCCCCTTTCGGATTAAAAGGGCTTACCTGTTACATCTTGTATATTCCGCCCTACCATGTCTTTTAAGTCGTCGCGAAGTCGCCGCGTTGTCGTTCAGCTAAACACAATAAAAAAGTTATGCTTCTTATAGTCATTTGCTTCTGATCACCACATAAAGCAGCAGGAAATTCGCCAGTGTCAAGTACTTATTATTAATTTTTGCATGTTATTTGCATTTTGTATCAAAATATCATTGTAAAACGGCGGCCATTTACAAAGATTGTACTCGGAGCTTTGGAGACAACACTAAGTCCATGTTTTGCACCGATTTTCACTTTCATTCCACTTGTACACCTTCAAAAAACTAAATTGATTAATATGCCCCCGAAATTAAACAATTTACACGCATTTGAATTAGGAACTCACAAAAATGAAAATTTAGCAACATGCTCGTCATCTTCTCACCGCGTTCCCGCCAATACAAAAAAAACACATAATTTTTATTCTTTAAGCCGACTTAAAAAAAGTATTTTAAATATCTATGGTTTTTAATGTAGTCGGGGTTTTTTTTTAATTTAAAATTTACTTTACTTCTTTGAGCGACAAAAGGACGATAAAACAATAATTCTAATAACAATTAGCCATATTATTTTTTTTCAGATTTCATTCGACTTTTCCGGAATTAAATCTAATAAAATAATACAGCCGGTTATAGATCCTCCTAGTTTAACGCCTACGAGTTTCGTAGGCGGCTACAAAATCTTCGTAGAACTCGTAGATGCGCTACGGATTGCGTTTTGTTCTTACTCCAAAAACAGCTTAGGAAATCGTTTTACTAAAATCTTATTGGAATGTAATCCAAAATGTAATCAGTAAGGTGGTAGGTAATGAAATTAAATCCGATTCATCTTTATTAGTGGCTGCACTGGTTTTGTTTGTATATTTTATATACAATCGACGTTTATCTTAAAAGGGTCTCTATTCAAAACCATTAATTTTCAGATCAGAAACCTCGAAATGAAATTCATACCATTTAATATTCATTATTTTTCTTGTCAAATTTCCCGTTTCAAATTAAACCATATAACCATGAAATACAGTCTAATATGCCTTGGAAAGGTTGTTTCAGTTAGGACTTAAGGAAAACTTAATGCAAATACAATACATTCATCATTTTACTACCAAACATTTCATCTGAGAATATAATCTATAAATAAGGCTTTAGAGTTGAAAATACGTTGGCAGTATCATTGCACTTAAGATGTTTGCAAAAACAAAAGACTTTTCATTTGATTTCGAATTTCGAACTTTCGCAAACGATTCTAAGCTCTAAGGAGCAATAACAAAACGCAGTTTTATTTTTCTTTCCTAGGAAAATAGAATGTTTTGAATTTGGAACATTGACCAATAACGAGCGGGGGTGTGGCTAATTTCGAAATTGGAACACTTTTTTCTTTTCTCCATTCCTTTTCTCTTCGGCCTGTACTTGTATCTGACGTTTGTTTAAATTAATAATATTGTTTTTTTTTAGTAATAATGGCTATATTGGTCTATCCAGCCAAGTTAATTTTATTAAGTTTTTGACTAGCATTGTCCCACGGTTTTATCATCCTAGATCAAACCAAACCCTTTATCAAAAATATTGACCCCAAAGATCGAAGTGCCCATTCTTTGGTGGAGTTTTTGATCACGGTTTGCTTGTGCCAGGTTGGGTTTAACTATTTAACTCCGGGTTAGGTATTGTATTCAACAAAAAATTGTTAATATTTTATGTTTTAGTGTTAGGAACGAATGCATATCTTACGATGAAGGAAAAAATCGTGAGGAAACCCACGGCTTAGTTAGCTCGAAACGAATCGACGAGAAAAAACAACAAATGTGATTTTTCGGATATAAACGCAACAATACCGCGAAGTATTTTTAATACTGGCGCCATCTAGTGATAAATTAGCGTAAGTTACCTTCAGGGTCGCTTGGTCAGTGTTTATTTTAGAGTGCGGTACCAAATTGTGGTAATAGTCATTCGACTCAACTCGAATTTGATTCGACCGGTTTTTTAATAATCCGCCCTACAATTATGTCTTAAAAGTCGTCGTGAAGTCGCCACATTATCGTGCAACTAAAAAATAAATAAAAAAGATCAAATAATAAAACAAAAAACTAAAAAAAAAGTTTTTTTTTTAATTATCTGTGGGCTTTTAAAAACAGTCGGGTATGTTTTATTCATAGTTACTTTATTTTTGGAGTCTTGGCGGGAACTCGTTGAGGAGATGTAGTGCTAAATTTTCATTTTTGTGAAACCTAGTTCATATGCGTGCAAATTGTTTAATTTCGGGGGCATATTAATCAATTTAGTTTCGTGAAGGTGTACAAGTGGAATGAAAGTGAAAATCGGTGCAAAACATTGACTTAGTGTTGTCTCCAAGGCTCCGTGAAGATTGTTTGTAAATGACCGCCGTGTTTACAAATGATTCCCTAGACTTGACTTTAACTATGACGACTTGACTGTTTCGATGCAAATAACTTGCATAATATATTAAAATACATGACACTGGCTAATTTCCTAATGGCCATAATCGGTTCACAACCGATAAGAAATACTTTATTTTTATTTTCAGCGTAAAAGGACGAAACAGCAACGAGAAACGATCATCTAACTTAAATAAAACACTTTATCAAATTTACCCGGTTTAATCGCGTTTTATTCAAGATTTTTAAACGACGATAATTTTTTTTAAGTAATAGTTTTGTTTCAAAACAAACCACTTAATATTTAATTGTTTTTATATTTGAGGGGTTATTTAAATATTTGAGGGGTGGGTACGTAAATACTTGGACAGCATCTAAATTTAAAATTAGTAGATATAGGCAGTTTTAAGTTTGAGAGCGCCTTAATTGTTTAAGCAGAACACAGATTTTGAGTAGCATTTCTGTATTCGACCGAATCTCTCGTTAACTCTTTCCCTCCAAAACTCCCCTATAAAAGAGTTGACATATTTAATATTGTTATGACAGGAGTCCCTCACCGTGTCAAATTCTTTTAATTCCATTTTGCTTTCGGCTTAATTTGAATATTTGGGGTCGCCATTTTTTTTATTTTGATAGAACTAGCTGCGCTTTTCGGTTTTGTCCGGGATTATAGTGAAATATTTAAATGAAATATTTATTTATTTAATAATATTATGGAGCTGTCCATATGTACTTTATATCCCGGGTGGAATATCCAGAGATATAAAGTACATATTTCGTAATTCGTTTTGCTATTACCCAAAGCATTTCTACTAGAAATATTTTAAATGAAAAACACACCTTCATAAATTCACTCGTTGCGAGGTTTGAACTCGCGCCTCCGAATTATACTCCCTCCCTAGGCTACGCGAGATTTCGTCGCGAGTGATTTTTTAAAGCATTTTTCCCTTAAATATTTCTAATTCAAAGGACATTTTGGATTAAAAAAAGACGTGCATGCGTGCTGCTATTTAGACTTTGCAATACCGTCTATTATAACTCCGGAATTAACGTTCTGATACGTTTAATAGTAGGCCTGTATAGCCACTAAATGTGTAAATAATTAATCCACACGTTCCACTTAACTTCCGTTACCGTCTTCATCTTCATTTCTTCATGGTCTATGTGTAACACTTTAGACCCCAACGTCACTCTACACCGCACGATTTACGTGCGGTCAAACGCTTCTCAAACATGTTTATTAAATTATTATTATTTAAAAACCTACTAATAAATAAAAATTAATCACAGATTAACTCAAGGCATTATAATCAAAGCGCCCGTTGCCTAAAATCCAATAAATAAAACGCCAACCGTATTGTCATGTGCAAGTGACAGTGACAATTATTTCGGCGGGAATCCGCTGCGCACGTGGCGCCATCTTTTCACGGATTCGACATGCATCCGCGCGTTTGTTAGGGGACATAATTCGGGACAGTTTGGAAAGTCAATTTTTGTATTTATTTATTAATCAAAGGACAATTATATTTTAACCATTGGGTTTAATTAAAACCAATTCCAAGTAATACACTTAACTAATAATTTAATTAACCGACTTCAAAAAAAGGAGGAGGTTATCAATTCGTCTATATGTATAATTTTTTTTTTTTGTATGTTCACCGATTACTCAAAGACGGCATGACCGATTAAGATGATTCTTTTTCTAATGGAAAGAGGGGAGCTCCAAGATGGTCCCATAAAAATTTGAAGTGGATCTGATGAGGGTCTTCGGAGTGATGAACGGAAATGCTCCTCAAAACGCATTAATCAATTCCAATTGTTTATCGATTACTCGAAGATGGCTTGACCGATTGAGATGATTCTTTTTTTAATGGAAAGGTGGGAGCTTCGAGATGGTTCCATAAAAATTTGATGAGGATCTTCGAAGTGAGGACCGGGAATGCTCCTTAAAACGCTGTATTCCATTCAATTGTTCATCGATTATACGAAGATGGCTTGACCGATTGATATAGTTCTTTTTTTAATGGAAAGGTGGAAGCTCCGAGGTGGTCCCATAAAAGTTTGGTAAGGATCTGATGAGTATCTTCGGAATGATGGACAGGATAGCATCCCAGAATTCAATAAATTACTCATTTTTGGCCTTCTACCAAAAAGAATAGACCCTTAAAGAACTAAGTACAGATTGATTAGGCACCTGAAACCACCTTCTCAATAATTAAAATTATGGTAACAATATTGTTGATTTTTAGGTAGGTAGGTATACTAAAAAGGGTAAAATAAAAAACTAATTTAAAAATTAAAAAACCGACTTCAAAAAAGAAACAAAAAATAATTTAAAAAACAACCAAAAAAAGAATTGATAAAAAATACTAAAATAACCTCTACATAGGTACAGTACCACCGACTAATTAATCTGTTTTATCATCTGAAGTCGGGCAGTTTTACTAGTTGGTTCCATATTGTACTTAGTTTGGCTGCCCGACTTCAGATGATTAAACAGATTAATTAGTCGGTGGTACTGTACCTATGTAGAGGTTATTTTAGTATTTTTTATCAATTCTTTTTTTGGTTGTTTTTTAAATTAGTTTTTATTTTAATTTCTGTTCTTATAATTATTATGGTTTTTGTTATTTTGGAACAGTCTCATAATCCTTGCGAAACAGAAACTCGGATTACAGAAACTAAGGAAGAAAATACAATAGAGGTACGGTAACAATTAGGTTTACTAATAATCACTACAAAACTAATAATCCGAACAAAAAGAAAAATACACATTTTAAACTTACCTTCACGATTTCTGTTCATTATTATTATTAGAAATACTTCGGGTCTCGATCGCGATTAAAGACATTTTAAAATTACTTGATATAAAAAAGTTTTTAAAATAAAATCACCTAGACGTTGCGGCTAAGACTTACGCCAGCCGTAAGCTTCGTTTTCCATCGTGTGGGCAGTTAATACCACAACTACCCTCCACAATTACGCAAAAAGACCCGAAGTACCAATTATAATGAAAAGAAAATATTGAAATTAAACTGGTACAAAACATCAGTCTACATTGTTCCATGATTCCGCACTGTCACTTACTATGTCATGTTTGCAATAATTATTAACTGGAGCTCGTCTTAAACTGCGTTTTATAGTTTTATTTATTGCATATTTCACGTCTAATAGAAATTAGTACGGTATGCGTTTAATTCCATTTGGATACGTTTATCAACCGGTTTGAGATTCTATTCGGTTTCGGTCAAATATTCCGCCGCGCCGATCGTTTCTCGTTGTTTGGTCGTCCTTTTGTCGTTCAAAAACTTAAAGTTAAATTTATATATAGCAATAAAACTTTTTTTTAAAACCAACCTAAAAAATATTCTCATTTTTTTTTTAATTGAACGATAACGCGGCGACTTCGCAACGACTTATAAGACATCGTGGTAGGGCAAAATAACTTAAAAATGTTATAAAATTACTTGACACTGGCTCAATGTTCATAATTCGGTCTAAGAACATGAAGAAGAAAAAAATGTAGATAGTGATCACCCAGAGTTTTGGCGGGAACGCGGTGAGGAGATGTATTGCTAAATAACTTTCATTTTGTGAGACCTAGTTCAAATGCGTGTAAATTGTTTAATTTCGGGAGCATATTAATCAATTTAGTTTCGTGAAGGTGTACAAGTGTAATGAAAGTGAAAACCGGTGCAAAACATGGATTTTAGCTTAGTATTGTTTTCAAAGCTCCGTGAACGAACAAACATTGTAAAAAAATGGCCCCCTTTTTACAATGATTCCCTCGACTTGACTTCAACTATGACGACTTGACTGTTTCGCTGCAAATAACTTGCAAATATAATAATAATACTGGACACTGGCTAATGTCCGAATGGAAAAGGCATATTAAAGAAAAAGAAGGAGAAGACGACTTGAAAGATATCGTGGTAGGGTGGAATGCTCGGAACAATAATATACATGGAAGCCGGGCTAAAATAAGAAATGAAATGCATATGTTTATTTCTTTTTTACATACGATGTTTATAGTGCGTAGGAAAGAGACACATAATGCCGTTTTGTTTCGTTGTCATGCCCTTGTCACAAGTTATTTTTTGGATAGTGTTGAGCTCATTATCGTGTCGATGTCGATGAAAAACATGTATTTATAAAGTCCTTTCCATAAAAGAAGTCCCCTAGACGCAGCGTGCGAGTTGGGAGCAGAATGTCTCTGTCTTCTTTTGTGGAAAGGACTCTACTTCATTTATTAATTAAGTGCAACCATTTGACACTTCTTTCTATAGAAAAAATGTCAAATACAATATAGCTTGAAATTAATAAACGGAGTATATTTTTAATATTATTAAAAACTAGTTGCGCCCCGCGGTCTCATTCGCGTTTGTCCCGACCCCTGGGGATTATCGGGATAAAAAGTTGTCTATATGTTATTCCCGGTATCCAGCTACCTATTTTCCAAGTTTCATTGCAATCGGTTCAGCCGTTTTTGCGTGGTTGAGTAACAAACACACATGCTCACAAACTTTCAGCTTTATAATATTAGAAGGAAGCAGGATGTAAATACCTGATTGTTTATTATGAGTTAAATAACTGTTATATACGTTTTTCGTAGGTTATTAGAGAAAGGATTGTAGAGAACACACGGATAATAGGGCAATGGCTATAATATTAATAAAATTATTATTCATTCAAACTAAAAAACTGTCCTACCTTGATCACGAAAATCCATGCAGCCTGTACCTACTGGTATAATAAAACATTCTAATAGGATTGAGTACCTACTTTCATTGCAGTTGGGTAAAAAAGAACCATGTAAATTGCTTTAACATGTAACTTTTAAACACAATATTTACTGGGTTTAAAACCCGGTAAACATGGTTTTATTATGCCAAACTCGAAAACCTTAGACACAATTATGGAACTTTTACCTTACCAAAGACGCAACACCAGATTTAAATGAAACAACAAGCATTAAAATAATGTCTTTATTTATTTAAAATAGCAATATAGCAAGTACAACAATTTAGTTAGTAAGAACAGCTAACATACAATGAAATAGACTATTACTAAATAGATGAAGTACCTACTTAATACTACTTATGTTTTTACTTATCTGTAATTAAAGTTACTTACAATAGCATGCTCTAAATTAGGTACTTACCTACTAATTAAATATATAGTTTACTACATGCCATGATAAAGGTGGTCGTTTCTTTTGGTAATATTTAAAATAGGTACAGCATTGGATTTCAGTCGTCTCCATTTTTTATTGTCATTCGGCACAAATGAGTCTTCGGTAGAATGCTTTGAACTAATTCTACTCTGCTCTTTTGGAGTCCAGTTGGTTCGATTGATGCATTATGAATCCATTTAATTTTCATTTCATCGTCGTTAGGAAATCTGCAACAGTATTGACACGATTATCGACAACAATTACTACATCACTAGTAACCAAAACTTGCCGAAATTTATTTTACAAAAAATCATTAATTTAGGCAATTAAGTGTATTACTTTGAGTAGACAGATATACAGTACTAATTTATCTTACCGTCTATTACTTTTATATTTCCAATATTCAAAAATAAATCTCTAAACTTACCGATGAAAAATGTTAACGATTCGTCCTCATTTTCTTTTCTCGAACTATGGGATTTACAACCTTCTACATCACAAGCCATATTGTCTAGAGCACTGTACACCTCACGTATTAACTTATATTATTACTTTCTTAGACAAAATATTTAATTAACTTGTTGTTTTCAATTAGTGAACTCGCCAAACTCCCGAAATTTATTACCAAAACATAATACTACAAAATTAAGTTGATAGCCGACTTAAACAATTTGAAGTCTTAGACAGAACTTTTGTATTTGTTAGCATTATAAGAAGACCAAAGGTAACCATTTGACGTTTCTCGGTTTTTTCTTTGTGACACGTTTCAAAATAATAAAAACAAACAGCCATGTTTTGTTTCACTCACACCTTATGACATGCTAACTGACATGAGCGAATAAACTATAGAGTACTCGGTTTTTATTTTAGCTCGGCTTCCATGTATATTATTGTTCCGAGGTGGAATGACTCACAAATGTTAAAAAATACTTGACACTGGCTCAATGCTCATAATTCGGTCTAAGAACATGAAGAAAAAAAATAGTTAATCGCCCGCGTATTTTATTTAAAAAAATATTAAAGATCTTCCCATCTCAGTAAGTAAGTGGCGAGGTCTAGGATGTAGCACGTCCACTTCCAATAAGAATAATTCCAGTTATAGAGCTTTTCGGAAAGTTTTATTTTTCTGTCTCTCCCTATTAGAAATAACGAGTTATTTTGATTAATTCCTCTAAAAACTTATTTAAAATAACGCCCTCTATGATCGACTAGATAAACCATTTTTTCACCGCTATCTGTGTTCTAGTAGTAATATAAAATCTAACCAAATCTGAACCTTTTATGAAAAGTTTCCGTGTGAATATTTTAGGTTTCTATTAAACACGCTAGATGTCACTATTTTCAATAAGCAAATTCTCGTAATGAAAGCAATTTACTTACACTGTTCATTCGTATAACTTCACATCAAATATAATAATTTATACACTTCTTCGATTGTTTGTTTGAACGATGCGTTATTTACCCGAAAGTTGTTACGGCGATATTTCATTTTATCGTAAGTAAGATGTACGATGTTTTGAATATGTATCCTAAATAAAAGATATTTGAAAGGTGTGAAAATAAAAAAGTTTCATTTTGGATGACAGCTGTCAAACTTAAAACTTCAACATTTAGGAAACTATAGACTTTATTCAGAGATATGTAAAACTTTAATAGACTCATTTACTTTATTCACGAACTTTTGTTTTTGACGCGTTATTGGAACGTTCGTCCTGAATTTTTATTTTTGCAAAACCTAGTTAGGCATGTTATCAATTAAGTAACGCGGAGTTCAACGAGTGAAGTGAAAATTAAAATCCCAGTGCCAAACACGAAATTAGCACGTTACAAACAAATGTCCCATAGGGTTGGAGAAAGATCGTCGCCATTTTTTCTGCAGCCTTCACGCATTGAAAATTATTTCAAACGATTACAGTATAATAGTGGTAGTTCACTATTAGTACGAGAAACTGGCTAAATTGTCCTATATTGCTGACAGGAAGCCATAACTAAGAAAATAAATTATTCTAATGACATTACTTTCTTAGCTTCCTGATTTCACCAAACATTGTTTGTTAACTCTTAATGTGGCATTAGCTAATGGTTGTTTAAAATTAACAATGCTGTTAAAATGATTTACGTCCTATGGAGAATATTTAACATACCAATAATAAATCCAACGTTAAACGAATGAATCGCAAATCATTCACTCTCGTTGTAATACGACTTCATTGAAACGTTGTATTTGATGTTGCATTATTTATACAAATAGACAACTTTTTTAATTAGTCGTATAATACTTCATTTGCTTGCTACGCTACCAAATTTAGGTAACAGACGCTATGTGGGATAATAATGAAACCGGGTTGCTTTTTACCCGACTGCGCGACGCAAAGGAGGGTAATGTGTTTATCAGTCTATGTATGTATGTATGTAAGTATGTATGTATGGATGTTTCTATGTGGCGTTCTAGAGGCCAAACGCGTGGACCGATTTTAATGATTCTTACGTCAATCGATTCGTCTTAATCTGGCGAGTGTGACTAAAGACATGACAGTAATCCAAAGTAACATATGTCACCACCAGACGCCATATTGTCAAAATAAATAAATCCAAAATCGTCAAAGTATGTCAAGATGGGTATCGTTGAATAGGTTTTTAAAAATAAATATTAGTTTTCTTTCACCATTTTTCATTTTAAAGAACCGTTTAGGAAATATAACGGTTTAAAGTTAATTTACAATTAGGTATTCTTGCTTTTTATTACTAACGAACAAGTTTTTATTTTTGTTACGTAGTTACGCTTGGAACTATCAAAGTATAAGCCGTGATGGTACAGGTGACAGGAATTTATTGATATATACTAAAACAATATTTACATAAATTGTACCTACCTACTGAATAAAAGCCTAATAACACTTAGGTACCTAAAAACGTTAAAAGAATAATAATAAATTTAAACAATAAATAACTAAACCCTAACAGAATCTTACTAATATTATAAACGCGAAAGTTTGTATGTATGTATGTGAGGTTGTTACTCTTTCACGCAAAAAATACTGAACCGATTGCGATGAAACTTGGAATATAGGTAGCTGGGGGACCTGGATTAACACATAGGCTACTTTTTATTCCCGCGGGAACGGAACTTACGCGGGTGAAACCGCGGGGCGCAGCTAGTACATTATAACCCCCTACCTAATGAAATGAATAGATTACGAGACTTACCTACAAGCTTGTGCTTAGTGTAGAATCGATGTCTGATATATGTAATTTGAGAAATGTGTAATAAGTGTCATAGTTAATAAATAAATATTTGATATGATTTTGATTTGACCTACCATCAATAAATGAAAATAGCTAAAAAGCGTAAAATAAAAAAAATAATTTATAAAAAAACAAAAAACCCGACTGTGTAAAAAACTCGATTAAAAAATACGCATAGAAACAACAAAAAAACCAAAAAGAAAAAAACAAGCCCAGTAATTTGAAATTACGCTAAGTAATAATAGTTTTGTAATCGATACACACAGAACACATAATAAATGAGTAAAAAATTACTCACAGTCGGGACCCATTGGAAAAATTAGATTGGTAAAATGAATGGGTCCCGACTGTGAGTAATTTTTTACTCATTTATTATGTGTTCTGTGTGTATCGATTACAAAACTATTATTACTTAGCGTAATTTCAAATTACTGGGCTTGTTTTTTTCTTTTTGGTTTTTTTGTTGTTTCTATGCGTATTTTTTAATCGAGTTTTTTACACAGTCGGGTTTTTTGTTTTTTATTTTATACTGGTTATAATGTCAAAATTGACGAAATAGTACCATACCAGTAGGTAAAGTCCATGTAATGTCATTTCTAACAGTCTGTTATTGTTTTAACGGACCTCTAGAGCAGTGATTAAAATTAACGTCTTGTTAAGATAATTAAACACCCATTAGCGCGTGGTGAGACACACAACAACTTTAACATTCCGTTATTGGATTTAACAATGCGTTATTTTTTTAACATTGTATGGTAAAACTAGACCTAGGTGATAGAACTCATCAAGATCTTCATTTTGGATGACAGCTGTAATTTTTTTATTTTCACATCTTTCAAAAAATCTTACATAGGTACACAATTGCTAAACCGTTTTCGAGTAAATTAAAAAACACTGAAGCATTGTTAAAACATTTCAGTACGTACCCAAAACCAGAAACAAACATGCAAGCAAACAAACAAGCTTAAATACCAGTTCCCGACGGGAATCGAACACGCGACCTTCCACAGGAAATAAAAACATCATTTATATAAAAAAAAGAGATCTTTATTTACATTGTTTAACATATTTTTAGGATTATATTAATTTTAGTATTTTAAATTACAAAAGTTTATAGCATCAAGTTGGTACTTATAAAGCAATTTAAGGGATGAAAAAAACTTTACTAAGTGTGAGTTTTTACAAGAATTAGTTCAAAGAAAATTGCATACCCTAAAAATTATTTAAGTATACACTAAAAATTTTTGGTGTTTAAAATTTTCTAACTACCTAGGTACCTAAGATACTACTTAATAAAGCTTGAATCTCATTTTTTTAATTAAAAAATTTACTTTAAGCCACTTTTGTACAACGTGTCATGTAAAGGATGATTTAAAAAGCAGACTAACTATTTTGCCTTTTACACCTTGTATTCCATACAAAATTGCTCTTTGCTCAATCATTATTGCTCACACAACCACTTTTTAAGATTTAAATTCTTTTATAAATCACAAATTTTAATAATTCGTTTAAAAAGTAACTAGAAGTAACTTAAAGTAATTTCAGAATAGCCAATTAAAAATAGATACAAAAAAAAATATAAATAGAAAAACATTTTTTTTATTCTATTAGATAACCCCTAATGACTACTACCAAACTATAATATTTATTTTGTTAGAAATATTTTAAAAGAAAAAAACATCGAAAAACAACGCAAAATTGAGAGAGTTCGAGTCTCCAACTCACGTTGACTTTTTGTATAATGTATTTTTCTTTTGATATAACGTATTTTATTGTAGTGTGCAGTCTTAAGCATTTAAATATAAAATTTGTTCATGTCTACAAGAAAATGGCATCAATTTTTTGTTTTTAGAATTTTTACCAATCATATTTTAGATTAATCATACTTAGAAATTTGGATAAAATTGGTTTCTTAAGAGGCCTCCTGAGTTATATTTCACAAACCATGTTTTTGACAGTCGATAAGTTTATAATAATATAATGTACAACACTCTCAATAATCATTTTCCCTGGTCCCGGAGCTGCGCCGCAGCTCCAATCCCCTCGCGACCAAGATCATCGTAACACGATCGAAACGTCGAGGTACGAGAATTTAAAAATAATAATTCGCGAAAAAGACCCGGGAAAAATAATTATGAGTGTAAAATCTTAAGTTTAAAATGTTTAACACTCTCAATCTAAGGAAAAAGAAAACAAAGAGTTCATTTCACATAAATTAATTAATTATGAGTTTTGTTTTTTATAATTAGAATTCTGTCATGGAAAATTGTTAATAATGTATCTACTTAGAAAAATTAGATCTTAAATTAAATATTCCTTGAGCAATAAAATTATAAGAAATATTAAATCACTGGTTTCCATTTTCTTACCTAAAACAATGTTTTTTTAATGTTTTCTCTGACTAAAAAAACTATAATTCTACCATACTCAAGACAACAAACAATTGGTATCCAGACCTAAATTATTCAACACTTATATTACAAAAACATTGTTTTCTTTTCTTGTTTTCTTTCACTAAAAAAACCATAACTTGACTAATTCATCTTAAGACAACAAACAATAAAATTGGTATCAAGACTAACACATTACTTACTAAAAATACACCGTTTTTTCTCGTCTAAAAATTATTCTCTGGCTCCTAGGCACGTTAAAAAGTTTATCTTTTTTAGTGAGATACATACTTAATAAAAAAAACAATTTATTATTAGTAGGCATGTTTGAAAGGTTGTCGTGTATGGTGAGGTACATAATAAAAGACATAATACATTACATAAACGTAATAAACGTTATTAACTTTTTTTTTCGTCTAAAACACCATAATCTCCCTCCTAGGCACATTTAAAAAGTTATCGTCTATAGTAAGGTACATATTAAACGAAAAAAAACATCATTTATACAAAAAAAACACCGGTTCTTTTTCGTCTAAAACACCATAATATTACTCCTAGGCACGTTTAAAAGGTTGTCTATAGTGGGTTACATATTCAACGAAACAAACATGACTTAATCATAGTAAACATTGTTTATTTCGTCTAAAACACCATAATCTTCCCTCCTAGGCACGTTTGAAAGGTTATCGTTTATAGTAAGGTACATATTAAACGGAAAAAACATTATTTATACAAAAAAAAACTGTTTTTTTTCGTCTAAAACACCATAATCTCGCTCCTAGGCACGTTGGAAAGGTTATCGTCTATAGTAAGGTACATATTAAACGAGAAAAACATGGCTATTGAGGACATGAAGTGCCAAATGTCGTGAGAGTCGTACAGTTGTAGCAAAGAACAAACTCGGTTGTTCTGACGGGACTGCGCCGGAGTTAGCTGTGGGGAACGGGGAAAAACATTTATAAAAACTACAAATAATTTTGTCTAAGGTTTTCGCGATTTTGCATAATAAAACACAATATTTACCGAGTTTTACTCGCGTTTTATTTAATAACGGCATTATTACAAATTAAGGCGGCGATAGATGATAAGCATCGGTCCTTGTCCGATTGCATATAAATGAGCGAGATGTAATTGCGTGAAAAAATCTGCAATTTCTCGTAAAATCAATAATTAACGAAAATTAAAATAATATTTTTATAAAATGCGATGAAGAGGTTCTAGGTATTGTATTTTCTAATATTATGATGCCTATAAGAAAATATAGCGGTTAAGGATTTAGAAGAAAAAATGATTTATTTGGTAAAACAGGGGTAACTTTGCCAGTATAATAGTGGTATTTAAAGTTATTTTTTAATGTTTTTGAAATGAAGGGGACACTTCTTGTATCATGTACAATAACATTAAACATTATTTAAAGAACTATTTGATACCGGTTATGAAGAAAACTATTCAATCGGAAGGGATTTCACATGAGTCGCGTCCTTAACTGTAAAGTTAGCTTTTTCAAGGTTCGACTGGTTGGTTGGAGTCTTGAAAAAGCTGCTTGGTTGAAAAAGCTAACGGTAAAGTTGGCGAAAGCTCGGTACTTTTGTAATAATTAAATAAAACGCGAGTAAAACCCGGTAAATATTGTGTTTTATTATGCAAAATCGCGAAAACTTAAAACAAAATTAAAACCATTTTAGATTAAAATCTATAGTCCGTACTTTGACTTTCCTAAGCAAAAACTTAGACTTAAGATAATTTCTTATCCAAAGTTGTTGCTTAGTAAAGTCGAAGTTTATCAAATTTAGAATGTTAACCAATAAAAAATAATGACCTAAACTTTGCTTCTCTGTTATGACTATGAAGTTCTAATTTTTATTTGTATATTACAAAATGAATTTCGACTATAAATTCCAATTCAAAGTTTACGCTTAGTTCTTGCTAAGCTCAGTCTGAGCAAAGTCAAAGTACAGACTATAGCTTAGTAATATTATCAAAGAAAAATGTATCATCAAAAATCTTTTCGTGACGGGGTTCGAACCCGTGCCCCTTGCTTGCCGTACGAAAGCTATAACTAAATAACTCAATTAGCCAATTGTAAAACAAAAATAATCCGCGCTACCATGCTCGTTTGTCGTTGCTATGTCGTCCTTTTGTCGTTCAAGAAAATAAAGTAAATTTTAAATAGAACATACCCCGACTACTTTTAAAAATCACAGACAATTTTAAAAACTTGTTTTTTTTTTTTAAATTATTTGATGTGTTTTTTTTTTTTTAGTTGAAAGACATCGCGACGACTTCCTGACGACTTATAAGACATCATGGTAGGGTTTAAAAACCACAGACAATTTTAAAAACCTTTGTTTTTTTTTAAGTTTGTTTTTTTTTTTTTTTTTTAATTATTTGATGTGTTTTTTTTTTATTTTTTCTATCTGAACGGCAACGCGACGACTTATAAGACATCATGGTCTTTGAAATGTCTAATAGGTGTCATAGTTAATAAATAAATATTTGATTTTGATTTTTGATGGTAGCGCTAAATATGTTCTTAGGAAATTAAAACTAATGAAATTATCCTATTAGCAACGTCCCGCAGTTTCTCACGCCTAAGTCCCTTATCCCTAAATCTTACTAAGATTATAAACGCGAAAGTTTGTTTGTATGTATGTGAGGTTGTTACTCTTTCACACAAAAACTACTGAACCGATTGCGATGAAACTTGGAATATAGGTAGCTGGGGACCTGGATTAACACATAGGCTACTTATTATCCCGATATTCCCGCGGGAACGGGACTTACGCGGGTGAAACCGCGGGGCGCTGCTAGTCAGTCCATATATTCATCCAGATATCCCGCTATCTACATAAAAAGTTTTAACAAAATCCGTTCAGCGGTTTTAGCCTGAAATAGCAAAAAAAACAGACAACTTCTTTCAACTTTATTTATCGGGTTGAATCGCGTTTTGTTCATGGTTTTAAACGAACCGAGCTTTCGCCAACTTTACAGTTCGCTTTCTCAAGTTTGACTGAGATGTAATTCGTCTATTTTATCATTCTAAAAAGTTACAGTAAACTACCCCCTCATAAATTATTTGCAACAAAACGTTCCAGTGTACGCAGACTATAGAGTTATTGCAATAGTTTTCAACCGGATAAATAAAGTGTTTTATTATGCAAAATGGCGTAAACTATAGAAGAAATTAGGCAACTTCTTCATAATAATTAGTACTTACCGCCCAGTTCGTGCTTTGATCCAAATAGAAGTAACTTGAACTGAACCAAACCGTGTACGTCAACGCGATATACACCCAACTGCAATAGAAATAGGATACAGTTTACAATACGACCTATTTATGAAGAACAAGCAGACGATCAGCGAAGAGTTTTTTTTTTATTTCCAATCGGTTGTGAACCGATTATGGCCATTTGGAAAGTAGCCAGTGTCAAGTATTATTAATATATTATGCAAGTTATTTACATCGACACAGTCAAGTCTAGGGATTGCAATCCGGATTCTTCGAAATTCGAAAATAACTGAAAAATCCGGATTTTCTGAAGTTTTTTAAATCCGGTTTTTAAGATTCAAATCCGGTTTTTTCGGATTGTAGACAAAATTGTGTTTAACGGAGAATATTACACATTTATCCAAAAATTTTCATTCTAAGTAATAGTAGATCGGTGTTACCTACTCTAAAACCCAAATTCGAACAATATAGATAGGCTATTGTACTTTGTTTGAGCGAATTTGACGCGAAACCCGTGATTGGCTCTGTAAACTCTGTTTATGCCCATATAAGGCAATAAACCAAGCAAGCAACGCGGCGAGACGGGCGGGGGCCCTCGCGCATCCCGCGCGACGCGACACAACGCCCCGCGCGCCCCGCTCTCACTTAGTCAGTCGGCCAGCTAGTTTCGTAGGTAGCGGTTGTGACTTGAGTTTGTCGAAATTTGTTGTCTATTAGATCGTGTGAATTCGTGAGCGTACATGTGAAAAGCGACCCACGCACGCTACACAAACAAGTAAGTAAGTTTTATACAATTTTTATGTATTCATACAAACAGGTAAACTAGACGTTTTCCTGTATGGTGTGGCTTTTGGCTTCTAAGTGTAACTCATTGGGACGCCCCATGACCGCGTCGGCGTCGCTATCGTTTGGATATGTAGCAACATATCCAAACAATTTAATTGACATGTATCCTGTCACTAAGAAATATCAAATAACTAAAGGATACCTACTAACAATTATTTATTACTTAAGTAATCTTTTACGGATGTTGCTTGCTTGCTTATCGAGTAGGTTTTATAGTGAATATGGTTTACTAAGATTAAGTTAAGACCCCTGCTTCTATTAAACTATACATTTTTCATCTTAAGGCTTTTAACTTCGAAATGTCCGATATCGACCTACTATGTTTATTTCGACTTCATGTGCCTAATCGTAAACTCATTTTTTTTTACGATCAACAAACGAATCAAACAAATTACATGTTTGTAGTTCAAGAAGCCTACTAGGTACGTGACAGACTGAAAACACCATTTGAATAACTTCGCTCGATAGAAAAAATCTTGGAAAAACTATGAAAACTGATAAAAAAATTAATGTTTTTTCTGCTTTATTCACAAAATATTAAATTTTTAATTTGAAAAATAACTCAAACTGTAGGTATTGACACTTAGAAGGGATATGACTGATTCATTTTTTTTATAACTAGTTCTATTTTCGTCTAATATATAATAATCGATTTTTTTAAAATATTTTTTTGCGTTGCTATGGCAATTTGTCATACTTACTAACTATTGAAATCGGAAATCTTCGCCTTAACTTTTAAATTTTATGGAGTTTTATTGACCGAGCGAGCGAGCGAAGTGTCTTTGCATCAAGTCTGGCAAAATTTGCATTAATCTGTCAGTTTGTTTGTTGGAACTCCTCTACAGGTAGCATTTTTGAACCGATTTCGATGAAACTTGGTATACAGGTTCTATGAGTCAATTGTCGTCGGGGTTTTTTGATTGGAAGGGTACATCCCCCACAAAGGGGCAAAAAAGGGCTACACTATGTCTCGGCCGTATGAAATCTGATTACTATAATTCTTTTTTTATTTAAAAGTTAGCAACTTAAAGTCGGTTTCATAAAAATTTGGTAATGATCTGACAAAGGTCTTCAGAGTGATGAACAGAATAACTCCTCAAATTGCAATAAATTACTCACTTTTAGATTTCTACCAGTAGGATAGGCTCTTTAACTACTCGATAGGAATTAATGGAACACCTAGAACCATGAACTCATCAAAAACCTCCTCAATGGGTAATTGCGGGCTGCGGCTTACGATTTTGAGAATTTGTGCACTAAAACACTGGACGTATTCATGGTATTAAGATCTCGTTTTTTTTAAATAATTTTTTTTAAAAAGATTTTGATTAGTGATTAGATTAGAATAAATGCAGATTTTATCTTGTTATTGTTCTATAATGTTCTAAAGTTCTAAATAAACGCAGATTTTAAATGACTTATGCTGTTTTATTTCAGTCTTATCAAATCACTTTAAAACTTCGAAAAATTCGGATTATCCGGATTTTTTTTCGAAGGAAAATTTAGAAAACCGGATTTTAAAAAAATCCGGATTTTGCAATCCCTAGTCAAGTCGTCACAGTTAAAGTCAAGTCGAGGGAATCATTGTAAAACGGCGGCCATTTTTTACAATGTTTGTTCACGGAGCTTTGGAGACAACGCTAAAGTTCCATGTTTTGCACCGATTTTCACTTTCATTGCACTTGTACACCTTCACTAAATTTTAATAATGCTTATTTAAGTTGGAAGGGGGTTGTTCTAGACGTCTATGCCAACAACTTTTGTTCTACGACTTTTGGAAATTTCAATATTTTTTTAAATAATTTTGAGGTTTTATTTCACTGAAAAAAAACAGGAGCCTTATTTTTGAATCGCTCGTTGCACTTTGTTCGATTTCAAAAATCAATATCTGCTGATTTTCGTTCGATGTCGGGACTCCTGCGGCGAGTGGTTGATACCACTCGTTGCGGTCGTGCGATTCACATAGAAAAATAACAGAAATCAAACAAAAATCGGTAGAAATCAAGGTATTTAAAACGCTCGAAATGGCACATTTGATTCAAAAATAGAGCACTAGGTGTTATTAAAAATAAATTCAATTAAAGTTTCCAAACTAAATGAAAGGACAAATTAAGGTCAATGACCTCGAACTCAAAGAAACAGCTGATTTTCAAGTAAACTTCGGTACGGGATATAAGTACATAAAAGTGTGACTTACCTATACCATCGAATAGATTCCCTATGTAATAACTTCATCACTATGTAGAACAAAGTATATAGGAACAGGTTGGACATAAGTACAAGCAGCAGATGAGAGGCAAAGTCGCGGCTATGTTGTGACAACCTGGAACAATATAGTACATTACAAACTGCGCGCGTAAGTTATTCGAAGTAAAATATTATAAACTAGTAGTTCGCCCCGAACTGAGACCTCACGACCCCCTATCTTCCCAACCCCCCTACTGATCCGGCTCATCTTCGAACTCATAAATTCTATTGACCTAAACTACGCGCATACCAAAATTCATGAAGATCGAAGCAACGATACTCAAGTTATCGTCGAACAAACATACAAAGATACAAGCACCAGGCCCGTCTACACTGGACTTAACTCGCTTCGCTCGTTCGGTCAATTAAAAAGTACTAATCTGATTGAAATCTGGTTTTCAATATTGGATAATTGACCGAACGAGCGAAGCGAGTGAGGTCCAGTGTAGACGGGCCTGGCGCTTGTATCTTTGTATGTTTGTTAGACGATAACTTGAGTATCGTAGCTCCGATCTTCATGAATTTTGGTATGCGCGTAGTTTAGGTCAATGTAATTTATGAGTTCGAAGATGAGCCGGATCGGTAGGGGGGGGGGGGGAGATAGGGGGTCGTGAGGTCTCAGTTCAGTAAGTATAGAAGAAGATATAGACACTCACCCATAAGCAGCCAGTGCCCAGTTCGCCAAGTTGGCAATGAGCAGCATGGCGCAGCGGCCGGCGTGGGTCGGAGTGACGGCGGCTAGAGGCCGGGAGTAGAACGTGGCCCACGCGCGACCTATCACTCCGCATTCTGGAGGAGGAACCGTACACTATACACTCCCATTCCAGTTTATTATTAATATTATCACATACCATCTTAACTATTGGACTAAGAGCCGATTTTTAAATCTCCAGACAGAGATATCTGACAGACAATGGGCCTTACCATGATGTCTTATAAATCGTCGCGTTATCGTTCAGCTAAAAAAAACATAATTAAAAACACATCAAATAATTAAAAAAAAAAAAAAAACCTTAAAAAAAATTATTCTGTGATTTTTATAAGTAGTCGGGGTATTTTTTGTTTAAAACAAGCAGCGCCCCGCGGTTTCACCCGCGCAAGTCCCGTTCCCGCGGGAATATCGGGATAAAAAGTAGCCTATGTGTTAATCCAGATCCCCAGCTACCTATATTCCAAGTTTCATCGCAATCGGTTCAGTAGTTTTTGCGTGATTGAGCAACAAACACACATACGCACATACTCACAAACTATCAGCTTTATAAAATTAGTAAGATAAATATGCTTAGTTTAAATATACCTTGAGGAATAAATAATAAACAAAGAAATATTAAAATATAAGGAAAAAAACAAAGAAATATTTAACTAGAAATATTTTATAAAGAAAAAATTTTTTTCAAAAATTCACTTGCGGCGAGATTTGAACTCGCGTCCCTGGATCAATATTCCAGTGCCTATACCGCTCGGCCACGCAAGTTCCCATCTCGAGCAGCGAATTTAAGAATATGAATGTTTCCCTGTCTACTATTTTTCGACTACGGCTCGATTGAGACGCCATCTACAGGACCACTTTCCAGTGATTTACCTGCGCCAATGGTTAACTTTACAGTTAACGCTTTGGCCAAGAGATGTCGCTCTTTTTCCTTAATATATATTTCGTAATTTGTTTTTATTGCTCAAGGCATATTTATTAGAAATATTTTTTAGAGGAAAAAATCATCTTTAAACATTAGCGTAGTACTTACCAAGTTTAAATCTTCCTAAGTAATATATCTGGAAAGTCATCACCAAACAGGTGACGAGATGTAGCACGGTGAACGCGATCCAAAACACGAAGTTTGCGTTCAACACTCCCACCAGACCTGCGAAAAAAAAACATTTTTTTTTTCGGTCTAGAACTTATTATGGCTATTTGAAAAATGGCCAGTGTCAAGTTTTATTAATATTATAAACGCCAATTTTTGTATGAAAAATCGAGGATTCTTGGCGGGAACTCGTTGAGGAGATGTGGTGCTAAATTTTCATTTTTGTGAAACCTAGTTCATATGCGTGCAAATTGTTTAATTTCGGGGGCATATTTCGTGAAGGTGTACAAGTGGAATGAAAGTGAAAATCGGTGCAAAACATGCCTTGAAGCTCGCGTGAACCGTCATTGTAAAGCGCCACCATTTACACTGACTTCCTCGACTTGACTTTACAACGACGACTTGACTGTTTTGATGCAAATTGAAAATAATTTGGAAAAATTAATAATACTTGACACTGGCAACTTAATCCAAATGGCCATAATCGGTTCACAACTAAAAAGAAAAAAAAACGACATACCAATGAATATAATCAATGCGAGGACTCCGAATGTAGCGTGGGCTCTAGCGTTGATGTCTGGATGTCTAGACTGGTATATCTTGACCATACATAACACTGACGTTACATACATGAACGATGTGTCTGGAAAACAAAAAATATACACTTTGATTAAAAAAAACTAAAATTTCCAGCAGAAACATTTGTTCCTGCGGGAATCGAATCCGCAACCTTCTGCCGCCACAGAGCCCTAAGAGCCTGCACACACATAACGCGGTCAGGAGTTCTGAGTTCCGAGTTCCGCGTTCAGCGTTCATTAGAATGTATCGAGTCTATAACAAGAACGCACACAGCGGGCGGTCAAAGCTGAACGACGCGTTCTATTGCCAGAGAACACCTGAACGTTTGTTTCATTTGTTTTTATTAAGTCTATCAATATTATTTATATGACGGCGCCACAGTAAAATATCAGGTTGACTAGCCGCCGGAAGTCAGCCTAGCGAAGCGTCATTGTCGATGGTAGTGCGGGCGGCCATCTTGTGAAGCACTTTTGATCGAGACAGCGCCCGCGCACCACGCTCGTGACGAATCGCTTTATATTTCCGCCATCACGTTGTATTATAATCTAATTACGTTGATTTATACTTAGTAACATTATAAATCAGGCAATCGAGTATTGATTTTGTGAATAAAGACATTCATTGTAAATTAAATTACGTTGATTGTTAACGGACACTATTATTTTATATCCTGCGCCCATATACCCACTTAATTCTAAAATATGAGCTCTGGTGAAGGCCCCCCTGGCTCTTCATCAGAAGTGGGATCGAATGCGGCCCAAAACGAGGGCCACACGACCAAAATGGACGCCGAGAAGCTGTTTAGTAGTATGGAGACGCTGCTAACTCGTGTTCTGACCGCTCAACCAATGACAACTGTGAGTACTAACCATTCCACGCAATTGCTACCATTTAATCCAGACGATCCGGATTCTGACATAGACGGTTGGTGCAATATTACTGAAGCAATAGTTGAAAGAAAATGTTTGGATGGAATAGACTTACTCATGGCTCTGACCAGCGCCTTAAAAGGACGGGCTGCCGCTTGCATTACTAAACTTAACCTTAATGACATGACATGGAGCGTTGTCAAGCAATCGCTGCTAGCAAAGTTTTCAAGACCTAAATTGTTTCAAGACTATTTCGACGAGATACTGCGATTCCAAATTGGAGTCAAAGAAACAGCCTCAGAAGCCGCTCTTCGATTATGGAACCTAATTGAACGAATACCAAAAATTGTGATGCAAGAAGAAGCGGTGACTGGATTAGTTATCTCAGTACTTTGTCAAAAGGATGGATTTATCCGCCGCGAATTAAACGCACATAACATCACAACGCGTACCCAACTATTTCGAATACTGGGAGGTATATCTATCAAGCGACGGCCAGAAAGTGGTGAAACTAATGAACTGGATACGAAGCGTTTTCGAGCTACCGAACGGTTTACTGGCAGATGCAACTTTTGTGGGATTGCAGGACATCGCTTTGCAGAATGTCGTAAACGTCGCGATGATTCCGGATTTAAGTCCCAAGAAAACCCGCCGAGTTCTTCACGTGCCTTGGAAAACGTGACCTCGGTGACCTGCTTCACGTGTGGACAAAAGGGGCATGTGGCAACTAACTGTCCGGAGAGGAGAAACGGTGGTAAAGCTACGGTCAAGGACGTACTTCATTGTGAACACCGTCCTTCTAGAGGCACTTTGGATACATCTTCCGGTGAGTCTGTCCCTTTTTTATTTGATAGTGGATCGTCGTGTTCTCTAGTGAAAGAGAGCTATTGCAACAAACTCTTGGGTACTGTGTGTGAAAATCTCGTTTACCTTAGTGGCATCGGAGGCCATGACGTTCAATGTACTAAGCAAATTCAGAGCAAGGTTAAGATCGGTGATCGGGTTATAAGCATACTGTTCCATGTGGTCCCAGATAGTAACTTGTCGGATCCTATGATTATTGGTAGGGAGATCTTCGATTTAGGGTTATGTGTGAAAATCGATAATGACAACCTCGTAATATATTCCAAAGAGCAATCTCAATTTTGTGATGTGACTTTGGACAAACCAGATTTTACTCAAATTGACACAGATTTACAGGGCCACGAAAAAGAAATGTTGATTTCAATGCTAAGCAAGTACTCTGACCATTTTGTTGAGGGCATACCTACTAGACGTGTGAAAACTGGGGTATGTGAGCTTAAATTAGTAGACCCACAAAAAGTCGTATACAGGTGTCCTAATAAACGAGCACCAATAGAGAAACAAATAATTAGGGAACAGGTTCAACAATTGTTAGATGCAGGAGTGGTTCAGGAAAGCTCCTCCCCTTTTGCAAGTCCAATAGTTATTGTTAAAAAGAAAGACGGTTCAGATAGACTATGCGTCGATTATAGGGAGTTAAACTGCAATACCGTACCTGAACATTACCCCTTGCCACGCATCGATGAACAAATCGATCAGCTGACTGGTGCGAACTTCTTCTCTTCTCTGGATATGGCTTCTGGGTTTCACCAGATTCCGATTCACCCCGATTCAGTTGAGAAAACGGCTTTCGTTACAAACGAGGGCCAGTATGAGTATCTCGCTATGCCTTTTGGCTTGCGGAACGCTCCTTCTGTCTTTCAGAGATGTATCGCAAAAGCCTTAAACCATTTACAGGAAAAGCCTTTGATCTATATGGATGATATTTTGTGCTATTCTGCGAATATCTCTGAAGGACTGCAACGCCTTGATAGCGTTCTGGGCGCGCTATCGGAAGCCGGTTTCTCACTTAATTTAAAGAAATGTAAGTTTATGAAAGAAAAGATAGACTATTTAGGATATTCCCTGCAATCCGGTGAGGTTAGACCTAACTCGCGAAAAATTCAGGCGTTAGTGGATGCCCCTCAGCCGAAATCCGCTACGAATGTCCGGCAATTCCTGGGTCTAGCTTCCTATTTTCGGAAATTTATTCCCGAATTTACGCGAATCGTGGGACCTTTGTATCCTCTTACCAAACTCAAAGGACGGATCACGTGGACTTTCGAACATGAAAAGATACGTCACCGTATAATACAAATTCTGACATCCGAACCAGTATTAACCATATTCGACCCAGAACTTTCGGTAGAACTCCACACTGACGCCAGCTCGGATGGCTATGGAGCGATCCTATTACAAAAGAAAGACAACCTTCCCTACGTTGTAGAATATTTTAGTCGTAGGACGTCAGATGCAGAATCTCGTTACCATTCTTACGAGCTAGAAACTTTGGCGGTCGTAAAAGCAGTAGAACATTTTAGACACTATTTATACGGTAGGAAATTTGTTGTCGTTACTGATTGTAACTCACTTAAAGCTTCGAAGTCTAAGAAAGATCTAACTCCTCGCGTATATCGCTGGTGGGCATATTTACAAGCGTATGATTTTGATATCGTTTATCGCGAAGGGAGTAGAATGGAACACGCTGACTATCTATCCCGAAACCCATTACCAAGCCCTAAGCCCGTTATTCCCATATCATCTCGACAGGCACAAACAAAAGCTGTAAATTTTATTGAACTACATCAAGGCTGGTTATCGGTTGAACAGAAACGGGATGTTGAAATTCAAGATCTTATTGCAAAACACCACAGTAATAGTTTTCCTGAAACGGTAGCTCAAACATACGATGTGAGAGAAGGTATCCTCTATAGAAAAATTGTTCGAAATAAAGTAGTTTTATGGCTACCAGTAGTTCCACGATCCCTTATCTGGACACTAATAAACCACGTTCACAATGAATTGCAACATTTAGGTCGAGACAAAACTCTAGACAAACTTTACGAAAAGTATTGGTTTCCGGACATGTCCAAATGCGTAAGAAAATTTATAGATTCGTGCATAATTTGTAAGGCTTCCAAGGGTCCATCGGGAGCTCAACCCGTTCAGCTTCACCCAATTCCGAAAGTGCCTATACCATGGCACACAATTCACATAGACTTTACGGGGAAGCTTAGCGGGAAGAGCGACCGAAAAGAGTATTGCTCAGTAATTATCGACGCTTTTACAAAGTATGTTTTACTAGAACACACCTTGGCCGTTGATGCAAAGAGTGCCATAAACGCACTACAAAAATCGGTATATCTTTTTGGATCACCAAAAATAATCATTGCAGATCAGGGCCGATGCTATATCAGTTCCGATTTTAAGACATTTTGTGACGAGCATAAAATAGAACTCCATTTTATTGCGACTGGTTCGAGCAGAGCAAACGGCCAAGTAGAACGAGTGATGCGCACTCTTAAAAGTCTGTTAACTATAGTCGAAAACGATCCGAACAAAACGTGGCGTGACGAGTTAGGTAACATTCAACTTGCCCTAAATAGTACCAAGTCTACCGTTACTAAATACTCCCCTTCAGAACTTATGTTCGGGATTCGTTCTAACTCTCTTGGTATAGCCAAATTGAACAGTGACAATGATTGTGAGGTTCGTTTAGATCTTGACACAGTTAGAGAGGATGCAGCAGCCAATATTCAAAAGGCTGCTGAATCTGACACTCTTCGATTTAATCGTGGTCGAGCAAAAATTAAACCGTTTTCTAAAGGCGAATATGTGTTTATTAAAAACTGTGAACGAAACCAAACAAAACTGGATAGAAAATTTAGGGGACCATTCGTAATTACGGAAGTTCTTAATAACGATCGCTATGAACTAAAGAGCATAGGTGGTTCTCATCGAACCTATAAATATTCGCACGAAAACTTACGCGCAGTACCCCAGGGACATGATGGCTTACTCGAGATATCGACTAGCCTTATCAATGAGGATGAGGCCGAGACGGCGTCGGAGGATGTGGAAAATGCCTCAATCTCAAATCATGACAATGAGCCATTAAACAATTCTGATTCTTTGACCGTATGCTCGGACACTGTTTCTGCCGACTCCCACACTCTGACAGTTAACTCAGATACTTTAAGCACATATTCAGACCCTGACACATGGGAAGTCTTACATGAATATGAGCTTCACACGGAACAAGATAATTCATAATTTATAGGTGAGTAGAATACAGACGTTCTTGACAATAATGTGTAGTCGCTAGACGAAATGTGTCGTCCAAGTCACACATGAAAGGTTGGCTTGTCTCCGTGGACGAAATTTGTCGTCCAAGCCACACCTGAAAGGTTGGCTTGTCTCTGTGGACGAAATGTGTCGTCCAAGCCATACCTAAAGGTTGGTTTGTCCCCGCGGGTGGTTCTCAGCAGACGAGATATGTCGTCCGAGTTAAATACTCGTCGCTTGCTTTTCTTGGAAGTTGATCGCCACGGCTTATTGATGAGACTAATTATGTAGTCCGAGTCAGACCACACTGATGGTTGACTTGTCTAAACATAATGTGGCTTATTGATGAGACTAAATATGTAGTCCGGGTCGGACCACACTTATGGTTGACTTGTCTAGACATAATTTGACTGTAATTGTTGACTGGTGAAAATCAAGTATCTTCTGGATCAAACCCCAAGGGTCTGAGCTAAGTGATACATTGGTTGGTCTAAGTCATTAAGTAATTGGTATTGATTTTGGGATAATAAAGATGAAGTTGTTAAGTAGAGTCAGGATGAACGAACGGGTTGTGCATTGATCAGAGCTTGTTGTTTTCAGATAAATCGCCCGAGGACGGTCGAAAGTCAGTCCGGCCGTGACGGCGCCACAGTAAAATATCAGGTTGACTAGCCGCCGGAAGTCAGCCTAGCGAAGCGTCATTGTCGATGGTAGTGCGGGCGGCCATCTTGTGAAGCACTTTTGATCGAGACAGCGCCCGCGCACCACGCTCGTGACGAATCGCTTTATATTTCCGCCATCACGTTGTATTATAATCTAATTACGTTGATTTATACTTAGTAACATTATAAATCAGGCAATCGAGTATTGATTTTGTGAATAAAGACATTCATTGTAAATTAAATTACGTTGATTGTTAACGGACACTATTATTTTATATCCTGCGCCCATATACCCACTTAATTCTAAAATATGAGCTCTGGTGAAGGCCCCCCTGGCTCTTCATATATTTCTCATTAATTTTCCTATCACGCGTTTATACCCACCCATCCCCTCCTAGAATTCTTGTCCATCCAAAGGTTGCCTGGAAGAGATCGCTTTTAGAGATAAGGCCGCCCATTGTACCTTTATTATAACTAGGAGTTCGCCCCGAACTGAGACCTCACGACCCCTATCTCCCCAACCCCCCTACCGATCCGGCTCATCTTCGAACTCATAAATTCTATTGACCTAAACTACGCGCATACCAAATTTCATGAAGATCGGAGCTACGATACTCAAGTTATCGTCGAACAAACATACAAAGATACAAGCGCCAGGCCCGTCTACACTGGACCTCACTCGCTTCGCTCGTTCGGTCAATTAGTAATTTAATATTTTCAAAAGTCGTAAAACAAAAGTTGTTCGCTTAGACGTCTAGAACAACCCCGTTTCGGATTAAAAGGGCATACCCGTTACAAATTGTATAATTGAGTTTGTAAGTTGTTACTGTGCCAAATAACAATAAAATAACTTACCGAACTGGAAGTTCATGCTATTCGGGCATACGTGATAGGCCGCCGAGAGCAACCCCTCACTGACGAGCGCTATCCCCATCGCGTACAGTAAACCGAAATGTTGGGGAATGCCCACATCTTTCTGGAACCAAGTAAGGGATGTCAAAGTCAAAGTCAAAATAGTTTATTTCCTTTAGATTCTATATTCCTTTATTTTCAAGTAGAGTGTATAAACTTCATTTTTTAAACAACTGATATTCCTAGTATGACATGTATAGACCTCAAATCAACCCCTTTTGGCTCAAATGACCGTCCCCCAAAACGACCCCCACTATAATGTGTTTCCCCCCCCTTCCCTCCCCTCCCCCTCCCCCTCCCCTCCCCTACCCCTCCCCCCACTCACCTCCCCCTGTCGATGCATATTATGTCGTCTCCACACGCGGAACAGGAACAACGCGCCGAGCAGCACGTACCTTTAAACCAAACACAATTTACACTTGAAACAAGGTTGCGTGTTCGATTCCCGCTGGGAACAAATATTTCTGCTGACCATAAATATTTGTTTCTGGTTCTGGGTGTTTTCTATGTATAATATGTATGTATTTACAAAAAGAAAAGTATAATATGTAGTATATCCGTTGTCTAGTACCCATAGTACAAGGCTAGTGCTTAGTTCGGGGCTAGATTGCGCTGTGTGTGATGTAGTGCAGTATTTATTTATTTAATAAGACCTGGGAGAATAAAACACTTTATTTATCGGGTTTTATCGCGTTTTATTCATGGTCTTAAACGAACCGAGCTATATTATGCAAAATCGAGAAAACCATAGAAGAAATTAGACCTGGGAGAAATGATTATAAGTCAAAGTCAAAGTCAAAAAAGTCAAAGTCAAAGTCAAAAAAGTCAAAGTCAAAGTCAAAAAAGTCAAAGTCAAAATAGTTTATTTCCTTTAGATTCTTGTACAGCATTAAATGCACATGATCATTTGACTACGTCTTAGGTGTATTGATTTTAGTATAATAATAACTTACCCTAAGTTGGAGTAGACATGGTTGAAGTCGGAGAGTACGAACAATGGGTGTGCGCACAGGAAGTTGAAGTAGCACAGGTCTTGGTTCCCGGACTGGTTCAGTAGCTGGATGGGAAATACATTTTATCATTCCTCATCGGTTGCGAACCGATTGTGGCCATTTGGAAAGTAGCCAGTGTCAAGTATTATTAATTTTTCCAAGTTATTTGCAATTTGCATCAAAACAGTCAAGTCGTCGTAGTAAAAATAAAGTCAAGGAAGGAGTTTTGGCGGGAACGCGTTGAGGAGATGTGTTGGTAAACTTTCATTTTAGTGAAACCTAGTTCAAATGCGTGCAAATTGTTTAATTTCGCGGGCGTATTAATCAATTTAGTTTCGTAAAGGTGTACAAGTGCAATGAAAGTGAAAATCGGTGCAAAACATGGACTTTAGCGTTGTGTCCAAGGCTCCGTGAACGATCATTGTAAATGGCCGCTGTTTTTCAATGATTCCCTCGATTGACTTTTAGTAGTATGATGATTTGACTGTTTCGATGCAAATAACTTGCAAATATTAATAATACTTGACACTGGGAAATGTCCAAATGGAAAAGCAATATTGAAGAAGAATGATGTTTCTTGTGCTGTATGTTTTCCGAAAATAAATAAATAAGAAGAAGAATTTGCATCAAAACAGTCAAGTCAAGGAAGTCATTGTAAATGGTGGCGATTAACCATGATTGTTCACGGAGCTTTGTAGACAACGCTAAAGTTCATGTTTTGCATCAATTTTCACTTTCATTACACTTGTACACCTTCACGAAACTAAATTGATTAATATGCCCCCGAAATTAAACAATTTACACGCATTTGAATAGGTTTTTAGGAAAATTTACCAACACATCTCCTCAACGCGTTCCCGTCAAAACCGTCGGTATTTAATTAACTGGCTAATTATGTTATGTTAGTATAGGTTGAAACTAATAATTATGCGTACACTTCCATTCGTACACTTATTCATACACTTATTCGTACACTTATTTGTACACTTATTCATACACTTATTTGTACAATTATTCGTACTTATTTATTTATTTATTACAATCTTTACAACTATCATAACAGGATAAAACCTAATGCGATAGTGTACTTACTTTACTATTTATATCCTACACACTTACAAAATATAATAATAAATAACAAAAATGAATCATATACGTACATAGTTACATTTAAACAAATAATCAAATAATCTGAACAAAACTATAGTCTGGTTTCGTGATCTGCCGCGGAATCACAAACAATAAATAACAATAACTATTATCCACCATCTACGGCACCGTAACATATCACATAATGAGTCACTCTAGTGAATTCACTCAGCGGACACAAGAACAAATCCGTCAGCTCCGCAACTCGGTTCAGTAGCAGCATGGTACGCGTGAAGGGGGACTTGACTTATTCATGCACTTAACAGTACACTTACCCTCTGATAAGTGACGACGAGCTGTATAACCGGCAGTGTATAGAACACGGCTACAGTCAGCACGTTCCAGAGATACATCTTAGAACGCGCCGATAACACGCGCGGGCGACATCTGTGGATACATAAATAGGTATTTTACAATTTGTTTTATGGTTTTTATGATTTTGCATAATAAACACTTTGTTTACCGGGTTTGATCGCGTTTTATTCATGATTTTTAAACGACCGAGCTTTCGACCACTTCACAACGCCAACAAGGAGATATATCTTAAAAAAATCCCCATGTAAGGATTCGAACCTGTGCCCCTCGCTATTCTGGCCAGTGCTCTCGCTGCGCCTTAGGTTTCACCCGCCTAAGTCCCGTTCCCGCGGGAATATCGTAATAAATTCCCGGTATCCAGCTATCTATTATTTAAAGTTTGATCGCTATCGGTTGAGTTGTTTTTGCGTGAAAGAGTAACATTCAAAGACATACATAAATACATACAAACTTTCGCGTTTATAATATTAGTAAAGAAGTAAAATGACAGAATCTACTCACCTAGCTAAATTGGCGACGCAAAGTTTAGCATTATTTCTGTATAAATTATCCAAATTCACATCCTCTGCTACTGTCGATATATCAGACTCCGTATCCGACGACGAGCTATTCAGATCTGCGAAACAACATCGAAATCGGTACAGTAAATTGGGGATGAATGAATAAATGAATAACTATTGCACGTAATCACACACATAGCGCGATCTAGAACCAAACTAAGCACAAGGCTTGTACTATGGGTAGTAGACAACGGATATACTACATAATATAGTTTTTTTTTGTAAATACATACATATGATACATAGAAAATACCCAAACCAGATACAAACATTTACGTGACGTTTCTGTATTTGGCTTTAAACAAGTATTTTAATTTTACATTTGACGACCTCTGTGGCGCGTCGGGCGAACGCTGGCTGCAATGCAGAAGGTTGCGGGTTCGATTCCCGCTGGCTGCAAATATATATGCTTAAAATAAATATTTGAATCTGGTCTGGGCGTATTTCTATGTATAATATGTATGTATTTCCAAAAGAAAAATAAATATAAAGAGTATATCCGTTTTTGTTATATTTTAAAGTGTTTCCTACACTTGGATAACTATACTTAAAGAAATGCTTTCCAAAAACTTCGCACCCGACAGGACTTGAACCTGCATCTCTGGGGATCCGTCCCGACGCCTTTCCAATTCGGCCACGGATGCATGTTCAATCGAGTCGAAATTAAGGATTGCATTTCTCATTGTTTTACGTTTTTGGAGGCACGTAGCGCCATCTACTGACAATATTTGCAGACTGCCAGCTTGAACTATTCTATTTTCCATAGAATTAAATTCAACGTTGAGATGTTGCTTCCGATTTACCGATGGCGCTACGTGCCTACAAAAACGTAAAAACAATAAGAAATGCAATCCTTAATTTCGACTCGATTGAACATGCATCCGTGGCCAAATTGGAGGCGTCGGTTGGGACGGATCCCCAGAGATGCAGGTTCAAGTCCTGTCGGGTGCGAAGTTTTTGGAAAGCATTTCTTTAAGTATAGTATATCCGTTGTCTAGTCACCGTAACACAAGCTTAGCAGCTTACCATGGCGCTAGATGGCGCTGTGTGTTGGTCACAGAATTTATTTATTTATTTATAAGCACTAAAATTGGTTTGCTCAGTCTTAACTAAATGCAATAATAGGGCAGACTTACCGTTAGTATCGCCTCCAGCGACCGAACGTTGCCTGGAAGAGCTCTCCCCGCTGATATTCATGACATTTACATTCCGTACTTCTGGAACATTGGAGGCATCGTGAGGCACCTCTGAAGTCAAAATCCCTAGAAAAATAGTTAGTTTTTAACCGACTTCAAAAAAAGAAGCTTCGCCGATTACTCGGAGATGGCTTGACCGATTGAGATGGTACTTTTTTTAATGGAAAGGTGGGAGCTTTGAGATTTCCTCATAAAAGTTTGGTGAGGAGCTTCGGAATGATGAACGGGAATGCTCCTCAAAACGCAGTAATCGGTTCAATTGTTCATCAATTATTCGAAAATGGCTTGACCGATTGATATAGTTCTTTTTTTAATGGAAAGGTGGAAGCTCCGAGGTGGTCCCATAAAAGTATGGTAAGGATCTGATGATTATCTTCGGAATGATGGACAGGATAGCATCCCAGAATGCAATAAATTACTCATTTTTGTACTTCTACCAAAAATAATCGGCAAGGAAATAAAAAAAAAGTTGTCTAGAGGGCTTAGAAAAAGTAGTAGAACAAAATTATATAACTTTTAAAATTCATGTCTGTCTGTCGGTTTGTCTGTTTCTCTGCCGGTTCCTTAAACAATTAAAAACTACTTATCCGATTGAAATCTGGTTTTCAATATTGGATAGTTCTATTTTCGAGGAAGGTCGTGGTATTTGCATCGAAATCCAATTACTAGAACCCGAGTAATGAACGAAAAAGTGCAACCGCTCGAGAACCGTTCGGCCGCACGCGCCCGTGATAACGCGTATTTTTACTTTCGCGGGTGACACCACGGGGCGCAGCTAATTATAAATATATAGAAATATATTTATTAGGACAAGCACATAGCAAAAAATACAAAACAGAACAAAACAAAAAGTACTAAGTGCTTTAATAAATAAAAAATAATTTCACTATAACACTAGGAGTTCGCCCCGAACTGAGACCTCACAACCCCTATCTCCCCAACCCCTCTACCGATCCGGCTCATCTTCGAACTCATAAATTCTATTGACCTAAACTACGCGTCATACCAAAATTCATGAAGATCGGAGCTACGATACTCAAGTTATCGTCGAACAAACATACAAAGATACAAGCGCCAGGCCCGTCTACACTGGACTTCACTCGCTTCGCTCATTCGGTCAATCAACTAAGTAGGAAGCCGGCCTTAGCAAAAAGCTGTAGCCGGTAATCATACTAAGGCACAGCGCTGGTCTTCCGGCCGGAAGTGGGAGGTATGTGATGGTCTAAACTGTAGCACGTTTCGTCCTCACCTTCACTTTCGAGCGCGGCATCTCGGTTCCTCTCCCTCCTTTCACAGAAGATGGATACAAGGAAGGCGACGTAGAAAGACAGGAAGAATATAAGCGCGGCGCCAGCAGCTATCATGTACTCTTGATACGATATCGTCTCTATTATACGGAAGCTGAAACAAATGCGAAAATTCAGGACATACCCGTAATTAAATGAAATAACAAAAGTTGCAAATTCAATAACTGTTTGGACGACATAATATTATGATCATTGTAGAAAATATATATATATTTTGGCGATTGTAAATAAAAACATGATCACAAAAGAAAACCACCATGAGTTTCTTGTGGCTTCTCCTCATCGGAGGGCGCGTTCCGAAGCCACACTAGAGTCATAGTTGTAAGAACACTCGACGTATTTAAATTAATCGAATACATCCAATTAAATAAAGACATTTTTGACTTAGACTTCACCTGAACTTAAAAAAATTGCACGAATCCGGCTCATAATTGTAAGAACTCGACGTATTTACAGTGATCGAATACATCCAATTAAATAAAGAAATTTTTGAATTAGACTTCACCTGAACTTAAAAAAATTGCACGAGTCCGGCTCGGTCTATCCTGACTTTCAATCACTGAACTCACCTAAACTTCTTAACTCTCCCATCACTGGCAGTAACCTCCACAACTTTGTCCTTACTCTCCCAACCGAAGTACTGAGCAACGCTACTGTTGCTCACAGAGGTAGAGGTACAGTCCTCGTCCGAAGTTTTCACTATGAATACTATGTAGAAGCCTAGGGGGAACGTGTCTTGCTGTGGGGAAAGTTGTATAATATACATGATTTCTTCTATGGTTTTCGCGATTTTGCATAATAAAACACTTTATTTATCCGGTTGAATCGCGTTTTATTCATTGTTTTTAACGAACCGAGCTTTCGCCAAATTTGGTTTTTTCAAGGTTGACCGGATAAATTAAGTGTTTTATTATGCAAAATCGCGAAAACCATAGAAAAAAATTATAAAATAAATAAATAAATATTGCAAGACATTACACACATCGCAATCTAGCCCCAAACTAAGCACTAGGCTTGTACTATGGGTACTAGACAACGGATATACTACATATTATACTTTTCTTTTTGTAAATATAAACATACTATACATAGAAAACACCCAGAACCAGAAACAAACATTAACGGTCAGTAGAAATATTTGTTCCCAGCGGGAATCGAACCCGCAACCTTCTGCGTTGCAATCCGAGCTTCGCCCGCTGCGCCACAGAGGCCGTCGTATTAAATATTTGAAATACTGTTCATAATTCTTTATTGCTTTTATTGCGAATAAGGGTACATTATAATTGATGTCATATAAAAATAGGATCTCTTTACTCCACCAAATTTGGCATGCAACATTGCTGTCAAGCGTTTTAAAATACATTATTCTTATATTATATAATCAGTCAAAATTTCTTATTATTACACAATTTCACTTTCTAGGTAGATATTTCATTAATTACTTACTGTCAACGTGATCCCGCCTCGTCTAGTCATTGTCAGATAGTATCCATCGTAAAGAATATCCCTTTCATTGTCAAATACTGGACACTGGAAATAAAAGGCAAATCTACTAAAACTAGGAGTTCGCCCCGAACTGAGACCTCACGACCCCCTATCTCCCCAACCCCCCTACCGATCCGGCTCATCTTCGAACTCATAAATTCTTCTGACCTAAACTACGCGCATACCAAAATTCATGAAGATCGGAGCTACGATACTTAAGTTATCGTCGAACAAACATACAAAGATACAAGCGTCAGACCCGTCTACACTTCAATTACTTATTAACGGGGTGTTTACCATGTTTAATAATTTATTCGCGGAATTCTCCAGTCTCGTGAACAAGCTGGTTGAAATTGCTAGCGAAATATCGAGCTCCGCGAATAAATTATTATTAAACATGGTAAACACCCCGTTAAGGCAGCGATAGATGATAATTATCGGTCCTTGTCCGATTGCATAGAAATGAGCGAGATGGAATTGCATGAAAAAATCTACAATTTCTCGTAAAATCAATCATTAACGAAGATTAAAATAATATTTTTATAAAACGCGATGAAGAGGTTCTAGGTATTGTATATTTTCTAATATTTATGATGCCTATAAGAAAAAATAGCGGTTAAGGATTTAGAAGAAAAAATAATTTATTTTGTAAAACAGGGGTAACTTTGCCCGTATAATAGTGGTATTTAAAGTTATTTTTTATTGTTTTTTAAATGAAGGGGACACTACTTGTATCATGTACAATAACATCAAACATTGTTAAAAGATCTATTTGATACCGGTTATGAATAAAACTATTCAATCGGAAGGGATTTCACATGAGTCGCGTCCTTAATGACAATAGTAGGTGACCGATAACCAGACGTTCAACTCGTGTCAGGAAGCAGGTAGTCCGATATGGACGCCTCTAACTGTCATCACCTACCCGCATTCTCCAGTCTCGTGAACAAGCTGGTTGAAATTACTAGCGAAATATTGAGCTCCGCGAATAAATTATTTAACATGGTAAACACCCCGTTAATAAGTAATTTTAGTATTGAAATAACCATGTTGGTTTAAAATCGTATACAAGATGTAACGGGTAAGCCCTTTTAAGCCGAAAGGCGGTTGTTCTAGACGTCTAGGCAAACAACTGTTGCTCTACACGTTGCGAAAATTCGAACTTTATTTTTGAAAATTTTGAGGTTGTTTCACTGAAAAAAACAGCTGCTTTTGAAAATATAGGTAATTGAAGTTTAGATTGTAGTAGACCAAACTAAATGAAAGGACAACATAAGGTCAATGACCTCGAACTCTAAGAAACAGCTGATCTTCAAGTAAACTTTACACTTAAAATTTTCGAAAAATACTTCGAATTTCCAAAAGCCGTAGAACAAAAGTTGTTTGCCTAGACGTCTAGAACAACCACCTTTCGGATTAAAAGGGCTTACCTGTTACATCTTGTATACTATATACTTTGCATCGAAATCCAATTAGTAGAACCCGAGTAATGAACGAAAAAGTGCAACCGCTCGATAACCGCTCGGCCGCCCGCGCCCGTGATAACTGACATCGCGTTTACACTTATGCGGGTGAAACTAGTTACAGAAACTGGAAACAGCTATTTAAATATGAAACGCGAGTAAAACCTGGTAAATATTGTGTAATTTCGTAAATTTGTTTTTAATGCTCAAGGCATATTTAATAGAAATATTTTTAAAGGAAAAATTCATCTTCAAAAATTCGCCGCAAGTGAATTTTTGAAGATGAATTTTTCCTTTTAAAATATTTCTAGTAAATATTGTGTTTTTAACCGACTTAAAAAAAGGAGGAGGTTCTCAATTCGTCTGTATGTATAATTTTTTTTTTGTATGTTCACGGGTGTATGTTCTTCGGGCAGTTTTACTGGTTGGTTCCATATTGTACTTAGTTTGGCTGCCCGACTTCAGATGATAAAACAGATTAATTAGTCGGTGGCACTGTACCTATGTAGAGGTTATTTTGGTCTTTTTTATCAATTCTTTTTTTTGGTTGTGTTTTAAATGATTTTTTGTTTCTTTTTTGAAGTAGGTTTTTTAATTTTTAAATCGTTTTTTATTATTATACAGAATACTTACCGAGAAGTTCTGTATGGAGACCAAAGCGCATATATCGTCGTCAGATTCAATCATAACAATAACACTCTTTGGACGAGACATCCAACTTCTTACGGCCAAGTTTGATCTCTCAAAATATCTGTAAATTAAAACGGTGTTGAAAGCTTAGCACATTTTAGACAAAAAAACCATTGTGATCTCAAATGTCCTAGGGCGACGAAACAATAAGAAGTTTTTTTCTTGAAACTACACCAAAATGTAGGGAACAATGTCACTTACAATACGAAAATGTTCTAAAACATTGCGTCACAAAATGATCAACAATTTTCTATGAATCCAACAGGGATCTGCAATTTAGCTCGTAAAGGGGCCTTGATAGTATAAATTTGGTTGAATACGCGGAAAAATAAGACGCCAACTTTCGAACTAAATTACGCATCAGCCTTTATCTTACTTACCTATTTAAATTAGATTTTTCATGTGTATCCAGTTCTTGGTTGCACATGTATTTTCTCTTAGCGCTTTGCTCCGCAAAATCTACCAAATGATTCTTAGATTGGTCGAAAGGGTAGAAATAGTACTTAGGTTGACTGGGCGTACTCATCAGTTCAGTGGTAGAATTTAGTTCGATATAGAAATCTTGCACTTTTTCTACTAAAATGGTAACTTCTATAGGATGTGGCGAGGATGACGTCAAATGGACGATCGGAATGTTCAGTGTGGACACGTCTGCGAAGGAAATTTTCTACCATTATTACCAAGTTTGGTAGTTTTTGGTAACGTTTTGTAGTTTTTTTGTTATTACGTTGTTTAAATGGTCCACAGTAGAATTTCCTTATTCCGTCTAAGTATGCGTGAAAAATATAAAAATTAAGGGTTTATATTAAAAAAATAATAATAAAATTAAATAGGTAATTGAGGTTGACTACTTATTTTATTATTTTAAAGTGTTTTTTTACTTTTTAAATCTAATTACTGTGTGTTAAATGAAGTGAGAAATATAAAAAATAAACTATTTTATTGAATTAAAACAAAAAAAATATTTAAAATTTTCACGCAAAGTGCCATCTAGCTTCTAATTTTGCAACTAAGCTTGTAATATGGTGACTAGATCTTTGTTAAAGCAATTTCAGTGTTTGACAAGCAACATTCTTGCAGTTAGAAAAATCAAAACCGTGTCCACGGAGCGTCAAATAGTTTGTGCAAATGGCGTCGGCGTTCCGTGGATACCGTCGATTCAGTTAGGTAATTAAAATCTAGCATTTTGAAGGCTCTTATTTAATGAAATAGTTATTAGAGTGAGATTAGTTTTGTTCTATATATTTAAATAAACATGTATAAATGGTAAATTATGGTTAAGGTTTAGTTTTTTTTTGACATAACAAAAAATCATAAGAATCGGATAATGTTAAGGAGTGGAAAACAGGTTTTTCTTTTTGTGTAGAAGTAAATAGACCCCTTAAATGCATAATATAATTCTAAACTGTAGGAGTATCGCGCAAGTTCAAGCCGACGAACATCGACTTAAGATATCAAAAAATCAGTACCACGCAAAGGAATGACTTACGTGCGAGATTTTTTCAATTAACAGCCTATGATTGAAGCCGACGCTGTTAATTTGAACTGTCAATGACAGTTCAAATCGACGGCGTCGGCTTAAAATGCATGCAAATCAACGCCATAGTTTGCACCTCGCACGTTATTCCTTTGCGCAGTGCGGATTTTGATGACGATATCGACGCTAGATCCGCGGTAGCCCTCCTGATAGAAAAACCTTCTGTGCCAAACAGTAAGCGCAGTGAAATGAAAGAGCATTATAGAGTCAATTTCACAAAAACAGTCGCGCAGCAATTACTGAGAGCAATTTTATCAAAAATTAAAGTTTCGTAATGTAAATTAGACTTTATACTAGCCAGGGACCTTACCGCGCAACATCCGTCGTAATCGGCATCAAAATCCCACTACGCAAAGGAATAACCTGCGCGGTAAAAACGACAGCGTTAAATTGCATGCATTTAAAGCCGGCACCGTCGAGTTGAGCTCAACCTCATTGAATACGAGGTCTCTTGAGCTGCTGGTTTCAATTAGTCTTGGGCATACCAGTTCACAACTGAGATCGCTCTGATTAGGTCGCCGCTCCTAAACGAACTAGTTCGTTCTTCTAGTTGGTCAGCTCTTAGCTCGAATTAGACCGTTCACATCCATTGAGCTGCATAGCATAATAGCTGACGAAGTACAAACTTTGACCGAACAAAACAAACTTTTTTTCAAAAGTAAAGCACGAAATAGTAACGAGATGACTTGTTATTAATTTATTACCATTAAATGATATGGATATGGATGCGCTTGAGCTGTGAGCGAACGGGAGTATGTATGCTGTTCCGTGCATACCGATCTTAATTCAGTCGACGTCAATGTTGTCCATTCAGCACGAACTAATGAACTGCGAAATGGGGAATGAAGAACTAGTTCGCTTGTAGGACCGCTTGTAGTTTGTTCACGAAGTACACAGGACTAGTTTTAATGACAGTTGAACTCGACGGCCGTCGGTCGCCTTCAAATGCATGCAAATTACCGCGGAAACGCGCAGGTTATTCTTTTGCGCAGTCGGATTTCGATATCGATTACGACGGTGGATGCGCGATTGGGCCGCAGGCTGGTGCGGTTTTGCGAATAATTCTCACCACATGTGTCATCATCTTCAGCAAACAAGTTATTGTGAGGGCACAACGTTCGGGATATGTTGTTGAACTGTTCGAGACTCATTGGTGTCTGAACTAGCATCGGGAGTTGCCAAGAGAACACACCTGCAAAAAAAACACAACCCAGGATGGAATTTCGACGGCGTCTGTGGCGAGTTCCGACTGCAATGCAGAAGGTTGCGGGTTCGATTCCCGCTGAGTGCAAGTACATAATATGTGTGCTTAGAAATAAATATTTGTTATGATTATTTCTATGGTTTTCGTGATTTTGCATAATAAAACACAAAAAATGAACATGTGTTCAAATTAGACAAATTACCTTGAAAAAGCCAACTGTAAAGTTGGCGAAAGCTCGGTTCTTTTAAAACAATGAATAAAAACGCGATTCAACCGGATAAATAAAGTGTTTTATTAAATATTTGTTTCTGGTTCTGCTGTGGTATCATCTAATTAGCATCCACTGCCAGTAGTTGCTAAGTTGCAGTACATTGCTGCTTTGACGTAACGTGGTTGTTACCAGTGATTACTTCAAAGCAGCAATGTATAATACGAAATGTGTTTTTTGACAGTAAATAGCAACTAGTAGCGGTGGATGCTAATTAGATGATACCACAGCTGGGTAGTAAACACCCATAATGTATCATAAGTATGTATTTTAAAAAAAAGTAGTTTTTTTTAGTTTGCATGTATGTATGTCTGTGTGTTTGTTACTCAATCAATAACTACTGAACCGATTGCGACGAGGCAGATATATGTATAAATAATAATAAATAAATAAATAAATTCTGTAACCAACACACAGCGCCATCTAGCCTCATGGTAAGCTGCTAAGCTTGTGTTACGGTAACTAGACGACGGATATACTACTTATACAATTTGTAACGGGTAAGTCCTTTTAATCCGAAAGGGTGTTGTTCTAGACGTCTGGGCGAACAACTTTTGTTCTACGACTTTTGGAAATTCGAAGTACATTTCCAAAAAATTAGGTGTAAAGTTTACTTGAAAATCAGCTGTTTCTGAGAGTTCGAGGTCATTGACCTTATGTTGTCCTTTTATTTAGTTTGATGGTTTACAATCAAAACTTCAATTATGTTTATTTTCAAAATCAGCTGTTTTTTCAGTGAAACATAATCACAAAATTAAAAAAAAAAAGTTTGAATTTTCAAAAGTCGTAGAACAAAAGTTGTTCGCCTAGACGTCTAGAACAACACCCTTTCGGATTAAAAGGGCTTACCCGTTACACCTTGTATTTATTTTTCTTTTGTAAATACATACATATTATACATAGAAATACACCCAGACAAGATACAAATATTTATTTTTAAGCATAAATATTTTCATCCAGCGGGAATCGAACCCGCAACCTTTTGCAATGCAGCCAAGCGTTCGCCCGACGCGCCACAGAGGTCGTCAAAATGTTTCGAAAATTCCCCTTTCATTCATGACAGGATCCGAACCTGTACCCCTCCATACATATATATCAAGGTCTAATATAAATCATCCCTAACTTACCCTTCTGTTGTCTCGCAGTAACAAACAATATTTAAATATCTGTGTCGTTCTCCACCAGTGGTGGCAAATGGAAATAATTTAGAAAGTTGTGATGCTGTCCCCCAGTGGTGGTCAACGCTAATATTTTTTAGAAGTTGTTTCGCTGTCCTCCAGTGGTGGCCAAAATTCCCCTTTCATTCATGACAGGATCCGAACCTGTACCCCTCTATACATATAAATCAAGGTCTAATATAAATCATCCCTAACTTACCCTTCTGTTGTCTCGCAGTAACAAACAAAGGATAGGTTCTGTTTGCATCATCACTAGCTACAGTAACGCGTGCGGGAGTGTCAAGCTTGTCTTGCTCTTTCAGATCCTGGAAGATAATAGTTGTTAATAAGAAGGTCAGATTCAGTAGAAATTCTTAGTATATCTATTAGTTATACTAATATTCCTTAAGGACGCGACTCATGTGAAATCCCTTCCGATTGAATAGTTTTCTTCATAACCGGTATCAAATAGATCTTTAAACAATGTATTATGTTATCGTACATGATACAAGAAGTGTCCCCTTCATTTCAAAAACAATAAAAAATAACTTTAAATACCACTATTATACGGGCAAAGTTACCCCTGTTTTACAAAATAAAACAATTTTTCTTCTAAATCCTTAACCGCTATATTTTCTTATAGGCATCATAATATTAGAAAATACAATACCTAGAACCTCTTCATCGCATTTTATAAAAATATTATTTTAATCTTCGTTAATGATTGATTTTACGAGAAATTGTAGAGTTTTTCACGCAATTCCATCTCGCTCATTTATATGCAATCGGACAAGGACCGATCATTATCATCTATCGCCGCCTTAACACAGAAATTCAAAGCGAAAAGGATCTCCGTCCAATGTGTGGGCTGACATCATTGATATAATCAAACAAGTGAAGATATGTTACAGTCTAACATTTCCTATTCAATAAATGAGCTAGAAACACTTACATGCAAGTGGTCAAAAACGAAACTAATAGAATAGAATAGAAGAAGAAGAATAGAAAAATATTTATTGACAACAAACACACTCATAAGTACATACAAACAATAGAACACAATTTTTACATAGATAATATTATATAAAACGAAACAAAGATAACATGAAAGAAATACAAGGTCTAATTAATTGTTTAAAATGTGAGCAGTGTGCCTGCTGCCAACAAGGAAGAAGCCTCAACACAATGAGTCTATTAAAGTTATAGAGACGCCATTGCAGAACAAATCATTATTGAAAAGCGGCACAAATTGTATGCTTTACAACCTCATTATTTATATTCATTCACATAATTTAAATAAGAAATAGACGAAACTATTGTTATCTCTTTCTAAAACATAAAGACTCAATGCTACTTGCATGACGTAAGAAAGAGATGTCATAATATTATTATGACATCTCATAGCGGTTAGGAGAGAATGATAAAACGTCAAAGTCAAAAACTTCGTTGAGTTTTTGGAAAAAAAACTTTTTCAAAAAATAAACTAAAATAAATAAATACAGCTTTACTTACGTATGAAATTAAATATTTTTGCCAGTTTTTGGAGTATAATTCGTGCATCGCCTAAATACGCACGAAGGCATTGTTGTCTGTGAATAATGTTGTGAAAGTGAACTAAATGTACTGTGTGTCAACAAGCGGGTGATCGTGACGTGAGCTGGGATGGAACTAAGACTTCTCTGGCTAGATAGCTTGCATTTGTGTAGCCAAGAAATTTGCCCTATTAGGTATCTAGAAGTTTTTACATATCTTTGCCTCAACACCAGTCTTCCGGCAGCTCCTCCATAATCGCTACATTAGGTAAATTGTGTCTAATGTTAGGCAGTGGCGCCCCCAATCGAGTGCACCACTGGCACGCACGGTGACAATACCGTGCGACAGAGATAGTGGAACGTTCCAGACTGCAGCGCGAACGAGATAGCAACGATATACCTTTCCACAACCAACCGAAGCCAGTGTGCTGGCTCGTCACAGATTTGTCGTCTCATTTGTAGTGAGTGACTATTGACGTATCTTCACTTGTTTGATTATATCAATGGTTGGGCATAGTGATATTTGACCAATCTTGTTTTTTTTTTTTCAATCAATCGTTTGATAGAGAAAACTTAAATAATCAGAAAATATTCTATAGCTTTGGTCCGTATCTAGGTAACATTCGACTTTGGACATTATATCTATACTAATATCTTAAAGCTGATGAGTTTGTTTGTTTGACCGCTTTAATCTCAGGAAGTACTGGTCCGAATTGAAACATTTTTTTTTGTTTTTGATAGTCCATTTATCGAGGAAGGTTATAGGCTACTTATGATCCCGATATTCCCGCCGGATCGGGACTTACGCGGCTGAAACCGCGAGCGCTGCTAGTGATAGAATATTTTCTCTGTAGGCTTCCTTGGTCTGTCGTACAATAAAAGACCAAAAAAAACACGATGTCTACCACCAACTATGAAAAAGTTGTAACTGTGTTTTCCGCAATTAGCCCTAAAACTGGACCTTTGCGCGTGATTTTAAGCCGTGGGTTTCCTCACGATGTTTTCCTTCACCATAAGAGCGATGTTAATAGCGCACATAATTTTTTCTTCGCGGCCGGGATACGAAACCACGAACTTCGAAATGAAAGTCGGGGTGTATCTAACACTAGACCAACACCGCTTCGTTCGATGTCCTGAATTTTCGTGTTTGTTTCAGTTTCCGTATAATAGAGACGATATCGTATTAAAAGTACATGTAAGAACGATGTTAATAGCGTACATCATTTTTTAGATATTGGTGAGCAGCCGGGGTTCGAAACCATGACCTTAGGAATGAAAGTCGGGGTACCAACACCGCTCTAATTTGTCAAATTAGTCTTATAAATAGTTTGTAAATAGATTATCTGCCTTACCATGATTGTTTCTCGTCGCTTTATCGTCCTTTTGATAAATATTAACAAAAAAATCCCCGACTTTTTTAGGTGAATGTTAAAGCAATGACTTAGCGACAACTTATAAAAAATCATAGTAGGGCAGAATGTTTTAGCTCACCCCAGCAAATTCCATGATGTATTCAGTATTTTTATCAATGAATACAGTGTAAGAGACATCGTATTTGTAACTGAAATTGGAAAAATACCATTTTAATATGTTGGAACTATAGTAGGAAGTATATTGATTGGATTTTAGTTTCCGCAATATTGATTAATTTAAAAAAAAGTATAATATGTAGTATATCCGTTGTCTAGTACCCATAGTACAACCCTAGTGCTTAATTCGGGGCTAGCTTGCGCTGTGTGTAATGTTGTGCGATATTTATTTAAAGAAAAACGCAAGCTGCATTCCCTCGATTAATGGCTATAGCCAATCTTTATACTGAACTGTGGTTCCCAATGTTAATTATTTAATTTAATCAACAAGTACTTTGAAAATACTGGTGTAATAGTTGTGTATTTAATTATATTTAGTGTCATACTTGTGGAATAAGTACAGATATTTTTAGTACTGAACCTATTTATTTCAGTAGTATACTTTGCACGCCTAGGGGCAAATCATTGAGGTGAACCTATGGCACTATTAACACAGGAAAAGTGTCACACTTTTATATGATTTTTTCCGGGAAAACAAAATAAACTTTTTAAAGTAGAAATATAGTATTTTTGCGTACTTTATGTTTTTTCTAAAGTACATAGTACGCAGAGCTAAAATATAGTATAATACTATATTTTATAGTACGGTTGGCAACCCTACAGACAATGGAAATACACATTTATACTTTTTTGTAAATTCATACATAATATAATACATAGTAAGACACTCAGACCAGATACAAATATTAATTTTTAAGCATAAATATTTGCACCCGGCGGGAATTGAAACTGCAGCCTTCTGCATTGCTGTCGGGCCTTCACCCAATGCCCCACAGTGGCCGTTGAACATTGGGTATGTTGCAAGGTGGGCAAATAAATTTAAGATTAGATTTATGAATTTATTTTATAAGTACTTAAATCTTTTCATATTCTGTAAAATAGATCTATACAAACCCATTTAATAGTTAACTGTAGGCATCTAAACTAACATGTTATCTAAATTTTATTGGCTGAACGGTTTTGAGATAACACAAGATACCATTTATATCAAAGTGAACAGGGGAATCCCAGAGTAAAAAGTCTAACATTCTTTCTAACAGCCTTTTAATCAATAATTTTATTCATTCTATATGCTCATTGGACTCTAAACTCAATATAATTGAAGACAATACAGTAATAATACATTCTGTTCCTCAAATAAAGACTCGTTATTTAATTTAATGAGTCATAGATAAAAATTACTGCAGTATACAATTATTGATTTACACGAGTAGGTAGTTCTAAGTTCAATGCTCTAGTTTTAAATAGTAAAATGAGTTAGGGAGCGAAAATATAATAAAACTTAAAGATAATTGTTTAATCTACGTATTTCAGTCCAAAGTACTTACGTGTTATTGTAATTAAATACTATTTCATCCCTTCGATATCCTTGTTGGTAACTTATGTAAGGGAGGCATAGAAATAAGAACAGTTTTACACACGTTATCAGTATCATTTTTTACTGCACACTGTTTTAACATTAATGAAAGATATTATAAATTAATTTGATAGTAATTTTTAGGTGTTTACAAGTTTCTTTTCAGAATAAACTTAGAATTTTTCACAAAAACATATTTTCCACGGTAGATAACTAAACAAAGCGAGCGAGTAAACGAAATGTCAAATGTCATTCTTCTTCTTTAAAAATGGCTTTTCCTTTCGGACATTTGCCAGTGTCAAGTATTATCAATATTTGCAAGTTATTTGCATTAAACAAAACAGTCAAGTCGTCATAGTTAAAGTCAAGTCGAGGGAATCATTGTAAAAAGGGGGCCATTTTTTACAATGTTTGTTCACGGAGCTTTGGAGCCAACAATAAGCTAAAGTACATGTTTTGCACCGGTTTTCACTTTTATTTACACTTGTACACCTTCACGAAACTAAATTGATTAATATGCCCCCGAAATTAAACATTTTACACGCATTTGAACTAATATTCACAAAAATGAAAATTTAGCAACACATCTCCTTAACGCATTCCCGCCAAAACTCCCAAATGTCATTCATCTATTTGTTTTCTTTCAAAGACGGCAGGCGAAACAGTTCTTCCTTTCCATCTTTTTGTTGCACGTAGCGAAAAAATACATTTCGTCAGCGCTAGATGTCACTACTAGTAAAAAGTTTACTCACCAGAGCACTAGTGTCGCTAGTAAAAGTTTACGCATTAAGACCGATAACTCGAAATTAAAGTTTTCACATTATGACTTATAGATGTCGCTAGTAAAAATATACACATTTTTTACAATAATATTGATAGGAATGATTATATTAAATCGTCTCCGTCACGAGCGCCCGGCCCGGTCCGAGCTTCGTTGTCTATTGGCCGCCACTCGGTTGCATGCAACAGACCGATCGACTGCTCGCCGAGCAATGGACAACGAAGCTCGGATCCGGCCCGCGCTCGTGACGTTCTAATATAAATTATCTCATACTTTTTAAGCTATGCCTTATTCCATCAGCCTGTGATGAATAAAGGAATCAGTTACATTTGCGTTTTATTATGTATGATGTTGATGATTCCACTGTACGTATTTACGCAGTGAACGGATATAAAAGCAGGGAAGTATTCCTTACGTTTCAAAATGACACCACGTAAAATGTGCCGCGATACGAATCAATCACTTCGATTGGAGTGATCTGCCACCCTACCGCGTAACTCCCGTCGAGTTGAACTCGACGTCGATTTGGGAATACGATTCTGTCGAAAACGGGGTTGGAAAAAGCTACCGCGCAAGGAGCGAGCAGAAATAGTCTATGGCTTTAACGTCGACAATTTTTGCTCGGTCCTCGCCCCCCATTGCCTAAGAAGTTCGTAGCACTGTAAGCGGCATTCTTGCAATTTATCTACAATATCTTAATTAAGTTAATATTGGATTTCTTTACTGAATAACAACCACAATAATAGGATTTGAGTGAGAAGATTTTATGTTCAAAAACATAGTGGAGGAGGAGGAGCTGCCGGAAGACCTGTGTTGTGGCTTCTTCTAGAGTCACAACGTATGTTGAGACAGATCCTCGTTGGCAGCAGGCACACTGCTCACATTCTAACAATTAATTGGACCTTATATTTCTTTTATGTTATTTTTCTTTCTATTAAACAATGTTTGTTTTGTCCCATTGTTCGTATGTACTTATGTGTGTGTTCGTTGTCAATAATTGATTTTCTTTCTTTTCTACTTCCTCTTTCTTTCAAATTCAATGTTCCTAGCAAAGAAGTAATAAAGAAATGCTGTCCTAAAGCGAATAACCGCCCCTGTCGGAAAGACAGAAAGTTGCGCAAGTTCCTCTAAGACTTCCGTAAAACACAGGATACATCCACCTATACCCACTAAATTATAAAGAGGGAGATTTGTTTGTTTCTCACAAATTCGGCTGCGGGTTCAATTCCCGTCGGGTGAAAATATTTATGCTTAAAAATAAATATTTGTATCTGGTCTGGGTGTCTTTCTATGTATAATATGTATGTATTTACAAAAAAAGTACAATATGTAGCATATCCGTTGTCTAGTACCCAAAGTACAAGTTTAGTGCTTAGTTTGGGGCTAGATAGCGCTGTGTGCAATGTAGTGAAATATTTATTTATTTAAATAAGCTAGTACACCGATTTCGAAAATTGTTTTACCAATAAATAGTCAAATACATAACAAAAGAATAACATAGATTACTTTTTATCGATTCGGGACCTACGCGGGTGTAACCGCGGGACGCAGCTACTAAAGTAAACATTAAAAACTGAAAATAACATACCTATCTTTATTTGACGTAACAAAAAAAACAAAATTCAAAATAGTTTAAGTATTCCCTTTAGATTCTTGTACAACATTAAATGCACATGATACGTCTTAGGTGTATTGATTTTAGTGTGGCTTCGGATCGCGCCCTTCGATGAGAAGAAGCCACAAGAAACTCATGGGTTTTTTTTGTGATCATGTGTTAAATAAATTACAATCGGCATAATACAGATATTATCTATAATTCGAACAGGAGCAATCAATAAATTATGTCCATGGATTTACAACTACAATTACAACAAAGTTCCCTAAGGGACCATCTCCACGAGCGTTGGAATTGCGGCGATTATCTTATTTCTATACAACGCACCGCCGCGTTAACATCTGCGTGTGGAGACACGTTCATAGAGATTGTATATCAATAAGTGGCTCGACGATAATATCGCCGCAATTCTAACGCTCGTGGAGACGGTCCCTAACGGACCGTCCCGTCAAGGGATCGTCGAATTTACCTACCTCCCTCTCAACGTATCTACTATGATAAAGCAGACTGTGAAGTCGGCCAAACGTTGGTACGACATTGGAACAAAATAAATAAAACGCCAGTAAAACGGTAAATAATGTGTTTTAATTAATTAAAGTTTCCTTTATGCCCAGAGCCCTGTTTTATCTTTCAGCCGGCTTGACGTCCTTAATGAAGACTGTTGTTATTACCCATTGTATCTAGGCTAGTTGAGTAAAGTTGCTTCGTTCTATCTTTGTTGTTGATGTTTTCATGTGTAGTGGAACAGAAATAAATGGTGTTTTAATCTATTCTATAACTGAGTTCACCCTCATTTTCATGTTATCTTTGTTGTTGATGTTTTCACGTGTAGTGGAACAGAAATAAATGGTTTTTTAATCTATTCTATAACTGTTAACCCTCATTTTCGGTAGTATTCTTATGGCGCTTCTTACGGCAGGCACATGCCTAGTTTACAGCGATCATTAGCGGTAAGATCGCGTAACTTACGGCACAAGCCTACTTTACACCAACTGTCAGTGGCAAGATCTCGCTTCTTACGGCAATAGCCTAGTTTACACTGATCGTCAGCAGCTATATCTCGCTTCTTACGGCACCAGCCTAGTTTACACTGATCGTCAGCGGCAATATCTCGCTTCTTACGGCAAATGCCTAGTTTACAGCGACCGTCAGCGGCAATATCTCGCTTCTTGCGGCACCAGCCTAGTTTACAGCGACCGTCAGCATCACTAATCTGTGCGGGCGGCTCAGCGAACTCTTTGCCCTGGTTTAAACTTTCTTGATTACTTGTCACAGAACAAACCACGGCTAATAGAACCAATGGCACTAACGCGTTCATTGTTACGCAGCGCTTAGCGCGAATCAAATATGATGGTCGACGAGGCGAGCGCGCGTTTATATCGCGTCCATGGCTTCTTCTCACTAGTTCGATCGTCTAACTACATAGTAAGAAAAATAATGACACTTGCTAAACTGTCTGCCTACTGATAACAATTAAAAACTAATTCTGGCAGCCTCTGTGGCGCGTCGTCTGAAGGCTGTGGGTTCAATTCCCCGCGTAAGGTGCAAATATTTATGTTTAAAAAAAATCTATCTAGTCTGGGTATCTATCAATGTATAATATGTATTTATTTACAAAAAAAAAGTATAACATGAAGTATATACGTTGTCTAGTACCCATAGTACAAGCCTAGTGCTTAGTTTGGGGCTAGATTGCGCTGTGTGCAATGTCGTGCAATATTTATTTATTTATAATTAGGTACGGAATCATCTTTTGTTTCCATTTCGATCATCTTTTGGTTCCATTTCGATCCTCATTTGCTTTTATCTTGATTGTCTATTCTTTTTATTTCGATCTACTTTGTTTTTATTTCAATCGCCCTTGTTTAATGTCTCATGGGATTAAAAATAAACTTTAATTTTCACTCAACCTTGAAAAAGCCAACTGTAAAGTTGGGGAAAGCTCGGTTCGTTTAAAATCATGAATAAATAAAACATGAATAAATCGCGTAAATAAAGTGTTTTGTTATGCAAAATCGCGAAAACCATAGAAGAAATTATCATGGTATTTTTCCGGTTTCGCAGTCTCGTGAAAATTTTCCAAGGTCAGTGAGGGAACAGAAACGATGTTCTTCTCACTTGTTCTGCGATCGAACTGATGAATAGGTCTAGTAAGAACAAAGGGGGATTCATTAATTCACGGAATCTTTTATTAATCCTATTGCTTAATTATATTATTGAATCTAACTTACAAGATTTACAACTTGAAATTACCTAGCAAATAAAACCTATTTTTAAAACTCAGATTTAAAAACATGTATAACAACTTTGCAACGAATAAAGATGCCTGTAGATAAACCTTTTTAATTCACAGGATTTACTAGAAATATTTTAAAGTAAAAAAACAGAATTTTATAATAACTCTATAGTCTGCGTACACTGGACCGTTTTGTTACAAATAATTATGAGGCGGTAGTTTACACTAACTTTTTAGAATATTCAAATAGAAGAATTACATCTCAGTCAACCTTGAAAAAGCCAACTGTAAAGTTGGCGAAAGCTCGGTTCGTTTAAAACCATAAATAAAAACGCGATTCATAAAGTGCGGACGGAAAAAACGGACAAATAAAGTGTTTTATTAAAAAAAATAGCTTCAAATATTCACTCGCGCCTATGGTTCAGTACTTTGGTGCCCTTACCAACTAAGCTAGGTGAGCCACCTAGTTGATAAAGGCTTAGACGGTGGAGAAATGTGACATACACCAAAAAAACGGTCAAGTGCGGGATTCGCAGACGAACGATTCCGTAGGATTCCGAAAAAATAGTTTGTACGTAACCATATAATATTGCATGCTTAATGTAAAAGCCGGATAAATTGTTTCTCAAATATTTAATTGACCGAACGAGCGAAGCGAGTGAGGTCCAGTGTAGACGGGCCTGGCGCTTGTATCTTTGTATCTTCGTTGTATCTTTGTATGTTTGTTCGACGATAACTTGAGTATCGTACCTCACTCGCTTCGCTCGTTCGGTCAAAAATGGTAAATGTTTGTGAGCACATACGTATGTACAATACATACATATGTTAGTTTGTTACTTATTGACGCAACAGTTACTGAACTGATTGCGATGAAACTTGGAATATAGGTAGCTGGAGACCTGGAATACCACATAGGCTACTTTTTATCTCGATATTCCCGCGGGAACGGGACTTACGCGGGTGAAACCACGGGGCCCAGCTAGTAATTTTATTAACGCGAAAGTTTGTATGTATGTATGTGAGTATGTTACTCATTCACGCAAAAACTACTCAACCGATTGGGATAAAACTTAGAATATAGGTAGCTAGAGACCTGGAATAACACATGGGCTACTTTTTATCCCGATATTATCGCGGGAGCGGGACTTACGTGGGTAAAACCGCGGGGTGCAACTAATATTTCGTACTTTTAATTTGATTTTTATTGCTCTAGACGTCAACCGAACCTATTATAATAGTGACCTTGCCGCGAGTGAACTTTTGTGTTTTTCCTTTACTATTAGGGTTTTGTAGCCAAAGAGTAAAAACGATACCCTATTACTAAGACTTCGCTGTCCATCCGTTCGTCTGACACCAGGCTGTATCTCATGAACCGTGATAGCTAGACAGTTGAATACTTCACAGATGATGTATTTCTGTTGCCGCTATAACTACAAATACTAAACTTAAAATTAAACAAATCTTTAAGGGGGGCTCTTATACAAAAAACGTGATTTTTATTCTCACCTCTTAGAACATGGATACTGTTTGTTTGTATGGTATCATGGCAACAAGAATTGTTTACAATTAAGCCACTAAGATATCCTACAAATATTAAAAATTAAAAAACCGACTTCAAAAATAAAACAAAAAATAATTAAAAATACAACCAAAAAAAGAATTGATAAAAAATACCAAAATAACCTCTACATAGGTACAGTGCCACCGACTAATTAATCTGTTTTATCATCTGAAGTCAGGCAGCCAAACGAAGTACAATATGGAACCAACTAGTAAAACTGCCCGACTTTTTGGAGCTCCCATCAATCCATTAAAAAAAGAATCATCTTAATCGGTCAAGCCGTCTTCGAGTAATCGGTGAACATACAAAAAAAAATATTACTTATACATACAGACGAATTGATAACCTCCTTTTTTTGAAAAAGTTAAAAGTTTGTGAGCATGTGTGTATCTAAGTGTGTATTGTGTGTTTGTTACTCAATCACGCAAAAACTACAAAACCGATTGCGATGAAACCTAGAATATAGGTAGCTGGATACCGGGAATATTACATAGGCTACTTTTTATCCCGATATTCCCGTTGGAAAGGGACTTACGCAGGTGAGGTTCCGTTCCCACGGGCGGGTCGCGGCTAGTATTGTAATAAATCGAGCATTATCAAGGAGAGCTATGGCCGAAAAATTATAACATGACACGTGATTCCTGTGTAGCTCAGTGGTTAGAGCAGTCGCCTGGTTAGCGAAAGGGCGCAGGTTCGAATCCTGTCATGGGGATTTTTCGGAAATATATTTCCTTGCTAAAAATATTTCTCAGTTGTAGTAAATCGGTGTGTAATTATTTAAAACGACAAGACCCACTGGTCATGATTTTAGGGTAGTGTTCGGAACAGTTGTGATAATGGTACGGAACTCTTCGTGTGCGAATCCCTCACTTAACCGGTTTTTTATTCTGTTTTTGCGACTTTGAATTGAAATAAAACTCAATTTATGGCTTAATTGGGTATGTAAAGGAAAAAAAAGCATCTTGTTTATATTTTTATTATATGAAATAATATTATGTTATTTTATGAAACTAATTTCGTTCTTTTGTAATTTAGATCGATGGTTATTTTTATATAATTTTTTGAAAATATTATGTTGATGACGTCATATGGTCACAAAATGTACAATTGTACAACCAGGTATCGTACGGCCAGATAGATCACACCCCCGATAATGTACGATCTGTTAATTGGAGGTCTCCTTTTAACACCCCGTACAAGAAAGTATAATCGCCGGTAATACCACGTGAAGTCAAAGCAGCTATGCAATGCAAAGTCCCTGTCAATTTTTACTGTTATCGTTGCTATGTCGTCTTTTTGTCGTTCAAAAAAGAAAAGTAAATTTGAAATAAAAAATACCCCGACTACTTTTAAAAACCACAGAAAGTTATAAAAAAATCATTTACTTTTGAAGTTTGTTTTTTTTTTAATTTATTGATTTGTTTTTAATTTTCTTTTTTTTAGCTGAACGACAATGCGACGACTTCGCGACGACTTATAAGACATTATGGTGGGACCCAATATGGGGCCAGATAATCTACGACCTGTGATAACATGCCGTAAAATATAGGGTCGTGCTATATCTGGTTGTATATTAATGGTCGCTGCAACCATCTGACGTCACATCCTCGTCAATGGTTTTTTTCATAATCTTTTACTATTTCGAATAAGAAAATACAGCATCTTACCAAAATATCTCAAATTGTTTTTTTTTATTTTCACACCTTTAAAAAAATCTTACATACCCAATTGCGTTGTTTTTTTTATTAGCAGCAATGAGCTGGAGTCCCACAGAGTGGTGTACCAAATCGACGTCGTTTTGGAATACGATGCTGTCGATAACTGGGTTAAAAAAAAGCGCAAGGAGCGAGCAGAAATTGTCGACATAAAGCCATAGACAATTACCAAAACGACGTCGAGTTGAAATCGACGGGGTCACGCGGTAGGGTCTCAGGACTCCCAGGTAGGTACAAAATATGGGTCTGGGAATCTTTCTATGTACCTACCCATAATATGTACATAATATGTATTTACAAAAACAAAGTACTCTATAAAAACATAGCATGCGACATGTAGGCGGGATGCATGAGCGTTGCAGAAGTCGATTTGTTGCAGAAGTGAAAATTATAGCTATTCTACAACATCTTAAAAGACTGATTGGCTGAGGAACAGCTGATATTCAAGTAAACGTTACACCTACATTTTTTGAAAAGTTCTTCGAATTTCTCGTCTAGGCGAAGAACAAAAGTTGATTGCCTAGACGTCTAGAACAACCCCCTTTTCGGATTAAAAGGGCTTACCCGTTACACCTTGTATTATATGTTTAATCTCGACAGGAGTGGCGTGGCGCGCGATACAGCGCTTCATGGGACCCCATCCTTACACTGCTTATCAAAGGCTCGATATCGTAATTTTTTGTGTAACATATTATTCTTAATCCAGATCCTTAATTAACGCTAAAGTGTTAATATGTAAATGTTATGCATCGATTTTCACTTTCATTACACTTATACACCTTCACAAAGCTAAATTTATTAATATGCCCCCGAATGTTTAAAATTAAACAATTTACACGCATTTCAATAATTGAACTAAGTTTCTCAAAAATTAAAATTCAGCAACGCATATCTCCTCAACGCGTTCCCGCCAAAACTCCTTTCCTTCTATTTCTATTTCTTCTTTAGAATGGCTTTTTCCATTCGGACATTTGCCAGTGTCGAGTATTATCAATATTTGCAGGTTATTTGCATCGAACGAATCAGTCAAGTCGTCATAGTTAAAGTCAAGTCGAGAGGGTCATTGTAAAAAGGGGGCCATTTTTTACAATGTTTGTTCATGGAGCTTTGGAGAGAAACACTAAGCTAAAGTCCATGTTTTGCACCGATTTTCATTTTTATTTTCACTTGTACACCTTCACGAAACTAAATTGATTAATATGCCCCCGAAATTAAACAATTTACACGCATTTGAACTAAGTTTCACAAAAATGAAAATTTAGCAACACATCTCCTCAACGCATTCCCGCCAAAACTCCACTGCTTTTTTTTTTTTTTTTTTTTTTTTTTTTAAGTTTAATGGCTTTATGTGATCACATATTCTGCCAATGACACGTAGTGAAGAAAGTACAAAAGATTAAAGGATCTTTTCTCGAATATACTTTTATTTTATTTATTTTTTCTTGTTGAGACGACGCTAAAAAGCTAAAAATACTAAACAAACACAAACACATTGTTAAACTAACTACAAGACTAAACAGGATTAGATAAAAATAATAAACATTATGATAAAGATATATAGATACAAATTACATATTAAATAATATATTATAATAAAGGATATGCGAAAGAAATATGGACATTACACTTTAATTTGGCTAATAAAAATAAAACTCGATAAGGCATATATAATATCGGAAGAGGAAGACATAACACTTAATAAAGATTTCATGTTTATAGGGCGAGGAACATCTGGGGGAAGAAAATCATGAAGGGAAAAGTGAGAATTTGGACAATCAAAGAAAATATGGTCTAAATCCCCCTCATCTAGTCCACATTCACACAGGGAAGTGTCCCGAATCCTAATTTTTCTCAAGTGAACTGGAGAACAGCAATGACCCAAACGAAAACGGGAAATAATTGAAGTGGCTCTTTTAGGGATATCACGATATTTAAAAAACCAAGGTTTTATCGGGATTTCTGGTTGGATTTCAGCGAAGGATCTCCACTCCTTTCCTTGTTTTTCAAATTCTCTATAGAAAGAAGTGACAAACGGTTGCGTTCAATTTAAAAAAAAAATTGCCGTCACGGGACGCCTGACAGATGTGAACCATTTTTTTTTATTTCTTATCGGTTGTGAACCGATTATGGCTATTAGGAAATTAGCCAGTGTCATGTATTTTAATATATTATGCAAGGTATTTGCATCGAAACAGTCAAGTCGTCATAGTTTAAGTCAAGTCTAGGGAATCATTTGTAAACACGGCGGCCATTTACAAATAATCTTCACAGAGCCTTGGAGACAACACTAAGTTAATGTTTTGCACCGATTTTCACTTTCATTCCACTTGTACACCTTCACGAAACTAAATTGATTAATATGCCCCCGAAATTAAACAATTTGCAAGCAAATGAACTAGGTTTCACAAAAATGAAAATTTAGCACCACATCTCCTCAACGAGTTCCCGCCAAGACTCCGAACTATTTGACATTGACATATATGTTTTCATTATATTACTCGCCACGGCCTCGCCACGTTTTAAATCAGTTTTACCCCCTCCTTAAAATATTTCACATCAAAAATGAAGTATGTACCTATAGAGAGGCACCAAATTGCGAACAGAGATATTACATGTATACATAACAACTGCAACACATTTCACCTAATTCCTTCCCGCCAAAATTACTTCCTTTTGCATCATTTTGTTTGTTTCATTTAATTCGATCGTGACTCTCTTGAACGCATTTATAACCAGCCAATCACATTAAAATCGACGCCATCTTGTTTAAAAAGTAATCATTGAACCAATAGAATTCAAATATTTTTTACACCGGTCATTTACTGTGACGCGATTGGCTTTCCAATAAACAGATGCTATGCGTCATCCGCCATAACGTTGATATTGTATTTGTGAAAGTGCTTTTTGTGAACATTTGTGAAATTTATGTGTTAATTCTGTGCTTCTGTGTTTTTAAAGTGTATTTAATGTGACAGTAAATATGACGGAGTGGTATAGAATGAAGAACGGGTACAACCCGAAGCATAATTCGTCGGAATTGTCCGTGGAAACATCTTGCGGAGACATGTCCGACCCGTATAACATATTTACGGACAATTTGAGTCCTATACCGGCTTCTATAGTGCCTAGGAAGTTGGATTTTACTAATTTGGACGACGAAGATGGTATAAGAGGAGCTTCACCGGCTCCCGTGACTCACAGCCCACCATACAAGAGAGTTAGGGCTTTGAGGTAAGGTCTTGACTATGTTTTCTGGTTTCCTTGCCAAAATGACCACGTTTTCACAGTTATTCAACTATTTAGTGTATTCCTGGCTTCCAAATTCGAATTATCTCGCTAGAAAAATATACTTATGACAAATGGTTTACTAATTAGATGCTAGATAATAGAATCTACCGAGATATATTCTATGGCACTCCATGTATCATACAATTTTTTTTCACAAAACCCTAAGCTTATTTACTAACTGAGAATTCACAATTCTTGGGAAAATAAAATTACATTGGGGGGTCTAGAAATGTACTTTCAGTCTATACAGCTATTATTATGCCTTTCTCTGACTGCACCAGTTAATTTCCGAGGAAGCTCAAAAATAAGGTAAACAATTGAACATAAATATAATTATTATCCTTTTTCTGTGGACAAAGTATGAATAACAATTGAAATTTATATGAAATCATACTTTTCTTTGATAAACCTAAGCTATATTGGGTAAGTAATATTATACACTCACAAGTTGCAAGTGAGCAGAAGGTGCCACATAGCTATATTATGTAACTGTTCATCAAAATAAATAAGAAAGCTAGATTTTGCAGCGTCAATGTAATTAAGCACCATGCACCATCACCTATGGGGGGAAAAGCCAGTTTTGATATAGTTTTAATTTTAAGGCTCTAGAGTTTAGGCCTATTAATTCCTTAGCCGATGTGCGTTCCAGCTTCAAATGCTTTCAATTGTTGTTTTGTAACCTTTAATTTTCAAATAATATTAAAAATAAAACTAAAAAAAAACAATATCGCACTACATTACACACATCACAATCTAGCCCCAAACTAAGCACTAGGCTTGTACTGTGGGTCCTAGACATCGGAAATACTATATATACTTTTTTTGTAAATAGCTACATACATTATTATACATAGAAAGACACCCAGACCAGATACAAATATATATTTTAAGCATAAATTGTTGCATCTGGCGGGAATCGAACCCGCAGTCTTCTGCATTGCAGTCAGGCGTTCACCCGACGTGCCTTTATTTACTTGTCTAACCAAATCAATGCCACTGAATTACAATTTTGTGTACTTATTTTAAAACTTGATGAGCCCCACGGTTTCACCTGTGCAAGTTCCATCCAGCGGGAATATCAGCATCAAAAGTAGCCCATGTCTGTCCAAAGTCTTATACCAAAATTCATCAAAATCAATACAATGGTTTAAGCAAGGTTTAAGCTTAAAAATGTAACAGCCTAACAGAGTTATTAGTAACTAAGGATTTTAAGTTATTTCTGTATTTAGCTGAATTTTATTCTTAGTCAAGTGAAAGATTTGTTTATTCAATTGGATGTATTGATTACTTTAAATACGTCGAGTGTTCTTACAACTATGACTTTAGTGTGGCTTCGAACGCATGAGCAGATGCCACAAGAAACTCATGCGGTTTCTTTTGTGATCATGTTTTTGTTTACAACTTCAGGAAAGACAGGTTGCAGATTTAAAAAAAGTTATTTCGTTGTTCCAATTGACTGGTTGGAACATGTCCAATCCTGGATTGAAGTTCGAACATGTCTAGACAAGTCCTTGATGGAATGTGACCTCATTTCCGTCCTGTCAAACTGGTTTTCAAATCTGGCTTCTAACTGACCTGTCTACTTTCATTGTTGTTTACAGTTATGTTTTGTTTGGTATTTGAAAGTGAGGAAATATAAATGAAACTAGCTGCGCCCCGCTGTTTCACTGTATTACTCAAAATTGATTTAAAAAAGATCCTTTTACTGATTGTAACACACACAACCTAAAAGGACTTACAGGACTTGAACTTGCATCCTCTGGGTATCCCACCTAATGCCTTCTCCAATTTGGCCTTTTTTTTACTAGTTGCGCCCCGCGCTTTCACCCGCGTAGTTCCCGTTCCCGCGGGAATAACGGGATAAAAAGCCTATGTGTAATTCCAGGTCTCCAGCTACCTATATTCCAAATTTCATTGCAATCGATTCAGAAGTTATTGCGTGAAAGAGTAACAAACTCACATTCATACATACGAACTTTCGCGTTTATAATATTAGTAAAGTTGGATTTCCAATAAAGTTAGGTCGTATGTATGAATGTGAGGTTGTTACTCTTTCACGCAAAAACTACTGAACCGATTGCGTTGAAACTTGGAATATAGGTAGCTGGGGACCTGGATTAACACATAGGCTACTTTTTATCCAGATATTCCCGCGGGAACGGGACTTACGCGGGTGAAACCGCGGGGCGCAGCTAGTGGTCCATAAATTCAGTTAAAATCGGTTAAAATACAGTTAAATTCACAATACATACTGTCTCCATAAGTTCCTTAACATATGATCTCACACAGCTGATGTTACAAAAAAATCCACCAACACACCTTGCCTAACAAGACAAGCCAAAATCCACTCTAACTTAAGGAGTTAAAGTTCACATTCAAACAATGTGGGATTCGAAGCAGAAATCTTTGTATTGTTGAGAGGTTGTCTGTTCAATAATGAACCTTGTTTTCTTTTGAAATAAAGTTGGATTTCCAATAAAGTTAGGTCGGTAATGTACCTGGTTTGAGATTGCCAGTTTAGAAGATGGGTTTTGGCAAAATTATGATAATTTTTCACCTGCCATGTTTATTGTGTCTAATTAGTTTTTGCCCTGCAGTATGTCACCTACGTAAATCTTACTAATATTAGTATAAATTCGAAAGTTTGTATGTATGTATGTACATACATGTGTCTTAGTTACTCTTTCACGCATAAATTGGTTTCACTGAACCAATTGTAATGAAACTTGAAATGCAGCTGGTATCCAGCTACCTATATAGGAACCGGAATTTATAATCAAATTAATTTTTTAATATATGAATAAAATATAAAGAACTTCATAGTCATATCGGAGAAGCAAAGTTTAGGTCATTATTTTTGATTGGTTTGGTATTTTTGACATTCTAAATTTGAAAAACTACGACTTTACTAAGCAAACACTTTGGATAGTTGCGAAGATCGCTTTATAAATACCAAAAATTGTGTTAAGCCAAACTTTTTGCTTAGCAAAGTCAAAGTGCGGACTATAGATTTCAGCCAACACTAGGTGAGATACACAACTCACTACGAGTAAAAATAAAGGGCTTAACTCCAAACGGAAGCACAACCCCCAAAAGTATCACTGTGTGTTAAATCCAACCACCCTTCGATTTTCGAGTCGACAAAAAAACCACCCCATATCCTTCTTCTTTGTATTCTTAAGATAACAAGTTCTATTATTCAAGATAACACCTGATTATTTTTTTTTCATATTCTAGCTGCACGCCGGGGTTTCACCTGCGTAAGTTAAGTCTCGATCATGCAAAATTATTAAGATGAAATTTAACTCTCGATCACTTAAACTATCCCTATACAAATTTACATTCACTCGGTCCATAAAATAAATAAAAAATGTTAGGGGTGGACAACCCTTATCACTTAGGGATATGAAAAGTAGTAGCCTATTCTCAGACCTACTGTGCATATGAAATTCATAAAAATCGTACCTCTGCCGATTTTTAAGAATATTTATATTAATTTCTTCTATGGTTTTCGCGATTTTGCATAATCAAACACTTTATATATCCGGTTGAATCGCGTTTTTATTCGTTTTTTTAAACGAATCGAGCGTAAAAACGCGAAAATTTATAAAAATAAATAAAATAAAAACGAAATTTAAATTAAAAAAAAAAAACGAATAGTAATTGAAAAATAATAACAAAAAAAAACATAATTTAACGAACGAACGAATACGAACGAAACGAATTCAACGAACGAAACGAATTTTTAACGAATTTTATTTTTGTGAAATTTTATATTGCCTGCCGCCAATTTTTTTCCTGCCGTTTTTTATACGAACTGAGGAGCATAATATGAGAATTGACATTGGGACACGAGAATTTTAAATATAAGATTTATTACTAACTGCGTCTCGCGGTTTCATCCGCGTAAGTTTCGATCCCTCGGAAATACGTACATAAAAGTAACTTAGTGTTATTCTAAACCTGAAATCTATAGTGCGTAGGTACTATGACTTTGCTCAGACTGAGCTTAGCAAAAACTAAGCATAAACTTTGAAATGGAATTTATAATCGAAATTTATTTTGTATTACACGAATAAAATGAAAAGAACTTCAAAGTCATATCATAACAGAGAAGCAAAGTTTAGGTCATTATTTTCGATCGGTTTACATTTTAAATTTGAAAAACTTCGACTTTACTAAAAAGTTTAACTTTACTTTACTATCCAAAACAAAAACTTTGGATAGTTGCGAAGATCGCTATAAAATAACCAAAAATTGTCGTAAGTCAACGTTTTTGCTTAGCAAAGTCAAAGTACGGACTATAGATTTGAGCCTAAATCTCCAGTTATCTATATTCCAAGTTACATCGTTGAGAACTAACATACAAAAGAAATAAATCCAAACACTAAAAAAAGAATACACAATTCTTTTTTGTTGTGATCAATGGTCTACAATCCCTTGGGTGATGACGATGACAGAAAATCAGTGTTTGCTCTAACGAGTGAATTGTACACTGAGTCATGGCCCATTGTCCTGCTGAAACACACACATGCATGTTGTATTTGGTCTTAGACGTTACCTACCTACATTTTAAAGTTGATATTTTATGTACCTACCTACATTTTAAGGTTGTGTAAGTGATAAGTGACGGTGTTCAATTGTTACTTTTGAAGAGGTTCAATATGTTTTTGTATGACCATGTGTGTATAACTTTAGAACAAATAAACTTTTTTCTATTCTTTTCTATTCTTTTTCTTGCAGGTTATTTGACAGTCCGCACACACCGAAATCATTGCTCGAAAAATGTTCGACCCCATCGCATCCTCCGCCGCGATCGAGACTCTTTCTGCCAAAAACAAACGTGGAGCCGGGTGAGTGCGCTTGTCTAATAGGGAAATAGGAGCGAAAACGACTGTGAATATTATTAAATCTGTTGTCTAGTCACCGTAACACAAGCTTAGCAGCTTACCATGGGGCTAGATGGCGATGTGTGTTGTTCACAGAATTTATTTATTTATAAGACTATGTTCACTAAGGTTTTAAAGGCTCTAACGAGGCCTCAAAACGACTGGCTGTTTCGCCATTTTGCTCGTCCGAATACCATATCGAGAACCCGGCCTAGAGCATTAGGCAATCTAGCCCCAAACTAAGCACTAGACTTGTACTAGAATTTGTACTAGACAACGGATATACTACTTATTATACTTTTTTTTGTAAATACATACATATTATACATATATACACACCCAGACCAGATACAAATATTTATTTTTAAGACGGGAATCGAACTCGCAGGCTTTTGCATTGCAGTCCACGCGCCACAGAGGCCGTCAAAAATAACTTACAAATATTAATAATAGTTACTTGACACTGGCTTCTTTCCATACGGCCATAATCGGTTCACAACCGATAAGAAATAATAATAAAAGAATAAAGTAAAAAAAGGGCTGTCACTTTTAAATAAATATATGAGTTTTTTGTTAACGTTTTCCGTCAAAGTTTCTGAATCAGGGAATAGTACATACATATTATGCACTAGGTTTTCCCCGCGGCTTCGCTCGCGTTAAGAAGTATTCTTAACGCGAGTAAGTATCTTTCATCCCCTATTTTATCCCCTTCGGGGAAGAATTTATCAAAATCCTTTCTTAACGGATGCCTACGTCATAACATTTACCTGCATGCTAAATTGAGCCCGATCCGTCCAGTGGTTTGGGCTGTGCGATAGATCACTATGTCAGTCAGTCAGTCATCTTTGAGTTACATATATTTAGCTAATAGCTCCCATCGTAAGTCTGTATTGCCGTTTTAACGAATACGTCCGTCATTTCCGCCAGGCATTCCATCAGGATCCAGCTTCCACCTGCATCCACCAGCTTCGAGCTGGGATGAGGACAGTGCTCTGGGCAGTCTGCCGGCTGACGATGAAGATAGCAGGCTGTTGAAGCGACCTGTAGCCAACATCAACCCTTTCACTCCTGACGGTATGTTAGCAATGCTCATGTCTTCCATCAGGATCTAGCTTCCACCAGCCAGACGTTGCCAGATCTCTCCAGATATTTCCCGACTGCTGACGTGGACGGAGACAAGACATTGGGCTTCTTCTTCTTTTCGTGTAGTAGTGTGGCTCATCTAGTGGTTTTGTCAGGTTGGCGTAAGCCTCCTAAATGGACTTCTATCAGAGATAAACCCACCTGCCTAACGTGCCTTTCGAAGCACGGAGGAATTCATTCTATAAATTGCAATTCTAACTTTAAGCTTAGTCTGAGCGATGTCAAAGTACGCACTATAGATTTTAGCCTAAGAAGTTTTCCGTACGTCATTGTGCGTGATTTATATTATAACGCGACTTTCCTCGCGATGTTTTCACCGTAAGAGGGATGTGCCCACTTATACTTCTGTTCAAGAAAAAGGTCTATATTGTACTATGTTACGATGTTTAACTCCATAATATTTTAAAACACTATTTATCGGGCTAAATCGCATTTTTATTCATGGTTTTAAACGAACCGAGCTTAGCCGTGTTTTTAAGGTTGACCTTGAAAAAGCCAACTGTACAGTTTGCGAAAGCTCGGTTCGTTTAAAACCATGAATAAAAACGCGATTTAACTCGATAAATAAAGTGTTTTATTATGCAAAATCGCGAAAACCATACAATAATATTTTGTTTGTCTAGGTCAAGCTTTGAACAAGAAGAAACGTGCGTTATCAAAAACTCCGACATGGGATCTAACGCCTCAACAGCCCGCTAAACGATTAAGGGTAAGTCCTACTTATTACTCACTTGCTGCGCCCCGTAAGTCCCGTTCCCGCGGGAATATAAGAATAAGAAGATTTTATTGTTCAAACTATGTAGGTACATTGGTTTTAAATATGTACTATATTAGTGCACAGTCTACTCATTTCGAGCATACAATAATGTAGTATAAAATTACATTAGGTACTTAAATGTATGTAAGAAATCCAATATTTATACCAGCACAACAATATTTGGTATTTATTTTTCATTATGGTATATCAGGATAAAAAGCCTATGTGTTAATTTAGATCTCCAGCTACCTATATTCCAAGTTTCATCGCAATCGGTTTAGAAGTTTTAGCGTGATTGAGTAACAAAGTCACAGACATACATACATAATATTTGCAAACTTTTGCATTTACTCGTATAATTGACTGAACGGGCTTGGCTAGTGTAGACGGGCCTGGCGATTGTATCTTTGTATGGTTGTTCGACGATAACTCATATCGTAGCTCCGATCTTCATGAATTTTGGTATGCGCGTACTTTAGGTCAATAGAATTTATGAGTTCGAAGATGAGCCGGATCGGTAGGGGGGTTCGAACTCATAAATTCTATTGACCTAAACGAGCGCCAGGCCCGTCTACACTGGACCTCACTCGTTTCGCTCGTTCGGTCAATTATATTTATACTTGTATTTATTTAGAAATGTCTAATAAATGTCATAGTTAATAAATAAATATTTGATTTTGATTTTCGATTTCGTTTCCAGGAATCGAACATATCCCGGTACAAGATAGAGTTCGTGGAGTTGGGTGTGATAGGTCGTGGCCAGTTCGGTCGTGTCACCAAGTGTGTGAACAAGTTGGATGGCTGCGTGTACGCCGTGAAGCGGTCCCTGCGGCCCGTCACCGGCAGCGCGGCCGAGCGCGCCGCCCTCACCGAGGTCTACGCGCATGCGGCTCTAGGGAAACATGCGCATGTTGTCAGGTAACAAGCGCTGAGTAGCTCGGTGGTCAGACTACTCGCTTGCTTATTTTTTTATTTAACTAGCTGCGCCCCGCGGTTTCACTCGCGTAAGTCCCGTTCCCGTTTCAGTTCCCGCGGGATTAAAAGTATCCTATGTCCTTCTCCTGGTTCTAAGCTACCTCCCCACCAATTTTCAGACAAATCGATTTAGCCGTTCTTGAGTTATAAATGGTGTAACTAACACGACTTTCTTTTATATATATAGATATAGAAGATTATTTATTTAAGGAACATTCACAGCTATAAAACAAGTGTAAGAAAAAAGTCTCTAGCTAGTGCGTTAATTAAAATTAAAAAGTTAACAAACTAGGACGCGATCGTTTGATGTAACTCAATGCCGTCAGATGGCGTTAACATGCTGTTGTAGTGAATGAAAAAGATATTGAAACGATAATTCGGCGTATATACAATTTGTAACGGGTATGCCCTTTTAATCCGAAAGGGGGTGGTTCTAGACGTCTAGGCGAACAACTTTTGTTCTACGACTTTTGAAAATTTTGAGATTATGTTTCACTGAAAAAACAGCTGCTTTTGATAGTAAAGGTGATTGAAGTTTTGATTGTAGTAGATCAAACTGAATGAAAGGACAACATAAGGTCAATGACCTCGAACTCTCAGAAACAGCTGATTTTCAAGTAAACTTTACACCTAAATTTTTCGAAAAGTACTTCGAATTATCAAAAGTCGTAGAACAAAAGTTGTTCGCCTAGACGTCTAGAACAACCCCCTTTCGGATTAAAAGGACTTACCCGTTACACCTTGTATATGAGTCACCGCGTGTCGGTAGACTATAGGCCTAAGTCGCATTCCCCAGATTGGATTGAGATGTATTTGTTCGAATCCCGCCTGACGTAGACCGTGCGCTGTGGTTTTGTGTATATATCTTTTCATTAAAAATAGTTCTAAGTTTAAAAAACACTAAAATATATCAAAAGCAAATAAAATTCATTTATCTCGTACAAATACAGATATTAAATTATCGACTAGTTGCATCCAGTGGGAATATCGGAATAAAAAGTCTATAGCCTATGTCCTTCTCCAACCAAAGTCTCATCCATCTCTATATTAAAATTCATCAAAATCGATTTAGCGGTTTAGACTTGACAGTTACTATCGCATTTATAATTGACCGAACGAGCGAAGCGAGTGAGGTCCAGTGTAGACGGGCCTGGCGCTTGTATCTTTGTATGTTTGTATGTTTGTTCGACGATAACTTGAGTATCGTAGCTCCGATCTTCATGAATTTTGGTATGCGCGTAGTTTAGGTCAATAGAATTTATGAGTTCGAAGATGAGCCGGATCGGTAGGGGGGTTGGGGAGATAGGGAGTCGTGAGGTCTCAGTTCGGGGCGAACTACTAGTATTATTAGTAAGGATTACATAAACAATAATTTACAAGAAAGGTACAGTAGGCGGCCTTTTCACTAAAAGCGATCTCTATCTACTGACTTTTACCTTAAAGTTTGAAACTTGGCATGGGAGGTACAGGCAAATGTATAAAAATGTCATAAAATTTGTTCAATCTGTCATAAATTGCATAAAGTATGTGACGCATCACGCGTTGCTTAACCCGTATGATTATTCATAGTACCTGATATCTTAATTATACCCCTATACTAACCCTGTACCAAATTTCATTCAAAGCGGTTTAACTGTCATTTTTACCCATCACGTACGTCGTACCAAGCGTAGTTGTATAATTCGTATGGAATAATTCTTAAGGAGCGAAAAAAATTAATTAAGTCCCTATAATTCAAGAGTTTAAACTTAAACTTAAGTCATATATCTTGGAAAATATGTAACTTAATAAAGCTTTCATGTTCACATTTATAACGCATTTATAACTTATATAAATGAGCTATAATTGACCGAACGAGCGAAGCGAGTGAGGTCCAGTGTAAACAAGCCTGGCGCTTGTATCTTTGTATGTTTGTTCGACGATAACTTGAGTATCGTAGCTTCGATCTTCATGATTTTTGGTATGCGCGTAGTTTATAATATAATTAATAGAATTTATGAGTTTATGAGAATATAATAATTATTAATTTATTTAATAGTTTATGGTCAATAGAATTTATGAGTTCGAAGATGAGCCGGATCGGGGGGTTGGGGAGATAGGGGGTCGTGAGGTCTCAGTTCGGGGCGAACTACTCGTAAAGATAAAACTATAATTGTAAAGGAGCGATTTGTAACACTATGTACTATGATTTCAGATACTACTCAGCGTGGGCAGAGGACGACCATATGATAATACAGAACGAATACTGTGATGGAGGCTCCTTACAGCAGCGGATGGAGCAGAAGCCTCTAGCGGAGCCCGAGCTGTTGCTACTGCTGCGGCACATCAGCGAGGGACTAGCGTGAGTAGCCTCCAGATATTGCGACATTTTTGGAAAGCATTTCTTCAAGTATAGTCATCCAAGTGTAGGAAACACTTTAAAATATATCAAAAACGGGTAATCGGAAGCAACATCTCAACGTTGAATTTAATTCTATGAAAGTATTATAGCATGTCACGTGATTCCTGTGTAGCTCAGTGGTTAGAGCAGTCGCCTGGTTAGCGAAAGGACGCAGGTTCGAATCCTGTCATGGGGATTTTTTGGAAAGCATTGCCTTAAGTATAGCCTCCAGATACTTGACGACCTCTGTAGCGCGGCGGGATAACGCTTGACTGCAATGCAGAAGGCTGCGGGTTCGATTTCCGCTGAGTGCAAAAAATGAAAAAAAAAAATATGTAGGTATTTTGACGATTGTAAATTAAAACATGATCACCAAAAAAAAACCCATGAGTTTCTTGTGGCTTCTTCTCATCGGAGGGCGCGTTCTGAAGCCACACTAGAGTCATAGTTGTAAGAACACTCGACGTATTAAAGTGATCAAATACATTCAATTAAATAAATAAAAAATTTACTTTTTTTTGTGCAAATATTTATACTTAAAAATAAATATTTGTATCTGGTCTGGGTGTCTATCTTTGTAATAATATGTATGTATTAACAAAAAAGTATAATTTGTATTATATCCGTTACCTAGTACCCATAGTACAAGCCTAGTGCATAGTTTGGGGCTAGATTGCGCTGTGTGTAATGTCGTGCAATATTTGATACTCAATCACGCAAAAACTACTGAACCGATTGCGAGGAAACTTGGAATATAGGTAGCTGGATACCTTGAATAACACATAGGCTACATTTTATCCCTATATTCCCGTGGGAACAGCACTTACGCGGGTAAAACCCAGGAAAAGTATATTATTTACAAAAGAAAAAATTAATATAAGTTGTATATCCGTTGTCTAGTCACCGTAACACAAGCTTAGTAGCTTACCATGATGCTAGATGGCGCTGTGTCTACTATCGTGCAATATTTATTTATTATTTACTAGCTGCACCCGCGTAAGTCCTGTTCCTGCAGGAATATCGATATATAAAGTAGCCTATGTGTTATTCCCAATACCTAAGCTACCTAAATTCCAAGTTTCATCGCAATCGATTCAGCGGTTTTAACGTGATTTAGTAACAAACAAACATACACATATACTCACAAACTTTCAGCTTTATAATTGACCAAACGAGCGAAGCGAGTGAGGTCCAGTGTAGACGGGCCTGGCGCTTGTATCTTTGTATGTTTGTTCGACGATAACTTGAGTATCGTTGCTCCGATCTTCATGAATTTTAGTATAGTAATTTCTTAACTAGTATTAGTAGGATTTATTTATTAATTTAATCCGTTCGTTCCCCAGTTACATTCACTCGCTGCACTTGGTCCACATGGATGTGAAGCCGGGGAACATCTTCGTGTGCAGTTCACTCGAGAAACATGACTCTGATGATGGGTACGATGATGATGAGCCGACCACCACCCATGTGTACAAGATCGGTGAGTTACTACCAGACAAGGGTGTTAATTAATTTAACGATACAATCTTTTGATACATTTTAAGTGTTTCCTACACTTTAACTTCGCATTTTGATGGATTTTAATAAGTTTTTTTATCAGGATCAGGATGTTTTTTTATATAAGATGTAACAGGTAAGCCCTTTTAATCCGAAAGGGGGTTGTTCTAGACGTTTAGGCGAACAACTTTTGTTCTACGACTTTTGAAAATTCGAAGTACTTTTCGAAAAATTTAGGTGGTAAAGTTTACTTGAAAATCAGCTGTTTCTTAGAGTTCGAGGTCATTGACCTTATGTTGTTCTTTCATTTAGTTTGATCTACTATAATACAATCAAACCTTCAATTACCTTTATTTTCAAAAACAGCTGTTTTTCCAGTGAAACATAATGTCATAATTTTCAAAAAACAAGTTCGAATTTTCAAAAGTCGTAGAACAAAAAGTGTTCGCCTAGACGTCTAGAACAACCTTCTTTCGGATTAAAAGGGCTTACCTGTTACATCTTGTATTATGTTCAAATCATCCCGATATTCCCGCTGGATCGGGACTTGCGCGGGTTAAACCGAAGGGCACAGCTTGTTATAGATATTGCACGACATTACACCCTGCGTAATCCGCGGCAGATCACGAAACCAGATTATAGTTTTGTTCAGATTATTTGTTTAAATGTAACTCTATGTACGTATATGATTCAATTTTGTTATTTATTATTATATTTTGCAAGTGTGTAGGATATAAATAGTAAGTACACTATCGCATTAGGTTTATCCTGTTATGATAGTTGTAAAGATTGTAATAAATAAATAAATAAATATTTTTAAAGTGTTTCCTACACTTGGATGACTATAATTAAAGAAATGCTATCTTTAATTATATGATGCATGTTCAATCGAGTCTAAATTAAGGATTGCATTTGATTGCACTATAATTTGCGAACGTATTTATAAAAGCATTTCTTTAATTATAGTCATCCAAGTGTAGGAAACACTTTAAAAATATTAGATTATTGCCCTTCGGTTTCACCAAATTGATTTGTACGTATAAACAAAACATCCTGATTAAAAAAACTTATTAAAATCTATAAAAATGCGAAGTTTTAAAGACAGCGGAAAGTGACTTTGTATTATATTATGTAATGATATACAACCCCCTCCCAGGCGACCCTATGTAATGATATACAATCCCCCCCAGGCGACCCTATGAATTGATATACAATCCCCCCCCCAGGGGACCCTATGTAATGATCAGTGATCGGAGTAGGTAGATTGAAATGAGGTCAACGATCTGAAACGTACATGTTAATGTGGACATTCCTCTGAAAATCCGGAATTGTAATTTTATAACCCGGAATTAAAAAATTGAAAGCTGTCATATAAAAACTAGCAGAATGCTATACCTACTGAAATGAATGAATACTTACCTCCCTACATTCTGCCTATGTAAATCTCGTATTTATTATTTGACATTTTTTCAAAGGAAGCCGTCATCTGCCGTGGATATCCTATGATCTATTCTAGGAAAATATCTTTTGTTCCAAATAATTGAATAGAAGGCAGCTCGATTAATACAAGTGTAGCAACAACAACCCTAGCTTGACAAAAATGTTTCTCGGTCTTTGTTTTGTTTAAAAATATGAATCGCAAGAGTACGCGCTCAACATAGCCCAACGTCCAATCAGAGCACATGAACGTGGATGGCGCACTAACCGGTAATCAAAACAATGGGCGGGCTGTTAACATGCCAGGTACAGATTGTATGTATGTCACTCGTTGACGTAAAAAGGAACAGGTTGAAAATAGAAAATATAGAGAAACTGATAGTCATTTATTTCAATTCTGTCGAAGATTACGAAAATGATGAAACAATGACGGAAGATGATTAAAATGTGAAAAATTATTAAAATATTTTTGTATATTTATAATAAACGATGGTGAGTTTTATCTATATATTGTTTTTATTTTACCTTTGTTGTCAAGGAATAATATAAAATGTTTTTGTTAATGTTACGACTAAAAGCAATGTGCGGCAACAACAAGTTTTGACCCTATAGAGGCATTTCATTATCCGATAACGTGTGACAGGCTCCATCTAGTTCTTTCCGGTTAAAATAAAGTATGACTGCAAGCGGATTGTTTTACACGTCTAACACACTAAACAGTAGAAATAATACTTTGCCGCGCCGCTCCACTACAGTGTAGCTCTAGTGCGGTTCGACCTTTAAGGTAAATGACCTCTAAATATAAAAAAAATAATTCACTTTCATATTAAATCCTCCGTGCCTTTTTCGGTATATACTATAAAATTATGCATTATTCAAAAGTTATATTATAGTTTGAATGTACTTATCTACTTACGATTAAATAAAAATAAATAGCTACTGAAAAAATATTCACAGCAAAACAGAAAACTATTTAAATTACGTTGATTCCTTTTAATGGTTATTTAAACTGTAGTAATCTACCAACATAAACCATCTTTGATTAAGCCTCGAAATAACGGGATGGCTTTCCGGAAAAAAGGCTTATCCACGTTAATTTTTCTATGGACATTTCCGTTTACAAGTACCAAAATCAATCTACCTACTCCGATCACTGGTAATGATATACAATCTCCCCCCCAGGCGACCCTATGTAATGATATACAATCTCCCCCCCCCCCCCCCCCCCCAGGCGACCCTATGTAATGATATACAATCCCCCCCTAGGCGACCCTATGTAATAATATACAAACTCCCCCCCAGGCGACCCTATGTAATGATATACAATCTCCCCCCCCCCCCCCCAGGCGACCCTATGTAATGAAATGAAATGATTTATTGTTTGTGGATCTAGGTAAAAATAGATAGTATACACAATTAAGGAATCTCTAGTCCTACCACGTGGGCATACAAACATGGTTCTTAGAAATAATAGTCAATTTTAAAACACATTCTTATAGTGAGGGTAGGCTACTAACATGTCCCGTTCACTTTTACAATTGCAACTGTTTTCATATTAATCACAATACACAATTAAATACATTAATATAGAATAAACATACATTGTCAAAGGATAATTATATTAATAATTATATTAATAATGATATACAATCTCCCCCCCCCCCCCCCCAGGCGACCCTATGTAATGATATACAATCTCCCCCCCCCCAGGCGACCTGGGCCACGTGACCTGCACGAGCTCCCCCCGCGTGGAGGAGGGGGACTGCCGCTACCTGCCCAAGGAGGTGCTCCACGAGGACTTCTCACACCTCCCCAAGGCTGACATCTTTGCATTCGGTGAGACACTTGTCTACCTCATTATTATTATTACAATTTCCTGTCTTAGGACGACTTGCATAAAACCATTTAGGCCGGCTTGCATAACGGTTCCTAAACATGTTTAAGCTGTCAGAATTTCAAGAACTGTCAATGTGTGGCAACATATTATTAATCGTCCACTTAATGAAATAGAGTCCAATGTTCGATTTCCCATAAATTATTTTAAAATTGATTTAGTTAAATATGTTTTTAAATTGTATTATGCAAGTCGCCTTTAAAAACATAATAATAAAACACTTTATTTATCGGGTTTAATCGCGTTTTATTCATGATTTAAAACGAACCGAGCTTTCGCCAACTTGACTGAAGACCTTGAAAAAGCCAACTGTAAAGTTGGCGCAAAGCTCGGTTCGTTTAAAATCATGAATAAAACGCGATTAAATAAATAAATATTGGACGTCATTGCACACAGCGCAATCTAGCCACAAACTAAGCACTAGGCTTGTATTATGTATACTAAACAAGATATACTACAAATTATACTTGCTTTTTGTAAATACATAATTATGATACATAAAAAATCATCCAGACCAGATACAAATATTTATATTTAAGCATAAATATTTGCATCCGGCGGGAATCGAACCCGCTGCCTTCTGCATTGCACCACACAGAGGCCGTCAAATATTATTATAATATTAATATAATTAAACCCGATAAATAAAGTGTTTCTGTTAATTTGGAACACATCCCAATGAAATTGTCTATCTATAGACACCATTCACTCATACCTCCTCGTGAAAAAATTAGGTTATCTAAGGGTTATTTCGGTCATTCAAATTTTGATGCGAGCAAAACTTATTTTCAAATTAATATTTTAAGTGGTATTTTCATTAAAACAAGAGATTTTTCGATATTTATAATGAAAGCTTAGGAGCACTACACTATTCTCCTAAGTTAGGAGAGATTGAGCCGCCATTTTTAGGTTTGGAGCTCTTAACTGTGAAACTTTAATATACAAATATCTTTTAATTTAGCGGAAAAAAAACGAAAATACTAACACCGTGGCTTTAGATCACGTAAATCAGTTGAATAATCCATATCTTGTGTTTTAGGAATGCCTTTAAAATTTCATTAAATGTAAATGATCCCCTATAGTAGGGGGGACCTGGTAGGGTGTAACTATATAATATTATCAAAACCTATGAAATGTAAATTAATAATTATGAATAAATGAATATTATACTAAGTATAATGTTTAAAACAGATAAATATCAAACAAAATGTATTATGATTAAGGATAAATTAACTTAATTGATATATACAAGATGTAACAGGTAAGCCCTTTTAATCTGAAAGGGGGTTGTTCTAGACGTCTAGGCGAACACCTTTTGTTCTACGACTTTTGAAAATTGGAACTTTTTTTTTGAAAATTTTGAGATTATGTTTCACTGGGAAAACAGCTGTTTTTGTAAATAAAGGTAATTGAAGGTTTGATTGTAGTAGACCAAACTAAATGAAAGAACAACATAAGGTCAATGACCTCGAACTCTAAGAAACAGCTGATTTTCAAGTAAACTTTACACCAAAATTTTTCGAAAAGTACTTCGAATAATCAAAAGTCGTAGAACAAAAGTTGTTCGCCTAAACGTCTAGAACAACCCCCTTTCGGATTAAAAGGGCTTCCCTGTTACATCTTGTATAGCTTTGTTTGCAAGTAATTTAGTAGAAATAAAGACTTATATTATTATTATTTATTATTAAATGACCCCCTAGGTCTGAGCTCTGAGGAAAAACACCGATCTTGTTTTTCTTAAAGAAAAATACATTGGTTCGAAACCACGACCTTCGGCATGGAAGTCGGGGTACCACTAGACCGACACCGTATTTATTCGTTGTTTATTCCAGGTTTAACTCTATTCGAGGCGGCGGGCGGCGGACCTCTGCCTAAGAATGGTCAGAGCTGGCATGACTTTAGAGACGGAAAGCTACCTGATTTACCTAACTTGTCCAGGGAATTTAATCTATTACTCAAAGTAAGTCAATTTCCTTTAGAGTATACATAAGCAAACTATAGAGCGCGCCTATGGGTATTTGCCTACTGCACAAAGTGTAAGCAGATGCTCTATACATAGATATACAAATGTTGAGGTTGAATAGTGATCCGCGAATCATTTTTACACCGCGGCACTGAACATTTCACCATAATTATTACTAGAATAAATTCCAACGAGAGAAACAGTCAGTTCCCGTAACCCTAGGTGACTGATGACATCGTTTTTGTCATTTTCGACTGTTCATACCGGTGCTTACAGTTCATACTCGCATACCAGCGCTCTATAGTTTATGTATATTCTAAGCAATTTCCATACTAATATTATAAGGAGGAAAGATAATATATTAGTTTGTTAGAAATATTTTTAAAGGAAAAACTTATCTTAAAAAATTCACTTGCGGCGAGATTTGAACTCGCGTCTAGGCACTGGAATATTGATCCAGGGACGCGAGTTCAAATCTCGCCGCAAGTGAATTTTTGAAGATGAATTTTTCCTTTAAAAATATTTCTAGTAAATATGCCTTGAGCAATAAAAACAAATTTACGAAATATATTAGTGTGTTCCTAATTAATAGGTTCCGGAAAACTGGATCGATTTTACCGAGAATTGTTTCAACAATAGAAATCTTCGATAAACTTATTTATGGAAAGACTGTTTGGAGTGAAATCTATAGTCCGTACTTTGACTTAAGACATTTTTTGGTATTTATAAAGCGGTCTTCGCAACTATCCTAAGTTTTTGCTTAGTGAAGTCTAAGTTTTTCAAATATAGAATGTAAACCGATCAAAAATAATGACCTAAACTTTACTACTCTGTTATGACTATGAAGTTCTTTTTATTTTTTTCGTATATTGCACAAATTCGACTATAAATTCCAATTCAAAGTTTATGCTTACTTTTTGCTAAGCTCAGTCTGAGCAAAGTCAAAGTACGGACAATAGATTTCAGCCTTAGGCCCGTAGGCCTCGATACTGACCTTCGTAAATAAATAAATAATTTATGTAGTATATCCGTTGTCTAGTCGCCGTAACACAAGCTTAGCAATTAACCACGGGCCTAGATGGCGCTGTGTGTTCGTCACAGGATTTATTTATTTTTTTATTTATATATTTCCAAAAATATTGTATACAAAGTTTCTTAAAGTCTAAATATCTTACTAATATTATAAACGCGAAAGTTTCTATGTATGTATGTATGGTTGTTACTCTTTCACGCAAAAACTAACGAACAGATTGCGATGAAACTTGGAATATAGGTAGCTGGGGACCTGGATTAACACATAGGCTACTTTTAATCCCGATATTCCCGCGGGAACGGGACTTACGCGGGTGAAACCGCCGGGCCCAGGAAAAGTCTATTATTTACAAAAGAAAAAAAATAATAAAACACTATTTATCCGGTTTTATCGCGTTTTTATTCATTATTTGACAAAAGAAAAAAATAATATAAGTAGTATATCCGTTGTCTAGTCACCGTAACACAAGTTTAGCCGCTTACCACGGGGCTAGATGGTGCTGTGTGGGGCGCAGCTAGTCACATGAGTCACTGAGTAACTCATACGTATCGTTGTAGAAAATGACGGACCCGGATCCCGCGCAGCGTCCGTCCGCGTCCCGCGTGCGGCGCCACCCGCTGCTGCACCCGCACGGGAACAAGTCGGCGGGCGCGCTGCGCCGCGAGCTCGCCGCCGCCAGGATGCAGAACCAGCTGCTGGCCAGGCAGCTGCAGGACGTCTCCAAGTGAGTTCACTGACTTGTTACCTGCTGTTACTGAGGTTTTAGTGGGTGGGGGTGAGTTTTTAGTGGGTGGGGGTGAGTTTTTAGTGGGTGGGGGTGAGTTTTTAGTGGGTGGGGGTGAGTTTTTAGTGGGTGTGGATGAGTTTTTAGTGGATGTGAGTGAGGTTTTTAGTGGATGTGAGTGAGGTTTTTAGTGGGTGTGGGTGAGTTTTTAGTGGGTGGGGGTGAGTTTTTAGTGGGTGTGGGTGAGTTTTTAGTGGATGTGAGTGAGGTTTTTAGTGGATGTGAGTGAGGTTTTTAGTGGGTGTGGGTGAGTTTTTAGTGGGTGTGGGTGAGTTTTTAGTGGGTGTGGGTGAGTTTTTAGTAAGTTTGGTGTGTTTTTAGTGGGTGTGAGTAAGATTTTAGTGGTGATAATGAGTTTTTAGTGGGTGTGGGTGAGTTTTTAGTGGGTGTGGGTGAGTTTTTAGTAGGTGTAGGTGAGTTTTTAGTGGATAAGAGCGTGTTTTTAATCATGTTAGTCACTTTATAGTGGATATTAGTGATTTTTTAGGAAGTGTTAGTGAGTTTCTAGTGAATGTTAGTGATTCTTTAGGTAGTTGGCACTTTTTAGTGGACGTAGGCACTTTTTAGTAGCGTAAATTATTTTTTAGTGGATATTAGTCACTTTTTGTATGTATAAATATGTATGTATTTACAAAAATAATAATCGAGAAGAAGTTGTTAGCGATATTTGGTCAATTAAGTATTTTAGACCGTATTTTTATGAATAAGTTCGTAATTAGAACTGATCACAAACCTTTGGTGTATTTATTCAATATGGTTAACCCATCAAGTAGATTAATAAAGTTTAGGTTGTTGTTAGAAGAGTATGAATTTTCTCATAATATAAGTATTATATCCGTTGTCTAGTCATCGTAATACATGCTTTGCAGCTTACCAAGGGGCTGTGTGTTGCTCCACGGACTTGAAATTTATTAATTTTCCTTCACAGATGTCTGAAATCTCTAACACCTTCGATGTTAGTGAACCAGGAGTCCGCCAAGTTCCGCACTCGAGCGGCGAAGAGGCTTCAGCGGCCGAGGGCGGAGCACCTGACGGATGTCGTCCGCTCTGTCACCTCGCCCGGACGGGCGGGGCGGAGCGCCGACCGGAGGAAAAGAGTGTAGTGCGGTTTACTATAAGAAAAGTGAAAATACCGAACGTTGTGTTGAAGAAATTGTGATTTTTAACCGTGGATTGGGTATATTAGCATAAAAATCAATGGATACTTCCCATTTGTCCTATAGGACTGTGTCGACGGAACAGAAAACGTTATATTGAAGAAATTGTGATTTTTAACTGTAGATTGGGTTTTTTTAGCATAAAAATGAATGGATACTTCCCATTTGTTCTAATAGGACTATGTCGACGGAACAGACAACGTTTTGTTGAAAGAATTGTGGGTGGTTAACCGTAGTTTGTGATGAAAATGGTGTTTTTTTAGCATAAAAATTAATGGATAGTTCTTATTTGTCCTATAGGACTATGTGAACGGAACAAAAAACGTTTTGCTGAAGAAATTGTGGGTTTTAACCATGGTATGGGTATGGTAAAATGATGTTTTTTTAGCATATAAATTAATGGATAGTTCTCATTTGTTCTAATAGGACTATGTCGACAGAACAAAAAAAAGGAAAATGTAGTTTTTAAGCGTGATTTAGGCTGGAAATGATGTTATTTAGCTTAAAAAATTTATGGATATTCCCATTTGTTCTATAGAACTAATATCGATGAGACAAAAAACGTAATTTTTCTCTGAGTAGAGAACTACATACTTGCCTTTGCATCCAGGTTTACTCTATAATATACATTTGGTAAAGATTTAACCAAAACAGTTCCATTTTGTTCTTCTTTTATCCCTGTAACGTTAGTTCTATTGAACAAATGGGAACTACCCAATTTTTTTTTTATTTTTTTCGTATGAATGAACGTAATTTCCAAGCGTAGAAATGTAATTTATTATCTGAAAACAATTCTTATTATAATAATAATAATACACATTATTTACCGGGTTTTACTAAATAACGGCATTATTAGAAAGTACCGAGCTTTCATTAACTTTGCGGTTAGCTTTTTTAAGGTTAACTGAGAAGTAATTTTGATATTAAAATAGACGAATTACATCTCAGTCGACATTGAAAAAGCTAACCGCAAAGTTAACGAAAGCTCGGTACTTTGTAATAAATAATTCCGTTATTTAATAAAACGCCAGAAAAAAATATAAAATATTGTGTTTTATTATGCTAAATCGCGAAACCTAAGACCTAAAATTATAACAATTTTTATGCTAAAAATAAGAAATGATGCATAATTTATGCTAAAAACATCTCACACGGACGCGACGATAGAAATAAAGAAAATGATCTAAAAATGACATAATAATAAATATTAAAGGACTTACAGCGCCATCCAGCCTTAGAGTAGTTAGCTAGGCTTGTGATATGGGGTGCCGGACAATGGATACTTCACTACTTTTCACATGAAAAGTATACATACTTATTAATAATATACATACACGTTAAAGTCAAACTCGAAAGAAGTCCAATTTTGATGCTTTTTAGACAAAACTTTACTGTTTAAGCTAATCTATAGTACGTACTTTGACTTTGCTCAGACTGAGCTTAGCAAAAACTAAGCATAAACTTTGAATTGGAATTTATAGTCGAAATTCATTTTGTAATATACGAATAAAATAAAAAGAACTTCATAGTCATAACAGAGAAACAAAGTTTAGGTCATTATTTTTGATTTGGTTTACATTCTTTATTTGAAAAACTTCGACTTTACTAAGCAAACACTTTGGATAGTTGCGAAGATCGCTTTATAAATACCAAAAAATTGTCTTAAGTCAAAGTTTTTGCTTAGCAAAGTCAAAGTACGGACTATAGATTTCTGAGGCTCTCAGAGGCTCAAATCCTGTCGGGTGCAATTTTTGGCACGCATTTCTTCAAAATTTAGGTTTTTTTTCAGTCCAAATTAGTTTTTTAATCTAACCACTTTCGAGTTTCGACAAATTTACATTACATACAGAACTAACAAAAACCGGAAATAAATATCTGTGTGAATCCTATAAATATTCAATAAAACACAATATTTACAGGGTTTTAACTCGAGTTTTAGCTCGGTAGTTTTATGAGTTAAGGACGCGACTGATGTGAATCGAGCTGAAATCCCTTCTGATTGAATATTTTTCTTTATAACCGGTATCAAATACATCTTTTAACAATACATTATGTTATTGTACATGATACAAGAAGTGCCCCCTTCATTTCAAAAACAATAAAAAACAACTTTAAATACCACTATTATACAGACAAATTTACAAAATAAAACAATTTTTCTTCTAAATCCTTAATTATTTATTACATTATAATATTAGAAAATACAATACCTAGAACCTCGTCTTCGCATTTAAAGGAAAATATTATTTTAATCAACGTTAATGATTGATTTTACGAGAAATTATAGATTTTTTCATGCAATTCCATCTCGCTCATTTATATGCAATCGGACAAGGACCGATAATTATCATCTATCGCCGTCTTAAGAAATAATAATTATTATAATTTGAATTCACAACTATTACAATAACTCTATAGTCTGCGTACACTGGAACGTTTTGTTACAAATAATTATGAGGCGGTAGTTTACTGTAACTTTTTAGAATGTTAAAATAGACGAATTACATCTCAAGTCAACCTTGAAAAAGCTAACTGTAAAGTTAGCGGAAGCTCGGTCGTTAATCACGCCGTTAATAAATAGAACGTAAAATCCGGTAAATATTGTGTTTTATTGTGCAAAATCGCAAAATTTTTAGACAAAATTACACAAATATTTGTTGTACGGTAAGAATTGAACCCGCTACCTTACCTAGGGTAGTTTTTGCGCGAAAAAGTAACATACAAACAGACAAACAAGCATATTTTTGCGGTTAAATAAATAAAAAGTAAACGTCGAGTTTTTTAAAGTGCCTTCAAAGTTTTATATAAGTATAAGTAATATTTTTATATGTATAAGTTTAAGATATATTGTGACCTATAAACTTAGGGCGGCTTGTATAAGAATTCTTAAACTCGTTTCAGTTCTAAACATGTTTATCCAACTGTCAAATTGCACAAAAACATTTAACACGTTCACAGTCCAGTGTACGCTATCCTGTACACGCGGATGAGTTCTGACAAGTCTGTGTACTCTATATTGTACACTGATTTACTTTCATGCCAAGTTTTATATGTGTAATTTACGGATATTTTTTTCCAAAAAACAATGAAACTGAAATCATTGAGAAATAGAATTAAAATAAAACGAATGAACATGCCAAAATTCTAAGAATTCAAAATATTTTTTTTCATTAATCATTACATATTTTTTAGAAACGTCAAGTAAACTATCGTGTTTTTGGAACGCGAACTCCAATGAGAAGACACAAGAAAGTCATGGGGTTATTTTTTTGTTGCAAAGATCATATGATTCCCATTGTCGCATAATTAGGGCTATAGTTGAACCGGAGCAATATTTTACCAACACAAAAAGTTCAAAAGTAATTCTGTCTATCGGTTAAAATACAAACATATTAATACTAGCTGCGCCCCGCGGTATCACCCGCGTAAGTCCCTTTCCCGTGGGAATATCGAGATAAAAAGTAGCCTATGTGTTATTCCCGGTATCCAGCTACCTATATTCCAAGTTTCATCGCAATCGGTTTGCAATTTTTGCGTGAAAGAGTAACAAACTCACATACATTCAAACATTCGCGTTTAAAATATTAGTAAGATTCAACAAAATAGACATAGGTATGAAACGTATTGAATGTACGGTTGATTTAAACCATTAGTACGAGGGACTGTGAACGTGTTAAATGCGTTTAACTAAATATGTTTAAACACCTTATGCAAGTCGTCTTTTATAATTGAAAATGTTTTCAAAAAACAGCTAAAATTTCTTGCAATTTTATCTTCAAATCAATCGAATAATAAAATTTAAAGTAAATAAATAAATATAGTATTTAGTTTTGTTATCGTAGAAAAGATTTTGAAATTTTCTTTTGGAAAAAATATTTGAATTCACACAATATTTTTTTCATTAGTACATTTTCCAAAATGTGTTTTTAATACAACATCTTAATTTTTGACAAAATTTCTTGGGATTGGGTTTTAATTTTGAAAATTGCCTCAAAATTATATAAGTTTTTGGCAGCTTTCGAAAGGAAAACATAAATTTTCGACTATTTTCCAAAATGATTGTGTTGTGATCGAAAAATTAACGAATTTAAATTGTAAAAATAAAAAAAAGCTAAATATTTAATTTAGAAATGAGAATAAAGCTGTATTTCTTCCATTTTTCATGTGATATGTTTGGATTTTTGTATTTTTTTTTTTTGTAATATTGTTTTGGGAGTTAGCTAAAACTGTGTAAGAAAGGTAAATGAATTTTGTAAAATACGCGACCTCCCGAAATTTTAGTTTTTAATCCATACGGCAGTTTTTTTTAGTTATATAAACTTATAAAAATAATATTATAGAAGTATAAGTTAATAATTTATAACATTGTATAATTGTATATATAATGAAAAGTAATAATTCTTTAGTCGTATAAGTTTTATATTTATATATTAAGGATTGTGAGGAATAAGTAAAAGGGTAAATTTTAAGTTTCTGTATTAGTTGTTAGTTTCTTTTCTTATCGCATCAAAATCGGTTTAGCAAAACAAAATTAAATTAATTAGTATTATAGACATTTTCGTAAACATCGCTTAATTATACTTATTTATTTTAACCAATTTATGTAAACGTCCTATTTTGGGACACGATTTCAATGTAAAATTACTAATTTTGTTACTTTTTCATTTTATAAGTGTAAATATTACACTTTTAAATGTAAAAGTACAATTTTTGTTCTTTATTTGTAACTTTTTCAATATTTAGTCAATTTTTCGAAACTTTTTCTTTGAAAAAAGTACAAAATTGTTTTTTTTTTTTTTTTTTCATTGTAAAAGTGCAGGTTTTGTAACTTTTTCATTGTAAAAAATAAAAATACTGTAACTTTTCATTTGTTGTCTTTGAAATTAACTTGTCATCATTATTTTTAAGTGTATTTAATTTGTTTTTTTTTATCTATCCGACATAGTGGGGTAGTAATTATTTAGAGTATGATCTCATTTTTTTTTTAACTAATGATGGCCTTATCACGTAAAGCGATTGCAATCCTTCAAAAATTGCTATTATTGCATTTAATATAGCCATATATCCTTATACGGATATCCGTGAATTTATAAATTTACCACGAGACTTCGCGAATTGATAAATTTGCGAAAATGTGGTCGTAAAATAAAACAATTTATATCTCGTTTCAATTTTCTAGGAAATTTATAAACTTGCGGTTCTTATTATTTTCCGGTGAGATATACATAATATACAAGATGTAACGGGTAAGCCCTTTTAATCCGAAAGGGGGTTGTTCTAGACGTCTAGACGAGTCTATGTTAAGAAATCGTGTGAATTTAAAAAGTTTATTTCCAAGATATTAAAAAGCCGGTAAATTTCTAAAGTTTTTTTTATGGATTGCAATTGTTATACTTAGATACTAAGCTACCAAATAAAAATATCGAATATTATTATCGTCCCAAGTGCTTTTTTTCTAGTTTTTCTTCGTAATTAATTATTTTTAAAGGTGATTGAAAATTGTTTTCGTATAAGTTTTGAACTCGCTTCTTAAGTTTTTAAGCTTTATCACTCTCACTCAAGATGACTGAAAGTGGTCTAAAATGTAGCTCGTTGTGTGGAACGACGTCGAACCCGTATTCTATAGTGGCTGCACTGGCTTACCGATCGGACGGACTTGGCTGTTGAGTGTCAACTGTCTAGCTATCACGGTTCACAAGATACAGCCTTGTGATAAACGGACGGACAGTGGAGTCTTGTGAAGTGGAAAAATACTAACCCAGTATATTATTATGATTTAAACTACCATTGCTGTTTTCACTACAGATATTACTCGAGAATTTTCTAATTTACCACGTATAACCCACGTGGTAAATTAGATTCAGTATTAGAAACGTCCAAAATTTCATTTCAAAAGTTTTACAATAATTAGAAAAAATAACTAATTTTGAATATTAGCTCTCTATATTCTCTGTCAAAAATATAAAATACAAGTGAAAGAATTAATTCTATACGTTAATTTGTTTCCGATTTCTAGAAGTAAACGTGCGATGCGGACTCGTACTCGGGTGTGATGTGACGTCATCTCACACTCGCCCAGGGCCCTGATTCTCTAAAAACATAGCATGCGACAAGCAGGCGGGATGCATGAGCATTGCAAAAGTCGATTTGTTGCCGGAGTAAAAATAATAGCTATTCTATAACTTCTTTTAATACTGATTGGCTGAGGAACAAGGGGAGCTATTTAAATAATTAAGTAGCCCTTAATTTTGAAGGCTATTAAGTAGTAATAAAGTAAAATAACATTTACAGAATACGAATTAACGTACATCTCCTGCATTCCGCATGCTATGTCCTTACCGAATCGAGCCCCAGTCCGCTCGCGCTCTATGTGTCGATGTCACAGTACATGTCGTCTAACGTTTTGATTAGCGGAGCGTTGTAAATGACGTCACGTGACTGTTAGCGGTACTCAATATATTTATCGTAAGTTTAAATGCCTGTAAAATCAAAACTTACAGGTATTTTTGACTACAACAAAAACTAGTGTATTTGTATACATACAAGCTTTACTGTAACAAACTTTCAACCGATTTAGCATAACTATTGACATTCTTCATTGCTGTAATGTCTTTATCCAGGGAGATATGCTTAACTTCATAACGTTAAGCATTTTCCAACGCTTTTAAAAGCAACGCGATTAAACCGAAGAAAATGAGTTTAATTACAATCCAACAACACGAAAAACCGAAGTGAATCCTATGGTATTTATTTATTTAAATGAATTTCAAATATCAAACGCTAAGTAGTACGCCAGTTAGCTTCTGTAATTTAGGTTGAAATCTAAAGCGCGTACTCTGACTTTGCTCAGACTGAGCTTTGCAAAAACTAAGCGTATACACTTTGAATTGGAATTATAGTCGAAATTCATTTTGTAATATACGAATAAAATAAAAAGAACTTCATAGTCATAACAGAGAAGCAAAGTTTAGGAATTATTTTTGATTGATTCACATTCTAAATTTGGAAAACTTCGACTTTACTAAGCAAATTTGGATAGTTTAAACTTTGGATAGTTTATAAATAAAGCGATCTTCGCAACTATCAAATTTTTGGTAATTAGACCAAAAATTGTTTTAAGTCAAAGTTTTTGCTTAGCAAAGTCAAAGTCACATGGACTATAGATTTCAGCTTTAGAGCCGAGTGTAAAGTTTTTGTATTCTCTGTAGAGTAAAAAGATGTTTTTAATTATTTTAGTGTCGAAATGTTCCATCTTTTTGTATAAATGTATGTAATATCAATATATAACGCTTTTTATTGTAATTAATAAATAAATGCTTGTTCTTATTAATTGTGTTGTTTTTATTTATTAGTAGAAACTCCTCTCGATCTATCTATTCGCAACTATCTATATCAGCGTACTAAGTTTTATTGAAATCGGTACAGTAGTTTTTGCGTTAAAGAATAATAAATGTACTCTGGTTCACTTCTGGAGAAACTTCACATTTATAATTTTAGAACAACCCCCTTTTAATCCGAAAGGGGGTTGTTCTAGACATCTAGGCGAACAACTTTTGTTCAAAGACTTTAAAATTCGAACTTTTTTTTGAAAATTTTGAGCTTATGTTTCACTGAAAAAACAGCTGCTTTTGAAAATAAAGGTAATTGCAGTAGACCAAACTAAATGACAGGACAACATAAGGTCAATGACCTCGAACTCTCAGAAACAGCTGATTTTCAAATAAACTTTACACTTAAAATTTTCGAAACGTACTTCGTATTTACAAAGGTCGTAGAACAAAAGTTGTTCGGCTAGACGTCTAGAACAAGTAGAACAAGCCCCTTTCGGCTTAAAAGGGCATATTGCATAAAGCCGTTATTAGACGACTGGCGTGCGATAGTCTGTACCCTATGTCGTCTATAGTCATTTGGAATCAACTCACAGTACATACAAAGGCTAGGGCCTTTGGCAAAGCAGTATGAAAACTACTAAACTAGAAGAAGAAGAAGAAGCTCACACAAACATGCTCGTCGACGAGACCCCTAAGGAGCTACGAGGAATAAATAGAATAGAGATGTAACTTCCCTATTAAATCCGAAAAAAACATGTTCCACGGTGACAGCAGCAGATGCACACTCTTACATGTTCCGTACAGTATTACGTAATAGTATGATCGACCAATGGCGGACGATCTTTAGTGACAGACTGGCGGTCGAATCATCGTTCTAGGCCCCGCAACCACAGTTTGCGTGAAACATTTTTTCAAAGGATTGCTACTTCCTTATACATATACTAGCTGCGCCCCGCGGTTTCACCCGCGTAACTTCCTATCCCGTAACGTTAATGATCCCTCACGTATGTCATACCAAGTGTTGCTTAACGATCATTCAAAGTACTATGTAATATTTATACCTCTAAACCAACCCTGTACCAAGTTTTATGAATATCGGGTCACCCGCTCTTTTTCACCCATCACGTATGTTGTACCAAGTGTTGCTTAACCCGTGCGATCATTCAAAGTCAACCCTGTACCAAATTCCATTCATATCGGTTTACGGGTTGTTGAGTTAGAAATAGAAATACACGACTTTATTTTTCAGAGCTGCCGTCCCGCAGTTTCACTCGCGTAAGTCCCGATCCCGAGGGAATATCGGGATCAGAAGTAGCCTATGTCATATCTGAATAATGTAGCTTTCTATTAGTGAAAGAATTTTTGAAATCGGTCTTGAAGTTTCTGAGATTACCTCCAAAATACATACTTATATACATGTTACCAACGTAACCTCTTTATAATATTAATTACCAACATAAAACAAAATATTAAGAATCAAAAGTACAATGAGATATTGCAAAAGAATTTTTAAAAAGCACTGCAGTTTGGTGACACAACCGTCTCGCATGGAGCCGACCGATTGAGCCGCGCGGCATGATGCCTCACGGAGTTGACTGGTCACCCTCATCATCGTCGCCCGCTACGTGTATATGCACGCTTGGTACTTAGTAATTATTTATTGTAGAGTTATTTTAAAACTGTAATATCTCGCGAGATATTCATTGAAATCAAGTGATGTTAAGGACAATTATGTTTAAAATTAAATACTTTTAATGAATAACGTATTTATTTGGATAAGGATTAACATAATATTTACAAAATTACGTTCGGAAATAATGCATTGTTCTACAACAAATTTGATTACTCTAAAAGATGTTATATTGAGTCAACCTTAAGAGATAGACATATGCTGTCGCGGACTATTTATTAGATCCTTTTTAGAGGAAGAATTCTGTCATATATGATTTTTATGTAACTCTGACCGTTTACTCAGCGCACGCGACAGAATCTCGGAACAGGGTGATTTTTTTCCTGTTTTTGCAATATTTTTCATGGATGCTCTGCTCCTATCAGTCGTAGCGTGATGTAATATAACCTATAACCTTCCTCGATAAATGGACTATCAAACACAAAAAGAATTTTTGAAATCGGACCGGCAGTTCCTGAGATTAGCGCGTTCAAACAAACAAACAAACAATCAAACAAACAATCAAACAAACTCTTCAGCTTTATAATATTAGTATAGATTCAAGTTCGTTGCTAAGGAGGTTTCGCGCTGAAGTCAGCAGGATGATTCTCGCCCGTGAGATTTATGTCTTTAGAGATGTGTCGAAGAAACATGGCGGATTTCCAAAGAAAACGCCTTTTTTTCGCCATGTCTCTAATGTGACATAAATCTCACAGCCCGAGAATCTAGAGGCTCGATTCGGTAAGGACATAGCATGCAGAATGCCGGCGTAAGGCTGTAGGTGACGTGCAGGAGATGTAGGTTAATTCGTATTCTGTAAATGTCATTTTACTTAATTACTACTTAGCCTTCAAAATTAAGGGCTACATAATTATTTAAATAGCTCCCTTGTCCCTTAGCCAATCAGTATTAAAATAAGTTATAGAATAGCTATTATTTTCACTCCTGCAATGCTCATGCATCCCGCCTGCTTGTCGCATGCTATGTTTTTAGAGAATCAGAGCCCAGGAGCCTTATTTTTGAATCGCTCGTTGCACTTCAGGCGATTTAAATAATTCGATATCTGCTGGTTACCTTTTGATGCCAGACTCCTGCAGCGAGTGGTTAATACCACTCGTTGTGGACGTGCGATTCAAACGAAAATCAGTAGAAATCGAGGTATTAAAATCGCTCGAAATGCCTTATTTGGTTCAAAAATAGTGCCCCAGGCCTAGTACTGCACGCCGCGTCACGACTAGTGTGCACGTGTGTGTGTTCAGTTTCCATACTGCTCTCTCTATGTACTGTGGCTAAGTTGAGAAAATTTCAATTTATCACACCTAATAGTTGGTTAGCTTACAGCCGAATACAGAAACGTCATTTAACATTTGAGAGGTTCTTAAATTATTGAGCAGTTTCTAAATTCAAAATTAGTATGGCAATTTTGGACTTTGAGAGCTGCTTCTTTGTTTATATAGTTCTTAAATGTTGAGTAGCGTTTCAGTATTCGGCAGTAAGGCTGTCTATAAAGAGTGAGTGAGTGTTGGCGAGGATTAAGTTTTGCTTAAAAACTCAGCCTGGGCCTTTTAACGTCGCATTTGAGAGGCCTTTCTACACGGATGATAATATTATAGTCTGGTATTCAATTTACATGGTTAACATCTCTGTTAGTAGTCGTTAGGTCAAGTTAGAGGCCTTAGGGCGATCTAACAACTCTAACACTAGGTGAGACACACCACTATACGGTTGTTACCTCTGATAGCAGTCGTTAGGTCAAGTTAGAGGCCTTAGGGCGACCTGACAACTCTAACACTAGGTGAGACACACCACTATACGGTTGTTATCTCTGATAGCAGTCGTTAGGTCAAGTTAGAGGCCTTAGGGCGACCTGACAACTCTAGGTGAGACACACCACTATATGAGTAAAATAACTGTTTATGTACATCTTCCTTCCTTCTCTTCCAATGCGTCAAAACGCATCCCTATCCTAAGTTGTTTCCAAGGGACCGTCTCCACGAGCATTAGAATCGCGGCGATATTATCGTCGAGCCACTTATTTCTATACTATCTCAATGAACGTGTATTTGTATAATCAAAATCAAACCAAATATTTATTTAATAACTATGACACTTATTAGACATTTCTCAAATGACATGTATCACACATCGATTCTACACTAAATATAAGCTTGTATCGCAGTAACCGAGGAACCAATATAATGCAATATAGATAGACGCCTAATAAATCCATAAAAATATATACCTTATAGACTAACATACATAGGTATTTTATAATAAAATGAATGTGTTAATAGATAGGTTGGAACTATGTTGGTAGCACTTCCATTACACTACACTTTAGTCTTTGTGTGTTCCTGTGGGATTTGTCCGCGGAAGCGACGGAACACCATATTATACAATCTCTATGAACGTGTCTCCACACGGCGATGCTGTTGTATAGAAATAAGTTAATATCGCCGCGATTCTAACGCTCGTGGAGAAGGCCCCTAAGTCAATACTTAGGGTTCTAACAGAGATATGTAAAAACTTCTAGATACGTAATAGGGCAAATTTCTTGGCAACACAAATCTAAGCTAACTAGCCAAAGAAGTCTTAGTTCCATCCAATATAAATAATGAGGTTGTATAGCATAGTTTGCGCCGCTTTTCAATAATGATTTGTTCTGCAATGGCGTCTCTATAACTTTAATAGACTCATTGGGTTCTAAGGTCTTTCCTAACACAAATAAAACACAAAAACATCACTTAATACCGTTTTATTAAATGTCTAAATTCTACAAGCTTGATTTTTACATTAAAACAAATCATAAATGGCCGACTTTAGGCGATCGCTCAAGCGAATTATAATCAATAGTTATTAATCTATTTATTTTACAGAGATAAAACACTTTTAGAGAGTACATCAATCACGATTCTATAATTGTTAGTTATTAGAAAAATTGCCAATATTGTTATATGCAATTCTGACAACATCAATTTATATGCCATTATTGTAATATCATTAAATATAAGCAATTCTGTCAACATTTCGAATATAAGTGACAGTTACTTTAAATATAGCCTATTCATTTGCCAGTAACGGTAAAATCATTTAAATATGCATTTCTGTCAATAATATGCATTTATGGCGTCAATAATATGAATTTATGGCGTAGTAAATATGGATATTAAACTGTATTTGTAACAATATTTCAACTGAATTATGAACTAGTTATGTCAATTTTCAGTCAAAGAATAGCGAACGCGAATAGAAACAGAACATTTATACTACATCTTTCTCCTTCCTAGTTATTTTGCAATCAACCCACCCCACTCTAATAATCGTTATTAATTAAGTGCCTATCTAAACGCTAGCATTATCCTTGGATCTATGTAAAATAATTAAATATGTAATTCTGACAATATTTCGAATATTTACGTGACATTTACTTGAAATATTATTATTAAAAAGTCAAAGTAACTAAATAAGGTATTTTTAAAAGTTTATAGATATAGAATTGTTTCTGATGTACTCTCCAATTGTAAATATAAATATTTCAGCTTCATAATTTAGATAGAGAGTCAATTTGCTTCGAACGAAGCCGGAGGGGTTAACTAGTATTTATTATTATTCATAGAAAAGTTATTTGGCAGATTCCAGTCTGTTTTTCGTAGATTAATTTGCGACCCGCGTGTCATATTTCTTGTAAAAGTATCCAATATAATACTACCCTATTGTTTTTATTTATTTAATGTCGATTTTTAAACAAGGCTTATATCTTAACAAAATTATGAACTATTTCAAACACGGATCATGGTCGCTTCGACCAAATTCTATCGGCTGAAACCACTGAGAGCCATTTACAATAGTAAAAACGACCCAAACCTTGTTTAAAACAATAATTTATAATGGTTAATGGCTTTTAATTTTTTAAACAGATTTTTTCGTAAGATCTTTAATAATTCGACACGCATTGAAACCCTTTCATTTATACGCAATATGAATATGCAATTATATCAATATCAATTAATATGCAATTCTGGCAATACCATTACAATATGCAATCTTGTCAATGTAAGTAAATATGCAATTGTATCAATTTATTAATTAAAGCAATTATGTCATACAATATGCATTTATTTCGAATATCAATAGGCAATTATTAGAGATGGGCCGGCTACGGCGTTTAACACTATTTTCATATGGAGTTCGAGAAATTTTATAATAAAGATTAATATCAAATTTCACGTTTGTCAAATACCACTAGACGTTTTGATAAAATTTTATTTGGAGAATACCGTTTTCCAAACATTTATGAGTCATTAAGTTTCGATTAAAGATATAGTATCGTTTTATGTGTTTTATTGTTAGTTGAAGACTATTCGTCACAATTTCACGACTAGTCGACCCATCTCTTGCAATGATGTATGTCAAAATCAATATGCAATTATGTCAATTTAAAATTATTGTCACAATTGCATATAAAATGGAATATGCAATCACTTATTTTCTCTAATCATATTTTTACAAGACACATATTTTTTTCATTCTTTATTATTATTCGAAATTCTTTCTTTACCTCTTAGTCTTTCAAAAAAACTAATCAAATAACAAAGTGTAGCAACAAAAATATTTAAATAAATGCAATATATTTTTAATTATGGCAATTATTTTTAGTTTTTCTTTTGTTATGTTCACGTGATGTTTTTTTTATCACATTATCATACCAAGAAAACAACAAACCATTACTTTGGCGTATAATTAATAATTATTAATCAACTTTAAAAAAGGTAGTGTAATGACTTTAACAAAACACAGAAGGTAGCGGATACGATTCCCGCTTCGGATCAAAACTTTTTTTTACCATCAACATGTCGCATCAACTTCGTTTAAACGGCGCCATTTAACTAACGGCCTGTATGATTTTCAGCCGTTTAGTCGAAAACGACAATTAATGAACTAACTGGACAATTACTTCAATATAAAGATTACTTATTTTTAGAGTTCAGGTAAAGGTAAAAAGGAAGGACATAAATTCGTAAAAAAACATTTATTACGAAGTCGAGAATCGAACCCGTGAATATTCTCAACTTTTCCATTCCAATACACATTACACACCATTTCAACAAAACCAGTCGAATCAAAATTAACCTAAAAACGTATTAAAAAGTAATATAACAAGAGATTCATTAAAAAACACACATAAAAATAATACTTAGAACATGTGATGTATTATTATTTTAATAATAAATAATGGTTTATTAATAATAATATGTACAGTCAGGCAACGAAAGTCCAGATCCACCGTAAGGCTCAATTCATACTAGCGGAGATTCGAAGCGCATCGGAGCGTTAATCTCAAAGTGAATATAGCAAATTCACCATTGTGGCCTATTCGCATAACAATTTATCCAATTTCACTACAAGGTGTAACGGGTATGCCCTTTTAAGCCAAAAAGGGGTTGTTCTAGACGTCTAGGCGAACAACTTTTGTTCTACGACTTTTGAAAATTCGAACTTTTTAAATGAACATTTTGTGATTATGTAACCCCCTTTCGGCTTAAAAGGGTATACCTGTTACACATTGTATATTTGCAGTCAACAGAAGTGCATAGGTTAAGTACACATCAAATTTGACGTTTGAAAAATGGCATTTGACATTTTTCGATTAAAAATTCTTTGAAGAATACAGTTTTCTATACATTTCGGAGTCAGAATTTGATATATTAACTTTCATATTGACGTTTCAAAGGCTTTTGCTAGTATAAATTGATTCCAAAGAGATTTTAACGTCCCCATACAACAAGCTCAGTTCACGTGAAAACAATAATAAATAATTACAAAAGAGATTCAGTTAAAACTATAACAAAAAAAAGAGTATTCAATTTTTTTGGGTATTTTTTTCATTATTTTCAAAAATGTACAATTTGTACCGAGGATTCCCCATTTAAGCCGAAAGGGGGTTGTTTTAAAAGTCTAGCCAAACTGACACGAAAGAAAATTGATGACTTTGAAAAAATTAAAATGGCTAAAAGTACATATTTTTTTATAGTTTTTATAACACTAGCTGCGCACCGCGGTTGCACTTATTCGTTCATTACTCGGGTACTACTAATTGGATTTCGATGCAAAGTACACCACGACCTTCCTCGAAAATAGAACTATCCAATATTGAAAACCAGATCAATCAATCGATCAATCGGATTGGTAGTATTTAATTGTATAAGGAAAAGACAAGACAGACATGAATTTTAAAAATTTACTTCTCAATTTTTATTCAAATTTACTTACAAATACAGACTTTTTATCCACTCTTTCTTTATTATAAGTATAGAAAACAGCTTTTTTTTCAGAGGAACATAACTTCAAAATTCCAAAAAAAAAAAGTATTTCCTTTAGAAATTGACTTCTGAAACAGGCTTTTGTTCTACGACTTTTGTCGTAGAGCAAAAGTACGACGACTTTTGTCGTAGACCAAAAGTAATTCGCCTAGACGTCTAGAACAACCCCCTTTCGGCTTAAAAGGGTATCCCCGTTACACCTTGTACAGTTCGTTCTTTTGAATGTGTGAATGATTTAGAATGTACGGAAGACCCATTTCCTTAATAAAGATTTATGAACCGGTCAAATTAAAAAAAAAAACTACCCGCGAATTTAATATTAAATTGAAACGGACAATCTTCCGGGTTCCACTTTTAACCTTTTATACCATAAAAGGTTATACCATAAAAGGTTAAACCCTAAAATTGAACCCGTTCAAATGAGCTAAGGAAGACGGGTCGGAGCTTGCTCCACGTCGTCTATCGTGTAAATTCGTGTGTAAAAAACATCGTTCATTCCAACGACCGGTTCTACTGAACAAAATATTTACATATTATAATGAACAAAATTATTGAAAATAATAAGAAAAAAACCCTTAAAATTCTATAAAAATGGTACAAATAGGTAAGTATTAGGTAAAGTTGGACAACAAAAATACATATCCACCTTAAAGAATTAGATTTAACTGCGCAGTTTTATCTGTGCAGATAAAACGACGAAGCCGACGAATATTGACGATTAAAATATTAATTTGGAAGACCTCTGTGGCGCGACGTGCTAATGCCCGACTTCAATGCAGAAGGTTGCGGGTTCGATTCCCGCCGGGTGCAAATATTTATGGTCAATACCAGGCTACGCATCCCGTGACATATTTTTTTTGGTTGGTTTACATTCAAAATTTGAAAAACTTCGACTTTACTAAGCAAAAACTTTGGATAGTTGCGAAGAACGCTTTATAAATACCAAAATTCTCTAAGTCAAAGTTTTTGCTTAGTCAAGTCAAAGTACGGACTATAGATTTCAGTCCAAAAATCTGTAGCCTGCTTTAGAGTCCTAAAAATGCAATTTTAAAAACGATTTCTACCAAAACACTTTTTTTATCGGGTTTAATCGCGTTACAGTTGGCTTTTTTAAGGTTGACAAGGTTCAGGTTGGTAGTCAACCTTGAAAAAGCCAACTGTAAAGTTGGCGAAATCTCGGTTCGTTTAAAAATCATGAATAAAATGCGATAAAACCTGATAAAAAAAGTGTTTTATTATGCAAAATCGCAAAGAAATTACGATATCCACCAATTTTAAAACTTATTTTTCTAAAAATTTATTTTAATAATTTTAAGGTGGATATACACTTCTGTAATCGACTGTACACAATTACAATGTACAAAATATCATCGTTTAACACTAGTTTTACCCCTCAGCCCGTCCCGTTGTTTTTGTTTTCAAAGAGAGCTGTCATATCACGTATGTTGTAGGTTGGAGATAGTTTTTCTTTTCTGTAATATAAAGATAGAATGTAAATGTATTGAGAGGAATACTGAGTAGGTTTGTTAAAAAATAATATTTAATATTTATCGGTTTTTAGTCCCGACACCTGTCCACATGTCGGGACGAAAAACCGAAAAGAAACGCCTAGTTTAATCAATTAGGAATACTGAGTAGGTATGTTAAAATTAATATTTGATATTTTTAATTATTTGATTTTTAGTCCCGACATCTGGACAGCTGTCGGGACGAAAAACTGAAAAGAAACGTCTAATTCAATCAATTAGGAATACTAAGTAGAGGTATGTTAAAAAATAATTTATAATATTTTATATTTTAAGTCCCGACACCTGTCCACATATCGGGACTAAAAACCGAAAAAAAACGTCTAATTCAATCAATCTGACTGACTGTGACGGACTGTGAGTCAGTCTAGATAAAGCGTTTTATAGATATAGATTTAACAAAAGCAGACCCACAGCAGTTACTGACGGCTACTTTACCAAATAAATAAATAGTACTATGCAACTTTAAATAAATAAATATTGCACAACATAACACAGCGCAATCTAGTCCCAAACTAAGCACTAAGCTTGTACTATGGGTAGTAGACAACGGATATACTACATATTATACTTTTTTTTTGTAAATACATACATATTATACATATGCAGATAGACACCCAGACCAGATACAAACATATACTTTATTTGTGAAAATGACTCTAAAATGCAAGCCATTAGCACAGTACATAAAAGGTTCGGTTCTGAGGTACAGCTGTATGAAACCTACAAATGGTTGGAAACTGCTTACTCAAACAAAGGCTACTGTTTCCTCCTTCGATAAAGATGCTAGAGCAAAAATAGGTTTTAGACATAAAACCTGCGACCCAACCGCGTAACTTCCGTCGTAATCGGCATCGAAATTCGACTGCGCCAAGGAATAATCAGCGCGGTGAAAACGTGTTGATTTGCATGCATTTGAAGCCGTCGAGTTGAGCTGTCATTGAATGCACCTCGCATTCAATGCCAGCTCAACTCGACGGCCAGTCTCTTGAGCTAAACTCTTGAGCTGCCGGTTTTAATGACAGTTGAACTCGACTGCGTCGCAATCAAATGCATGCATTAACACTATAGTTTGAATCGCGCAGGCTTAGAGTATACATAAGCAAATTATAGAGCGCTGGTATGCGAGTATGAACTGTAAGCACCGGTATGAACAGTCAAAAATGACAAAAACGATGTCATAAGTCACCTAGGGTTACGCGAATTGAATGTTTCTCTCGTAAGAATTTATTCTAATAATAATTATGGTGAAATGTTCAGTGCCGCGGTGTAAAAATGATTCGCGGATCACTGTTCAACCTCAACATTTGTATATCTATGTATAGAGCATCTGCTTACACTTTGCGCAGTAGGCAAATACCCATAGGCGCGCTCTATAGCTTGCTTATGTATACTCTCAAGCGCGCAGGTTATTGCTTTGCGCAGTCGGATTTCGATGCCGACGACGACGGTCACGAAAGTTGCGCGGTAAGGTCCCTGTATTAGCCATGACCTTACCCCTACGTTTTGATTTCATGAATATCCTAATTTAGGCCTTTTTTATCTACCATTGGGAAGGTCGAGTCTATACCTAAAAGCTACGAACGCAACGCGATTAAAACACAAAAAAATAGTTTTGTTCTAGTTTTTCTAAAAAAATAAACTATTCTAATTAGAAAACAAAAAAAACACTGGGGCATGTTCATGGCAGATAAAGGCAAAGAAGTTATACGAGTATTACTTGAAGTAGAATGCTCAAGTAGAATTAAAAAGTGTTTTTTTTTATATTTTTGTTTTCTTTACAAAAAAAAAACACTTTAATGCTACTAAAAAAATAGAATAAAACTATTTTTTTGGGTTTTAATCGCTTAGTTTCCATTATCAGCATTGTTGCAATACCATTCCGATGTTTCGTAGACTTTAAGCACAAACTTATTTGAATAATGGTTCTATGTTGTAAATATATTTCTCAAATGATTTAATTTACGGAGGAAACAGTAAACGATGTTTGTATAAAATAAATAAATATTCACTACATTACACACAGCGCAATCTAGCCCCAAACTAAGCATTAGGCTTGTACCATGGGTACTACACAACAAATATACTACATATTATACTTTTTTTTGTAAATACATACATACGAGTATTATAAAAAGAAAGACACCCAGACCAGATAAAAACATTTATTTTTAAGCATAAATATTTGCCCCCAGCGAGAATCGAACCCGCAGCCTTCTGCATTGCAGTCGAGCGTCCGTCCGACGCACCGCAGAGGCCGTCAAAATAAAGAATGAAGAACAGAGTAAGTATCATTTCCTCTTAAAATACACTTTAGAAAATGTAATTTCTAACTAGTTAGCAGGCAATGACAAAAACTATTTTAATTTACGTTTTTGTAATATGAATTATGTTAAAGCGAAATTGTTATAATCATTAAATATTACTTGCCAATCAAATATAACACAAAATTTTGACTAAACACAAAAAAACAACAATAATAGTCCTTGTTTCAAAGCTGAGACATCTTTTATAACATATTTTATACATTTTTGAAACGCAATCTAAATCTTTTTCATCTCAACTTTTTTATCTTTTCTTTTTCAAAGTATATCTTTTTCATTTCAAAGTATATGAAAGACGTCTCAAAAAATACAACAACAAACAAACAAAAGACTTACCTATCAAAATTCTCTTCTTTGGGACTAATATCTAAATCATTTGCACTTTTGGCCAAAGAAAACCTCATTCTTTGCCCCAAATCTACGGTGTTTCGCCTCTCAAACTTGGGACTTAGTTCTTTAACTTCTTTCTTAATCTTGATCCTAGTTAATTGTTCAGGATTACTTCTAAAAGATTGCGAACTATATTTTTCTCTGAGAAAATTTCGCCTTTCCTCTTTGTATTTTTCTATCCGTTCTCGAGATAATTTCTTTTCTGTTTCGAAATTTAGAGGTATCTTTTCTGTTTCGAATTCTATTCGTTCTTTTATCTTTTCTGGTTCGAAGTCTATACTTTCTTTTAATCTTTTCTCTGAATCAAATTCCAATCGATCCGCTTTCCTCTCTAATTCCATTCGTTCTCTGGGAGATAACTTTTTACAGGGCTCAAAGCTTTTCTTTTCAATTTCAAAGTTGATCGTTTTCTTTTCGATATCAAAGTTTTGAGTTTTCATATCTTTTTGTTCGCTAAACCGTTGTATTAATGAGATTTTGTTCTCTGTGGTAGGGGTTATTGGTTCGTCTATACCAATATTTTCTATATTTAAGTTTAAATCAGGAAAGTTTGTTATTTCACGAACTTCGAAACTTTTCCGACGATCTTTGTCACCAAATTCTTTAATAAAAGCGTTTTCGTCTAGCGATCGAGCTATACTTTTCGTAAATTTGTAAGTTTTTGGAGCAGTTTCTTTGACTTTTTCTACTTTGTCTTTCCTTTCTAGACTAGGGTATTTGATTTCCGTTTTAAATTTTTCGAAAAATGGTCCTTTTTGTTCTGTAGGACTCTCAAATCGTATCGCTAATTCTCTGACGTTTAGATTTTTAGTTTCTTTTACAACGTTTCCATTCTCCGTCTGTACGTTGTCTTCTTTGATTTGTAATTCATCACATATATTTAAGGTATCAACATTTATATTTTCATAATCACTTTTAGGATCAAAACTCAAGTTCTCATAATGTCTATCCTTCGATTCTTCATTTTCAGTAATCAAAGCGTTTACTTCTTCAATAGATTTTTTAAAAAACTTAACTTGGCTATACACATCTGCATCATTTTGAAAATTAGGTTCTTCTTTAGGGGTTAAATTATCAAAATCATCAGTTGGTTGGGAATTTTCCGTAGGAGTTTCTAGGATTATTAAATCTTCAAAATTGTCTGGTTGACATGCTTGCTGGGTAGGTAAGCAAGCGTCGGCCAGAGGCACTGTAGCTTCCTCAACTATGGACAAATTCTTATCCAACACTACATCTTCATATATAGAATCTCTATCGGTTTGCCTGTCTGTGTCTTTGTTAGTTCTAAACGTAATACTTATAGTTGATTTAAGCGGACTTTTCAAAGGCGATCCGGGAGAGCTTTTGCTGCTACTAGTGTTCAGGTTTATATAATTCGGTCTAGTAAAATTAAAGCACTCATAGTCATTAGTTTCGTGGCTATTCGTGTAACTGGAAGACGAATCATGAGATGACGTCATGTTTTTCAAATCGTCTTTCTTATGATCAGATGAGGAAGTCGAAACAGCTGAGAGTCTGTTGAGATTCTTGTAACTTATATCTGAATCGAGACTCGGTTCGGGGGTGTCTACGTTTTCATAGTCAGTTGCTTTCAGCTCGCATTTGAGGCAAGTACCTTCATTACAGTTTAGACAATCGTCTTTATTTATCAGAATCGTATGTTTGTTACCATCGCTGACTTTATTCGTGTCTGAGAGTTCAGAATCTGTTTCTAAAGTGTCGTAATTTGGTGTGATTGGCGTGATGGGTGTTGAATTTAGAGTGCTAGTTGTGAGGTTGGAAAAAGACGCGTTTTCTATTGGCCAGTCTATTTTAATGAGGGTAGAGTGGCCATCTTTCCCGTGCCAACTGAGTCGGCTGATTATTTTATCGTTATCCTGTAATCCACTGTATCGGGTAGATTTAGATTTTCTAGGCGAGCTTCGTTCTCTGCAATTTGTTAGAGGAAGCCTGGTTTTGTTATTTATGTTTTTTTTTAGTGGAGTACAGTGCGACCAAGTTATCTGAACATATATGTATTTTGTTTCGTAATTTGATTTTTATTGCTCAAGGCATATACACTAAAAAAATTACAAACAACTGCCGTACTTAGAAGTTTAAAATATATGTACCTACCTACTACATAATATGAAATATTATAAAGGAAAAATTCATATTCAAAAATTCACTCATTCGCGACGAGATTCGACCTCTTGAATTTTTGAAGACGAATTTTTCCTTCCAAATATTTCATATGTAGGTATACAAGATGTAACGGGTAAGTCCTTTTAATCCGAAAGAGGGTTGTTCTAGACGTCTAGGCGAACAACTTCTGTTCTACGACTTTTGGAAATTCGAAGTACTTTTCGAAAATTTTAAGTGTAAAGTTTACTTGAAGATCAGCTGTTTCTTACAGTTCGAGGTCATAGACCTTATGTTGTTCTTTCATTTAGCTTGGTCTACTACAATCAAACCTTCAATTACCTTTATTAACAAAAACACCTGTTTTTTCGGTGAAACATAATCTCAAAATTTTCAAAACAAAGTTTGAATTTTCAAAAGTCGTAGAACAAAAGGTGTTCGCCTAGACGTCTAGAACAACCCCCTTTCGGATTAAAAGGACTTGCCTGTTACATCTTGTACTATATTTTAAATTTCTTAGTACGGCAGTTGTTTCTAAATTTTAGGCGTATTTTGACGCCTAGTGGCAATTTATGGAAAACATTATAACCTAAGAGACCTTGACGTTTCAACCATGTTACAGAAGTATTAGTATCCTCGCGACAATAGCTATTGTCACATAAGTTACTCACTTTACTTTACTTTTACAAGTCACTTTATTTATGCTGTAAGTCTGAAAGTGTTTGTTATATAAATAAATAAATAATAAATAATAAGTCAAATCGTTGAGGTAAGAAACTAAATAAAAATACGCGATTAAGAACCAATAAAGTGTAGCTATCAAAGAAAATATAAAAGTCTAATTTGTGCACGTTCATTATAAAAAAAACACTTCTTAAGGCTCCATACTCACCTAATGACGTGACAGGGATAGCGCTAGCAAATTTCTGATGTGTAAAAGAAGGACGTAAGATGCGACTATGCAATATTTTACTGAGTAAAATCAAACAATTTCTATTAACAAGATAACTATTGCTAATTTAGTAAAACTGTTCTACCGATTTCAAGTGTACGTTATTATGCTTTAATACAGAAAAAAATAGAGGTTCAAATACGTCACGTTTAGCTGTAAAATGAAAATTTCGATTTTAAACGAGTTGTTTTAGATAAAAAAAATATGTTTATAAAAGTTAACTAATCGTTTGAAGAAAACTACCGAAATGAAGATATAAAATACCAAAATAGTATGTCTACATATTAACCAGCTGTTTGTTGGAATATATTATGTCTAGTTAAATGGTCTTTTTTTCCTTTTATAAATCTAGACTCCAGGAATGAATTCAATCAGATATGTATATAAATCAGATGGATTTACCAGAGAGGTTAACGGATCGGATAACATGATAAATATGATGAATTAAATTAGATAGGTAGTTATCTCTGTTTGTAGAGTGCATCTACTTTCTACTAAAAGTTAAAAGTTAAAGTTTTAACTTGTGTGTTTCCGCAATTAGCCCTACTATTGGGGTCTTTGTGCGTGATTTTAAGCCGTGGGTTTCCTCACGATGTTTTCCTTCATCGTAAGAGCGATGTTAATAGCGCACATAAATTTTTCTTACAGAAAAACACATTGGTGCGCGGTCGGGTTTTGAAACAACGACCTTCGGAATAAAAGTCGGGGTATCTACCACTAGACCAACACCGCTCTTTTACTTTCTACTAATTGTAATCTTAATGTTTTTGTATTAATTTATCTAAATCTACTTTACATGTTAACTTTTTTCTTGTTATAATACGAGTATACAATTTGTAACGGGTAAGTCCTTTTAATCCGAAAGGGGTTGTTCTAGACGTCTAGGCGAACAACTTTTGTTCTACGACTTTAATGTTTCACTGAAAAAACAGCTGATTTTGAAAATAAAAATAATTTAAGTTATGATTGTAAACCATCAAACTAAATAAAAGGACAACATAAGGTCAATGACCTCGAACTCTCAGAAACAGCTGATTTTCAAGTAAACTTTACACCTAAATTTTTCGAAAAGTACTTCGAATTTCCAAAAGTCGTAGAACAAAAGTTGTTCGCCTAGACGTCTAGAACAACCACCTTTCGGATTAAAAGGACTTGCCCGTTACACCTTGTATACACAAAAGGAAAAGACTAGTCGCCCGCAACACAGGGTATCCTAGTAAAACATATTTTTTCGTTTTCTTAGTTTCTTCTAAGCTAATAATGCTTCTAATGTTAGAATGAGTTTTGTTTGTACCTACTTTCAATGAATAAACGTATTTGTATTTTAACGTTTTGTAATTACTGAGAAATATTGAGATCCCTGCAGCCAATGTCGTGAGTATGTCACCTTAAGTAAAAAAATAAGTCTAAAACTTAATATTTTGACAACAAGAAAAAAAAAACATACGCTACGACTTAAAAAAAAAGGAGGCGGTTCTCACCTCCTCCTTTTTTTGAAGTCGGTTAAAAAGCCAATGCCTGCCGTCAAATTTCGTAAGTATGTCACCTTAAGTAAAAAAAAATGACTCTAAAACCTAATGTTTCGACAGCAAAAAAAGAAAAAAATGCCAATATTTCTAAACAGATAAGTCGGTCGCACTGTTTAAAATCGATGCTTATTATTGATAGAAAAAAAAAACGTAATACTAAATGATTTGTACAAATGAAAATTCTCTCAAGGCATCTCAACTTCGCTACTAAATTCGGACAAACAGACAAACATACCGATCTACAAAGTTCAAGGTTTATTAGTAGATATGTTACCTGAGCTTGACGTTTGAGGCGGAGGTCGGAAACTCGACCGAAGTCAGGGGGCTGTCTCTATCTTTGCATAATCTGAAAAAAAAAAACAATATATATATTTTTTATAATGCACGACATTACACACAACGCAATTTGGCCCCAAACTAAGCACTAGGCTTGTACTATGGGTACTAGACAACGGATATACTACATATTATACTTTTTTGGTAACTATACAAGATGTAACAGGTAAGCCCTTTTAATCCGAAAGGGGGTTGTTCTAGACGTCTAGGCGAACACCTTTTGTTCTACGACTTTTGAAAATTCGAAGTTTTTTTTTGAAAATTTTGAGATTATGTTTCATTGGAAAACAGCTGTTTTTGAAAATAAAGGTAATTGAAGGTTTGATTGTAGTAGACCAATATAAATGAAAGAACAACATAAGGTCAATGACCTCGAACTCTAAGAAACAGCTGATTTTCAAGTAAACTTTACACCTAAATTTTTCGAAAAGTACTTCGAATTTTCAAAAGTCGTAGAACAAAAGTTGTTCGCCTAAACGTCTAGAACAACCCCCTTTCGGATTAAAAGGGCTTACCCGTTACATCTTGTATAAATTTTATTGACCGAACGAGCGAATCGAGTGAGGTCCAGTGTAGACGGGCCTGGCGCTTGTATCTTTGTACACTGTCTACACTGGACCTCACTCGCTTCGCTCGTTCGGTCAATAAGAGTTTTGGCGGGAACGCGTTGAGGAGATGTGTTGCTAAATTTTCAGTTTTTGTGAAACCTAGTTCAAATGCGTGTAAATTGTTTAATTTCGGGGGCATATTAATCAATTTAGTTTCGTGAAGGTGTACAAGTGGAATGCAAGTGAAAATCGGTTCAAAACAAGGACCTTAGCGTTGTCTCCAAAGCTCCGAACAACCATTTTAAAAAGTGGCGGCCGTTTTACAATGATTCCCTCGATTTGACTGTTTCGATGCAAATAACATGCTAGATATTACTAATTAGCTGCGCCCGCAGTTTCATCCGCGTAAGTCCCGTTCCCGCGGGAATATCGGGATAAAAAGTGGCCTACCTACCTATCTACTATCTATATTCCAAGTTTCATCGCAACCGGTTCAGCAGTTTTTAAGTGATTGAGTAACAAACACACATACATACATACACACAAACTTTTAACTTTATAATATTAAGTAGGACACTTGACACTGGCTAATGTCCAAATGGCCTTAAGGACGCGACTCATGAGAAATCCCTTCTGATTTCTATTTCTTATCGGTTGTGAACCGATTATGGCCATTAGGAAATTAGCCAGTGTCATGTATTTTAATATATTATGCAAGTTATTTGCATCGAAACAGTCAAGTCGTCATAGTTAAAGTCAAGTCTAGGGAATCATTTGTAAACACGGCGGCCATTTACAAACAATCTTCACGGAGCCTTGGAGACAACACTAAGTCAATGTTTTGCACCGATTTTCACTTTCATTCCACTTGTACACCTTCACGAAACTAAATTGATTAATATGCCCCCGAAATTGAACAATTTGCACGCATATGAACTAGGTTTCACAAAAATGAAAATTTTGCACCACATCTCCTCAACGAGTTCCCGCCAAGACTCTCCCTTCTGATTGAATAGTTTTATTCATAACCGGTATCAAATAGATCTTTAAACAATGTATTATGTTATTGTACATGATACAAGAAGTGTCCCCTTCATTTCAAAAACAATAAAAAATAACTTTAAATACCACCATTATACAGGCAAATTTACCCCTGTTTTACAAAATAAATTAATTTTTCTTCTAAATCCTTAACCGCTATATTTTCTTATAGGCATCATAATAGTAGAAAATACAATACCTAGAACCTCTTCATCGCATTTTATAAAAATATTATTTTAATCTTCGTTAATGATTGATTTTACGAGAAATTGTAGATTTTTTCACGCAATTCCATCTCGCTCATTTATATGCAATCGGACAAGGACCGATAATTATCATCAATCGCAGCCTTAATCGGTTCACAACCGATGAGAAATGTAATGAGAGAAATAGTGGTACTACCGTTTAGCGATGTCCGTATGATAGTCGGCGGTTTGCGCGCGTTTCTCGCGCGGTAGTCGCGCGTTTTGTGCGCGGGGAGACTCGCCGTCTATATAACGTAGCTCCGATACTGTAGCCTCCAGGGCGAGCCGACGTCTGCGGAGAGGGGGGGGGGTCGTTAAAAATTAATGACGTTAATCAACAAAACCCAAGTAAAAACCGGTAAATATTGTGTTCAAGAGGGGGGGGGGGGGAGGTCGTACAAAATAATGACGTTAATCAATAAAACGCAAGTAAAAACCGGTAAATATTGTGCTCAAGTCAAGAGGGGGGGGGGAGGGGAGGTCGTTCAAAATAATGACGTTAATCAATAAAACGCAAGTAAAAACCGGTAAATATTGTGCTCAAGTCAAGAGGGGGGGGAGGGGAGGTCGTTCAAAATAATGACGTTAATCAATAAAACGCAAGTAAAAACCGGTAAATATTGTGCTCAAGTCAAGAGGGGGGGGAGGGGAGGTCGTTCAAAATAATGACGTTAATCAATAAAACGCAAGTAAAAACCGGTAAATATTGTGCTCAAGTCAAGAGGGGGGGGGAGGGGAGGTCGTTCAAAATAATGACGTTAATCAATAAAACGCAAGTAAAAACCGGTAAATATTGTGCTCAAGTCAAGAGGGGGGGGGGGGGGGAGGTCGTTCAAAATAATGACGTTAATCAATAAAACCCAAGTAAACCCCCAAACCCCCCGGTAAATATTATGTACTTACTTCTCAGCCAAGTCGTTGGCGGCCTCTATGTCGACGGTGAGGGTGCGGCGTGGCGATGGCTCCACGCTGCACAGACCGGACTCCGGTGGGGACGAACATAACGATCCGCACTGGAGACAATTTACAACATTATATCCACTTTTTTATCTTTTACAAATAGTATTTTAATTTTCTCACATTCGAAATGAAAAGCAGAGTGTTTAGCTCGGGTGAACGTCACCCATTTCGCACTCTAACTATCTCAGGTGAAATGCGTGACATTCAGCCCTTTTCAAACAATCTTGGTGTAACAAGCCGTTAAGCCGAAAGGGATTTGTTCTAGACATTTAAGAGAATAACTTTTGTTCTACGACTTTTAGAAATTTGAAGTAGTTTTCGAAAATTTAAAAATTTAAAGTTTTCTTGAAAATCATCTGTTTATTAGAGTTACAGGTTATTGAATTGAATTTATTAATTAATATGAATGTGTTTATACAATTAAAAACTACTTATATGAATCTTAACAAACATTTATCAAATTACATTAGAAATCGGCTCTACACTAAGCACAAGCTTGTATTACATTAAGCTTAAGTTGTCCTATCTTTTCCTTCGGTCTACTACAATCAAAACTTAAATCGAATTTATATCAAAAACAGTTTTTTTTTAAATATAACCAAAATTTTCAAAAATAAAAGTTCGATCTTCCAAAAGTCTTACAACAAACAAAAGTTGTAGCCTATATTTCACAAAACAGCTGTTTTTTTTCAGTTAATATTCTTTTTTGGTATTTATAAAGCGATCTTTTTTTTTTTTTTAATTATAAAATAATTTTAAAAAAAATTAGTAAAATTCACAAAAGTCGTAGAACAAAAGTTGTTCGCCTAGACGTCTAGAACAACCCCCTTTCGGCTTAAAAGGGCATACCCGTTACACTCTGTATAGTCCAAGAGACAAGTGTAAAGAATCATCACTATGTGTACACACCTGGGGTTCCCTACGCTACTTCGAAACACTATCCATCGAAACACCTTTCGCCGAAGACGATTGACCGAAAGATTACTTTACCGAATAGTTGTTTCACCGATTGTTCGTTTCCCCTATGGTTCGTTTCACCGAAAAAAATTTGACCGAAGCTCGCTGTACCGAAGGCTCTTTTTACGTAACAAATGTAATTTCCAAACACGCAACCTCCTTTCATTTACTTGATACATGTGACCATAGAAATAAGATATAAGTGGGCTTAAACTTTACACGTCCTTGTCTGAATATAGCTCGAGAGCTAGCTCCAATATTTGGGTTTCTAATTGGCCCTCCAAATTTTAAGTAGCCCTTTAATTTTAAGAAACTTTCTTGAAATTTGAGCAGATCTTCATATCCGTATATTAGGAGAGGTATATTACAAGTTTTTAGTTGCCTCAAATACCTACCCAAATATTGGCGCTAGCTCTCGCGCTATATTCAGACAAGGACGTGTAAAGTTTAAATTCTATCCCTCGGCTCGTTTTTACTACCTTAGTGGACTCTCTAGTTATACTACTACCTCTTATTTCTATGGTCACATGTGTCAAGTAAATGAAAGGAGGTTGCGTGTTTGGAAATGACATTTGTTACGTAAAATGAGCCTTCGGTACAGCGAGCTTCGGTCAAAACTTTTTCGGTGAAACGAACCATAGGGGAAACGAACAATCGGTGAAACAACTATTCGGTAAAGTAATCTTTCGGTCAATCGTCTTCGGCGAAAGGTGTTTCGATGGATAGTGTTTCGAAGTAGCGTAGGGAACCCACACACCTGCGGGACAACATTAGTATCGTCCTCTTCGGAGAACATGTGGTGGTCTCTCTCCTGCGGCGACAACCGGAGTCTCATGTCCGCCAGTTCCGCCTGCCACGGCTCGAAGTACGAGTCGCACGATGATGATCTGTGGACAGTAATAAACTAGTAGTTCGCCCCGAACTGAGACCTCACGACCCCCTATCTTCCCAACCCCCCTACCGATCCGGCTCATCTTCGAACTCATAATTAAACTACGCGCATACCAAAATTCATGTAGATCGAAGCTACGATACTCAAGTTATCGTCGAACAAACATACAAAGATACAAGCGCCAGGCCCGTCTACACTGGACCTTACTCGCTTCGCTCGTTCGGTCAACAAATAATCACGGTCCCACCCTAATATATGGGGAGGGAGGGGGGAGGGTAAATGGGGAAGGAGATAAGTGGGGTTAGAGGAGAAAGTGGGGTCGGGGGTGGAGGTAAGGGGGGCAAGGGGGAGAGGAATAAGTAGGGCAAAAGGGAGGGGAATGGGAAAAAGCTGTCTGTCTGTTACGCCATCACGTCTAAGCCGCTGAAAATTTATGCGCGCTGTTATCATCGCTCTTACGGTGAAGGAAAACATCGTGAGGAAACCCACGACTTAGTCACCTACAAAGTCACCCAGTTGTAGGGCTAAACGCACACACGACACAGCTCAGACTACAGACTACTAATCGGCCATCTTGGGAGATCCGCCATATTGAATTTTTAGTAAATAGCTACTCTCTAACAAAGAACTGTAAAGTTACAAAGTAGCAAGTCAATTTACTAGTCGGCCATCTTGGGAGATCCGCCATTTGAATTTTTGGTAAATAGATATTCTCTACGTAAAAACTGGAAAGAAGTTATAGTAGCGAGTAAATTTACTAGTCGGCCATATTGGGAGATCCGTCATATTGAATTTATGATTTACACGCTCCAGGTTATAAACGCTGTTACTCACACACTCATTTGGTCATAGCTATCTGCGAATAGCTACTATTGATTATTTATTTATTAATATTACTTTAAGAAAAAACTGTAAAGAAGTTACATAGTAGCAAGTAAATAGCTATTCTCTAAGAAAGAACTGTGAAGAAGTTACATAACATCAAGTAAATTTATTAGTCGGCCATCTTGGGAGATCCGCCATATTGAAGTTTCAGTGAATAGCTACTCTCTAACAAAGAACTGTAAAAATTTTTACATAATATCAAGTTAATTTACTAGTCGGCCATCTTGGGAGATCCGCCATATTGTTTTTTTAGGTACCTGGTATGATGTTTGAGCGGAGCGCTCGGTCTGTCCACTAGAGGCGCTAGCGTGTCGGTCTCTGACGTCAGCGACTCACACGACTTCACCGGCCTGAGACCGGAGTTTTGACACATCGGGATGTCGACGCACTGGCGAAATAAAACAACCATATTTGTTTTTGATGTATTTGTGTTTCCTACACTTGGATGACTATAATACCAATTCAAATATTGTTGACGGCTGGCACAAACTGGATGCGAGAAGCCGAAAATAGATCTAGGTGGCGTGCAATTGGAGAGGCCTATGTCCAGCAGTGGACTGCAACAGGCTGATGATGGTGATGATGAAATATTGTTGTTCTTTAAGAAATGCTTTCCAAAAATTTCGCACCCGACAGGACTTGAATCTGCATCTCCGGGGATCCGTCCCAACCGACGCCTCCAATTCGGTCACGGATGCATGTTCAACCGAGTCGAAATTAAGGATTACATTTCTTATTGTTTACGTTTTTAAGGCCACAACGCCATCTACCGACAATTCTTGCAGATTGCCAGCTTGAACTATTCTATTTTCATAGAATTAAATTCAACGTTGAGATGTTGCTTCCGATTATCCGTTTTTGATATATTTTAAAAAAATCCTCGAAGTTTGTAAGTAGTTACCTCTATCGCCACGGGCGTGGTGATCTCAAGCGGCGGTCGGTCGGTGCGAGCTCGATGCTGTTTGCTGCGAGTGAACAGACCGCGCCAACCTGACGGCGAACGCTTCAACCCGCGCTTCGATCCTGAACATATTGTTAAACAATTTGTAACGGGTACGTTGTGTGTTCAAACTTGTTAGAAATTTAATTTAATTTAACTAGCTTATTAACTTTAGTAATAATTTGTTACTAGGGTATCTTTTCTTTAGATGCTTGCAACATTATTCTTGCTATGTTCACAGTATAGGGTTCTAATTTAGAACAAAAATTTGTAATAGCGTACTCTAGTGTTAAAAAGAATTGTAACCTGCTATGTGAGCTTTATTAATTAAATAAAAATAAGTATGCCCTTTTAATCCGAAACGGCAACCCCCTTTCGGATTAAACAAACTAGCTGCGACCCGCGGTTTCACCCGCGGAAGTGAAAGACGCGTTATCACGGGCGCGGGCGGCCGAGCGGTTCCCGAGCGGTTGCACTTTTTCGTTCATTACTCGGGTTCTACTAATTGGATTTCGATGCAAAGTATACCACGACCTTCCTCGAAAATAGAACTATCCAGTATTGAAAACCGGATATACAAGGTGTAACGGGTAAGCCCTTTTAATCCGAAAGGGGGTTGTTCTAGACGTCTAGGCGAAAAACTTTTGTTCTACGACTTTTGGAAATTCGAAGTACTTTTCGAAAAATTTAGGTGTAAAGTTTACTTGAAAATCAGCTGTTTCTGAGAGTTCGAGGTCATTGACCTTATGTTGTCCTTTTATTTAGTTTGATGGTTAACAATCAAAACTTGAATAATGTTTATTTTCAAAATCAGCTGTTCTTTCAGTGAAACATAATCTCAAAATTTTCAAAAAAAAGTTTGAATTTTCAAAAGTCGTAGAACAAAAGTTGTTCGCCTAGACGTCTAGAACAACCGCCTTTTGGATTAAAAGGACTTACCCGTTACAAATTGTATATTCCAAGTTTCATCGTAATCGGTTCAATAGTTTTTGTACCATAAATGTAGAATTATTTATTTGTTTATTTGGAAACTTAACAGCTAAAAAACAAAAACATGAACAACAGTGTAAAAAAAATTATAAAACAATTATAAGGTTTCACGGCTAAAAAATAAAACACAACAAGTGCAAGTCTATCTATTCTAAGGTGGGCATAGTATGCACAGAGCCCTTAGTATGAGTTTTGATAGTTTATCGTCTCGATGAAACTGGCAGTTTACTTCCATACATTGTTTTAGTTCATAACAGTTATCGCTAGGGGCGCTGATGGAAAATGTATGAAGTAAACTGCCAGTTTCATCGAGACGATAAACTATTAAAACTCATACTAAGGGCTCTGCATACCTAAATGTAAGTAAACAAAACTAGATAAATTAAATTTAAAATTATAAATACACTAGCTGCGCCCCGCGGTTGCACCCTCTAAGTCCTGTTCCCGCGGAAATATCGGGATAAAAAGTAGCCTATGTGTTAATCCAGGTCCCCAGCTACCTATATTCCAAGTTTCATCAAAAGATATACAAATATAATACAATAATAATAATAATAATTATGCTTAAAAATAAATATTTGTATCTGGTCTGGGCGTATTTCTATGCATAATATGTATGTATTTACAGAAGAATAATAAATATAAGTAGTATATCCGTTGTCTAGTCACCGTAATACAAGCTTAGCAGCTTACCATGGGGCTAGATGGCGATGTGTGTTGGTTACAGGATTTATTATTTATTTATTATTACAATGATAATAAAAAAAAAAAAGAATTACAAATATAATACAATAATAATAATATTATTCACAAGTTTATCGAAGCAAATTTTGTTATACAGCACTTTTAAGAGATAACAAAAACTTACCAGATGCGGGAAGCTCCAGGACTGTATGGTACTGAGGTAGATTGTTAGGTCCTGACCCGACCTGGAAACAGACAAATGTTATGGCAGAAAAATTATCACACGACACGTGATTCCCGTGTAGCTCAGTGGTTAGAGCAGTCGCCTGGTTAGCGAAAGGACGCAGGTTCGAATCCTGTCATGGGGATTTTAAGGAAATAGATTTTGCTAAAAAAATTCTAAACATAAAATGCATTGAGCAATAAAAACAATAAGAAATACTAGTAGTTCGCCCCGAACTGAGACCTCACGACCCCCTATCTCCCCAACCCCCCTACCGATCCGGCTCATCTTCGAACTCATAAATTCTATGGACCTAAACTAAGCGCATACCAAAAATTCATGAAGATCGGAGCTACGATACTCAAGTTATCGTCGAATAAACATACAAAGATATATATATAATTGACCGAACGAGCGAAGCGAGTGAGGTCCAGTGTAGACGGGCCTGGCGCTTGTATCTTTGTAACTTTGTATCTTTGTATCTTTGTATGTTTGTTTGACGATAACTTGAGTATCGTTGCTTCGATCTTCATGAATTTTGGTATGCGCGTAGTTTAGGTCCATAGAATTTATGAGTTCGAAGATGAGCCGGATCGGTAGGGGGGTTGGGGAGATAGGGTGTGCAAAAAGAGAAAATAATCAAGTTCTAAAAATGTGTCAATAGATGGCGCTCAACATACCTCCTAGATCGCGGTATCGTTGCGTTTGCTTGCGATATATACTTCAAGATCTGACATTTTTGTAGGGAGTGTTAATGTCTATTAGTGATCAAAGTAAATCAAAGTAAATAATTCATGTTTATGTTACAAATTGTGGTCGATTGTCGTAAATCCTACTAATATTATAAATCCGAAAATCTGTTTGTTTGTTTGTTTGTTTCCTCTTCACGGTCAAACGGCTCGACCGATTTGGATGAAAATTTGCATAGGGATAGTTTAAATGATGGAGAGTAACATAGGATACTTTTGATCCCGAAAATCCCGCGGGATCGGGACTTACGCGGGTGATAACTATTTATTAGATGAAAATTTGAATAGGGATAGCTTAAATGTAAATCGAAATGTATTCTACACGGACGTCCGTGTAGAATAAAAATGCGCGTGACGTGTTTTCTACACGGACGTCCGTGTAACATTTGGACACTCTACTTTTGTTTATGATTTTGAACGTTTCTTTTTTGCTTGAAACTAGTGACGATGTATATACGTCAGCCACATCATTATTTTATAAGTCCCATAGATAATTTGCGTAAATTGGAACTACAAACGGAAATAAAAGAAAAATAAACGACGCTTCATTAGTGTTTCTGTGTCCGCCATTTTTTTCACATTGTGAGGTGAAAGTGGAAAGTAATAAAAAGTGAAAAAAATGTTTAGAAGGACAAATCGGTGACTTTTCTTTCATAAAAATACCAGAAAAAGACAGTAGTTTATGTGTATAGTGTTATTTTGTCGAATAATTGTGAAATAATTAGTGAAAAAAGCCGACAACTTTTGAGCCGGAATAATGGCGGATGTCGATTTCGCGATTGTGTTTTGTTTTAAGTTTATTTCTAAGTGATTTATTGTGAATTGAGGGTAGCATAGTTAGTAATATGATTAGAGGTGAATATTGTAAGGGAAATAAGTGTGTGGTTTGAGTGGTTGTTCGTAAAATATGGAAATATGATGTGAGAAACCCGTTGCAGCAGCGTTCCAGCAGATAAAAAAAATCGACTTCTGGAATTGTCATCATAATTAGAGCAACAGGTAAATAAATTCAGTTGTTTTAGCTAAATTTAGTGTATCAGAAATTTCAAGCCCAACACAATTATGTCACAATTATATATCGCTAAATGTAAAATAATGCTTAAAATAAGCATTTTTCACGATGCCTACCCGGATCCATTTTGTTTTGAAAAACCAGTATCATTTTCCGTACCTAGACCCCAGGGACCCTGTACATTCAATGGGTTAAATGATGGAGAGTAACATAGGATACTTATGATCCCGAAAATCCCGGAGGATCGGGCGGGTGATAACTATTCAATGAATGAAAATCGACACAGGGGTAGGGTAAGTGATCATCATCATCGTCATCGCCATCCACCGTCATCCATCGGCACTTACTGATGAAAAACAAACTTTACCTTACTTCACCTCCCTACCGCAGTGCAAAACTCCAGCAGCGCCTGGCTTCAACAGTACTTCAATGGGCGACCGTTTAAATGTGGATTATTGCATTGCGGTAGGTAGGTGTTCTAACAACGCGGGTTCGCAACTTGCGCGGGTGAAACCGCGGGGCGCAGCTAGTAAGGAATAATTCTTTTTGTGTTATCGTTTTTACACGACTGCCAAAGGAAGTGTTATGTTTTTGCCGTGAGTGTATGTATGTATGTGACCTATTTTTGTGCCGTCGTAGGACCTAAACGGCTGGGCCGATTTAGATAAACAATACGTGGTTAGATTCGTCATTCGTCATGACATTAAAATAATAAATAAATAAAAATAATGATGTAAAACGCTATTAACCAATATTTGTAAAGACCATAAAAAACAGAGAAAACGCGTAACATTGTTCACTCAAACAATATGTTTTATTCTTTCCTAAATTTACATTTGAAAAGTATTGCTTGTATAGTTTTACAATTAAGTTTTAAAATTTATTAATTATAAAATTATCGTGTCCCGCCCGACTGCATCCACCATTCCTAAAGCTACTATAAGCATCTTGTTTTTCACTTTTCTGTTAAAACTGCAGTAGGGTTTTTTATTTTTTTAAATATTTTTTTACTTGTCTTTCGTTATATTATTCGTTTAATAATAATTCTTATTTTGTAAAAAAATTAAGCTGTTGGTGTTAAAATCCTACAAAAAACAAAATCTCTGTAAATGGATTCTCGTGAGGTCTCAGTTCGGGGCGAACTACTAGTTAAAGTTAAACAACATAATTGACCGAACGAGCGAAGCGAGTGAGGTCCAGTGTAGACAGGCCTGGCGCTTGTATCTTTGTATGTTTGTTCGACGATAACTTGAGTATCGTAGCTCCGATCTTTATGAATTTTGGTATGCGCGTAGTTTAGGTCAATAGAATTTATGAGTTCGAAGATGAGCCGGATCGGTAGGGGGGTGGGGAGATAGGGGGGCGTGAGGTCTCAGTTCGGGGCGAACTCCTAGTATTGTATTTGCAGAAAGTGACTGCCCATTGTACACTGTACTTACCTCGATGTACTTGGGTTTATGCGAGGTGGAGACGCGGAGCGCCTGCGCGGTGACTGCGGCGGCTGCGATGGCGCCGGACGGGGGGGGGAGCGCCGCGGCGGGGGACGGCCGCCGACCGCCGCGACGCCGGGCCTCCTCCAGGCTGGACACCACAAATGTTTTTTAAATTTAAAAAAATAGATACGAAAAAAAAAAGAGACAAGAATAAGTACACAACAGCATCCACAAACACACAACCCGCCCAATGCGGATGATGATTTGTGGTATCTATATATACAAGATGTAACAGGCAAGCCCTTTTAATCCGAAAGGGGGTTGTTCTAGACGTCTAGGCGAACAACTTTTGGAAATTCGAAGTACTTTTCGAAAAAATTTGGTGTAAAGTTTGCTTAAAGATCAGCTGTTTCTCAGAGTTCGAGGTCATTGACCTTATGTTGTCCTTTCATTTAGTTTGGTCTACTACAATCAAACCTTCAATTACCTTTATTTTCAAAAGCAGCTGTTGTTTCAATGAAACAAAACCTCAAAATTTTCAAAAATAAAAGTTCGAATTTTTTAAAAGTTGTAGAACAAAAGTTGTTCGCCTAGACGTCTAGAACAACCGCCTTTCGGCGTAAAAGGGCTTACCCGTTACATCTTGTATAATGGGGCAATCTCAACTTCGGGAAATTTCGACTATTCTTAATAACTTCTTCTTTTATATGGCTATATTCAATGTGGACATTAGCCAGTGTCAAGTATTATCAATATGTATTTGCAAGTTATTTGCATCAAAACAGTCCTATTAAAAAAAAACGCTCTGTACTGCAACAGGCCCTTAAGTAAAAAAATAAAAAAAGTGTGTGTGTCAGCTCCGACGCACGACTGGAGTTTACTCCTTAAGTACGAGTATCTAACCATACGCAAAAAGAGTTTTTAGTTCACTTTAGCCAGTATAATGATAAAAATTATAACTTCACAATAACAATATTAATTATTGATATTTATAACAAAAATAGCAATGTAAATACATCGACACTGATAGAAAAAACAAACAAGCCCAATAACATATAGTATATAGGTCTAGTCGCCTATACAGCATACCATATGTACGTCTTAATACACTCACAGCCAAATTAGAAAGTTGCGCACTAAAGGTGCGCACCAAAAACGTGACACGATTTTCGTTACTTGTTAGTAGGTTTTACCCCTCGGATTTTTCTCATACCGGGCGCCTTATATATGAAAATCGATTCTTAAGGAGTAAACTCCAAAAACAGGCCCTTAACTCAGTTTGTGTACGTAAACGACAAAATTACCTTAGAAGTTTGGTAGGTGGGTTGACTGGGAGACTCTTAGGCCTCCGCCCTCCGGCCTCCGCCCCTCGCAACTCCACTTGTACTTCACTCGGCTCCTGCAATCATCAATGTTGCAAATATACTGCAACTACCATTTGTCATATTTTAATAATGGCAGTTTGTTTAAGATTTTATTAACTAGGAGTTCGCCCCGAAATGAGACCTTGAGGTGTGGGGGGCAGGTGAGGAGCAAGCAAAACACGTCTGTCTCGGAATACGCTATCTTTTATTCTACTCTTACTAATAAACACACTAATAAATACCCCACTTCAACCTTACGACCCCCTATCTCCCAACCCCCCTACTAATCCGGCTCATCTTCGAACTCATAAATTCTATGGACCTAAACTACGCGCATACCAAAATTCATGAAGATCGAAGCAACGACACTCAAGTTATCGTCGAACAAACATACAAAGATACAAGCGCCAGGCCCGTCTACACTGGACCTCACTCGCTTCGCTCGTTCGGTCAAAAATAACTTTAGGTTGCCAAAAGACCTTGCAACCTAAGGTATCTGTACACAGGAACGTTTTGAGACAAATATTAGATAAAGCTGTAGTTTTTTGGCATTAAAATGACGACAAACATATCAGTCTACCCCGAGGAAACTGTTTGTATAGACAGTAAAATGTCGGCATTGAACAACACTGTTAATAAAAAGTCTAAAAAGTTTATAAAATGTGAATTAAAACAAAAAAAAAAACTACAACTACCATCGCCCCGCGGTTTCACCCGCATAAGTCCCGTTCCAGCGGGAATGTTAATTAATGCGCTGCATAACTATGCATCGTTTGTCTTTTACTGTCACATGAAGTTTCAAAGTTGACAGACAGAGACAAACGTCACATAACTTAGTCATGTGTAAATAATATTTTATAAGTAAGGGAGTTTATGTTTATTATATTTTTCATTAAACATTTTAAACTCGCACGATTTGAACTCATAATTATTTTTCCCGGGTCTTATTCGCGTATTACTATTTCTAAATTCTCTTACCTCGACGTTTCGATCATGTGATCAAGAGAAATTAAAAATAATAATACGCGAATAAGACCCGGAAAAAATATTTATATTTTTTTTGTTTTTTTTTTTACAAAAGTTAATTACGTACCGGTTCAATAGACTCCGGTTCAGAATCGGCCCCCTGTTCTTGTGCGAACAATTCCTCCGCGTAGCATATCAGAAACTCAGTCACTACCGCCTGTAAACATAAATAAATTTTCATTTCATTTTCTTAGTTATGGATTTCTGTCAGCAATATAGGACAATTTAGCCAGTTTCACGTACTAATAGTAAACTACCACTATTATACTGTAATCGTTTGAAATAATTTTCAATGCGTGAAGGCTGCAGAAAAAATGGCGACGTTTTTTCTCCAACCCCATGGAACATTTGTTTGTAATGTGCTAATTTCGTGTTTGGCACCGGTATTTTTATTTTCACTAAACTCGTTAAGCTTCGCATAACTAAATTGATAACATGGCGCCGAAATTTAAGAGGCTCAGGGGCATGCTGAGTGTGCGTTTTTTTGTTATCAATGATTAGGTTCTGTGTGTTATGTGTATTATTGTGGTTTTTTTTGTTTATTCTATTATGAGTCGTAAATTGTATTTAGTATTATGTAGTGTAATATTGTATTAGTAGTGTATTAGTTTATATATTTTCTTGTGTTCTGTCAGGGTATTTATATTTTTTAGTTTGTTTTCATTTGTGATTTCCGTAATTGGCTTTCTGTTATATATTTTTAATATCTTTTATGTGTATGTAGCTGTTGATGTCCTTTAAATAAATAAATTAATAAATTAAACAATTTACACGCAAAAAACTAGGTTTTGCAAAAATAAAAATTCAGGACGACGTTCCACTAACGCGTCAAAAACAAAAGTCCTAAACATAAATCAAGTTTGATTTTAACTTGATTGAACTGACGTTCTGACTGACAAAGAGAAATTGGGTTCGAAGGTAACAGGTTCGATACGCCTCTACGCTACTATACAGCGTGTTCCGACGATGACCATTTAAGCCGAAAGGGGGTTGTTCTAGACGTCAAGTCGAACAACTTTCGATAAATAACTTTTATTTAATCTAACTTTTTTTTCTCTAAATTATTGAGTTATTGGGCCCTACTATGATGTCTTATAAGTCGTCGCGTTGTCGTTCAGATAAAAAAGAAACACATTAAATAATTAAAAAAACAAAAACAAATTAAAAAAAAAGTCTGTTTTTAATTGTCTGTGGTTTTTAAAAGTAGTCGGGGTATTTCTTATTTCAAATTTACTTCATTTTTTGAACGACAAAAGGACGACATAGCAATCGTTTGTAGCGCGGAATATTTTACTGAGAAAATAGCTGTTTTTGCATATTAAAGGTAATTAAAGTTCTGATTATAGTTGTCCAAACTGAATGAAAGAACAAAATAAGGTCAATGACCTCTAACTCTAGGAAACAGCTGATTTTCAATTAAACTTTAAACTTAAAATTTTCGAAAACTACTTTAAATTTTCAAAAGTTGTAGAACAAAAGTTGTTTGCCTAGACGTCTAGAACAACACACTTTTGGCTTAAATGGTCATCGTCGGAACACGCTGTATGATATCATAGAGAAATATTGAAATAACTTAGCACTATAAATAAATTCTGTGACAAACACACAGCGCCATCTAGCCCCATGGTAACTTAATAAGCTTGTGTTACGGTTTGTTTTACGAAAAATCTTTTTCACGAAAGACTTTATCAGAAAAAAACTTTTTCAAGAAAGACTATCAGAAAAAACTTTATCACGAAAGACTTTATCAGGAAAAACTTTTCACGAATCGACTACCTATGTCGCGAAATTTTTTATCTCGATAAAATTTTTCCTAATATAGTTTTCCTTATAAAGTCTTTTTTGAAATAGTTTTTTCTTGATAAAGTCTTTTGTGATAAAGTTATTCCTGATAAAGTCTTTCTTGAAAAAGTTTTTTTCTGATAAAGTCTTTGGTGAAAAAGATTTTCCTAAAAAAGTCTTTCGTGATAAAGTTTTTCCTGATAAAGTAATTCGTGATAAAGTTTTTCGTGATACAGTAACAAAGCCGTAGTATCGTATGTTACTTGTGTCGTAAAATAATTTATCTAAAAATTAGTTAACAACAGGTACCTGTACTGCCACTCCCTGCAACGCGTGCTGATGCCTCGGCGCTCGCAACAGGTTCGGCGCCCACACAATCGCCATGTTCCTTGGGGTCATACCCGTCACGGGACCTAGCAACGAAATGCGACGCAGGTGACGCATTAGGTACGCTAGGGTCCTGGGAAGATTAAATAAATAAATTAAATAAATTAATCCTGTGACGAACACACAGCGCCATCTAGCCCCGTGGTAAGCTGCTAAGCTTGTGTTACGATGACTAGACAACGGATATACTACTTGTATTTATTTTTCTTTTGTAAATACATACATATTATACATAGAAATACGCCCAGACCAAATACAAATGTTTATTTTAAGCATAAATATTTGCACCCAGCGGGAATCGAACCCGCAACCTTCTGTATTGCAGCCGAGCGTTCGCCCGACGCGCCACAGAGGTCGTCAAGAGAAACAATACTGTGAGCGACCGGTGAGGAGTTTCGGCGGAAACGCGTTGAGGTTCGAATGCGTGTAAACTGTTAAATTTCGTGGGCATATCAATCAATTTAAATTCGTGAAGGTGTACAAGTGGAATGAAAGTGAAAATCTGTGCAAAACATGGATTTAGCGTTGTCTCTAAAGCTCGCGTGAACAGTCATTGTAAAGCGCCACCATTTACAATGACTTCCTTGACTTGACTTTTACTACGACGACTTGACTGTTTCGATGCAAATATTAACAACTAACTGCGCCTTGTGGTTTCGCCCGCAGAACTGAAAAACGCATTGTTAGTTATAACGGGCGCGGGCGGCCGAGCGGTTCTCGAGCGGTTGCACTTTTTCGTTCATTAGTCGGGTTCTACTAATTGGATTTCGATGCAAAGTATACCACGACCTTCCTCGAAAATAGAACTATTCAATATTGAAAACCAGATTTCAATCGAATTAGTAGTTTTTAATTGTATAAGGAATCGAAAAATAAACAGAAAAACAGACAGACAAACATTAATTTTAAAAATTATATAATTTTGTTCTACTACTTATCCTAAGTCCCATAGACAATTTTTTTTTTTAATTTTCTTCCAAGTACAGATTTTTTGTCCTCTCTTCCTTTATTATAAGTATAGATACTTGACACTGGCTAATGTCCGAATGGAATATACCTATAATGCGGAGGAGGTAGTTTGATGACAGTCTGTCGCACCGCCTTCAGTTTGGAGGCCTCGTCCGGTTGTTGCATAGCAGCCACGAAGCTTTCGTACAGTTGGTAAGTACACAGTGGGTTTGGAAGCTCTCTGGAGGGAAAAACACAACATTCATATAATTAAAAGTGCCTCAAACTAAAGTTGCAAGATTCCGCCCAGACCGACAAACATACAAACAAACAAACAAAAAAATGAGAGTATAAAAACGTGGGAAAAACTAGAATCGCTCGGCGTTTCAGTCGTGATGACATATGAGCCTGTAATTTGGTAGAAAGTAGTAGAAAGCATTTGTCAAATTAGTCTGGAATTTGGTAGAAAACATTACCATTTGTTATATGACCATGGAATTTTATAGATAGTAGTTGCATTTGTCATATGACCCTGGAATTTTGTAGTTTTTTTTTTGTTTTTAATTGCTCAAGGCATTTTAAACTTAGAATTATTTTTTAGCAAGGAAATATATTTCCAAAAAATCTCCATGAACGTCGCCTGGTTAGCGAAAGGATGCAGGTTCAAATCCTGTCATGGGGATTTTTTGGAAATATATTTCCTTGCTAAAAATATTTCTAAGTGAAAATAATTCTTTCTTTCTTTTAATTTGGTAGAACATAGTACGATTTGTCAAATGAGCCTGGAATTTTGTAGAAAATAATATCATTTGTCACAAAACCCTGGAATTTGGTAGAAATAAATAAATTAATTAATCCTGTGCCTAACACACAGCGCGATCTAGCCCCATGGTAAGCTGCTAAGCTTGTGTTACGGTGACTAGACAACGGATATACTACTTATATTTATTTTTCTTTTGTAAATACATACATATTATACATAGAAAGAAGCAGAATTTTGTTGCTAGAGCTTGTAATATGTCATTATTCACCTAAAGTACATCAACTTGTCTACATTCACCTAAGGTACATCTTGTAACATGTCTATATTCACCTGAAGTACATCTTGTAACATGTTTATATTCACCTGAAGTACATTTTATAACATGTCTACATTCACCTGAAGTCCATCTTGTAACATGTCTATATTCACCTGAAGTACATCTTGTAACATGTCTACATTCACCTGAAGTAAATCTTATAACATGTCTTCATTCACCTGAAGTACATTTTATAACATGTCTACATTCACCTGAAGTCCATCTTGTAACATGTCTATATTCACCTGAAGTACATCTTGTAACATGTCTACATTCACCTGAAGTAAATCTTATAACATGTCTTCATTCACCTGAAGTACATCTTATAACATGTCTACATTCACCTGAAGAACATCTTGTAACATGTCTACATTCCACCTGAAGTAAATGTTGTAACATGTCATGATGTTGTTTATTTTCTGTTTAGTAACTGTGGTTCGTTTATAATAATATTGCGTAAATTTGAGTGTGTTGTGTGTATTTTTGATTTTTTGACACTATTGTTTTATGTAACCAAATTGGAGTATTTTATTTCTCTAACAGTGTGTACTTAAAGAAATTGTAGAAAGTCGAAGCCGAAATGGCAGAACTTAGCTGACAAAAATTTGTATTAGCCCTAACATCCTATGTACCTTGCATGTTGCATGAATAAATGATTTGATTTGATTCTATATTCACCTAAAGTACATTTTATAACATGTCTATATTCACATTCACCTGAAGTACATCTTATAACATGTCTATATTCACATTCACCTGAAGTACATCTAATAACATGTCATTATTCACCGCTCAGTACATGTTATAACATGACTACACTCACTCACCTGAAGTACATCTTGAGTAGACTGGGCACGGCGTGTGGATCTCGCGCGAGGTCCGGCGTGTCGGGCAGCGTGTGCGCGCCGGCGTCCACCGCGGCGCGCAGCCGCTGCGTGAGCCCCGTGCCGCCCGACAGGCGGTACACGCCGTCCACCGCGCCGCGGGACTCTATCACTCGCGCGCACTCCACCAGCACCAGTGGCACTGGGGAGCGAAACGACATACCTACATCCAGTGGCACTGGAGAACTAAACGACATACCTACATCCAGTGGCACTGGAGAACGCGTTGAGGAGATGTGTTGATAAATTTTCATTATAGTGAAACCTAGTTCAATCGCGTGCAAACTAGGAGTTCGCCTCGAACGCCCTTCTATCTCCCCAACCCCCCCACTGATCCGGCTCATCTTCGAACTCATAAATTCTATTGACTTAAACTACGCGCATACCAAAATTCATGAAGATCGGAGCTACGATACTCAAGTTATCGTCGAACATACAAAGATACAAGCGCCAGGCCCATCTACACTGGACCTCACTCGCTTCGCTCGTTCGGTCAAAAATCACTAATAATCGCACCTAAATTCCCACATTCCCCTAAACATTACTAATAGCCTCACCTAAATTACCCTAACGACCTCTAAAGTCCCCTAACGTTATCTAAACTCAACTAAAAATCACTAATAATCACACCTAAATTCCCAAATTCCCCTAAACATCGTTAATAACCTCACCCAAATGCCCCTAACGTTATCTACACTCCCCTAAAAAAAATCACCAATAATCACACCTAAATTTCCACATTCCCCTAAACATCACTAATAACCAACTCCCCTGACGCCCTCTACAGTCCCCTAAAAATCACCAGCAAAGTTTTACTCACCATCATATCCGCTATTCAACAGATGTTCGCCCAGATCGCATCCGAATACCCTTTCCTTCAGTATTCCCTGCTGTTTGAGGGACGGTCGCGAAGGCCGGGAGAGAATGAAGCTTCTGAACAGAGATATCAGCTTGCCGTGCTTTCTTAGTACTGGCTTTATTGGGGCCATCATCACTGAGCTGGAAATTTAAATAATATAAATTTAGAAATATTTTTAGCAAGAAAATATATAAATATTTTTAGCAAGGAAATATATTTCCAAAAAATACACAGGAATCCTGTGTAGCTCAGTGGTTAGAGCAGTCGCCTGGTTAGCGAAAGGACGCAGGTTCGAATCCTGTTTTTGGAAATATATTTCCTTGCTAAAAATATTTCTATGTTTAAAATGCCTTGAGCAATAAAAAATAAAAATATATATATTTCCAAAAAATCCCCATGACAGGATTGGAACCTGCGTCCTTTCGCTAAAGCGAAACCGCGACCTGCGACCTTTAGCGAAAAGACGCAGGTTCAAATCCTGAAATGGGGATTTCCTTGCTAAAAATATTTCTAAGTTTAAAATGCCTTGAGGAATAAAAACAAAACGAAATAATATAAATTTATTACAACTTCATTTAGAGCCGATTTTTCATTCCTCAGATAAAAGATATATTGGTGGAATAAGTTCGAACCCAACCAAATTTAAAAGCCCTCAAATTTTGTTTCTTTTTAATATCATAGTGACGTTTTTTATTCTGTGGTGTTACATATTATTTGTCAGGTATGATTTGGAAAATCAGCCCTAACTCGATTATATTGTAGCCAACAGATAAGTTTTGCATAATTTTCTAATGATGTTGTTTAAGTGTATAATTTAAGTGTTTACCTCGGGTGAATGTCACGCATTTCACCCTCGAACTATTGGAACTACTAATCGAACTGCTAATATCTCAGGTGAAATGCTGAGGGGAAATGTTGTCTAAGTGTACATTTTAAGTGTTTAGCTTGGGTGAATGTCACGCATTTCACCCTCGAACTATTGGAACTACTAATCGAACTGCTAATATCTCAGGTGAAATGAGTGAAATGCTCAGGTGAAAAGTTGTTTGATTTAATATTTTAAGTGTTTAGCTCAGGTGAATGTCACGCTTTTCACCCTCGAACTATTGGAACTACTAATATCTCAGGTGAAATGCGTGAAATGCTCAGGTGAAATGTTGTTTGATTTAATATTTTAAGTGTTTTGCTCTGGTGAATGTCACACATTTCACCCTCGAACTATTGGAACTGCTAATATCTCAGGTGAAATGCGTGAAATGCTCAGGTGAAATGTTGTTTGTTTTAATATTTTAAGTGTTTTGCTCGGGTGAATGTCACACATTTCACCCTCGAACTATTGGAACTGCTAATATCTCAGGTGAAATGCGTGACATTCAACCCTTGTCTAACAATGTACAATTCTAGGATACAATGGGTGTAACTTACCCCACAATAGGCGGTGGTTGGGTCATGTTCCGAGGCACTTTATCACCGATGACGGCGACGCAGTGATGGGGGAAGAAACCCACACGGAAACCTCGCTTACCGCGCCACCAGAGCGACTCTTGTGGACCTGAGGGAGGGGAGGGGAAGGTTAATCGACTGTACCCTTCCTTATCTCTTCAACTATTTCCTTATTTAATATCCTCCCTTTCTAATTTGGATCCTAATTTCATCAACAATCCCCTAAATCCAATATATGTATAAAACATACAAACAATTTTTATTATTTGTCCAAAAATCATCTTAACTGACCTAATATCATCTGCACTGCCCCAATATAATGAATTTACACTTACACTAATAAAGCTTACACTTTTAAAGCTTTTAAAATTAAATTGCTTCTAGCCGAATAAATTTGAAGTCATATAATGAAAATGCTTATTTGTTACCCGTATTTTGTAGTCCTTCAAAACTAAGTATTGTTTAGAGTTAAAAAATATTTTGGCTTGCATAATATATATATTATAACTTTATCTATAAAATTAATATGATGATAAAATCTTTGTTTTCTTTGAATACGTAAATAAACTAATTATAATTACATATAAACCATATAACAACATCTTAACCCCCCTAACACCATCTAAACCACCCACCCTAATACCGTCTAAACTCCCTAACACCATCTCTACAGTAACTTACCCGGCATATCAATAATAGAGATCATATCTCCCACTTCGAAACTGATCTAGTTCTTCGCTTGAGACACCTATGATCTATTTCCTCACTGAATACGCTGAAGCGACTGCCGGAGTGTTAATACCATCTATGTAAGTCTTACAAACACTTATTATCATCTACACTGCCCTAATATACTCTTGACTGCCCTAATATCATCTACACTGCCCTAACACCATCTAAACTGCCCTAATACCGTCTAAACCCCCCCTAACACCATCTCTACAATAGCTCACCCGGCATATCGATAATAGAGATCATATCCCCCACTTCGAAACTGATCTCGTCCCTCGCTTGAGAGACGTATTTCCTCACTGAATACGCCGCGGCGACCGCCGGAGTGTTGATAGAGCTTGAGTCCTCGTTTGATACTAGTAGTTTATGCCCTGTGGAATGAACGGAAATACATAAATGCTTGAGCTTTTGTGAGAAAACTGAATGAAACTTTTTCCTAGTTAATTATGTGTGGTGTGTTATTCAGTGTGGTGTAATTGGTTTAATAATCGTTTTATTTGACTATAAACAAATTAATAAATAATAAATATTTACCTAGAAAAAACGGAAAGTAAATAAATAATAATTTATCATAAATTATAATTATCTTCGTCGCGATGTTAGATTGAAATTAACCCCATTTTACACATTTGTGGCTCTTCTAATAAGTTACTTTATGTGACCAAAAACGTCAACTATTCACGCTCCCCAACGATTCCCCCTTCCTCATTATCCTCCCACCAAACTATTTCCCCCTCCCCCATTATTACTCCCACCCCACAATTCCCTCTCCCCCACTATTCCCCCACACCTTTGTTATCCATCTGAAGCCAGTTGAGTACAGGTCCGCAGTTGATGGAATCATCAGCTATGATGCTGAGATGGTGCATGTAGTCAGATATGAGACACCTGTACGAAGACTGTTCCATGTCTGGCTTCAGTTCCATCGCGAGGTTCGGAAGACCGGACACTTTGCGGTCGTATATGCATCTGGAACGGAAATAAATAAACTATTACAAGACGTTGCATACACTTCCTCTCCCCTTTATTACACTACATTAACCCTGCATTTACCCCCATTCCCCAATAATCCTTCCCCCCTCACCTGTGCAACATTTCATCCAGTCGCAGCAGGTTGTCCCTGTTCCTATACAAGGTCCACTCCCCGACGTCGCCCGCTTCACTCCAGCTCGCGTTCAGAGGCTTCACTTCGCACTCTTCTGGAGTACTGTTCACATGTGAACGGACCTTAAGGCACACCCAGCCTGGAAAGAGATAAATCGATTTTATTAACTTTCATTGATTAACTCCTTTACTGCTGAAAACTCAGATGTGGGTTTACTTATTGTGGTAACCGGTCATCCAGAGAACATGCCTATTATGATATTAGAGGAGTATCGTCTGAAGGTTTGTTTTACCTTCATCCTCGGGACGGTCAGTCAATCAATCAATCAATCAATCATTTATTTCGGATAATTAATTACAAATCCATATTTAAAATTTACTAAATGTCCTATTACAAAATTAAATCAACACATAAGTACATACATATACATATTATAAATAAATTAATTAAATTAGATTAAAAATGTCGTAAGCTAGAGGTCCCGATTTGAGATTGCCTGCGCCATGTTGCAGTGAAATCCTCCCCACTGCATATCTCGATACTGACTCTTTCATAGTGGAAGTGTAAGTTTACCTTTATCCTCGGGACAGTCAGTGAAATCCTCCCCACTGCATATCTCGATACTGACTCTTTCATAGTGGAAGTGTAAGTTTACCTTTATCCTCGGGACAGTCAGTGAAATCCTCCCCGCTGCATATCTCGATACTGACTCTGTCATAGTGGAAGTGTAAGTTTACCTTCATCCTCGGGACAGTCAGTGAAGTCCTCCCCGCTGCATACCTCGATACTGACTGTACCGATACTAACTCTTTCATAGTGGAAGTGTAAGTTTACCTTCATCCTCGGGACAGTCAGTGAAGTCCTCCCCGCTGCATATCTCGATACTGACTGTACCGATACTAACTCTTTCATAGTGGAAGTGTAAGTTTACCTTCATCCTCGGGACAGTCAGTGAAGTCCTCCCCGCTGCATATCTCGATACTGACTGTACCGATACTAACTCTTTCATAGTGGAAGTGTAAGTTTACCTTCATCCTCGGGACAGTCAGTGAAGTCCTCCCCGCTGCATATCTCGATACTGACTGTACCGATACTAACTCTTTCATAGTGGAAGTGTAAGTTTACCTTCATCCTCGGGACAGTCAGTGAAGTCCTCCCCACTGCATACCTCGATACTGACTGTACCGATACTAACTCTTTCATAGTGGAAGTGTAAGTTTACCTTCATCCTCGGGACAGTCAGTGAAGTCCTCCCCACTGCATATCTCGATACTGACTGTACCGATACTAACTCTTTCATAGTGAAAGTGCGCACATTCTTCTAGTTTTGGGAAGCGGCATGACGATGGGGGTGGCGCAGGCTGAAAATTAAAATAATATTGTCAATAACATTGTTTTAGATTAAAGATATGGTAACAATTTACCTATCCCAATGGTTAAGCTTTTATTTAACTTGTGTAGTATTATATATTTGTGATTTTTTAAGTACTATGTAACGACGTAATATGATAGATAGATGTCTTAACATAATAAAGCAATAAATATATTTTTGTACTTTTCAGGGGACTTTCAATCTCGAGTGAACCAAAACCTTTAACATAAACCGCGTCAACACGTATTGCGTATTGTTCAAATGATAGCTTATGATATTATAAACTATTTTGTTTTTATTAGTATTTGACGTTATAGCGGCAACAGAAATACATCTGTGAGAATTTCAACTGTCAAGCTATGGTTAATGAGATACAGTCTTTATGTGACAGAGACACAGCGGAGTACCAATAGGAAAGGCGTCTCGTTTTTACTCTTTGGAATCCTTATAAACTTACCGTCTCATCAAAATCAAAGGTAGTGGATGGTGGCGGTGCCGACTGACTCATCGATGATGAAGTTATAGGGGTCACAGCCAGCTCAATCAGGGATTTTGACTCTGGGAACGATGAAGAGCGCTCTACTCAACCAAACCTTACCGTCTCATCAAAGTCGAAGGCAGCCGATGGTGGCGGCGTCGACTGACTCATCGATGATGACTTTATAGGGGGTCACAGCCAGCGCAGTCAGGGATTTTGACCCTGAGAACGATGAAGAGCGCTCTACTCAACCAAAACTTACCGTCTCATCAAAGTCGAAGGTAGCGGATGGTGGCGGTGCCGACTGACTCATCGATGATGAAGTTATAGGGGTCACAGCCAGCGCAGTCAGGGATATTGACCCTGGGAACGATGAACAGCGCTCTATTCAATCAAAACTTACCATTTCATCAAAGTCAAAGTAGCGGATGGTGGCGACGCCGACTGACTCATCGATGATGAAGTTATAGGGGTCACAGCCAGTGCAATCAGGGATTTTTACTCTGGGAACGATGAAGAGCGCTCTACTCAACCAAAACTTACCGTCTCATCAAAGTCGAAGGTAGCGGATGGTGGCGGTGCCGACTGTCATCGATGATGAAGTTATAGGGGTCACAGCCAGTGCAGTCAGGGATATTGACCCTGGGAAGGACGACATGCGCTCTATTCAACAAAACCTTACCGTCTCATCAAAGTCGAAGGTAGCGGATGGTAGCGGCGCCGACTGACTCATCGATGATGACTTTATAGGGGTCACAGCCAGTGCAATCAGGGATTTTTACTCTGGGAACGATGAAGAGCGCTCTACTCAACCAAAACTTACCGTCTCATCAAAGTCGAAGGTAGCGGATGGTGGCGGTGCCGACTGACTCATCGATGATGAAGTTATAGGGGTCACAGCCAGCGCAGTCAGGGATATTGACCCTGGAAATGTTAAATATGCTTGTTAAAAACCAGAACAAAAGTTATTTTAGTTAGTTTTTTGTCCCTACTACTGGGTAAAAGATCTTGGGACCGTTCAATTATTGCATAAGCACCGAAAACCAGATCTTGGGACCGTTCAATTATTGCGTAAGCACCGAAAACCATCCCTCTTTATTCTTTGAAAACAGCATTTCCCCAAGAAAATTGTAACGAAAATTGACAAATGTTATTTTCTAGAAAAATTTTAAAGGAAAAATTCACTTGCGGCGAGATTTGAACTCGCGTCCCTGGATCAATATTCCAGTGTCTATACCGCTCGGCCACCCAACGGGAACGCTCGGGAACTTGCGTGGCCGAGCGGTATAGGCACTGGAATATTGATCCAGGGACGCGAGTTAAAATCTCGCCGCAAGTGAATTTTTGAAGATGAATTTTTCCTTTAAAAATATTTCTAGTAAATATGCCTTCAGCAATAAAAACAAATTTACGAAATGTTATTTTATTTAACTTAAAGATTTACTGCAATGATGTTTTGGTCAATTTTATAATGAGAATAGGCCATAAATTTCAATGCCTGAATATTTACCTGAATTTTCCCTCTTCTCTTCATTTGTGTGTCTGGTGGAACTACGGGATTCCGAACTGAATCTCACAGATCTGAAATTATTTGTTCAAGATTAGTCCACTTTTGCTTAAGGAATTGGTTTTGTCAAATACTAGACGTAGACTTCGGAATTCGCTTTAAATAAATTATTATAATAATAAATAATATTCCACGCACAACGCTATTTAGCCCCAAACTAAGCACTAGGCTTGTACTATGGGTACTTGACAACGGATATACTACATATTATAATTTTTTTGTAAATACATACATAATGATCAAAAGAAAACACTCAGAACCAGAAACAAACACTTATATGGTCAGCACAAATATTTGTTTCCGGCGGAAATCGAACCGGCAACCTGCTGCTGCCCGCTGCGCCACAGAGGCCGTCGATTAGGGCTGCAACAAGCCGTCCCGTACATGAATGTACTAGAGCAGCAACAGTACGTGAATAATGGCGAAGAAGACCTTGCAACCCAGGCCAGGCTAGTTCTCACCTATGGAATCCAGTGCAATGTGTCATGTCTTTGTCGTCAGTGAACGCTCGTGCTGCGAGCGACTGGCACGACATCACCGAGCCGTGTGGAGAGCCCTGGAACAAGCAGACAAATACGGTTCAAATAACGTTCTTAGAAGCAAAATAAACTACGAGTTCGCCCCAAACTGAGACCTCACGACCCATTATCTCCCCAACCCCCCTACCGATCCGGCTCATCTTCGAACTCATCAATTCTATTGACCTAAACTGCGCGCAAACTAAAATTCATAAAGATCGGAGCTACGATAGTCAAGTTATCGTCGAACAATTACAAAGATACAAGCGCCAGGCCCGTCTACACTGGACCTCACTCGCTACGCTCGTTCGGTCAATTATGCTAAAAACAAAATTAGTATATTGATTTTTAAAGGCTATATATTTACTACAAAAAAAAAACAAACGTAGAATAGGCGGCGTTATCGTTAAAAACGATGTCAAGAGTTAATTTTTAAGGCTGTTATTTTCCTTTCAAATATGTATTACACTTTAAAGTAAAACACAATATTTACCGAGTTCTACTCGAGTTTTATTTAATATCGGCATTATTATTACAAAAGTACCGAGCTTCCGCTAACTTTACAGTTAGCTTTTTAAAGGTTGATTGATTGAAAAATCTAAATGTAAAATTAGTGAAAGCTTGATACTTTTGTAATAACTTTTGTAATATTATATAAAACGGGAGTAAACTCAAAGTAAACCCCGGTAAATATTATGTTTCATTATGCAAAATCGCGAAAACCTTGGAAAAAATTACATTCGTAGTAAAATAAAAATGAAATACAGAAATCGGGCATAAATCTATCTCTATTTAAAACCCGTTACCCCACTTCTAATTAACAAATAGACACCTAATGAATGGAAGCGTCGTATTTATCTATACCACTTGGTATGGTTGGTAGGTAGGTACTCCAACACGCACAATCACTGGCTAAATATGTGAGGAACGTCCACTTGAAGAGTTTATCTGGAGAGATAAGAGCTGGAGTGGTTTTAAGGACGCGACTCATGTGAAATCCCTTCCGATTGAATAGTTTTCTTCATAACCGGTATCAAATAGATATTTAAACAATATATTATGTTATTGTACATGATACAAGAAGTGTCCCCTTCATTTCAAAAACAATAAAAAATAACTTTAAATACCACTATTATACAGGCAAAGTTACCCCTGTTTTACAAAATAAATCCATTTTTCTTCTAAATCCTTAACTGCTATATTTTCTTAGAGACATCATAATATTAGAAAACACAATACCTAGAACCTCTTCATCGCATTTTATAAAAATATTATTTTAATCTTCTTTAATGATTGATTTTACGAGAAATTGTAGATTTTTTCATGCAATTCCATCTCGCTCATTTATATGCAATCGGACAAGGACCGATAATTATCATCTATCGCCGCATTAAATGCTATGGAGAACTTAGGCTGAAATCTATAGGCCGTACTTTGACTTTGCTAAGCGAAAACTTTGAGTTAAGACGGAGTACCTACCTACCAACCATACCAAGTGGTATAGATAAATACGACGCTTCCATTCATTAGGTGTCTATTTGTTAAGGCGGCGATAGATGATAAGCAACGGTCCTTGTCCGATTGCATAGAAATGAGCGAGATGGAATTGCATGAAAAAATCTACAATTTCTCATAAAATCAATCATTAAAGATGATTGAAATAATATTTTTTTTAAATGCGATGAAGAGGTTCTAGGTATTGTATTTTCTAATATTATGATGGCTATAAGAAAATATAGCGGATCAGGATTTAGAAGAAAAATTGTTTTATTTTGTAAAACAGGGGTAACTTTGCCTGTATAATGGTGGTATTTAAAGTTATTTTTTATTGTTTTTGAAACGAAGGGGGCATTTCTTGTATCATGTACAATAACATAATATATTGTTTAAAGATGTATTTGATACCGGTTGTGAATAAAAATATTCAATCGGAAGGGATTTCAGCTCGATTCACATCAGTCGCGTCTTTAAGACAATTTTTAATATTTTTAAAGCGATCTTCGCAACTATCCAAATTTTTTGCTTAGTAAAGTCGAAGTTTATCAAATTTAGAATGTAAACTAATCAAAAATAATGACCTAAACTTTGCATCTCTGTTATGACTATGAAGTTCTTTTTATATTTGCATAATACAAAATGAATTTCGACTATAAATCCTAATTCAAAGTTTATACTTAGTACATCCATTAGTTGACCGAACGAGCGAAGCGAGTGAGGTCCAGTGTAGACGGGCCTGGCGCTTGTATCTTTGTATGTTTGTATATTTGTATGTTTGTTCGAGGATAACTTGAGTATCGTATCTCCGATCTTCATGAATTTTGGTATGCGCGTAGTTTAGGTCAATAGAATTTATGAGTTCGAAGATGAGCCGGATCGGTAGGGGGGTTGGAGAGATAGGGGGTCGTGAGGTCTCAGTTTGGGGCGAACTCCTAGTATGTTCAATGTCTAATACCCATTCTACTAGTAGTTCGCCCCGAACTGAGACCTCACGACCCCTATCTCTCCAACCCCCCTACCGATCCGGCTCATCTTTGAACTCATAAATTCTATTGACCTAAACTACGCGCATACCAAAATTCATGAAGATCGGAGCTACGATACTCAAGTTATTGTCGAACAAAGATACAAGCGCCAGGTCCGTCTACACTGGACCTCACTCGCTTCCCTCGTTCGGTCAACAAGCCTAATTCCAGTTATGTAACGCCCTGCAATATGAAAGAACAATTCAAAGGCCCAACACTGCAGTAGTTCCTGAAAAGACATCATATATTAAGCGAAGATAATAAAATGCTTTTCAGATGTAGGTTAACAGCTGGGCGCTGTGAAATTCAATGCGGTAGGGTGCGGTGCGAGTAATCGCGATATCTATTGCGATTTTCAGAAAACGCCCCGCCTCAGGCGCGATTTCGGGACTAACCTAAAAAGCCAATGGATTCAAAACCAAAAGTAAAATAAAATCGAACTATTTTTAATGAAAAGATATATTCACAAAAACACAGCGCACGGTCTACGTCAGGCTGGATAGTTCTATGAACGCCCAGTGCGGGCTTAAGCACTTAAAATAAAAATATAATGAAATAAAATCGGCCTAAAGCAATTCGGACTTGCGCATGACGGGTTCTGTAAGTACTAATATCACAGTCAGGTACAGCGGACCCTAAACAATTTGTAAACACAGCGTTAGTTTTTTTTTAAATTATGTATTTACAAATAAAAAAGTATAATATAATAGTAGTATTTCCGTTGTCTAGTACCCATAGTACAAACCTAGTGCTTAGTTTGGGGCTAGATTATTGCGTTGTGGGTAATGTCTTGCAATTGTTATTATTTTTATCATTAGCGCCAGTAACTATATCACTAGATGGCGCCAAATGGTGAAAATCGCGATAACATTGCGTTAAAAATGTAAAAATCACGTCAAAACTAAACCCATGAGTTTCTTGTGTCTTCTTCTCATTGGATGTCGCGTGCCGAAGACCCGATAGTTTACTTAACGTTTCTAAAAAATATGTTAATAATAGGGGTTAAAGTATGAAATTGCCGTTTTATTGCAATAGGTTCTTTGAATTGACATAGAATCTTCATGGTTTGAGGTTTTCGAATTAAACTTTTTTCAAATGGTTTCTGTGATGTTCTTTTTTTAAAAAATGTGAAACATTTGAATATCTACTTTCAATTGTTTTTGTTATTCAATTTAGACAAGAAAGATGGATACTGCGAAAATTCGAGTGATTTTTGAATACGAGTTCCGACGCGGAACTAACGCGGCAGTTAAACAGCCCGCAATATCAATGCTGCGTTTGGAGAGGGGTCTACTAATGAACGCACCGTGCGATTTTGGTTTAAACGCTTTCGTGATGGAAATTTCGACTTAAAGAACGAGCCACGAGGAAGACCGCCCACACAGGTGAATAACGATGAATTAAGAGAGATAGTTTAAGCCGATCCTAGTCAAACTACCCAGGAATTAGCGGCATGGTTTAACGTTACCTTACCCACTTTATTGACTCACTTGCGTCAAATCAATAAAATAAAAAAATACGAAAAATGGGTGCCTCATGATTTGACTGATCTGCAGAAAGAAACGCGTGTTGAAACTTGTGTTGCCTTGTTGAACCGGTACAGAAATGAAGGAATATTGGATCGAATTGTAACATGTGATGAAAAGTGGATTCTTTATGATAACCGGAAAAGAAAAATGCAATGGCTGACCCCAGGTCAAATGCCACAACAGTGTCCTAAAGCAAAACTTACCAATAAAAAGGTAATGGTAACTGTTTGGTGGTCTCAGCATGGTGTTATTCACTATAGTTTTCTTCGATCTGGTCAAGCAATTACGGCAGATGTCTATTGTGCCGAACTCCGAACCATGTTGACAAAACTAGCAGTAAAACAGCCCCGACTCATGAATCGATCTTCACCATTATTGCTCCACGACAACGCGAGACCTCACACAGCACGAGAAACCATTTTGACCCTTCAGGAACTGCACTTAGAAACCATTCGTCATCCTCCGTATTCACCAGACCTTGCTCCAACGGACTACCATTTTTTTCGTGATTTGGACAATTATCTACGTGACAAGAAGTTTTCTTCCCAGGAGGCAGTACAAAATGCTTTCACACAGTTTGTGCAGTCTAGATCGTCGGAGTTCTATCGCAAAGGCATTAATAACCTTCCATTAGATGGCAGCAATGTATAGATAATAATGGCAACTATTTTGATTAAATAAATTTGTTAAAAATTTAAAAAATAAACAATTAAGATTTTCAGTACAAATCGGCAATTTCATACTTTAACCCCTAATAATATTTAAAATAATAAACATAGAATAGAATAGAAAAAAGTTTATTTGTTCTAAAGTTACACACACATAGTCGTACAAAAACATAAAATATCAATCTTAAAATGTAGGTAGGTAACGTCTAAGACCAAATACAACATGTGTGTGTTGCAGCAGGACAATGGTCCACGACTCAGTGTATAATTCACTCGTTAGAGCGAACATTGATTTTCTGTCATCCATCACCCAAGGGATTGTAGACAATTGATCACAACAAAATTTAGCATGATCCAACCTATATGATATATAAAATATAGCGTAAGAGAAAAAAAAAATAGGTAATTTGAATTTGTAACACTATCTACTTATAAAACCGCATATTTAAATCCGTTGCGTAGTTTTAATGACTATGTTCTACATAATAAAACACTTTATTTATCCGGTTTTATCGCGTATTTATTCATTATTTAACCCGAGCTCAACCTTGAAAAAGCCAACTGTAAAGTTGGCGAAAGCTCGGGTTAAATAATGAATAAAAACGCGATAAAACCGGATAAATAAAGTGTTTTATTATGCAAAATCGCGAAAACTATAGAAGAAATTATGTTCTAGATAGTCATTCATGTAAATGTTTTTTTTAATCATAGATTGATGTAGTCGTTTTTATGTGTTTGAGCAAAAACTATCGTACCTACCTACATGTTTTTCTGCCACTGCGACCACGCCACATACGCTTTTGAAGTAAGTATTTGTATTATGTAAACGCTATCATTACGGCCACACCGCATAGACATTTATAGGCTATAAACATGCGAGCCGTAAAAGAATTAAAGTTTGCAATAGAATATTGTTGAGTACCTCTCCAGTCCCCACATACCTACGATAGTAAAGATTAAGTATTGTTTCATTGTGAGTCTTAATTGAAATGACGCCATAGCATCTCTGTGTTTGATTTAAGTATGTTAGGTAGAATAGTACGTACATTTAATCTTCAAATGAGAAATTTTATTTTTTAATCACCTATTGTTTTCAGATAGACCGGCTTATTACTTTTTGACCGAGACGTCAAAAAACCAGGTAAGGTACCGCGTACTCCCGTCTGCCACTGCGCAAAGGAATATAAACCTGTGCGGTTCAAACCATAGCGTTAATTTGCATGCATTTCTATTTCTTATCGGTTGTGAACCGATTATGGCCATTAGGAAATTAGCCAGTGTCATGTATTTTAATATATTATGAAAGTTATTTGCATCGAAACAGTCAAGTCGTCATAGTTAAAGTCAAGTCTAGGGAATCATTTGTAAACACGGCGGCCATTTACAAACATTCTTCACGGAGCTTTGGAGACAACACTAAGTCAATGTTTTGCACCGATTTTCACTTTCATTCCACTTGTACACCTTCACAAAACTAAATTGATTAATATGCCCCCGAAATTAAACAATTTGCACGCATTTGAACTAGGTTTCACAAAAATTAAAATTTAGCACCACATCTCCTCAACGAGTTCCCGCCAAAACTCCACTCGGTTTTAATGACAGTTGAACTGTCAAAAGGCGTCGCCTTCTTTGGCGGGAACTCGTTGAGGAGATGTGGTGCTAAATTAATCAATTTAGTTTCGTGAAGGTGTAGCTACGTAGTGAAGTGGAATGAATGTGAAAATCAGTGCAAAACATGGACTTACTGTTGTCTCCAAAGCTCCGTGAACAATCTTTATAAATGGTCGCCGTGTTTACAAATGATGACCTAGACTTGACTATGACGAAGAATGTGTGTTTGTTAATCAATCATACAAAAACTACTGAACCGATTGCCATGAAACTTGGAATATAGGTAGCTGGATACTGGGAATAAAACATAGACTTTTTATCCCGATATTTCCCACGACACTTACGCGGGTGAAACCGCGGGGCGCAGCTAGTAAATAAATAAATATAAAATATAAGATATACCTACACACTATACACAACATATATTTTTTACATACACTCTTGATGCATAGCAATCAATAAATCACGACATGCAAAATAAAAAATTGGATAAATCATAGTGAAAGGGTTCAATCAATAAATCACGACATGCAAAATAAAAAATTGGATAAATCATAGTGAAAGGGTTTTTCGAAATTCCTAGGGGATCGTGTCTTATTGACTGAACGAGCAAAGCGCATTTATGAGTTCCACAATGAGCCGGATCAGTAGGGGGGTTGGGTAGATAGGAGGTCGAAAGGTCTCTGTTCGGGACGAACTCCTCGAACTTCAGACGTCATTTTAAATTGCTCCTGTTCAAAAGATATTAACGGTTATATAACTAGGAGTTTGCCCCGAACCGTGACCTCACGACCCCCTATCTCCCCAATCCCCCTACCGATCCGGCTCATCTTTGAACTCATCAATTCCATTGACCTAAACTACGCGCATACCAAATTTCATGAAGATCGGAGCTATGATACTTAAGTTATCGTCTAACAAACATACACTCGCTTCGCTTCGGGGACTTCACTCGCTTCGCTCATTCGGTCAATTATGACAGTTGTAATTTAACACAAATTATCACAAAAAAATACACATGAGTTTCTTGTGTTTTATTGTCATTGGTGGGTGTGTTTCAAAACCACATTAAAATCATCATAAATTTGTACACATTTCTCACTTTCAATTAGTGAGAAATGTGTACAAATACACTATTTTATTTTATTTTTTAAATTAAATTGAAAAAAAAACTAGCTACTAGGGTTGTTAATATTTGTGGGCATTAAGAAGTGTAAAAAACTAACATAAAAACAAACATACAGACAACATCTAGTGCAGGCTGCTCACATTCTGTCCGCAGAGCATCCATCCATCGGAACAAACTCCAAACACCTTTCTCATTTTCTATGCAACATCATTTTCCACGTAAATATTTTATTGTTTTATTTATCACAAAAACTGTATAAAAACTAGATTTTTCACTTAAACACTTGACTGTTTTTTAAAACAACTCACTTATTTTAGTTAGACTTAAATTTCTTCACAAACACTTTCATAATGTAGGTGCAAAATTGATTTACCACATGTAGCTGTTTCTACAAGGAAAGATTTTAATTTATTATTTAGTTACTTTTTTTGGAAACTTTATGCCTTTGTGATTTGTACGTGGATGGATACATTTTATTTTTTTATTTATTACATTTTTCTTTATAAAATTGATAGAATTTTTGTCTATCTCACCAGATGGTAAGAAAAATGATCATAGTAGATAACAACATCTGACCTATCTTCTATCGTCGTGGTTGCACAGACTTACGGCTAGTCTTACAAGAGATAAAATGAATTCTTCATTGAATAAAATATAGTAAACGTTCGAGATTTAACTTGGCTCTAAACCGCGGCACGATTTCTAAAATTGCCAAACAAATTCGGCACTATTAATCCATTTACGAAACTAAAGACCACACGTTACAAGAAAACACGGAAAATGTTATAAAATGTAACACAGCCGACTCATTTCGAAACTAAAACAATATTTATACAGTAAAATCGGGCTGCAAAATAAAAATAGACTCCAGTGAACAAACGCGGCGTCTTTTAACGCGTATTTCTCCCGACTGTCGTGCCCGAATCGAATAAAAACCACTCACATTAATAACAGAATAATAGTAAACGCGATTTATTATTCTTGAAGAGCTTTTTTATAATTAAATAATCACGAAATTATTATAAAAGCTACATTTACGTTTGACAGATCGCGTCGTACTGCCCTGCCCGCCCCGCGCCCCTCCTCTTTGACGTCGGTCGATTATGGTGTTGCTAGAATGGGAGAGTAATCCCGAAAATTAGGGTAATTTGTTTTTCAACTGTTGGCTGGATCGAGGGGCTTACATTTTCTCCAGTAAATAAAAAAGTAGTACTTAAAGTACAAAGTTGTTTGCTTAAAATGGGTCATATCAATCAGACTTCCACCGGACGACGGACGAGCAACAATAAACTACAAAAAGTAAACATCCTCGCGTGTCGATCGACATTACTTTCGGATGCGGTTTCAACGTGGGCATTATTATTGATTTATGCGTAAAACAATGGAATGAATGACATGAGACTTTTTTTATAGTTTTATTTGTAATAGGGTCGGAGCGCAAACCATATAAAGAAAGGGGCAATTACTCGTAAAATAAGTCGATCACCTTTTATTAAAAAAAAAGTACGTACTTATTATACTATATCAGACAATGATATATTACCAATCATATCTTTATAATAAATCAAATTAATATTCATAGTAATAATTCGAAAGGCCGTTAAAAGAATTTGAAACGCGCCAAATTAAAACCAGTAAGCGGCAAGCGGCATTTCACCTCATTGCGAATTCTATTCACGGCCTTACAATTTTATTTATTAGTTGTTTAAATTGTAGTTAGGTGTAATAAAATGTGATTTTAAATATCTATTTATCATGTTTATAGTACGATTATTGGATGTGACAATAATTAAATTAATAACATTGTAGATATAAGATCGGTGGAAGTCTAGTGGTGGACATTTCTTTTTCTTCTTCTTTAAAATGGCTTTTCTATTCGGACATTTGCCGGTGTCAAGTATTAGGGGTTAAAGTATGAAATTGTCGATTTGTACTGAAAATCTTAATTGTTTATTTTTTAAATTTTTAACAAATTTATTTAATCAAAATAGTTGCCATTATTATCTATACATTGCTGCCATCTAATGGGAAGGTTATTAATGCCTTTGCGATAGAACTCCGACGATCTAGACTGCACAAACTGTGTGAAAGCATTTTGTACTGCCTCCTGGGAAGAAAACTTCTTGTCACGTAGATAATTGTCCAAATCACGAAAAAAATGGTAGTCCGTTGGAGCAAGGTCTGGTGAATACGGAGGATGACGAATGGTTTCTAAGTGCAGTTCCTGAAGGGTCAAAATGGTTTCTCGTGCTGTGTGAGGTCTCGCGTTGTCGTGGAGCAATAATGGTGAAGATCGATTCATGAGTCGGGACTGTTTTACTGCTAGTTTTGTCAACATGGTTCGGAGTTCGGCACAATAGACATCTGCCGTAATTGCTTGACCAGATCGAAGAAAACTATAGTGAATAACACCATGCTGAGACCACCAAACAGTTACCATTACCTTTTTATTGGTAAGTTTTGCTTTAGGACACTGTTGTGGCATTTGACCTGGGGTCAGCCATTGCATTTTTCTTTTCCGGTTATCATAAAGAATCCACTTTTCATCACATGTTACAATTCGATCCAATATTCCTTCATTTCTGTACCGGTTCAACAAGGCAACACAAGTTTCAACACGCGTTTCTTTCTGCAGATCAGTCAAATCATGAGGCACCCATTTTTCGTATTTTTTTATTTTATTGATTTGACGCAAGTGAGTCAATAAAGTGGGTAAGGTAACGTTAAACTATGCCGCTAATTCCTGGGTAGTTTGACTAGGATCGGCTTCCACTATCTCTCTTAATTCATCGTTATTCACCTGTGTGGGCGGTCTTCCTCGTGGCTCGTTCTTTAAGTCGAAATTTCCATCACGAAAGCGTTTAAACCAAAATCGCACGGTGCGTTCATTAGTAGACCCTTCTCCAAACGCAGCATTGATATTGCGGGCTGTTTCTGCCGCGTTAGTTCCGCGTCGGAACTCGTATTCAAAAATCACTCGAATTTTCGCAGTATCCATCTTTCTTGTCTAAATTGAATAACAAAAACAATTGAAAGTCGATATTCAAATGTTTCACATTTTTTAAAAAAAGAACATCACAGAAACCATTTGAAAAAAGTTTCATTAGAAAACCTCAAACCATGAAGATTCTATGTCAATTCAAAGAACCTATTGCAATAAAACGGCAATTTCATACTTTAACCCCTATTATTATCAATATTTACAAGTTATTTGCATTGAACGAAACAGTCAAGTCGTCATAGTTAAAGTCAAGTCGATGGAATCATTGTAAAAAGGGGGCCATTTTTACAATGTTGTTCACGGAGCTTTAGAGACAACACTAAGCTAAAGCCCATGTTTTGCACCGATTTTCACTTTTATTTACACTTGTACACCTTAGAAACTAAATTGATTAATATGTCCCCGAAATTGAACCATTAACACGCATTTGATCTAAGTTTCACAAAAATGAAAATTTAGCAACACATCTCCTCAACGCATTCCCGCCAAAACTCTGGTGGACATTTGGAAAGTCGTAAGATCGAATTCCGGCCGACTAACTTCTTGAAGAAAAAAAATTAAGCGCTCATACGGTGCAGGATATGATAGGATATTCGCCAGTGAGGAGTTTGCCTAACTGCTGAACCCGTGAAGGCCCATGCTTTACAGTGTGGGAACAACAACACACAAGTCCCAGGGGCAGAAATTCATATGTATTTATATTTACCACGTCTTACAAAATTTATCACACACACAGAATTCGTCACAGAATTTATTTATTTTATTTATACATAAGAGCGCTATCCCTATTTCACAACTAAAATGTTTCAACATCACCAGGTTTTTTTTTGGCCACGGTTCAGTAGGTAATTGTTGGTAATTTTGCTAGAAATCAACTAGCATATGAAAAGCTTTAGCGAAAAATGCGACAATTGCAAAATATATGGCATCGTTTTTAGCGAAAAAAATTACAGAACTGAGGCTAGAGTTTTAGAATGTGCCCGGTCGACTGCACAAGTACATTTCAATTTGCTTGTCAAATAATCCCCTTAACGAACCTAGAACTTAATTTCTTCTATGGTTTTCGCGATTTTGCATAATAAAACACTTTATTTATCCGGTTTTTATCGCGTTTTTATTCATTATTTGACCCGAGCTTTCGCCAACTTTACAGTTGGCTTTTTCAAGGTTGATTGAGATGTAATTTGTCTATTTTTAACATTCTAAAAAGTTACAGTAAACTACCGCCTCATAATTATTTGCAATAAAAACGTTCCAGTGTACGCAGACTATAGAGTTATTGTAATAGTTTTCAATTTAAATTATAATTATTTTTATCCCTAACTAGCTCAAAAAACTACCATGGCTTCGGAACGCGCCCTCAAGCCCGAAGCCATGGTAGTTTTTTGAGCTAAAAATAGACAAATTACATCTCAGTCAACCTTGAAAAAGCCAACTGTAAAGTTGGCGAAAGCTCGGGTCAAATAATGAATAAAAACGCGATAAAAACCGGATAAATAAAGTGTTTTATTGAACCTAGGACTTCTTTCAATATAGAGTTCTGTCAGAAAAAAATAGCTTAGTTAAAAACATGTAGTCAGGAACATCGACGACCTGTTGTAGTTATTTTTATTTTTGCAATAGTGTCATCATTAAGTTACAATGATAATATCTGTGCTAATGATTTCATATTATGCATTCGTGGACAAAGATTAAATAACATAGCATCACATTAACACGAATCTAATCATTGACCTAGCCAGGTCGTGTGCGGGTTTAGAAACTATTATAGGTACGTCGAAAACGGACATTAATTAAAACCCAAGAACCTCAAACATAACTTAGGAGTTAGGCTGACTTTCAGTGCTATCGACTTGCTTTTAATAACTAGGGTTAATGAAAATGAATTATCAGCACCACACTTCATCGACAAGTTCCCGTTAAATTCGACTTTGTTCCGTTGTAGATATCGCTACATGTCTCAGTCGAAAACACGAAAGAATGCAATCCTTACGCTGTTTTTCATCAGAGATTGCTATGCTACGATGCGTTTGATATCCACCAATCATATTCATTGGTGCACATAGCTTAGCGTATTTTCGTAGCGTAAATTTCACATCTTCGCAGCATATCTGCATAGCACATCTCTGGTGGAAAAGCAGCCTTAAATTCGTCTCGACGGATAGGCACAAGCGTGCGCAAGCGGAAGACGCATTACAACGCTATTGTAAGGATTGCAGATTCAAGTCTTGTCGAGGGCAGATTTTTGGAAAGCATTTCTTTTTAAACTTAGCACAACTTCCAAGTATGATCCTAGGAACCGTCTAGAAAGTGTGTTCACTTTACTACTCACTTCTACCCACCTAAACTCGTAATTTTGTTTGTTTGTGCTTTTCTTTGTATACTATTGTAATTGTACTTGTTGTGTGTTAAGTGATGCAACAAATGATTTATCTATCTATCTATCTATCAAGTGTTTTTTACACTTGGAAATTGTGCTTGAAAGTTAACAAAACAAAATCATGGTTTAAAGTAAACAATTGGATAGGTTATTTACTGATTTTGTTTTGGTAACTTTCAAGCACAATATCCAAGTGTACAAAACACTTGATAGATAGATAGTTAATTAGATAGATAGATTTGCAATATTTTGCAATATTTATCCGATTTCGTTTCTGAGTTTCTTTTCTTTCTGTGCTTTCTGAGTTATTGAGAAATTAGTTAAACAGTTTTTGTAAAATTGGCTGTAAACGGGCCCCAAGTACAAAAATACAGCTTAGACAGCCAGTAGCACAGTAATAAACATTATTAGTGCAATAAATCCGATAAATCAAGTCATCACTCCGAAGCGCAAGCATCGGTCAGTGAAATCAACGACAAGACTGTTTGAAACGACTCTCTCTTCCGCGCGTTATTTATGTAATATAATAACAGATAATTCGACTATGTACTTAGCTGTTGCTTATTTACACACTAGCTGCGCCCCACGGTTTCACCCGCGGAAGTGAAAAACGCGTTATCACGGGCGCGGGAGGCCGAGCGGTTCTCGAGCGGTTGCACCTTTTCGTTCATTACTCGGGTTCTACTAATTGGATTTCGATGCAAAGTATACCACGACCTGCCTCGAAAATAGAACTATCGAATATTGAAAACCAGATTTCAATCTGATTAGTAGTTTTTAATTGTATAAGGAACATACAGAGAAACAGACAGACAGACATGAATTTCAAAAATTATATAATTGTGTTCTACTACTTATCCTAAGTCCCCTAGACCACTTTTTTTTAAATTTACTTTCAAGTACAGACTTTTTGTCCTCTCTTCCTTTCTTAGTAGATAGATAAGCGACTGGCTTCACTCGGTAAAATAATGCTTCAGTTTTAATATAGTCACTGGAAACAGTAAAATATTGCTTATAATATTATATTATAAGGATCGGTAAGGGGGTTGGGGAGATAGGGGGTCGTGAGGTCTCAGTTCGGGGCGAACTTCTAGTATTAGTAGGATATAGTAGAATTATGAATCCAGATTGGATTCGAATACAAGCCGTTTTACAATTTTACAAGCAGATACTCCTACAGAATGAAGAGTCCGCAAGTGAAACCGCAGGAAACCCTATAACTTGAAGACAATAAACATGTGTCAACCACACTGCGTAGTAAGTAGGTGACGTAACCGTCCGTCCAGAAGAATACACTCGTACAGCTTCAGATTAACAGGAATTAATGCGTTCCCATTTATTATCGCAGAGTGAATATTATACGATGTTATTTCCTTACGGTCTTACTCAGATACTTTTCAAAAATAAATAGAATCCTTATGTAAATAGGTACAGAATATCTTTCTAATAGATATTAATAATAATAAAATTCTGCGACCAAAACACAGAGCCATCTAGCCCCATGGTAAGCTGCTAAGCTTGTGTTACGGTGACTAGACAACGGATATACTACTTATATTTATTTTTCTTTTGTAAATACATATTATACATAGCAATACACCCAGACCAGATACAAATATTTATTTTTTAAGCAGAAATATTTGCACCCAGCGGGAATCGAACCCGCAACCTTCTGCATTGCAGCCAAGCGTCCGACCACAGAGCTCGTCATAATAATAACTAGTTAGGCATATGAGTTACTTAGATTTATAATTTGATATTTAGACTTTAAGAAACTTTGTATATACAATATTTTTGGAAATAAACTATTTAAATTTTAAATTTAGATAGATAGATAATAAATAACTTTATTTGTACAACACAAAAACAATACAACAAAACGCAAATATTCACTTAACCTACATAAAGTAAAAAACATAGCTTATTAAAATATAAGTTGCACAAATGGGCGGCCTTATCGCTGGAAGCGATTTCTTCCAGGAAACCTTTGGATGGAATATATCTGCTTTCAATCCGCATCAATCTCTTTATAATAATTATACTAATAGGATTTTTAACGAATAGAATTTAAAACTACGGAACCGATTCCAAAAATTCTGTCAAAACGCCAAAAAAAAGCTACATTATTGAAGAGTAACATAGGCTACTTTTGATTTTGATATTTCCACGAGTTCGGGACTTACGCGAATAAAAAAACGTATCTTTATAAAATTGTGTTAAAAAACACAATAACTGAATTTGGAACGCGATTCCAACAAAACATCAAATTAACAAATGAATCACAAGTATTATGAGAAACGGAACGGTGACGCATTAGACCTACTCAATTATGATAATTTCACCCTACAAACGTGGGAATTAGTTTATTTATTCTGGTAACAATGACCATGCTTTCTTCCATTGAGTTATGGCTTTGCACGATTAGAGCGTATATCCAGTGTCAAATTTTCATCAAGGTTGTTGAAAACCTCATCATCATCCGAGCGATGTTCCCGGTTGCATGTTTCGGGAGCCTGGGGTCCGCTTCCATACTTTTACATCTCCATTTTGGAAGATCTTCGACACCCAGTGTGGTGAGACCATTTCCAAGCCTAACGGCGTCAAGCTATTATGTCGGTAGCCGACAGTACCTACTAGATGGCGTTACTAGTATGAAATCCTGAATCACGCAAGCTACATTCTTTCCAAGTTAAGCTCATATACAACTACCGACAGGACATCATCGGCCTACCGGGCTAAACCACCTGCCCGGTGGAAGATCTTCCCTTTACAGGTGTACACACCATCTCGTACTACAAAATCATCACTTCTTAGGTCTCCCAATCTGCCGAGGCCACAAACGACGCAATGGAGTATGTTTGCAAGTCACAATTGTATTCTGATAGGAAAGTGGTTAAGTCATTTCATTCCCTTTTTTATGGCTTTTCTGTCAGCATTTCGGGCAGTTTCACCTGTTTAATCTTATTGTACCTAAACTACTATAAATAACTTTTAAATTTTATAAAATGTTTGACTCTGGCAATTTCTAAAAGGGCCATAAACAGTTCAAGACAGAGAAAAAAAAAGATGGCGTCTTAGAACCATTTTTTTTTTCTAAACGCCTACTTTGGTGGTAGGCAAAATAAGGCCTACTTTGAAGCACGTTTTACCCGAGTGAATCTGTGAAACGTAGTTGTACTTGTAATTATTGTCTACATATAGACAAAACAATGGCTTACATTGTCATATTGTATAATAATAAATAACACACAGCTTACTTACACCTACCGCGTGGGTCAATGTCTTATTGTATTCAAGTTATGTAATTTTGTTCCTATCGACTTGGGCTGAAATCTATAGTATGTAGGTACTTTGTTTTTTGGTATTTATAATGCCTAATTCGTGAAATGGCTAATTCTAAAAAAGGCTAATTCGAAAGCGATCTTCCCAACTACCCAAAGTTTTTGCTTAGTAAAGTCGAAGTTTTTTCAAATTTAGAATGTTTTGAAAACCAATCAAAAATAATGACCTAAACTTTGGTTCTCTGTTATGTATGACTATGAAGTTCTTTTTATTTTATTCGTATATTACAAAATGAATTTCGACTATAAATTCCAAATTAAAAGTTTACGCTTAGTTTTTGCTAAGCTCAGTCTGAGATCTCAGCGCTGGGCTCAGTATAGATTTCAGCCTTAATTTCGCGAATAAAACCGATGGAGACTGCTAGTGAAACATAATAATCTAATGAATAATCGTACATATCGGTAAATTAAATATTAGGGGTTAAAGTATGAAATTGCCGATTTGTACTGAAAATCTTAATTGTTTATTTTTTAAAATTTTAACAAATTTATTTAATCAAAATAGTTGCCATTATTATCTATACATTGCTGCCATCTAAGGGGAAGGTTATTAATGCCTTTGCGATAGAACTCCGACGATCTAGACTGCACAAACTGTGTGAAAGCATTTTGTACTGCCTCCTGGGAAGAAAACTTCTTGTCACGTAGATAATTGTCCAAATCACGAAAAAAATGGTAGTCCGTTGGAGCAAGGTCTGGTGAATACGGAGGATGACGAATGTTTTCTAAGTGCAGTTCCTGAAGGGTCAAAATGGTTTCTCGTGCTGTGTGAGGTCTCGCGTTGTCGTGGAGCAATAATGGTGAAGATCGATTCATGAGTCGGGGCTGTTTTACTGCTAGTTTTGTCAACATGGTTCGGAGTTCGGCACAATAGACATCTGCCGTAATTGCTTGACCAGATCGAAGAAAACTATAGTGAATAACACCATGCTGAGACCACCAAACAGTTACCATTACCTTTTTATTGGTAAGTTTTGCTTTAGGACACTGTTGTGGCATTTGACCTGGGGTCAGCCATTGCATTTTTCTTTTCCGGTTATCATAAAGAATCCACTTTTCATCACATGTTACAATTCGATCCAATATTCCTTCATTTCTGTACCGGTTCAACAAGGCAACACAAGTTTCAACACGCGTTTCTTTCTGCAGATCAGTCAAATCATGAGGCACCCATTTTTCGTATTTTTTTATTTTATTGATTTGACGCAAGTGAGTCAATAAAGTGGGTAAGGTAACGTTAAACCATGCCGCTAATTCCTGGGTAGTTTGACTAGGATCGGCTTCCACTATCTCTCTTAATTCATCGTTATTCACCTGTGTGGGCGGTCTTCCTCGTGGCTCGTTCTTTAAGTCGAAATTTCCATCACGAAAGCGTTTAAACCAAAATCGCACGGTGCGTTCATTAGTAGACCCCTCTCCAAACGCAGCATTGATATTGCGGGCTGTTTCTGCCGCGTTAGTTCCGCGTCGGAACTCGTATTCAAAAATCACTCGAATTTTCGCAGTATCCATCTTTCTTGTCTAAATTGAATAACAAAAACAATTGAAAGTCGATATTCAAATGTTTCTCATTTTTTAAAAAAAGAACATCGCAGAAACCATTTGAAAAAAGTTTCATTTGAAAACCTCAAACAATGAAGATTCTATGTCAATTCAAAGAACCTATTGCAATAAAACGGCAATTTCATACTTTAACCCCTATTACCTTGTTATTGTTAACAGGTTTACTCGACCGATAACTATGAATATAGAACGAATTACTAGAATACCTGCTTACGATGAATAGTTTTTGCCACACCCATCTCTAAGCTGTAGTGCGTCGTTATAAAAAAAACGCAATTAATTAAATAATAATAATAAATAAATCCTGTGACCAACACACAGCGCCATCTAGCCCCGTGGTAAGCTGCTAAGCTTGTGTTACGGTGACTAGACAACGGATATACTACTTATAATTATTTTTCTTTTGTAAATACATACATATTATACATAGAAAGACACCCAGACCAGATACAAATATTTATTTTTTAGCATAGATATTTGCACTAGACGGGAATCGAACCCGCAGCCTTCTGCATTGCAGTCGAGCGTTGCGGATAGTTGCGAAGATTTTTGCTTAGCAAAGTCAAATTCGGACAAAAGATTTCAGCCTAAGAGAGCAAATGTGCAATTCTCCATACAAATGTAATCGATTATTCTTTTCCTGTTGTAGATTTAAAAATAAAACCCGCTTTATAAATAAATACCACAAATTATTATTGTCTTAAGGCCTCAATCTCACAGTGACGTCACTCAATGACGTGACAGGGATAGGGCTAGCAAATATTTGATGTGTAAAAGAAGGACGGAAGATGCGACTATGCAATATTTTAGTGAGTAAAATCAAACAATTACTAATAACAAGATAACTATTGCTAATTTAGTAAAACTGTTCTACTAATTTCAAGTGTACGTTATTATGCTTTAATACAGAAAAAAATAGAGGTTCAAATATGTCATGTTTCGCTGTGAAATGAAAATTTCTGTTTTAAACGAGTTGTTTTAGATAAAAAAAATCTCGTAAATTAGTTTTTATTGTTCAAGGCATATTTACTAGAAATATTTTTAAAGGAAAAATTCATCTTCAAAAATTCACTTGCGGCGAGATTTGAACTCGCGTCCCTGGATCAATATTCCAGTGCCTATACCGCTCGGCCACGCAAGTTCAAATCTCGCCGCAAGTGAATTTTTGAAGATGAATTTTTCCTTTAAAAATATTTCTAAAAAAAAATCTGTTATAAAAGTTAACCAATCGTGTAAAGAAAACTATCAAAATGAAGATAAAAGAATGAAAAATAAAATACCAAAACGGTATTTCCGAATGTTTTGTAATTACTGAGAAATATTGAGATCCTTGCAGCCAATGTCGCGAGAATGGCACCTTAAGTCAGAGATATGTAAAAACTTCTAGATACGTAATAGGGCAAATTTCTTGGCTACACAAATGCAAGCTATCTAGCCAGAGAAGTCTTAGTTCCATCCCAGCTCACGTCACGATCACCCGCTTGTTGACATACAGTACATTTAGTTCACTTTCACAACATTATTCACAGACAACAATGCCTTCGTGCGTATTTAGGCGATGCACGAATTATACTCCAAAAACTGGCATAAATATTTAATTTCATACGTAAGTAAAGCTGTATTTATTTATTTTAGTTTATTTTTTGAAAAAGTTTTTTTTCCAAAAACTCAACGAAGTTTTTGACTTTGACGTTTTATCATTCTCTCCTAACCGCTATCAGATGTCATAATAATATTATGACATCTCTTTCTTACGTCATGCAAGTAGCATTGAGTCTTTATGTTTTAGAAAGAGATAACAATAGTTTCGTCTATTTCTTCTTTAAATTATGTGAATGAATATAAATAATGAGGTTGTATAGCATACAATTTGTGCCGCTTTTCAATAATGATTTGTTCTGCAATGGCGTCTCTATAACTTTAATAGACTCATTGCCTTAAGTCAAAGGTTTTGCTTAGCAAAGTCAAAGTACGGACTATAGGTTTCAGTCACACCATAGTTATAGGTGAGACACACCACTACCTATACAAATACGAGAAGAATAATTTTGAAGTAAAAATATGATATGGACAGATAGACAAACATTCTCCCTTCCAATCAGCAGTATATTAACAACTAGCTGCGCCCCGCGGTTTCACCTGCGCAAGTCGCGATCCCGCGTTGTTCTTACACCTACCTACCGCAATGCGAAAATCCACACTTAAACGGTCGCCCATTGAAGTACAGTACTTCCCTGGTCTTCCGTTTAAGTGTGGATTTTTGCACTGCAGTAGGTAGGTGAAGTAAGGCAAAATTTTTAGGTATGTCAGGAAGTGATGATGACTGACGATGGATGACGATGAATGACGATCAATGACGATGGATGACGATGGATGCCAATGGTTCAGGAACAACAAAATTATGCAATTTTTATTTTTTATTTAGACTTGATATCCGAATAAAAAGTAGCCTATATGTTAATTTTAAGGTCTCGAGGTCTTAAGCTATCTGCATACCAAATTTCATTGAAATCGGTCCAGCCGTTTCCGAGATTAGCGCGCACAAACGCACAGACAAACAGACAAACATCTAAACGGACCAACGGACAAACAGACAAAAAGTTAAGTACGGAAATGGGGTCTGTTACGTTAGTACATATCCTTAATGATTTTTAGGTAGGTAGGTATACTAAAAAGGGTAAAATAAAAAAATAATTTAAAAATTAAAAAACCGACTTCAAAAAGAAACAAAAAATAATTTAAAAAACAGCCAAAAAAACAAGAATTGATAAAAATGACCAAAATAACCTCTACATAGGTACAGTGCCACCGACTAATTAATCTGTTTTATCATCTGAAGTCGGGCAGTTTTACTGGTTGGTTCCATATTGTACTTAGTTTAGCTGCCCGACTTCAGATGATAAAACAGATTAATTAGTCGGTGGCACTGTACCTACGTAGAGGTTATTTTGGTCATTTTTATCGATTCTTGTTTTTTTGGCTGTTTTTTAAATTATATTTTTATTTTACCATTTTTAGTATACCTACCTACCTTAAAATCAACAATATTGTTACCGTAATTCTAATTATTGAGGAGTTTGCTGATGAGAAGGTGGTTTCAGGCGCCCAATCAATCTGTACTTAGTTCTTTAAGGGTCTATTCTTTTTGGTAGAAGTCCAAAAATGTAAAAAAATGCAAAAATGTAGTAATTTATTGAATTCTGGGATGCTATCCTGTCCATCATTCCGAAGATACTCATCAGATCCTTACCAAACTTTAATGGGACCACCTCGCATCTTCCACCTTTCCATTAAAAAAAGAACTATATCAATCGGTCAAGCCATCTTCGTGTAATCGATGAACAATTGAATTGAATACAGCGTTTTTAGGTGCATTCCCGGTCCTCACTTCGAAGATCCTCATCAGATCCTCATCAAATTTTTATGGGACCATCTCGGAGCTTCCACCTTTCCATTAAAAAAAGAATCATTTAAATCGGTCAAGCCATCTTCGAGTAATCGATAAACAACTGGATTGTAATGCGTTTTGAGGAGCATTTTCGTTCATCACTCTGAAGATCAGATCAGACACCAGATCCACATCAAATTTTTATGGGACTATCTTAGAGCTCCCACCTATTCATTAAAAAAAGGATCATCTTAATCGGTTAAGCCGTCTTCGAGTAATCGGTGAATATACAAAAAAAAAAAAAAATTATACATACAGACGAATTGATAACCTCCTCCTTTTTTTTGAAGTCGGTTAAAAATAGTTTTTTTAATATCTTTCAAAAACAGACGCTAAGTTACGATTTTATTATAAGTATAGATAGATTACAGTTGTTTCTCATGTATAATAATCAACTACGGCTCATTGGATACTATTTTATAACTGTCTAGCGTAGTATTATACGAGTAGACCCACATAACTAGGTAGCCATTGTGGAGTTAAATAACAGTTACTTTTAACGAATACAATAATCGCCTTATCATTGGGTTTAACTAATCCTTTACTACTTCCCGGTAATGTTAGTAATTCAACTAATAATGTAAATGATCAGGGGCTCTATTTTTGAACCAAATCAGGCATTTCGAGCGATTTTAATACCTCGATTTTTATTGATTTTCGTTCAATTTCTGTAATTTTTCAACGTGAATCGCACATCCATAACCAGTGGTATCAACCACTCGCAGCAGGAGTCCGGCATCAAACGATAATCAGCAGATATCGAATTATTTAAATCGCCTGAAGTGCAACGAGCGATTCAAAAATAAGGCTCCAGGTTTAGTAATTGACTACCTTACTTATAAAATATTGGGCCCGACCATGATGTCTAATTAGTCGTCGCGATGTCGTTCAGCTAAAAAAAAAAATTAAAAACACAAGACATCAAATAATTTAAAAAAAGAAAGAAAATCAAACGTCAAAAAAAGGACTGTTTTAAATTGTCTGTGGTTTTTAAAAGTAGTCTAGGTATAAAATAATAATTTACTAAATTTTTTTAATCGACAAAAGGACGACATAGCAACTACAAACGAGCATGGTAGCGCGGATTATTTACACATATCACATGACTAAGTTATGTGACGTTTGTCTCTGTCTATCAACTTCGAAACTTCAAGTGACAGTAAAAGACATACGATGCATAGTTATGCAGCGCATAAATTAGCGTTTATAAGTAAGGGGGTGAGTGTGTAAGGCCTTAGTTATTATTCTATGGATAAAAGATATCGAATAAGTTGGAATTCGAACCCAACCAAATTTAATCGCGTTTTATTCATGATTTTTAAACGAGCTTTCGCCAACTTTACAGTTGGCTTTTGTAAAGTTGGCGAAAGCTCGGTAAAACCCGATAAATAAAGTGTTTTATTATGCAAAATCGCGTAAACAATAGAATGAAATTAGATCTAGGTAACTTCTGCCCGCGGCTTTGCCAGCCTATACTGCATGTGTACCGATTAGGAGAAAAAAACTTTAATACAAAATTGATTTACCGATTGAACTTTCATGACTCTGGTACCAGTAAGTTAGTACTCACAAAGAATTCCATTTAAAAATGTCTAATAACAAAAGAGTAGCAATATTGACACACTTCGATACGATCGCGACCAGTTTGTTATAAAACAGTGTAACGTAACAGCTTAGTACATACAGGTACAGTTAGATGTACTAGTTATATTTATTGATGTTATACTTCGAGTGTAGGTTAGGTTTAAAGCACGGGAGGAACTCGTTAGGTTTTTAGTGGGTAGGTCGTGGCGCTTCACGCCTGGAGAGCCCCACATACTCCTCCGCCTCCCCCCGGGGGTGGAGGGGATGTAATTCAATACATTTTCCTAAGGTTAAAAAAATATATATATACATATATACGCGACGAATTGAGAACCTCCTCCTTTTTTGAAGTCGGTTAAAAATAAAAAATAAAGTTAGTAATCTACTGGATTTTAAGGTCGAAATCTATAGTGCGTACTTTGACTTTGGTCAGACTGAGCTTAGCAAAAACTAAGCATTAACTTTGAATTGGAATTTATAGTCGAAATTCATTTTGTAATATACGAATAAAATAAAAAGAACTTCATAGTCATAACAGAGAAGCAAAGTGTAGGTCATTATTTTTGGTTGGTTAACATTCCAAATTTGAAAAACTTCGACTTTACTAAGCAAACATTTTGGATAGTTGCGAAGATTTTTGCTTAGCAAAGTCAAAGTACAGACAAAAGATTTCAGCGTAAGAGAGCAAATATGCAATTCTCTATACAATTGTATTCGATTCTTTTTCCCTGTCGTAAATTTTAAATAAAAACCCTATAAATGTCGAAAAGTGTTGAAGGCTTAGCACTTTATGACAAAAAAATGTACTTACTCTTAAATGTCCTAACGCGTTGAAACAATAACAAGTTTTTGTCTTAAAACTAAACCAAAATGTACTGAACAATATCTTATTTCTTATAAGGACGCGACTCATGTGAAATCCCTTCCGATTGAATAGTTTTATTCATAACCGGTATCAAATAGATCTTTAAACAATGTATTATGTTATTGTACATGATACAAGAAGTGTCCCCTTCATTTCAAAAACAATAAAAAATAACTTTAAATACCACTATTATACGGGCAAAGTTACCCCTGTTTTACAAAATAAATCAATTTTTCTTCTAAATCCTTAACCGCTTTATTTTCTTATAGGCATCATAATATTAGAAAATACAATACCTAGAACCCCTCCATCGCATTTTTTCAAAATATTATTTCAATCTTCGTTAATTATTGATTTTACGAGAAATTGTAGATTTTTCACGCAATTCCATCTCGCTCTTTTATATGCAATAGGACAAGGACCGTTGCTTATCATCTATCGCCGCCTTAATATTATAAACGCGAAAGTTAGTACGTATAATGTATGTATGTGAGGTTGTTACTCTTTCACACAAAAACTACTGAACCGATTGCGATAAAACTTGGAATAAGTATAGGTAGCTGGGGACCTGGATTAACACATAGGTTACTTTTTATCCCGATATTCCCGCGGGAACGGGACTCACGCGGGTGAAACCGCGGGGCGCAGCTAGTCATTTATATTTATTTCATTTATATTTACATATTTCATTTATACAAACGCTACAAACGAAAATGTTCTAAAACATTGCGTCAGAAAATAATCAACAAATTTCAAATTTTTGAATCCGAGATCTGGATTTTCTTATCTTTTCAATTAGGTAGCCGTTATTGAAAAACTAGAGGTTTAAGTACAAATCGCTACCAAAATAACATACTTTAATTCGAAGTCGTTTCACGTAAGTAAATCAATTCGAACGGGGCTCCCCAAAATTGATAAATGTTACCATAACAACAAATAAAATAACCCGAAACGCGACATCGCGTGACAAGAGCGCGGTTACATATATAATTTTACGTAGCAATTTTACTTAAACTTGAGTTTTATTGCTTTTGAATTTGTGTTAACTATAAATATTTTAAAGAAAAAATGCATCCACAAAACACAAATCATGTTTAATCTAAAGCTAACACAGCATATCAAATTGCATGCATCGCAATCGGTTCAGTATTGGTTCGCTATGTTTGAAAAACTTCGACTTTACTAAGCATTGCATAGTTGCGAAGATCGCTCTGTAAATACCAAAAATTTTCTTAAGTCAAAGATTTTGCTTAGCAAAGTCAACGTATACATACGCACTATACATCTTATTAATTTCAGCCTATAATCTGACGTTTTAGTTTATTGTATTTGACACTTTTTCTTGAGGAATGTGTGTCAAATCGTAGTCTGCAATTAAAAAAAAAGGAATTTGAATTTGATTTTTCTAATTGTATAACTTTGATTTGACACAGCTTTCTAAAGAAAAAGTGTCAAATGCGAGGAATCAAAACGTCAGATTACAGTCCGAAATTAAAAAAAAAAAACGTATTATAGATTTCAGCCTAAAGTTCACCTTTTAACTCTCAGCCAACTCAAACAACGAAGGTATTAAAACTTTCACGCATAGATAAAATGGTAATTGATCTATCGTCTAATAAAACTGGTGGAACCGGATTGATTTCTCTGGTCTGAACGCGATCTGTGCCAATGGCAGCGGCAGTACCTTCTGACATAGTGAACTTACGGTGCGGTAACTTAGCCCCCCTTGTGTAGGGCCTAAATGTAGAATGCTAACAGCGTCCCTAGCCAAAATTCTTATCGAATAACGAAAACGCCAATCGACAGATTTTTTATATTCCCGCGGGAACGGGACATAGGCGGGTGACACCGCGGGGCGCAGCTAGTTATTTATGAGTCTTCATTAACTATTTATATATTACTAGCTGCGCCCCGCGGTTTCACCCGCGTATGTCCCGTTCCCGCGGGAATATCGGAATAGCCTATGTGTTATTCCCGGTATCCAGCTACCTATAGGTATTCCAAGTTTCATAGCAATCGGTTCAGTAATATTTGCGTGATTGAGGAACAACACACATACACACAAACTTTCAGCTTTAGAATATTTGTATGATAGGATAGATACCGTACTGTAGAGAACTGTGCGTCTACTCTTACTCGCAGTGACGTGGCCCGTTAAAGTCGAAGTTCATGGTGAGTAATTCTACCACGAGGTTTAGACTGTACCATACTAGGAGTTCGGCCCGAACTGAGACCTCACGACCCCCTATCTCCCCAACCCTCCTACCGATCCGGCTCATCTTCGAACTCATAAATTCTATTGACCTAAACTACGCGCATACCAAAATTCATGAAGATCGGAGCTATGATACTCAAGTAATCGTCGAACAAACATACAAAGATACAACGATACAAAGTTACAAAGATACAAGCGTCAGGCCACTGCACTGGACCTACACTGGACCTCACTCGCTTCGCTCGTTCGGTCAATAATTGAATTTGTATATTGTTACTGTGCGAAATGAAAAATAAAATAAAAACAAACTCGCTTAAGGGGGCTAATTGACACGCACTAAAATAAATACACCTAAGACGTAACCAAATGATTATGTGCATTTAATGTTGTACAAGAATCTAAAGGAAATAAACTATTTCACACACCTACTACTCTACAAAGTCACTTTATTTGACCAAAAAGGTCAACCTAAAGCGACTCTTTATTCCCTTGGTGCATATTGTGCTCATTATACACCTAGGGCATAAAGTAATTTAAATTTGGAACTAAGTTACTGGTAGCATACGGCCATTTCGAACTGGCCACCTAAACATAACACATTAAAAAAAACTGGGCTATTTTTCTTCTATTTTATTTCGACGGAAGGGGAAGGCAGAAAGTTTTAGTTAATATAAAGCTCCAACTTTTTTTTTTCATCTGCTAAGGCCGATGTGTGGTTTCGTCATTTTGATGTAACATTGTTAAATTTAATTAATATAGAGCTGTAAATATATTTCATACACGTTGCATTAATCAATTGTTTGGTTGTTAGTTAAATGCTTATGTTTGTAGCCCTTTTATTGTTTCGTAGTAGATATGTTAAGTAAAGTATTCACCTCGGTACTAAAGCCTATCTTTATCTTGGGCGCTTGAATCCCTCGGTTCACTCAGGACTCTGGGTACATAACTCCTTCGCTTCGCTCAGGAGTTAAGTTTTTAACACCCTCGCTGCGCTCGGGAGTTAACTCTCTAGAGTCCTTCGAACGCTTTGGATTCAATATGACGCCCGCTATATAAGACAGGGCTTTAGTACCTCGGTGCATAAACTACTATTGATTTTGACAATTCAAAAGAATGACCTCTTATCCGGTCTGGTCCGGTCTGGTCTGGGTGTCTTTCTATGTATAATACGTATGTATTTACAAAAAAAAAGTATAATATGTAGTATATCCGTTGTCTAGTACCCATAGTACAAGCCTAGTGCTTAGTTTGGGGCTAGATTGCGCTGTGTGTAATGTCGTGCAATATTTATTTATTTTATTTATTTATTTATTTATCCACCCCTTAAAGACGCGACTGATGTGAATCGAGCTGAAATCACTTCCGATTGAATATTTTTCTTCATAACCGGTATCAAATACATCTTTAAACAATATATTATGTTATTGTACATGATACAACACGTGGTATACTTTGCATCGAAATCCAATAAGTAGATCCCGAGTAATGAACGAAAAAGTGCAACCGCTCGAGAACCGCTCGGCCGCCCGTGATAACGCGTTTTCAATTCTGCGGGTGAAACCGCAGGGCGCAGCTAGTACATAATATGACACTACAGAAACAAGCATGCGTTTGCGCTGTAAATTGCGTTATTTAATCAAATCGTGAAGGAAAGCGATATCCTATATTAATATTTAAATATGGTTACTAAACCGGATCACTTCAAATCAATCATTTATTTCATAAATATAGGTGTACAGTACAGAGGTTAGTGTTAAAAATTGTATATATTTTGAACTCTACTTTTGGCCTATTTGGCATATGAAATTATAAAGTTTTATCTGAAAATAATTGTCAATTATACATTCCATACCTATAATTATGAAATTCTAGCTGCGCCCCGCGGTATCACCCGCGTAAGTCCCGTTCCCGCGGGATTATCGGGATACAAAGTAGCCTATGTGTTGTTCCCGGTATCCAGCTACCTATATTCCAAGTTTAATTGCAATCGGTTCAGTAGTTTTTGCGTGAAAGAGTAACAAAGTCACACACATACAAAACATTCGCGTTTATAATATTTTGTAAGATCAACAAAATTGTAACCAAATTGAAGAGTTTGCTGATGAGAAGGTGGTTTCAAGTGCTCCATCAATCTGTACCTAAGGAAACGTCGAGGTAGGAAAAATGTAAAAAGTTGAAGTTTCACGCGATTAAGACCCGGAAAAATGTTTAAATAAATAATCTGTACCTAATTTTATAAAGCCGAATCTTGTTGGTAACATACACAAAAATAAGTAATTTACAGCATTCTGGGATGCTTATCCTGTCCATCATTCCGAAGATACTCATCAAATTTTTAAATAAAGATAAAAGATATTTATTGCAAAAAGAATGTTTGTTAGAAAGACCTTAAAAATAATTAATTATATTTCACGTTCTTTGCCAAAAAACTGGCACAAAAAAAATATATTTTGGACCCTTCTCCTTTTTTTGAAGTCGGTTAATAAGATCAAAGCGTAGATTTAACATTTAAAAATTCATTTACGAGCTAGTTTATTGCCCCGACATCGTTTACGACACGCATGATGGGTGTACGTAACAGATAATAATCATTACCCTCTTTTCTCTCAGTCGGTCAACGGTCAAACAGACAAACGTTAAGTTTTTAGGTTAACTAGGTCTTGCCCAGTTATTTATTACTAGCTGCGCCCCGCGGTTACACCCGCGTATGTCCCGTTCCCGCGGGAATATCGGGATAAAAAGTAGCCTGTGTGTTAATCCAGGTCCCCAGCTACCTATATTCCAAGTTTCATCGCAATCGGTTCAGTAGTTTTTGTGTGAAAGAGGAACAACCTCACATACATACATACAAACTTTCGCGTTTATAATATTAGTAAGAAGTAAGATAAGTACCACATGGACACGGTCGTATTCTATAATCTAAATCGTCTCAACATAGCTTTAACATTGTTTGATTTTTCTCAAAAAGGGTTCAACTTTTTTCGCATACTTTGCAGATTCGATAAAGCTTTGAAGTTACATGGTTGATTTTACTCCAAATATCTTACTTCTTACTTAATATTATAAACGCGAAAGTTTGTATGTATGTACGTGAGTTTTTACTCTTTCAGGCAAAAACAACTGGACCGATTGGGATGAAACTTGGAATATAAGTAGCTGGATACCGGGAATAACATATCGGCTACTTTTTATACCTACCGAAATTCCCGCGGGAACGGGACTTACGCGGGTAAAACCGCGGGGCGCAGCTCGTTTATAATAAGTACCACATGGGCACGTATTCTTAATCTAAATCGTCTCAACATAGCTTTAATATCGTTATATTTTTCTCAAAAAGGGTTTAACTATTTGTGTGACATGGTTGAGTTCAATCCAAATATTATTCAATAGTATGCAGTAGGTATGTGGTAAATAAAATACCCCGTGTATTTTATTGACCAATAAAATACCCCGTGTATTTTATTGACCAATAAAATACCCCGTGTATTTTATTGACCATGTTTAGTTTTGTTTCTCTGTCGGTTCCTAATACAATTAAAAACTACTAATCCGATTGAAATCTGGTATTCAATATTGGATAGTTCGAGGAAGGTTGTGGTTATACTTTGCATCGAAATCCAATTAGTAGAAACGAAATGAAATGAAATGAAATTTATTGTTGTGTTTGTATCTAGGTATTATAAAGAGATGGATGCAAAATTAAAGAATCTCTAGTCCCACTAACGTGGGCATACAAACATGGTTCTTAAAAATAATCGTCAATTACAAAAAACACATTTGTTTTTTATAGTGAGGGTAGACTACTAACAAGTCCCGTCACTTTGCAGTACGATGTAGAAGAAGAAGAACCCGAGTAATTATTTATTATTTATTGAAACTAATTATAACATCTTTACAGCTACAACCAATATGATGCTATAATAAACATTATCAAAAACATGTATTTTAAGTAACTAGTAGGCATATTATTAAACTAAAATTAATAATTGCCAACCTAGCTACTTGAGCAATGAGCGAAAAAGTGCAACCGCTCGAGAACCGCTCGGCCGCCCGCGCCCGTGACAACTGAAAACGCGTTGTTAACTTCCGCGGGTGAAACCGCGGGGCGTAGCTTGTCATAAATAAGAATCCACAAGTCACAATGACTGCTATTTATCTATCAATAGAAAGACACAGCCGTTATTTTACACATAAAAAGTGTTCATATCGGTTATATTGACCTATAACGGTGCTTAGATAGACATCTTTTGTTGTAATTTTTCACTTGCAATCGTACATACAATTATTGACATATTAGCTGCGTCCCGCGGTTTCACACGCGTAAGTCCCGTTCCCGCACGAATATCGGGATAAAAAGTAGCCTATGTGTTAATCCAGGTACCCAGCTACCTATATTCCAAGTTTCATCGCAATAGGTTCGGTAGTTTTTGCGTACATACTTACATGTATGCAAACTTTCGCGTTTATAATATTAGTAAGAAGTAAGATTAGATCGGCTAAAAAGTCGTTTTATACCTGTTTATGATGTATGAACTTGTAATAAAATATCTTTGGCTATACCATTTGTATCTATCTGGCTGGTTTTGGTATCATTAAATACAAGGTCTAACGGATAAGCCCTTTTAAGCCGAAAGGGGGTTGTTCTAGACGTCTAGGCGAACAACTTTTGTTCTACAATTTTTGAAAATTCGAACTTTTCTTTTTTTTGAAAATGTTGAGGTTATGTTTTACTGAAAAAACAGCTGCTTTTGAAAATAAAGGTAATTGAAATTTTGATTGTAGTTGACCACACTAAATGAAAGGACAAAATAAGGTCAATGATCTCGAACTGTGAACAACAGCTGATTTTCAAGTAAAATGTACACTTAAAATTTTCGAAAAGTACTTCGAATTTCCAAAAGTCGTAGAACAAAAGTTGTTCGCCTAGACGTCTAGAACAACCTCCTTTCGGCTTAAAAGGGCACACCCGTTACATCTCGTATAAAGTTTAAATTTTAAAGAAGACTTAGAAACTTCTTAGACTCAGGACTTGAGACACAAAATAGGAAAATGTGTTGTTTTTCATTTGTTTTTCTTATTGTAAAAATGAGTGAACCTAGTGAAGAAATTTAATACATTTATAATTTTACTACAAAAAAGGTAAAAACGCAACTCAAGTGGCGAAAAAAAAAAATGTGATGCTTATGCACCTAATGCAGTATATTATGCGTCTAATTGGTTCCAGTCTATCCTTATCTAACTAACCGACGAATACTAAAGTGAATAAGAATCATCAAAATCGGTCCACGCGTTTGGCCTCTAGAACGCCATATAGAAACATCCATACATTCATACATACATAGACCGATAAACACATTACCCTCCTTTGCGTCGCGCAGTCGGGTAAAAAAGGACATACTGGGGTCTCTACAACATCAAGCGGGACCGATTTTTGACGAAGTAATCTTTCTAGTAGTACAATTTCTATGTCCAATACTAAATAGGCAACCGAGGTACTCAAAATATACAGTTACTTATACACATCCAAATATAAAAATTTCCAATAACCCGGCCACATGCCCATACCGGGCGATGCCACAAACAGAAACGTCTCGTTAAAAAAGGTCAGCATAATTCGACCTCTGTATTTTTAAATTAAGAACGATTGCCCCGCCAAGTTCATTGTCGCATCCGGCTATTTGTCAATGTCAAACAATAGTTTAAAAAAAAAACGAAATCCACCATTTTATTTTTAAAATAATATTATAAGACTAGCTGCGACCTGCGGTTTCACCCGCGTAAGTCCCGATCCCGCGGGATTATCGGGATAAGCAGAAGTTTTGTGTTATTCTAGGTCTCCAGCTATCAGCATCGGGCGGGACTTACGCGGGTGAAACCGCAGGGCGCAGCTAGTCCCTTATGGAATAAATAGAATATATACTTTACATACAACGCAATCCAGCCCCAAACTAAGCACTAGGCTTGTACGATGGGTACTAGACAACGGATATACTACATAAAATATTATACTTTTTTAACGGATATAATAGCTATGCAAGGTGTAACGGGTAAGCCCTTTTAATCCGAAAGGGGGTTGTTCTAGACGTCTAGGCGAACAACTTTTGTTCTACGACTTTTGGAAATTCAAAGTACTTTTCGAAAAATTTAGATGTAAAGTTTACTTGAAATGAAAATCAGCTGTTTCTGAGAGTTCGAGGTCATTGACTTTATGTTGTCCTTTTATTTAGTTAGATGGTTTACAATCAAAACTTCAATTACCTTTATTTTCAAAAGCAGCTGGTTTTCCAGTGAAACATAATCTCAAAATTTTCAAAAAATAAGTTTGAATTTTCAAAAGTCGTATAACAAAAGGTGTTCGCCTAGACGTCTAGTACAACCCCCTTTCGGATTAAAAGGGCATACCCGTTACAAATTGTATAGTATTACAATTTTTTTTAAACATATATTATACATAGAAAGACACCCAGACCAGATACAAATATTTATTTTTAAGCATAAATATTTGCACCCGACGGGAATCGAACCTGCAGCCTACTGCATTGCAGCCGAGCATTCGCACGACGCGCCACTGGAGCCATCAAATTCGTGCCCTAGTAAAATAAAAAATATTGGTACATTGACATAAAATCAATGTAGCAATACGAAAATAGAATCTCCCTAAACGTAAGTCAGTAAAAAAAAACTGTTAGCACTAAATCTAGACTAAATTAGGTCTAACAAATCTGACCTCCAGAATGTGTACCGCTAAATTGGGTCAAGATCCAACAGCCCGGCTAGCTCAGTCGGTAGAGCATGAGACTCTTAATCTCAGGGTCGTGGGTTCGAGCCCCACGTTGGGCGCAATCATTTTGTAACAAATTTATTTTGAGAAATATTTTTAAAGGAAAAATTCATCTTTAAAAATTCACTTGCGGCGAGATTTGAACTCAATCTCAACTCTCAATCGAGCCGTAGTCGAAAAATAGTAGACAGGGAAACATTCATATTCTTAAATTCGCTGCTCGAGATGGGAACTTGCGTGGCCGAGCGGTATAGGCACTGGGGTACTGATCCAGGGACGCGAGTTCAAATCTCGCCGCAAGTGAATTTTTGAAGATGAATTTTTCCTTTAAAAATATTTCTAGTAAATATGCCTTGAGCAATAAAAACAAATTTACGAAATTTATTTTTGATAAATAAATTAATACATTTTGAATTTCAACTTCTTGTGTTTTCTTTTCTTTTTTTAGTTTCAAGTTTCTTGTGTAAGATAGCTTGTTTCAACGCTATCGGTTCATAAAGATCAATTAATTAAAAAATAAGTATAATTTACTAGTTCGTTCTTTCTAATGGTAATTGACAAGGTTTCATTTTTTTTACATATATGTTTTATGGTTTCATATGAAACTAGACCAAAAATTAGGGTACCCGTATTTTTTATTTTTCCAAAATTCACTCATTTTCATATAAATAATCGATTTTTAATTTTGATTCATTCTAAAAAGACGTAAGCGCCTTATGACGTCAGTTATACGGCTGAATAATGGATTTTAGCTTGACCTTATTTCAATTTAAAAAAAAACTGTCATTATGTGATCAGAGTTTCCAGTGATAGATTTTTCCCAATATTTCGGGTAAAATGTGAGACTTTTGGGTAAATTATAACAATAATTATTGTTATAATAATATACAATATTAATGTGTGATACATAAAAAATGTACAAAATTAGGGATATTATTGTATGACTTCGAAAATCAACTCTTGGTATAATTAAGTAATTTATAATTAAATTTTAACACACGCGATGAAATTGCTATTAGGGGAATTTTTAAAAGTACCTGGTTACACGTAACAATAAGACGAATACGCGCGAATATTGTTTGTTTTCTCGACGTTTTCTCATTAAACTACAACTATCACTTTTTACGAAATTAAACTCAGTTTTGCGGTATTACTCACCTTGCATTTATTATATAAGCTTTTTTATCAACATCCTTAGTTGTTAAAAAATATTGAGTGTGTTTGCTACAACCATGAAAGTTTCAGACGGATTCCAAGTTGCTGACAGCGGAAATTTGCCTAGAGTAGATTATTTAATGCTACTTGAGTACATGCAAGAAAATGACTGCTACAATATTGCCGAAACACGTAGTGCCAAGGCATTACTTGCATCACGGGAAGGATATGTGGACGTAGCAGTGGGATATGTTGAAGTGAAGCGCAGCAACAACTTTTGCACGATACAGTGCAGGGTAACTCCTGAACATAAAATAAAAGCGAAGTTATACCTGATTTCAGCAGTAATTGATGAATCTACTGATAAGATAATAACAATAAAGTGCCACGACTGTACGGCTTCTGAAGGTGGATGTAAGCACGCCATTTGCTTTCTAATTTGGCTTATAAAACGGTCTGATGAGCCATCAGTAACATCCACAAAATGTTACTGGACTAAACCAAAGCTTGCCGGAGCCATTGGGGACCAGCAATTCATTATGGCAAAGAATATTGGAAGCACTAAAAGAACCCAACAAATTGTCATGCCAGTAAATTTAAATGAATTTTCTGAAGAATGCAAAAGACGAAAAATGACCACAGGAGTTATTTTAAATTACTGTGGAGCACGTCAAAAGACTCTGAAAGACTTCAGTATTTTTAATCTTATGTTACAGTTTGTGACCCAGAATAATGATCATAGTTACCAGAATTTTATGGAATTTACTAAAAATATTTTTACTCTCGACATCATTGAAAATATTGCTGATTAAACAAGACTCCAAGCAGATTCTAAACTTTGGCATACGATGCGTCAAGGGAGGGTGACAGGGTCTAGAATTTATGAAGCTGTTCATTGTAATACAGAAGATGGTGCTTTAGTCCAAAACATTTTAGGTGGTTACAAAGTCCCCGAAACTAAAGCAATAAAAAGAGGGAAAATGCTAGAGAAACAAGTGCTTACTGAATTACAAAGTGAATTTGGAAATATTGACAATACTGGTATCATTTTAATTTCCCCAATAGTTGGTGTTTCTCCAGATGGAATTACTAAAGATTTTGTAATAGAAATAAAATGTCCGATTAGCATGAAAACAATGAAAAACTATGTAAATGATGGTGTAATAAAAGAAAAATATAAAGCACAGATAATGTTGCAAATGCATGCTGTAAAAAAAATGAAAGGGCTGTTTTGTATTGCAGATCCCAGTTTTGAAGAAACAAAACTAATACATAAGTACTGGGTCAATTATGATAATTTATATATTAAAGCGGTATTAAGAGCTGCTGAAGAATTCTGGGAGAAGTTTATTTTTAAAAGAATATTAAATAGTGCTAAATAAAAATACTTACAAACATGTTCCATATCTTTTATTGTAAAATTATGTTATAGAACACTACAGGTTGGCCAAGCAATACATTTACACCAAACTGCTCTTTACTTAGTATCTATTATGTACTTTATGTAGTTAATGTTTACTTACACAAACTTTCACCTTCGTAATCTACTAGCAGTCGTCCTGCATAAGTGTCCCAATTCCTCGGGATAAAAACAACTGTATGTGTTATTCTAGGTAAAAAGTCAGAAGTTTCATCGCAATAATATGTTCAGTAGGTTTGAGTGTAGCAAAGGTGTAACAAAGTCACATACATAGTATATATACACACGTTTATAGTATTAAAAGGATAGGATACTGATAATATTATTATAAAGAGGAAAGGTGTTTGTTTGTAACAAATAGGCTCTAAAACTACTGGACTCATTTTAAAAATTCTCAAATACTTTTAACAGCGGTGAAACAGCGGGACCCTACTAGTACCTACTATTCCAGACAGCCTATACAAGTTGCCTGGAAGAGATCGCTTTTAGCAATATGAATTATTTTAATGAGAAATAAATTTATTCATTTTTAATAATAGGACTGTGTAAATTTATCAATGCAGAAGCTACTATGACAACATTATCAGTGTACTGAATTAATTTATTATTTATAACTGAGTGTGGTTTCAAAAATTTATAGAGTCTAACTCTACGAATTACTCTTTCAACATGGACACGAAGACTGGCAATGACCTTACTTTTTATAACTTCTGCTTTCGTCAACTTCAAATCTTTAGAAACACTGGGTGGCCGAAGTAGTGTAATCTGCTTTTTACTTAGTAAAGTATCTATGTGCTTGAAACCTCTGTCTGCTAATACAGTGCAATTAGGTGGCAGGGCTTCTAACAAACCACTTTTTTCTACTATTTTAGCATCAGATGTTCGACCACCAAAACCATAGGATACAAAGTTAACAAAACCATCGGGGGTTATAGCTAGCAAGTATTTTAAAGTATTGGCATTTTTGTACTGTGACCAAGTAAGTACCCGAGTGATAGAGTTTGAGGGTTTTTCTATTTCAATCTCAAAGCAATCTATTATACAATATACATTTGAAAAATTCTTGTTGGTTGTAAAAACTGATGGCAAATTAATTTTAATATCATATGAACTAGGACAAAATATAAATTGTTTAAAGAATTCAGATAAAATAACTAAAGTCTTAAAAAATATTCTCCATAATGTACTTTTAGATATTTCAAATATGTCTGAAATTTGGTAAAAAGGAACATTATTTCTTATTTTGTACAGTGTTACAATTAAATAAATTGCCTTTATTTTCAGTTTTCTTTCTAAATAATTGATTAACCAATAATAATTTTTTGGTAAACCTAGGTAATTTTGAGGCTTTTTTTTAATAAGCTCCAGCATAAAACTTCTACCCTGGATTGTAGGTTTGGTATAGACATCAGATGACAGTTCAGAGAAATCAGCAGAACTAGTACTTCCTTGTGATGATGGGATTTCATCATCTTTGTTTATATTTTCTGCGAAGAATGTTGTTGTCACTGGCTTTTTGTATAAAGCGCAATGTTTTTCGATCAGATGTTTTTGGCTTGACCTGTATTCCTTTGTGGCATTTCATTATAATTTGCGATTGTAATTCCATATTTTCCTGCTGAAATGCTGAAAAAGTGCTGGGTTTAGGTTCATTTAATACTTGAGGCTCTATTGATGGTGTAACTTTCTTAGATAGAAACTGTGGTAAATTTTTTTTCAACTTTGGCCGTACTTTCATTGTTAACCAATATCTATAGTTTTCAAGATCTTCTTCCAACTGTAAAAGAAATTTAAGTATAGAAGTCAATTATTATAATCATATTTCTTAGGCAGATCAAAGACAAAAAAATCTTTCTCTAACTGATTCTTGATTAGAGAATGAATAATTTTATTTGTCTAAAATTTAACTAGTAGGTACACAGTGCACAGGTACACAAGCAGTGGACAAGGTCCATTAATGTTACAATTAGGTATTCATTGTTATACTTACATTAAGATGATCTTCACATATGAATATAACACGTTTCGGACATGTAATACCTAACGCTTTGCACCATTCTTGCTTTGTAAGATTCGGTAAAGAGAAAAATGTTTTATCGGTGTCTCTTGAGTTGTTTTTGCAGAGTGGTACACAACAATATTTAGGATCTGTTATTGGCAATACAATATCTTTATTAACCTGACTCATTTTTATCTCAGATACTACAAACATTAAAAAATTTAGCTAATAAAATAACAATCAGAGGTTATGTTTATGTTTGCAAAAATTGACATAGTAATTTTGACGTTACACTTCATGCTGTTGTCACCTAGTATTAAAACTAAAAACAAAGGGCCAAGATAATATTTTATACAGCCGTAGTAATGACGTCATCAAGCATTTTTTCATTTTTATTATTTTTCTCGATAAATAGCTCGCCTAAAAATAAAATAAAAGTACATTTGAGATCACTGAAGGTAAATTAAGAAACGGTATTTTTGTTTTAAGGCCTTATAAAAAATGAAACCTTGTCAATTGTATGTAAGATTTATGAGCACATCCTCAGCATTATTATAGGTAAATCCGTATATTTGTTTATTTATTCCCTCTTTACGGTCAAACGGGTCGACCGATTTGGATGAAAATTTGCATAGGGATAGTACTTAGGAGTTCGCCCCGAACTGAGACCTCACGACCCCCTATCTTCCTAACCCCCCTACCGATCCGGCCTCGCATCGCTCGTTCGATCAAAAAACACAAATTAAACAAATATTTAAGGGGGGCCTCCCCCTTAAATACAACAAACGTGATTTTATTGCCGTTTTTACCAGTCTTTTAAGTAGGTTAAGTACCAATCTGAATGATTTACCGACATATCAAAATTTCTGTCAATGACTCATTTTTTACGTAATCCATAGACCAATATTAAATTTAAAATCATTTCGTAATTTTATGTTTATTATTATGGTGCTGACCAACCCATGATGACGATTTTGCGATCCATTTTTCAAAACCTCGGTTTTTAAATTCTGTTTCTATTTTTTATTCTCGTGATAATAAAATCACATGGTATGGAAAGTAAAGCCATAGTAAAGATAGGAATAGTAGTCCAACTGAGGCCGATCGGCGAGGTAACTACCTACTGCGTTGACGCCTAGGGTTTGACACTTTTATTTTTAATGAGATACTATTTATTAGATAAGTACTAAAATAATTTTTAGCTTTATTTTCTTCTATGGTTTTCGCGATTTTGCATAATAAAACACTTTATTTTCCGGGTTTAATCGCGTTTTATTCATGATTTTTAACCGACCGAGCTTTCGCCAACTTTACGGTTGGCTCTTTCAAGGTTGATTGACATGTACCTAATTCGTCTATTTTAACATTCTAAAAAGTTACTGTAAACTACCGTCTCATAAATATTTGTATCAAAACGATCCGCGTCCCGCGACTCTACGTACACTGGAGCGTTTTGATACAAATAATTTTGAGGCGGTAGTTTATCGTAACTTTTTAGAATGTTAAAATAGACGAATTAGGTACATGTCAATCAACCTTGAAAGAGCCAACCGTAAAGTTGGCGAAAGCTCGGTCGGTTAAAAATCATGAATAAAACGCAAAAAAAGTGTTTTAAAATTTTTAGCTATTTTGGAAAAACGAAACAAAAAAAGTCAGGCGAAGAAATCAGAGCGGGCGTGCAGCGCATTACGTAAATGCGCGCGATCAGACGCACGGCGCAGCCCGTACTGCGGTCGGTCGAGGCCGGGCGAGACAATGCGAGTGTGTGCATCCGTGCGTGCACATGAAAATTCCGTGCGTGCACGGCGCCTGCTGCTCACGCGTACATTGAAACCCGCGGCGGCCACTTTGTATGAAGTGAAGCTTCTGTTCTTACTTTACTGTAGTAAAGCTAAGCATCTTTCGGCATGGTATGCATCGGATGAAAGAATGAAGTGGCTTTAGCAATCCGATTGGGGGCCATCCATAAATGACGTCACAAGTTACGGGGCCGTAGTAGGCCAGAACTGATGTTTCTAGGGTGAATTACTTCAAAAGTTATTTGAAATAAAAGTTTTTGAAATCCTATTTATTACTAAAGTCGAGGATATTTACTAAAACGTGAATGTCGTGAAAACACGATTCCTGAAAATTTTATCGATAGAAAGAAAATCCAATCTTCGCTTAAAATTGTACAAATAAGTGATATTACTCAGTCAACATTGTACGAAAACTAATAAAACTTTGTATAAGAACTGAACTTTGCTTAATACAGGCAGTGAATGTTTTGAATTTCAAGATTAACGTCAAGTTATCTTGAAACTAGCAATTGTTTGATTTTACGCAATAAAAATTTGCATAGTCGCATCTTCCGTCCTTCACTTACACATCTGAAATTCGCTAGCTTTATCCCTGTCACGCTATTAGGGTTATATAGGCCTTTAAGGCGGCGATAGATGATAATTATCGGTCCTTGTCCGATTGCATATAAATGAGCGAGATGGAATTGCGTGAAAAATCCACAATTTCTCGTAAAATCAATCATTAACGAAGATTAAATTAATATTTTTATAAAATGCGATGAAGAGGTTCTAGGTATTGTATTTTCTAATATTATGATGCCTATTAGAAAATATAGCGGTTAAGGATTTAGAAGAAAAATTGATTTATTTTGTAAAACAGGGGTAACTTTGCCTGTATAATAGTGGTATAAAAAATTATTTTTTATTGTTTTTGAAATGAAGGGGACACTTCTTGTATCATGTACAAAAACATAATACATTGTTTAAAGATCTATTTGATACCGGTTATGAAGAAAACTATTCAATCGGAAGGGATTTCACATGAGTCGCGTCCTTAAGGGACATGGAACGAATGCTGACATGGGATCGGGGGTCGGCGAAGTGTGACATTGTTTGACAAGGGGGTGGGAGGGGTCTTAAACTTCGTGAAGTCAACAATGTCATTTACAAACGCTTTTATCGAAAATATTAAAAAACATTGCCGCTGAAAATTATCAGCAGTTTTCGATAAATCCGACAGGGATTTTAGTTTAGCTCGTTTGCAAAAGCAGCGGTTTTTTCAGTGAAACATAACCTCAAAATTATCAAAAAAAATAGTTAGATTTTTCAAAAGTCGTAGAACAAAAGTTGTTTCCCTAGATGTCTAGAACAACCACCTTTCGGCTTAAAAGGGCATACCCGTTACACTTTGTATATCTCTTAAGTATTTTACTTGTTTTTAAGACGGCGATAGATGATAATTATCGGTCCTTGTCCGATTGCATATAAATGAGCGAGATGGAATTGCATGAAAAAATCTACAATTTCTCGTAAAATCAATCATTAACGAAGATTAAAATAATATTTTTATAAAACGCGATGAAGAGGTTCTAGGTATTGTATTTTCTAATATTATGATGCCTATAAGAAAATATAGCGGTTAAGGATTTAGAAGAAAAATTGTTTTTTTTTGTAAAACAGGGGTAACTTTGCCTGTATAATAGTGGTATTTAAATTTATTTTTTATTGTTTTTGAAATGAAGGTGACACTTCTTGTATCATGTACAATAACATGATACATTGTTTAAAGGTCTATTTGATACCGGTTATGAATAAAAATATTCAATCGGAAGGGATTTCACATCAGTCGCGTACTTAATGCATTGTTTTAGCTGAACGTTGTAGCGCCGACTTATAAGGGAGGGACCATGGAATTGGATTCGATGTATTTATTTCTGTCTGTCCATACCTTCAGTTCTTCCCTTTAGAAGCAAAATACGCGGCACCTTGACCTATATTTTAACCTGCCAATGACGCATTGCGCAGGTGTAGGAATAAAATACGCATTCAAAGTTCCTACTAATTTGTATTACCGGTTTCACCCGCGTAGGTCCCGTTCCCGCGGGAACATCGGGTTAAAAAGCCTGGGGCCAGCCAGCTAAAAAACCCAAAAGGGATAAATAAATATATAAATTAATAAATATTGCACGACATTAAACATCGCAATCTAGCCCCAAACTAAGCACTAGGCTTGTACTATGGGTACTAAACAACGGATATTTTATATCATATACTTTTTTTTATAAATAAATAAATAAATAAATAAATCCTGTGACGAACACACAGCGCCATCTAGCCCCGTGGTAAGCTGCTAAGCTTGTGTTACGGTGACTAGACAACGGATATACTACTTATATTTATTTTTCTTTTGTAAATACATACATATTATACATAGAAATACGCCCAGACCAGCTGCCCTATTATGTATCTTTTTGCAACATATTGCAAAGTGAAAGATCATGTGTCAAACTCAAATTTTTGAGTTTGACACACGATCTTTCACTCATTTGCGATTGTGTACGCACCATTTGACAGTTTGTGTTACTGAAAGAACCTTATTGAAAGAGAAACAATATCGATACAACCTAATTGTATGAAAAACGCGATCACGTATGGATTGTTACAATGAAAGTGACAACTTGGATCACTATCAACTCTCAATGTTATTGAAAGAGGTCCGAGGCTGTTTCTCATCATTGAAACATTTAGTTTTCGGCCTTTTCTAGTCTGAAAGCCTGGAAAAAATAGTGTGGAAATTGAATATTTACGTGCTTCTCTGTGTTTTACCCTAAGAAAGAGTTATTTGTTAAATAAAAAACAATTTCAGAAGCAATAATGGCAAGCGCCAGTTCTTTGGAATTTTACCAAGAAGTGACGGTAAAAGAAGGCCATCATGGCCTGTCTGTGTAGAATAAGGGATGCTAGCGACCCTTTGGTACTGCTGCACAACGAGTTTAGTGCGATTCCGCCATACAAAATCCACTTTTGGTAAGCTATGTTAAACACTGTGATCACACTTCTGTCAGCTTCCAAATGAAGTACAAAAATACGAGATGAACTCAAAGAACGCAGTCTATCCAACTCTACATTGTGACTATGTACTTATATATACACTGACAAATCTTATTTATTTATAGTTCAGTTGGTTAGCTAGCCATAGCATGCTGAGTCGGTTTGAACCCCGCTCACATCATTATTTTTCAACACATCTTTACAGACTAAATTTTAAAGAACAAATGAAATTAGTATATCAACAATCTTTTTAGTTTATTTATAACTATTATAGCATCAATATGCTTCAGTGTCTGGAATGTCTGGAAGAATTATGTGCATTCATAGGACACATTTTTATTGTCATTCATAAAAAAGTTACAGTAAGTGCCAACAGTGCATACAAAAGTTACCTACATCAGCAGACCATCTCTTAAGTTTAACTAAATTATTTTTGGATTTAGTCGGTGATTATTTAGTTGCGAAGTAAAAAAATGTGAGGTCTGCAATTTTAAAAGTTTTTAACATGGTCTGTTATCTTGTCTTAACATACATTTATTTTTATTTTACAGTGACATAATGAAGACACTACTGAGATGTCAGGAACATCCTGTGCAGAGATTCCCTAACAAGCATTATTGAAAATATACAATATACTTTCCTTACATTAGAATATTGTTTCAATATTAAATTTACCACTACCTGCCTAAATGAATAAATTCTTTATTGTACACTCCATATAAAATTACAATATACACAGATAGAAACAAATACAGCTTTAATTTAGGAGGCACAATGGGCGGCCGCTGAAAGCAATCTCTTCCAGGCAACCTTTGAATGGAAAGGAAGCTAAGAAAGGTGAGAGGTAGGGTGTCTACACTTGAAAAAGGTAAGTATAAATAAATATGTAATTACCTATTATCTGTCTGATATTTTGGATTTAAAAAAACAACTAAGTACTACATATTTTAATAATTGAGATTTAATCATTACTGTGAGACAGTTATATAAATGAAGATAGCTACTATTATATAAATTCTAGGGCTACATAAATAAAATAGCAGTTTTTAAACTCAATTTTATTTTATATTTGCTTTCCGTAATAACCATTAAATTTTTCTAGGGCTACATAAATAAAATAGCAGTTTTTAAACTCAATTTTATTTTATATTTACTTTCCGTAATAACCATTAAATTTTGAGTAGCTTTTCTGTATTCTGCTATACAACAAGCTGCTGCAATCACTCCAGGATTTCAATGTTGGTTGCTCCCAATCCGGTAACATCTCACACCGATCACTCCTTCACATCATGATGCGTTCTACTCCTCCAGGACAAGGTCCAGCACAGCAAGTTTACATCGTGATCTAAAAAATTACAATTAGTTTGTAAAATAGTAAACATAAAATAAAAGGCACTAGCTGCGCCCCACAGTTTCACTCGCGTTTGCCTAACTATTTCAATATGAAATTTTATCAAAATCAGTTTTGCAGTTTTGGTGTGAATATGCTATTGCGTATTGCGACAGACAGAGTTATTTCGCTGGCAGGGAGGTCTTAAAATTATACCATTACGATGACCATGCATGGGGCCATCCAATTACAGGCAAGTAAGTATAAGGGCAATAATAGATTTTTATTATAACCTAACTTATGGATTCTTAAAATTAGTTTGTGCAATGAAGTCATAGATGAGATGTAAAACTAGAGAATAAAGTTGTCTAGTCAAAAATATCCCACTTATCTTGGGTTACAACGAAGTTTTGCTTTACTATATCGACTAAAACTTCAAAATATCAAGTGTGCGGTAAACTTACATTTTAGATTTTCGGAAGCGTTTTCGGGTGTTTTCGAGGTTCTACTTCTATGCGATGAGCTCGTAGCAGACCTAGAGCTCTTGGACTGTGTATTGAGGGAAATATCACTGTCTTTTAACAAAAATGTAGAGCATAAACCAGTCTTCGTTCGTTTATTAGTCGTATAGACAATTTGCTGAAAAACAAGTTAATAATTAGCTTGACGTGAATAATAATCATCTATACGTTAGTAAAACGCTCAAATGTTCACAATTCGCACTTACTTTTACTCTTTTAGCTTCAAAATTAAGTAAAAATAACCATTTATTATTCCATTGTTTTCAAACGAAAGATGATCTTCTTTTTTTAGACCGATATTTGCCCATTTCTAAATTGCCAACGTCAAACGAAAATGACATTTGAAACAGATGTAAAACACTGTTAAATTAAATATGCTCCATAATATATGACGCTGCACCGCAAAATTGACTCTTTAATTAAGTCGGGTTATCTGCGGCTAGTGTTGTGTTTGGGTTGTAGTAAATGTCGATAGCAAGGGCGCTGCAAGGTTATAACATTGCTTACAAAATCACAAAATTTATGCAAGCAATGTTTCAGATTGAAAGCGCTTTCAGATTGAAAGCGCTTACAGTAAAAGTTACATAATAGGCCCACAGATACAAATATTTATTTTAGGCATAAATATTTGCACCCAGCGGGAATCGAACCCGCAACCTTCTGTATTGCAGCCAAGCGTTCGCCCGACGCGCCACAGAGGTCGTCATAAATACATGCATATTATACATAGAAAGACACCCAATTAATTGGAATCAAGTACTGAGTCGAGTGTTACTCCTCCTCCCAAAGAAGAACGAGCTGTACCTAGCAACCGCTGGAAGAGCTATTGCAGCTATCAAGAAACGAGCAGTACCTAGCAACCGCTAGAAGAGCTATTGCAGCTATCAAGAAACCAGCTGTTCCTAGCAACCGCTAGAAGAGCTATTGCAGCTACTCCATGCTCTTTAGCATCCTCTCACTGCGGCCAAGACTCCTTTAGCCGTCGACAGATCGGTCTTGTGATCCTGCTTGACCGGCAGTGAGAAAATCCATCCTGTGTACATTGCACTCTGTACACACACCCTTATTCCTACCCACCTTCCGTCTGTCACTCTAGGTCTCCTGGTGACAGATATCCCGTATCTATCTATATATTTATATACTATTCGACCCTATGGTTAGGGCTAGGGTGGTTTAGGAACACGTCAGGTAGGGTAGGGCCCGTAGGTACACACAAAGCTAGGTACACACATATACATACATACACTAACTAGGATTCACGCACAAGGGGTCCAGGTACTATTAGCGAACAAGAAACAGGTGTTAGGGAGTAGGTATTAGGGATAGGTGCTAGGGGTAGGTTTATTTCCCCCTTTTTTACGTAAACGTAGCTAGTGACTGCACACCCGCCTATACACCTCGCGTCGGGTAAGGTGCCGGTTGCCAGGTGCGTTTACATTTGGTCAATTAAGACACAAGATACCAGATACAAATATTTATTCTTTTATAACAACTGTTCTGACCATATTTCGTGCAAATAAATGACATTCATTCATTCATTCATTCAACTAAATATATAAAATCTAAATATATACCTATCAAACTTCTTACTAATATTATAAACGCGATAGTTTGTATGTATGTGAGGTTGTTACTCTTTCACGCAAAAACTACTGAACTAATTGCGATGAAACTTGGAATATAGGTAGCTGGGGCCCTGGATTAACACACAGGCTACTTTTTATCCCGACAATCCCGCGGGAACGGGACTTACGCGGGTGAAACCCCGGGGCACAGATAGTAATATTATAAATAATCTAAAGTGTATGACCATTGAGTCCAAAAGTGCCCATCACACTGGCGGCATTACCCCGTTGAATCGCCAACGATATATTCTAGGCTCTTTTTCTACCAAATTGGCCTGAGAAATTAATAATTCAAAGGGTACCCTCCCTTGGGCTTGTCGAAGGTCATTCCACCCCTCGTGACTCAACAGCTAAAGGTGAGGTAATTTAAGCTTCTATGAAAGAATAGCTGCATAATCACCCGCGTAAGTCCCGTTCCCGCGGGAATATCGGGTTCAATATTAGCCTTTGTGTTATTCCAGGTCTCCAGCTACCTATATTCCAAGTTTCATCGCAATCGGTTCAGTAGATTTTGCGTGAAAGAGTAACAAAGTCACATACACAGACATACACACTATCGCGTTTAATAATAAATAACGCGACCTCTGTGGCGCGTCGTGCAAACGCATGACTGCAATGCACAAGGTTGCGGGTTCGATTCCCGCCGGGTGCAAATATTTCTGCATTTGTATCTGGTCTGGGTGTCTTTCCATGTATCTTAAGTATGTATTTGCAACATAAAAAGTATAATATGTATATAGTATATCCGTTGTCTTGTACCCATAGTAAAAGCCTAGAGATTGCGCAATCTGTAATGTCGTGCAATTTTTTTTATAAGTATCTTTAAGTGTAAGTCACGAGTGAACAGGTATCTCCTATCTCCTCCTCTCCTACAAGCTCGACCAGTACATCAAGCGGTTGACGATGATGGCTTTATTCTCGTAGGAAAAAAGAAGCGTCGTTCAATGAACCGAAATCTTCGAGGCACTGCAACACCGACCACAATTATTAAGGCTGCCGAGCCTGTGATATCTATGTATCTTTCTCGGTTCTCTAAGAACACATCCTCCAAAGATCTACAAGAATATATTCGGACCAATGGCAATAAGCAACTGAATCAGATGTCGCATGCCTCGTTCTCGGGTGGTTTTGAGCTAGAAGCACTGGTGTCGCAAAGGAAAACCAACTTTAGATCTTTCGTGCTTCAGTTCCCAGCACCGCTTAGGGACGTCTTCTTTGCCGCCGACTTCTGGCCAGCTGGCATAGTCTACCGACGCTTTAGGGAAGCGCGACCGAAGATAGAAAGCCCTAAAACCTAATTTTAGATCTATTTATATTTTATATGTATGTTAGTCTGTAAGGTATATATTTACATTTTTGAATTATTATCAAATGTTTTGTGTTATTGTATTAGTATCTCAGTTCCTGCAATACAAGCTTCTGCTTAGTGTAGAGCCGATTTCTAATGTAATTTAATAAATGTTTGGTAAGATTTCATATTAATAAATAAATTAAAAAAAAAAAAAAAAAAAAAATGTATGCGTGCAACATCTCAGACCACCCCGTCGCTTTCCATCAGGTGAGATAGTGTACTTATCAATTATAAACAATAAAAAATATAGACGACAGCTGTTTGCTACTTGATCGCAACCAACAACGCCAGAAGGCAAACGGGACAAATTCCACATCCCAACTGGTGTAGAACGTTCCCACAGACTTCATAGAAAACCTATAAGTAAATGAATGAATGAATGAATGGCATTTATTTGTACAAAATATGGTTACAACAATTGTTTTAAAAGAATAAGGTTTAACATATTTTACCAGCGATTAACTTGGCATGCAAATATCTAAACTTATAATCTATAATCTATAATGACAGCCTCTGTGGCGCGTTGGGCGGACGCTCGACTGCAATGCAGAAGGCGGGTTCGATTCCCGTCAGGTGCAAATATTTATGCTTAAAAATTATTATTTGTATCTGGTCTGGATGTCTTTCTATGTATAATATATATGTATTTACAAAAAAAAAGTATAATAATATGTAATATATCCATTGTGTAGTACCCATAGTACAAGCCTAGTGCTTAGTTTGGGGCTAGATTGCGCTGTGTTGAAACTTGTGTTGCCTTGTTGAACCGGTACAGAAATGAAGGAATATTGGATCGAATTGTAACATGTGATGAAAAGTGGATTCTTTATGATAACCGAAAATGAAAAATGCAATGGCTGACCCCAGGTCAAATGCCACAACAGTGTCCTAAAGCAAAACTTACCAATAAAAAGGTAATGGTAACTGTTTGGTGGTCTCAGCATGGTGTTATTCACTATAGTTTTCTTCGATCTGGTCAAGCAATTACGGCAGATGTCTATTGTGCCGAACTCCGAACCATGTTGACAAAACTAGCAGTAAAACAGCCCCGACTCATGAATCGATCTTCACCATTATTGCTCCACGACAACGCGAGACCTCACACAGCACGAGAAACCATTTTGACCCTTCAGGAACTGCACTTAGAAACCATTCGTCATCCTCCGTATTCACCAGACCTTGCTCCAACGGACTACCATTTTTTCTCGTGATTTGGACAATTATCTACGTGACAAGAAGTTTTCTTCCCAGGAGGCAGTACAAAATGCTTTCACACAGTTTGTGCAGTCTAGATCGTCGGAGTTCTATCGCAAAGGCATTAATAACCTTCCCATTAGATGGCAGCAATATATAGATAATAATGGCAACTATTTTGATTAAATAAATTTGTTAAAAATTTAAGAAATAAACAATTAAGATTTTCAGTACAAATCGGCAATTTCATACTTTAACCCCTGTTCGGGACGAAGGAAGGAGAGGCGCGGAAGGTGACCGACACACCCCGCGCGCCCGCACCCTCACATCGCGCGCGCCCGCAGCGACCGACGCTCGCGGCTCGTTGCGCTGCGCCGCCACACTCGCCAACCGACCGAGCTCGCGGTCTCACGCGCTCACTTAATTATACCAAAATTAGTTATAGCTTACTTTGTCACCTCATAATTGTAATGGTTACATAAATCTTGCAAAGTATCATCGTGTTTTCCTTATGTACCTACGCTACATAAATTGGCGCCCCCGGGTGGGCACGGTCGCCGCTTCGTAATAAAGTCGACACGCGTCCGCCTACATCGTGCTTCTTTTTTGGAGAAAATTTCGCTACATCCCGCTGCACAAGATCAAGATCAAGCAAACAAAAGCATCATCTCGCCGTATTTCGACAAAGCAGCCAAGATTATAATCAAGAAAACTGGTACGCCGTGCGGTGCGACTCGCTTCGTGTCCTACGCCATCTTGTCGTCGCATCTCGTCGCGTCGTGTCACCGGCCTGGTAGCAGGCCACCCACCAGATGCTCAGTTTGCCAAGGAAAGTGCCGTTTACGTGAGCTTACCCTTCATTTCCTACCTCTTACCGTCTTAATCTGAGCAAAATAATTACTTCCTTAGTCGCTACACCAATGAGCCTATTCTGCATCTGTGTTGAACGCTAGCCTTGCACGCAGAACGTGTCTTCCTTGTACATGCACGTCTTTACTGCGCTTCTTGCACTGGTTTGAGCTAGCTACATACACGATACATCCTAAGCGAGTTTTACCCAACATAACATCAACATTGGTGCCGACTATTATTTCATCATAATCGAGTTTCAAACTCTCGTCTTAACGTCGCATCAACAACCTATCATCATTTCCCTCGATTTCGTCAATCTACTTCAGTGTTACTACTAAGGCAACCTATCTTCGTAAATACATACGCAACTTCGTTATAATACCTACTTTATATTTAGCCAAGGGCTTATACGTAATTGAGTGTTATATAACGATAGCCTACGTTCCCTGTAATTCTACCTATAACATTCCTATGTAGGTACATCTGCATAGCATCCTTTCCCGGCGCTTACGCTTTCTTGCCGAAACATTTTCAGCATCGCGTCGCTTCGTCACCGCGCGCCGAGCGAGCGTCGCGCTTCGAGCCTTGTTGCCACGCGACGCCGGTCGGCCCGAGTGTACCCGAACATCGCCGAGCACGCGCGTCGGTAGACCGCGGCCCGCATCGTTCGCTGAGACATAAGGAGCGTAAGCCGTTTGCAATTTTGTGTACCTATCTAATTTATCTAACTTAGCTTATCGCCTCCAGGAGTTTATACCTGCCTCATTACGTGCATTTAGTAAATTAAATATTAACTCGTCCGGCCGCGACTACACGCCGGCGTGTAACGCTATAAAAAACATAAAAAGGCTCTCGGCCTCGACTACACGCCGGACTGTAGTCCTACCCAGACCACTTGAAACTCTAATACATCGAAATAGAGTGGATTTTTGTTAGAACAAGTTTTGTTCATTGGCAACTCTGATATATTTTACGTCATTTGGCATTGACAGTAAAATAACCGTCACTTGAAAAAAAATAAACTATTGTGATTTGCAAATTTTTGCTGTCAAATTTTTTCAGTTTCGCCATTTTTTTTTGCCGTGCGGGTGAAAGTGATAAATAATTGTTTCAAATAGTGATAAGTGGGTGATTTGAGTGATAAACTAGTGTTATTTAGTGTATTTGGATCAGTCTTTTGGTATGTATTGTATCAAAATATCGATTTTCTTTGTAGAAACACTTTTTTACGAGTTAGAAAACCGCTCGATAAAATACGTAAAATTCGTGTTTGGTTGAGCTCTAGCGTCATGAACGTAAGGGTCACAATGGAATGGAATACCGGAAGTATACTTCCGGTACTTTTATTTCAACTTGAATTATTTATTATTTTCCTATGATAGCTATATGTAAATAATATTTTATTGTGATCTTTAGACTGTAATGAACACTTTTTACAATAATTGAACTAGGACTAGATTACAGTCATTGTGAAACAAGCTTCGTAGAGAAAGTCGGAAGGAAGTTGGGAGAAAGTATTTACTTCAAAGTAAATAAATAATTATTTACTGCTTACTAAATCTCAAATATATTACCAAGTAATAGAAAAAACATTCATAATTACAATATTTTTTACAAAAAGAAGGTAGGTGGTCTAGTTTAGTTTTTATACGTATTTATGTAAAGTACGTCGTAATTATCTATTTACCATTTCCTATCTTATCAATCACATGACGTATGCTATAATTTTACCTATAATTTACTGATACTCCAAGGGTTAATCGAGATGTCTTCAAGTGATACTCAAATAAATAAAGCGGGTGTTTCGGCGCCGCTTCTTAAGGTGCCTGCTCCCCAGAACACGTCTTATTCTCAAGATGATTACAACATATTAAAATGTAAACGTAGTTCTTACAAGGGTCAAATAACTAAATTTAATAATTATCTTAACAAAATAAGTGAGTGTCAAACTTTAACTTCAATTCAAATTAATGATTTAAATCTGAGGTTGGATAAATTCTTGGAAATGCGAACCAATTTTGATCAGCTGCAAGCCCACATGGAAGTCTTAAACAGTGGTGAACTAGCCGCTGAACTCGAAGTGAGGGAAGCTATCGAGGATGATTTGTTTAGTGTCATTGCTAAGGCACAAAGTATTTTAGAATCACATAAAGTCAGGAATGATTTACAAGACTCGAATCACTCTTCGGCTTCCATCGCTTCCCAGCATCATTCGCGTTGTAGTCATCGTGACAACACAACGCCTTTTACATTGCCTGAGATAAAAATTATCAAGTTTGATGGCTCTTCCTTTAAATGGCTAGAATTTCGTGACATCTATGTGTCATTAATTCATGAAAATGATAGATTGAAACCCATTCAAAAATTCCTCTATTTAAACTCTTACCTTGAAGGTGAAGCTGCTCGAGTCATCTCGAACCTAGCCGTTTCAGGTGACAGCTATGCTGACGCATGGCAACTTCTATGTGAACGTTACAATAATAAACGTCAATTAATTCATAATCATCTTAACGCCTTATTTAGCATCGAACCCATGCAGCGTGAGTCAGACAAGTCGCTGCGGTTTTTAAGTGATCACATCAATAAAAATCTTAGAGCCTTAAAAACACTTGGTGAGCCTACGGCTCACTGGGATACCATCATTATATTTTTAGCTACAACCAAGCTTGACACAGCGACTAGTGCAAGGTGGGAAGAGCGTAGAAACAACATAAATTCTGACTCACCCAGCCTTGCTGACTTTTGTCAATTTTTAAAGTCTCGTGCAAATGTCTTAGAGTCTATTTATAAATCAAAGAGAGACAAACAAGTAAAGTCTTCTTCTTCTTACTACAAGGTGGATCATACAAGGTCTTCTTCTTCTTACCACAAACCTGATCATCTTAATAAATCTGAGACGTACACCAAATCTTTCTCAATTTCAGTCGACGGCAAGCAGCCACGTCCTTGCGTCGTATGCCAGGGGAAACATCGTATCTTCGACTGCAACGTGTTCAAGTCTTTGACAACTGATGAGAAATGGGCTCAAGTTATGAAGCTCAAGCTGTGCCACAACTGCTTGCGGCCTGACCACGACGCGGCGCGCTGCCGTCTGGGCGGCTGCCGCGCGTGTAAGAGACGTCACAACACAGTACTACATAAACACACTACACAAACAAACACACAAACATCATCGTCATCTAATTATCCTCTTAATAATGCAGGTTCCTCTTCAGTTTTATCTGCACTCACCTTTTCGGAGACGCTTCTCTCCACTGCTATTATCGACATCGTTAATCCTCATACTGACAAGACAGAAACTGTCAGAGCTTTGTTAGATTGTGGAAGTCAGTCTTCCTTCCTCACTTCCGACCTAAGGTCGCGTCTTCAGCTGACTTCTCAACCTGATACTGCTTTAAACATCTTAGGGCTTGGCGACACTTCTCTTGACATCATTCCAGAACGTTGCCTAGCTACCATCAAATCTAAGCATCATCCTTACACTCGTACTCATGAGTTTTTAGTACTGCCTCGCATAACAGAGCGACTTCCTAAGCAGTCATTCGACATCTCTTGTTTAAACTTAGATCCTTCCATTAAACTGGCCGATCCTACATTCTGCCAACCATCTTCAATCGACATGTTACTAGGTGCCGACGTATTTTGGGAGCTCCTTGGTTCAGAGCGACTTACGCTCGGACCTGGCTTCCCCTTCTTACATAACACATCATTAGGTTGGCTTATATCTGGTAATGTTACCCCTAATTCCTTGTCTGGTGATAGAACTATACATTGTAACTTCGAAAGTACCGAAACTTTACAATCACAATTAAAAAGGTTTTGGGAATATGAAGACTTTCCATCTATCGAAAAAACTAAGCCCATCATAACTGAATCTGAAAGACACTTTGTAGAACATACCTCTCGCTTGGAGAACGGTAGATTTTCTGTTCGTCTTCCTCTTATAGATTCACCTGACTGCTTAGGATATTCCTACCATCTAGCTAAGAAACGTTTTCTCGCTCTTGAAGGGCGCTTCAAGAAAAACCCTAAACTAAAACAAATGTATCGTTCCTTCATTAAGGAGTATGAAGACCTAGGTCACCTATCAGAGACCCCAAATCCATGGCTTCTTACATCTTATTTCCTACCACATCATGCAGTACTCAAGGAAGGTAGTGAGTCTACAAAGCTGCGTGTAGTATTCGACGCTTCAGCGTGTACTTCTTCCGGATTCTCTATAAATGACATACAAATGGTAGGCCCTAACATTCAAAACTCTTTATTCCATATTCTACTGAGATTCCGACACTACAAATATGTACTGTCAGGCGATATTGAGAAGCAATATCGCCAAATCGAGGTGAATAAGCTAGATAGAAATCTACAAATGATACTGTGGCGAGACGACCCTTATCTTCCTTTTCGTTCTCTGCAACTTAACACAGTAACATACGGTTTCGCAAGCGCGAGCTTTCTAGCAGCTAGATGTTTGTGGCAGCTGGGGGAAGAAACTGCTTCTATCTTAGCCTCACACGGCCCCCAGACTGACTTAATTAAGACCATAATACAGTCTGACTTCTATTGTGACGATCTGCTCACCGGCGCTGACTCTGAGACAGAGTTACTTCATATCAAAAACTCAGTCTCTAAAGTTTTAGCGGCCGGATGCTTTCCTCTTCGTAAATTTCGTTCAAATTCATCCATCATCGTAGACTCTGAGTCACATCATTTAGAAATGAATAACTTAGCTTTGAGTCAATCATCACATACTTTAGGCCTGGGCTGGAACCCAAGTAGGGACACCCTACACTTCGATGTGGAGGATAACTTCCCCACTATTATAACAAAACGTACTATTTTGTCTTCTACCTTTAAAATATTCGATCCTTTAGGACTTCTAACATTGTGCACCATAAAACCAAAGATACTTCTTCAAAGGCTATGGTCTCTTCATTTAGATTGGGATGACCCCGTTCCTATCGAACATCAACATCTTTGGACTTCATTCATAAGCAACATCAAATACATAAAACATTTGACTGTCCCCAGAAACGTGCTATGTGACTCCACAGCATATAATGAAGTACATAGCTTTAGCGACGCTTCGCAGGCTGCCTATGGCGCCTGCATCTTCATTAAATCTACATCAATTTCAGGCAAAATATCCTGCAACCTCTTATGTGCCAAGTCCCGTGTGGCCCCTACCAAAACTACCACCATTCCACGTCTAGAGCTATGCGCGGCTCTACTTGCAGCCCGTCTCTGCTCAACCACTAGTGCGGCCCTCCGCATACCGATCGCCCGCTATGTATACTGGACAGACTCTAGCGTAGTTTTGGCTTGGCTTCGTACGTGTCCATCCAAGTTAAAGACTTACGTCGCAAACAGAGTCGCAGCTATACAAGAGCTCACAGAAGGGTCTTCTTGGCACTATGTGCCCACTGATCATAACCCAGCTGATCTCGCATCGCGCGGTGTCGATCCCCCCGCCATACAATCTGAAACCAAGTGGTGGCACGGTCCAGAGTACTTACTTCTCTCTGAAGAAAATTGGCCTCGTTTATCCCCTCATCGTAACACGCAAGACTTACCAGAAGTCAAACTTTCTTCTACTATTCTTATGGGGACAACATTTTCTAGTATCATTCATTTCGAGAGGTACTCAAACCTCAAAAAACTGCAACGTACTGTAGCATATATTTTACGATTTATTAATATTAAATGTAAGCATCAACTTATTTCAGGCTGTTTGACTGTAGATGAGCTTAACAAAGCCCTACAAATTCTTGTCAAATTAGCACAAGCTGAACTATTTTCAAAGGAAATTGAATTATTAAAATGTGATAAAACCATAAGTCTTCATAGTAAACTGATAACTTTGTCACCTTTCTTGGACTCTCAGGGGATCCTGAGAGTGGGGGGGAGACTATCCAAATCTAATTTGGACTTCGATAAAAAACATCCTATACTTCTTTGTGCAAAACACCCACTCACTAAACTCATCTTTACACACGAACATGCACGCCTCTTACACGGTGGACCACAGCTAATGTTATCATCGGTACGTGAGCAGTTTTGGCCCATCGGGGGTAGGGACCTGGCGCGACGCACGGCACGTGGTTGTGTCACTTGTAGACGCCACTACGCCACTACTATGAAAAATAAAATGGGTGACTTACCCCCACAACGTTTGATTCCAGACTTTCCCTTTTCCACAGTAGCGGTCGACTTTGCTGGACCATTCTTAATTACCGACCGTCGTGGGCGTGGGTGTAAAATAACCAAATGCTATTTATCTTTATACATATGTCTTAGATATAAGTGTGTTCACTTGGAAGCTGTGAGCGAGCTTTCGAAAGACTCGTTCCTGCTGTCTCTACGTCGATTCATCTCGCGGAGGGGCAAGCCGCGAGAGATCATCTGTGACAACGGCAGGAACTTTGTTTCTGCTGCTAAAGAGATAAATAACTTCTTTAAGCAATATAAGCATTCTATTGTCGGGTTTGCATCTGAGCATGATATTAAGTTTTCGTTTTCACCGGCTTACGCTCCAAATTTCAACGGCTATGTGGAGGCAGGCATCAAATCGGCAAAGTTTCACGTTAAACGCATCTTAGGAAACACTCATCTTACGTTTGAGGAACTCTCTTCATTATTTGCTCAGATTGAGGCTATCCTCAACAGTCGTCCTATATCTCCCCTTTCCTCATCTCCTAACGACATGACAGCGCTCACACCCGGTCACTTTCTCCTTGGCAGGCCTCTGATGTCGCTCCCTGCTCCGCCGCTGCTGGACATCAATCCCAAGAAGCTCAATCGTTACCAGCTATTAGAACATGTAAGACAACATTTCTGGAACCGATGGCAAGCGGAATACATCACTGAACTTCAGCAGCGAGCGAAATGGAGGACGCGATGTCGAGACTTGAAACAAGGAGACCTAGTAATTATCAAAGAGGAAGGCGTTCCCCCTTTACTATGGCGTTTGGGACGCGTCCTGAAACTCTACCCCGGAAGCGACGGCATCCCGCGCGTCGCTGACGTCGACACTACGAGAGGCGTCATAAGAAGAGCACTGAATCGCATCTGCCTATTGATTGATGAGGCTTGAAAGCAGGCTTTCAAGGGCCCCCAGTATGTTCGGGACGAAGGAAGGAGAGGCGCGGAAGGTGACCGACACACCCCGCGCGCCCGCACCCTCACATCGCGCGCGCCCGCAGCGACCGACGCTCGCGGCTCGTTGCGCTGCGCCGCCACACTCGCCAACCGACCGAGCTCGCGGTCTCACGCGCTCACTTAATTATACCAAAATTAGTTATAGCTTACTTTGTCACCTCATAATTGTAATGGTTACATAAATCTTGCAAAGTATCATCGTGTTTTCCTTATGTACCTACGCTACAACCCCTAATATTAAATGGTATTTTTAAATGAAAAATGGAGTTTTGGCAGTAACGCGTTGAGGAGATGTGTTGCTAAATTATCTTTTTTGTGGAACCTAGTTCAAATGCGTGCAAATTGTTTAATTTCGGGGGCATATTAATCTATTTAGTTTCGTGAAGGTGTACAAGTGTAAGTAAAGTGAAAATCAGTGCAAAACATGGACTTAGTGTTGTCTCCAAAGCTCCGTGAACAATCTTTGTAAATGGCCGCCGTGTTTACAAATGATTCCCTAGACTTGACTTTAACTATGACCACTTGACTGTTTTGATGCAAATAACTTGCATAATATATTAATAATACTTGACACTGGCTATAATTTCCTAATGGCCATAATCGGTTCACAACCGATAAGAAATAAAAAAGAAAAATGATTGAAAAAACCTAATAATGATTTTTAAATACTAATAGCTATTCAACGATATCCCATGCGACGTAGTCAATTAACTTTCAGTGCTGCCAGTGAGTAATAAACTTAGATGATAAACAATATTTAGCGGGTTTTACTCGCTTTTTATTTATTAACGGCCTTTTTACTAAAGTAAAGAGCTTTCGCTAACTTTACAGTTAGCTTTTAAACCCGGTAAATATTGTGTTTTATTATGCAAAATCGCGAAAACCTACGACAAAATCAACTGAGGGGATATTTAGAATTTAGTTTTTTCTTTTATTGAATTTATTTATATTAAATAAAATAAATAAATAAATAAAATTCATTTATTTCAGACAACATTTCAGTCCATATATGTGTTAGTAATATGACTTATATAACTAGTGTTAGTAGATTTTATTAAATTAAATTGAGGAAATTAGACTACTGATATTGAAATATAGCTCATTTTTGGTTTTACCAGCATTGTTGCTGTAATGCTGATCCGACGTTCAGGAGCCTATTTTAGGCTGTTTTGTTTCAACGCGATTAAAACCATAAAATGCGTTTTATACAAGGTGTAACGGGTAAGCCCTTTTAAGCCGAAAGGGGGATGTTCTAGACGTCTAGGCGAACAACTTTTGTTCTACGACTTTTGGAAATTCGAAGTACTTTTCGAAAAATTTAAGTGTAAAGTTTACTTGAAGATCAGCTGTTTCTTACAGTTCGAGGTCATTGACCTTATGTTGTCCTTTTATTTAGTTTGGTCTACTACAATCAAACCTTCAATTACCTTTATTTTCAAAACAGCTGTTTTTTCAGTGAAACATAAACTCAAATTTTCAAAAAAAAAGTACGAATTTTCAAAAGTCGTAGAACAAAAGGTGTTCGCCTAGACGTCTAGAACAACCCCCTTTCGGATTAAAAGGGCTTGCCCGTTACATCTGTATAAACAAATATTTTTTTCCGTATAATATATAGCTATTTACGGAAAAAAATATTTGTACATACTAAAAAAGATTAACTAGGCGATCTTCCCCAATGTTAGGTAAAAAGCCACCCCACCAAAGTCCACGGTGGCCACCCCATCCCTTATAGACTCGAAGGTGAGTGACGTCATGGTGCGAACGACGCGACAATACGACGCCAACGTTTTTAGGAGATATCTGTGTATTTCCATGGGGTTGTAGTGTAGATGATACACAAAGTTCTAGGAATTTTCGTCTAGTCGAAATGTCGCGACTTACAGGCGCCCATATAAATAGTAATTTTTATATATTATGTAATTTAGTTGCGTCTAGCGTCTCGCGGTTTAGTCCGCTTAAAGACGGGCTTCAACCACGGTTAAAGAGTGCTCTATATCAAATTACATACAAAGATACAAGCACCAGGCCCGTCTATACAGGACCTCACTCGCTTCGCTCGTTCGGTCAAAAATGCCAACACCTCAAGAGGCTCTCGCTTGACGGTTGGGTCAAGGGTCAGATCCAGAAGGCAGTCGTCCTTGATACGGCACGTATCATCAGAAGGTTCCTGTCTCTATGACCCTAACCATCGGAAGCCAGGGCCCTGCCCTGCTAACATAGGACTTCAAGGTTTAGGGTGCTTTTCCACCAGAGATATGCCATGCAGCTATGCTGCGTAGATGTGAAATCTACGCTACGAAAGTACGCTAAGCTATGTGCACCAATGAATGTGATTGGTGGATATCAAACGCATCCATAGCATCGTAGCATAGCGCATCTCTGGTGGAAAAGCAGCCAATAGTATTTTACTGTTTTTGTCCAAAATTTATACGTTTTTTATAGGACCTGTAGATTTTTTTGTTTGTTGGTTTTGTAAGTGAAGAAATGAATGAGTGAAAAATAATGATGTGGTTGTACTGTGTCAACCACATTATTATTTTTCACTCATGGTAGGTACATAGAACTAAACTAAGTTAGTTGTGGTAGACGGTACACTTTAGAAATTGAAAAGTATGTGCAATAGATTACGCAACTTATAAAAATGCGTATTCATTCATTAAAACAGTGGTCATAAACAAAAGAGTACAAACAGTTGTTAACAGTACGCGTAGTAAAGAACCGGCCAAGTGTGAATCGGACTCCCGCACGAAGTGTTCCGTACCAATAAATAAATATTACACTAAGTACATTGCACACAGCGCTATCTAGTCCCAAACTAAGCACTAGGCTTGTACTATGGGTACTAGACAACGGATATACTACATATACCCGCCGCCAGGGCAAGCTGATGTACTGCCAACAGCTTCCTGCGTTGCCCTGGCACAGCGGCGTGAAAGGCACCAAGGGGTTTTAGTGGGTATACCTATGGCCGTCCACCATCCCAGGCCAGAGGGGCCCCCACTCACCGGGCTGCTCTCCCCCGAGAGTAGCCTGACGGTCATAGTCAGATTTCCCCTTGTTAAAAAAAAAAATACTACATATTGTACTAAACTTTTTTTTGTAAATACATACTATAAGTAGAAAGACACCCAGAACAGTTAAAAATATTTATTTTTAAGCATAAGCACCCGACGGGAATCGAACCCGCAGCCTTCTGCATTGCAGTCGAGCGTCCGCCCGACGCGCCACAGGGGCCGTCGAAACAAAATCACAAAAATATCACGTTTGTGGTACAGTCTGGTAACAGACAGAACGGACAGAAATAAAAAAAAAAAAACGTTTTTATAGCCTCACTAGTTGCGCCCCGCGGTTTCACCCGCGTTAGTCCCGTTCCCGCGGGAATATCGGGATAAAAAGTAGCCTATGTGTTATTCCAGGTTTCCAGTTAAGTACCAATATTCTTAGTTTCATTGCAATCGGTTCAGCAGTTTTTGCGTGATCGAGTAACAAACTCACAAACATACATACATACTTGTAAACTTTCACGCTTATAATATTAGTAAGATTAATCAATATAAGAGTAAGGTCGGAGTAGTTATTCCGCTTATTGTTTCTGTCTGTCAACTTTGAAAGTTCTTGTCACGGAAAAAGACAAAGCATATTCTCACCTCACTACTCCGACCTTACTCCAGGGCCCTGATTCGGTAAGGACAAAGCATGCGGAATGCCGGCGGAATGCAGGCGACGTGCAGGAGATGTACGTTATTTCGTATTATATCGATACCTCCAAAGCATAAAGTCGTAGGCGTAAATTGCAACTTTTCAGTACGATGAGTTTAAAGTTCAACATTGTCATATTCAGCCTATTAGCACATATTCACCTACAAACTAGTTTTATTTTAAACTGATTATTTTTAAGAATGCTGAGGGATCCTAAAACATTTAAAATCATTTATATTTATCAAGATATTAGCCAAAATTATAAGTTACAACCTTTTACGTGATATCTAAATGGTCGTATCTTGCTTATACGACTTTATACTACACAAAAGCAACGCGTATATCGTTGTATCTTGTACAAACGACTGTATGCGTCGATCATTTTTTCTACAATTTGATGGTAAATGACAACATCTCGAAAATTACGACTTTTTGCTATGGAAACAGAGAAATCCGTACTGATAACATGAATCGCGATAGTTTTATAAACCTATTTATTACGTTATTGTCTACGTCTAACCTACTCATATCTTTATCGCTATCTCAGTAAAAAATACCTAATTATATGAAAGGTAGGTAACAAGTATACATTGTTGTGTCTAAATCAACTTTATTAACAATTGACACTTATTTACAATAAGTTTTGCATTCAGGTACAATAATCAACATTTTTTGACGAACAGAACAAGAACTTGGTTTAGATTTATTAAATTCCTTAATTTAAAAAAAATAATCGTTATTACTTCAACTTAATTAATTAAAGAAATAACCATTGTAAATTAATGTGGGACATCATTTAGATGGTGTAGATAAATTATTAAAGATAAACAAAGTAAGATTATAAAAAATAAAAAAAGTATTATCATTCTGATGAATCAAGATCTCTTGGTTCATCAGCAAAATCACCAATAGTCGATAAATTTTGAAAAGTATGATATTCCTGCGGTATTACTCGTCCACGACAAAGACTAACCAAATCACTGTACTTGGGTCTTGTTATTGGTAAGAGATCTGAATAGAGTCTGGTTAAAGAGGGATCCAGTTGCAAATTATTCGTCGAGCCGCGGTAATTCTTTGAGTTATTAAACTCTTCGAGTTTAATTCATCAAAGCTGTACCTAAAATTAACTATATGTGGCTCGTGTGCTTTCACCATAACTTCTTTTATCTTGAAAAAATGCGTTCACGTTCCTGTGTATTAAACTTAGTAAAGCATGTTTGACGACAAGATGAAGGGCAAGGTTCTTTTAAAGTCTTCGCATATCTTCTAACTCCATTTCTACTTAAATAAGCTTTACCTAAGTTTTTAAGGTATTTCCTTTTGACATCTTTCCATTCATCACGACGCCGCTGTCGTTTTCGATTATACAAAGGAGTACTATGGCTTGATGAATAATCGGAAGTATCAATACTCGATACATTGCAGGAATTTGGTGTGTTAATAGCCGCTATTGGTGAGTAGTTATCGAGATTTTGCACGCTCACTGTGGACAACTGTAAGTGTGTGTGACTGTGGACACTGTGACAAGTAGAATTTACAAAATTATCGTCTCGAAAATCACATGAAGAAGGAATTGGTGTTGATTCTAACACAATTTGACTTTCATTTTCAACAGTTTACTGTTTCAGGATCCGAATTTTGGATGAATTGTTCAACAGGCACAGGGTCAGCCTTTTTAAGTTCTTGATTTGATTCTTGAAAATCAAATGTAACATTTAATCCACTAGTGTCACTAAGCATAAAAGATTCACCAAAAAATGACTTGTACTGATTCCAAACATTCTCCGCTTCAATGGAACAGGCAAAACTGAAAAAAAAAAGTGTAGGTAACTAATATTTTTTCTTAAATGAGCAATGACGTTTTAATTGTATAAAGTTAATCAACTGACTGTCTACATACCGGGTTTAAATGCCTCCAGGGTTTCATGATTATCCGCTTTAGATGGACCAGTGCAGATTGAAATAAAATTGTAATAATTGTAACCATACTTCATTTTGTATAATTTTAAGAAAAAGAGAATTAAATAATGTGTATGAAGCCTTAGAATGAAATTCATATCAATTTTATTATTAATGATCTATGTATTTGTATGTAGTTACGACATTAATATATGAAAAATTGTAAGCCGTACAAAGTCGTAACTATTAATCTTCAAATCCAAAATAAGACGCATACAGTCTTAACATCGAAGTTACGTTTTTATACGTGGGGGTTTTAGTATTATCACATAATCGCCAAAACAGTGAAAAATATTAAGTTATCCTATAACACTTTTAATATTAATTTAAAAACCAAACAGCTATTGAGTTTTAAGAAAACAAAGTTACCAACCACTTACCATTTTAGTATTATTTGATCGATTGTCTTCATTGGTGTTTTTATTTGCGTCAATTTCACTGTCGACAACCAATTTTAGTAGCTTGCAAGCACGTCCTTTATTCATTTTAGCGTATTTGAACAAATAAGTACACAACTTTAAAACATAGAATCTATTTATTAGGTTTTTTTCAACGATTTGAGTTGTCACTCGTTTGCCTACCGCTAATCGTCGCATGTTGCAAGTTACGACCTGTGATTGATTCGCGCATCAGCCACCTACCTCACGCACATCGCCGGATCTTAAGATACGATCATTAGCACGGTAGCGTGTAAATGATACAACTGTTAGCTAATCAAAATCTCAGGAATTACTGAAAATAATGTTTTTCTGATTTTATGGGTTTATAAAGTAAAATGGAAATTATTCGTTAGGCTAAAAATCCGAATTAGCCAAAATAAAGTTACGACCTTAAGCTTTGGAGGTATCGATATAAATGGTATTTTATTTAATTACTACTTAATAACTTAAGTAGCTTTCAAATTTAAGGGCTACTTAATCATTTAAATAGCTCCCCTTGTTTCTCAGCCAAACAGTATTTAAAGAAGTTATAGAATAGCTTTTATTTTTACTCCTGCAACAAATCGACTTATGCAATGCTCGTGCGTCCCACCTGCTTGTCGCATGCTCTGTTTTTTACAGAATCGGGCCACTGGTTTATTAATGTACCTTAGGGTTTTTAAGCTTTAGTTACGGAACCCTAAAAAGCAATTAAGGTCAACGACCGTTTGACAGCGAGCAGTTAGCTTATACTCGGATGGATCAAAGATAATCTTAATAGACCTCAACCATAGAAATAGTACAGCATTATTTAATTTATATCTTTACTAGCTGCTTTTCATTTTTCTGAAACGTGGTCCAAATGCGTGTAAATTATTCAATTTCGGGGGCATATTAATCAATTTAGTTTAGTAAAGGTGTATAAGTGCAATGAAAGTGAAAATCGGTGCAAAACATAACCTTTAGCGTTGTCTCCAAAGCTCCGTGAAAAATCTTTGTAAAAATGACCGCCCTTTTACAGTGATTCCGTCGACTTGACTTTTACTATGACGACTTGACTTTTTCAATGCAAACAATAATTTACAATGATTGTTCACGGAGCTTTGGAGACAACGTTAAAGTCCATGTTTTGCACCGATATTCACATTCATTACACTTTTATTTAAAGAAATGCTTCCCACAAATTTCGCACCCGACAGGACTTGAACCTGTATCTCTGGGGATCCGTCCCAGCACCTTATCCAATTTAGCCACGGATGCATTCATTACACTTGTACACCTTCACGAAACTGAATTGATTAATATGCCCCTAAAATTAAACAATATACACGCATTTGAACTAGGTTTCACAAAAATGAAAATTTAGCAACACATCTTCCACACAGCGTTCGCGCCAAAACTCCACACTATTATTTAAATGACTGCGGAGTGGGCCTTCTGTGTTTGTATTTTGTATTCTGTGGTGGTACATGTATATTTGTTCTGTGGCTAAACTTTCTCGGTGTTCGACGAAAGTGTTTCGCGTACTTGTTTAAGAACTTATCTAAAACACTTCCACACAATCTAATCGACCTTCAATGTCGTCAAATTCATTCGAACTAACTGCACCCCGCAGTTCACCCGCTTAAGTCCCGTTCGCGCGGGAATATCGGGATAAAAACTAGCCTATTAACACATAGGCTACTTTTTATCCCGAAATGTCCGCTCTTGAGGCGATTTAGTCGTAGAATACGCGCCCTGTGGCCCGATTCTGTAAAAACATAGCATGCGACAAGCTGGCGGGATGCGTGAGCATTGCAGAAGTCGATTTGTTGCAGGAGTAAAAATAATGGCTATTCTATAACTTCTTTTAATACTGATTGGTTGAGGAACAAGCCCCAGGAGCTCGATTCGGTAAGGACATAGCATGCGGAATGCCGGCGACGATGCAGGCAGAAGATGTACATTATTTCGTATTCTGTAAATGTTTTTTTTACTTAATTATTTAAGTAGCCTTCAAATTTAAGGGTTACTTAATTATTTAACTAGCTTCCCTTGTTTCTCAGCCAAACAGTATTTAAAGAAGTTATAGAATAGCTATTTGATTTTTACTCCTGCAACAAATCGACTTCTGCAATGCTCATGCATCACGCCTGCTTGTCGCATGCTATGTTTTTACAGAATCGGGCCACTGGTCGATTGCGAACTGCGGTTAGCGAGCAGTATCGACTTTTCATGCGGTTTTCCTTGAGCGACTGTATTGAGTTAACCATTGGTATGCCTATTAAGGTATTGGTTAATATTTTAACTCAAGAACAACTGCTTCATTTTTAACCGATTTAAAAATAAGCAGGAAGTAGGCAGTCAGGTGCGTAGCGCCGCCGTAATTATCAATTACTAGCTGCGCCCCGCGGTTTCACCCGCGTAGTCCCGTTCCCGCGGGAATATCGGGATAAAAAGTAGCATATGTTAACACATCCAGGTCCTTAGCTACCTATATTACAATTCCTATTGTAGTTTTTGCGTGAAAGAGTAACAACCTCACATACATACTTACATACAAACTTTCGCGTTTATAATATTAGTAAGATTGCAAATTTGGCCGTAAGAAGCTCAATAGCCCGCGCTACCAATCTCATCCTGGATCGCGCAAGGAATTTTAAACGCTTCCTGCTTGGTAGTCGCTGCGTAGGTATCTACTTACTGCCGGCAATCATACAGAAATTTATAATTAAAGCTAAAATATATAGTGCGTACTTTGACTCTGCTCAGAGCTTAGCAAAGCAAAAACTAAGCATAAACTTTGAATTGGAATTTATAGTCGAAATTCATTTTGTAATACGAATAAAATAAAAAGAACTTCATTGTCATAACAGAGAAGCAAAGTTTAGGTCATTATTTTTGATCGGTTTACATTCTAAATTTGAAAAACTTCTACTTTGGTAAAAAAAAACTTTGGATAGTTGAGGAGATCGCTTTATAAATACCAAAAATTGTCTTAAGTCAAAGTTTTTGCTTAGCAAAAGTCAATGACGGGCCTTAGACCTGTTTAAAGACATATTCCAACACACTTTTGCTCAGAAAGTGAGCCTAAAAAACAAGTCAAGTGCGAGTGAGACTTTCGCACAAAGGACTCCGTACCATTACCTATCCAACATTCAACTGTCTGTAAAAAAAAACAGCTAAAAAAAATTTTGTTCTATGGGGGTTTGTTCTATCAACGTTTGTTCCATAAGACTAGTTATTTGTTTAATTTTGAAAGAGGAGTCCGCCGTTTTGAGGAAGCTGGCCAAATATGCGCCGATGCTGGCGGAATATTTGTTTGTGCCATTTGCGGTCGAGACCGCGGGCAGCTGGACTACAGAGTCGATCGATTTGTCAAGTCGATCGGCCGCCGTCTTAGGGATAGGGGTCTTGACTACCGCTCGGGGTCGTACTTGGTGCAAAGGTTAGCCATTGCCATACAGAGAGGCAATGCTGCTAGCATTCTTGGATCCTTTGCGCCAGGTGCGATCAAGGGTGGTTTATTTAATTGCCTCTATGTAGGTAATTTAGTTTTAAATTAATTTTAATATGTTTGACTTTTTCTATTTGTAATATTTGTATAAATAAAGAGATTTTGAAAAAAAAAAACTTAATATTTGACGGCCTCTGTGGCGCATCGGGCGAAAAAACGTTGTTCTATGGGGGCTTGGTCTATCAACGTTTGTTCTAAAGGGACCCATAGACTAGTTATTTGTTTAATTATGAAAAAAAAAAAAAAAACATTTTACGGCCTTTGTGGCGACTGACTGCAATGCAGAAGGTTGCGGGTTCGATTCCCGCCGGGTGCAAATTTTTATGCATAAAAATAAATATTTGTATCTGGTCTGGGTGTCCAACTATGTATAAAATGTATGTTACCAAAAAAAAAGTATAATATTATGTAGTATATCCGTTGTCTAGTACCGGCAGTACAAGCCTAGTGCTTATTTTGGGGCTAGATTGCGCTGTGTGTAAAGTCGTGCAATATTTCGTAAATTTGTTTTTATTGCTCAAGGCATATTTACTAGAAATATTTTTTTAAAGGGGAACTTGCGTGGCCGAGCCGTATAGGCACTGGAATATTGATCCAGGGACGCGAGTTCAAATCTCGCCGCAAGTGAATTTTTGAAGATGAATTTTTCCTTTAAAAAAATATTTCGTGCAATATTTATTTATTTATATTCGAATTAATATTGAAATGCTTTTTATGTTACAGAGCTTGGTACCTCTTGACTCCATAACCTACATCATAAAAAAAACAATTTAATTAGTCCAATTATCATCACTTTCTAGTAAAGACATGCAAAATTTGCAAAATAATTAGCAAAAGTAGTTCACCGAGTGTAGGTAATTTAGAAATTCAGAGCCGAGATGAACTCATTTTTATGGTACTCTAAGTACCTACCTAATTGAAATCATTCATTAAATTTTACTTTATTTGATTTTTTCCATTTTTGCGATTTTGCAAAAGACTATTTATTTACCGGGTTTAACCGGTCGGTTCTCAAGCCATAACTGAGAATCGTACCCGGAACCTTGTAATTGGGCAACATTCCGGACGCCTCCAACCCAGACCACCACCGCAGACTCATGAACTAGAAATCCCAAACGATTAAGCCTTTTCGGGTAAGAAGGATCCTAGAACAAATAGTTTAGTCTGCAAGGGACTTAGGAACGCCTAATACCTAGAATACCTCGCAGTAAATAACGGTTTTACGGTTTTAACGATTCGAGGAGTTAATATCGTTTTATTCATTATTTTTAAACGACCGAGCGTTCGCCAACTTTACAGTTCGCTTTTTCAAGGTTGACTGAGATGTAATTCGTCTATTTTAACATTCTAAAAAGTTACTGTAAACTACCGCCTCATACATAAGCCATGGTAGTTTTTTGAGCTAGCTAGGGATAATAATAATTATAATTTAAATCCAAAACTATTACAAGAACTCTATAGTCTGCGTACACTGGATACGTTTTGATACAAATAATTATGAGGCGGTAGTATACAGTAACTTTTTAAAAGAAGACTCGGTCGTTTAAAAATCATAAGAAAATGTGATTAAACCGAGTAAGTAAAGTGTTTTATTTATTTATTTGCTTAGTTACTACTACATTTGCCAGCTGATTATGTAACTTTGCTGCTAACAAATTTCAATTATAATAGTTGTATTCACGTCATTCCTGATTTGTCATTCTACAGATTAAAAGATTTCTATCGAATAATTTCAAACCCAACCTTAAACTCTTTAAATTTTGATCTTCTAAATTTAGATTTATTTATTTTTTAAATATCTTTGTGACGTTTTTTATTCAGTGGTGTTACATTTTATTTGTCAGCCCAAAGTAGCAATAGCAATGAAAGCTGTCGACTGTTACTGTCAAAATGTATACCAATGATCGCAAAAATCAACAATTTCAATTGTTTTAATAGATTCAGATACCTAGTTTATTTGCCAAAAATACAGTAAACATTACAGCAGATCTCCCCAACCCCCCAACCGATCCGGCTCATCCACTAACTCATAAATTCTATTGACCTAAACTACGCGCATACCAAAATTCATGAAGATCGGAGCTACGATACTCAAGTTATCGTCTAACAAACATACAAAGATACAAGCGCCAGGCCCGTCTACACTGGACCTCACTCGCTACGGTCGTTCGGTCAATTAGAAGTCGTTCTAGTATTTTTACTTCTACAAAGCATGCATATTTCAGTCTTTAGACTGGATTATTTAAGTCATATTATATAAATTGCAAACATAAATGCATAAAATATCTATGTCATCTAGGAGAAATTAGCAAGTAAATTAAATATTTCGTAAATTTGTTTTTATTACTCAAGGCATATTTACTAGAAATTAACCTAAATTAAACATAACAATATCTCCCCACTTTACTAGTCTACTTGTTTTTTTTTTGTAGGATAGAAATTTATTTATTGAATAAAACATTGGTACAATACCCATGGATGTAGTCTAATTTTAAGGAGATTGAGTGGTAGCTCATTACAAGCCATGAAGTCATCATTCAAGTTAGAGTTTTTTTAGTAACAGCTTTACTTAATCACCTAGGATGTCATTTGTTCTGCCAAATGTTATGTGCAAATCATACTAATAGCAGTGAAACCTGATGATGAAAGTCTATTGCAAACAAATTTCAATATTTTCTATTTATTTCATAACCAAATACACAATTAACAACATAAACAATAAAATACACAAATTAAACTAAAACTGAAGCACAAGGATATTGTCAGCTCCTCCCTCCCACGATATAGGAGAATAGAATCAAAAAGGGGTTAATAGAAAAAAAAATTAGGGTTGTCTAAATATTTATGACTAGCGACTCAGCGCGACTTTGCTTGGATTCGATTCTTTATTCTACAATAAAGTGGTAATTTTATCACAATGCTGTTAGTGGGATTTGAGTTCATGCCCTCTATTATACGTGCCTATGCTATGCGTGGGTTGAAAGCCCATTGGAAACCATCTTTAGTTAAGAGAATTGTGTAAAAGAAAACTGCCTAAGTTTATCCAATTTTAAAGTGACTTTAAGTTATTTATTACAAACAAATGCACAATGATCTAAATACGGAACGAAACGAGAACTCAAAACGTTTTGTTTATATAACACCAAACAGTAAATATCGACGCGATTTGTAAACAATCGAGTAACAAACTCGAAAATAGAAAGTTTGTGGGGGAGACAATGCTCATAGAAATAGACACAATTTTGAGATGCTCGTTATGTCTTAAGTTTGAAGAATTTACTTTTGATAAACGTTATTATAAGTAGATAGGATATCAATAAGGTCAATTCTTACCTTTCGAGGCAGTTTTCAAACGAAATTCGTCGAAATATCCATGTTTTACGAAGTCACTGATCGTGTAGACGCACTCTCACTTCACTTTTACGTTTTGTTATTTTAGTGAAAAAATTAAGAAACTCACGTGTAAACTGATAGATGTTTAAAATTCAGGTTTTATACAGGAAATTGAAGAAGCGAAGTCATTCAATTGATCACAAAAACAGGACGTGGGAATCAAAAACAAATTACTCAAAGATCGTGTCACCAATCACCATTCTTTATTATACAGTCGAAATCCAAAGAATTCGTTGAAGTAATGTTGTTACAACATCGTGGCTGAATTTGAACGCACGACACGCGATATTTTTATAGATATTGCAAATTTAATGCAAGTTTTATCGTAGCAGAACACACGCACGGACGTAAACCACCCATGAAAGTCAACAACCGTTTGACAGATTGCAGAGTTTTGACGTCACTGGTGACTCCATTTTTGTTTAGGGCTGCCAGTGTGGTGAAATTATTTACCTAAACAATAAAAATTTTACATAGCGCCATCTATGCAAATAGTTATACAAACAAATAGTTTCCAAATGTGATAATAGATGTCACTATTTTAAGCAGTGGCAAAAATTTAATTACGTGACTTCTTCAAGTATCAAAACTTCAGAATTTCTAAAAAGTTCACTTTAATTACGCTAGATGACGCTTTGTGGTGATCGCGATGAAAAATGAAAAAAAGGTTTTTACGATCGATCGTAAAAACCTTTTTTTCATTTTAAAATAACTATATCTAATTAACTAGCTGTGCCCCGCGGTTTCACCCGCATAAATTCCTATCCTGTAACGTATGTGGCGAATCACGTGTGTCATACCAAGCGTTGCTCAACCCGTATGATTATTCAAAGTACCTTATATCTTATTTCAACCACTAAAGTATCCCTGTACCATATTTCGTTCAAATCGATTTAACCATCATTTTTACCCATCACGTATTCATATCAAGCGTTGCTTATCCCGTACGATCATTCAAAGTATCGTATTTATACCCTTAAACTAATCCCTGTACCAAATTTCATTCTAATTGATGCGATCGTTCTTGTTGACCCATCATGTATGTGTCTACGTACGTTTCTAGAAGTTCTTTACAAATCTTTGATACATATATACAAACTTTCGCGTTTATAATATTAGTCTTCTTCTTCTTTTCGTATAGTGGTGTGACACCCCTAGTGTTAGAGTTGTCAGGTCGCCCTAAGGCCTCTAACTTGACCTAACGACTGCTATCACAGATAACAACCGGATCCAACTGCTTAACGTGCCTTCCGAAGCACGGAGAAGCTCGAGAATATGATTTTTTGTCACACAAATTTTCGGTCACCCATCCAAGTAAGGACCGCGCCAAGCGTTGCTTAATATTAGTAAGAAGTAAAGCTCTGCCTCACTAGGATGCCATGGCGACGTCGCCAGCTACGTATTCAAGCAGTTAATATTAAAATGTATGGCATTTAACTCACTTTGCGACGGTTTGGCAGCGGCATATTTTTATATTAACTGCTTTGATACGTAGCCGGCGACGTCACCATGGCATCTCAGTGAGGCAGAGCTCTTAAGGTCAGATTAATTAATAATCCACTATAATATTAAATAGGATATTTACCCTGGCCCGAATACCTATCGCCACCTCGGGGTGACGGAATGCGATTGTAATCTGCGGGCATATTTAGACGTCGTTTGCCGGATGATTACCACCGTGGAGGAATTGAAGGAGGCCGGTACACCGGGAGCGATTCAATAGTAGATTGTATACCAAGGGAGAAAAGACTGTTTTTACGGCGAGAGTGTTTTTTGAATCCAGAGAGAAGCGAAGGATTCTAGAGTAGAATCCTGAGCGAATCGAGGGATTCAAAGTAGGTACCTCACTCGAGCTAAAAATAGTATTTGCTCCTGAGGTAGACATTCTACTTTTCATCGCCCTCTATGAGATAATGAGTATTTTTAACCTTTAACCTTATTCCTTGTCTATTCGTAGTCTGTTCCAAGACTACTTCTTGTTTATTCCAAGATATTCCTGGTCCTAGTCCACTCTTAGTCTACTCCTATTCTATTCCTAGTAATTCTTCTTCTATTTATATTCTATTTCCAGTGGAACTCTTTGGTGATTTAAACTTTTTAACATGTACATTACACATTCCAAACCAAGTTTTCACATTCCAAATTCAAATCGCCCGACCAATCGGTAGCCGGAAAAGTAAAATCCATAACAGGGAGGCAAAACGTTTTGCCGGCGAGTTAGCGTGAGCGCCAGCAAAGGGCTAGTTCCAGCCTAGTTTACAGGGATTGGATTAGCTCTTTTTTAATAGATGTGATGAAATTACTTTAGTATCTTACTAGTCTGGGATACAATACCTGAGGCTGCAATCTAAAGTTCGTATTTTTCTGAGAAAAAACAGGTTTTGGTATTTATAAAGCGATCTTCGCAACTATCCAAAGTTTTTACTTAGTAAATTCGAAGTTTTTCAAATTTAGAATGTAAACCAATCATAAATAATGACCTAAACTTTGCTTCTCTGTTATGACTATGAAGTTCTTTTTATTTTATTCGTATTACAAAATTAATTTCGACTATAAATTCCAATTTTAAGTTTATGCTTAGTTTTTGCTAAGCTCAGACTGAGCAAAGTTAAAATACGTAGGTAGATTTCAGCCTGAGAAATGAACATGATTTCAATTTTTAACCGACTTCAAAAAAGGAGGAGGTTCTCAATTAGTCGCGTATATTTTTTTTTTTTTTTTTTTTATATGTTTGTTCACCGATTACTCGAAGGTGGCTTGACCAATTAAGATGGTTCTTTTTTTAATGGAAAGGTGGAAGCCCCGAGGTGGTCCCATGAAAATTTGGTGAGGATCTGATGCGTATCTTCGAAGTGAGGACCGGGAATGCTCCTCAAAAACCTGTATTCAATTCACTTGTTCACCGATTACTCGAAGGTGGCTTGACCGATTAAGATGGTTCTTTTTTTAATGGAAAGGTGGAAGCCCCGAGGTAGTCCCATAAAAATTTGGTGAGGATCTGATGAGGATCTTCGAAGTGAGGACCGGAAATGCTCCTCAAAAACCTGTATTCAATTCACTTGTTCACCGATTACTCGAAGGTGGCTTGACCGATTGAGATGGTTCTTTTTTTAGTGGAAAGGTGGAAGCTTCGAGGTGGTCCCATAAAAATTTGGTGAGGATCTGATGAGGATCTTCGAAGTGAGGACCGCGAATGCTCCTCAAAAACCTGTATTCAATTCACTTGTTCACCGATTACTCGAAGGTGGCTTGACCGATTGAGATGGTTCTTTTTTTAATGGAAAGGTGGAAGCCCCGTGGTGGTCCCATAAAAATTTGGTCAGGATCTGATGAGTATCTTCGGAATGATGGACAGGATAGCTTCCCAGAATGTAATAAATTACTCGTTTTTGGACTTCTACTAAAAAGAATAGACCCCTAAAGAACTAAGAACAGATTGATGGGCCACCTAAAACCACCTTCTCATCAGCAAACTCCTCAATAATTATAATTACGGTAACAATAGGTATTGTTAATTTATTTGGCAGTCGGAAGTAGGTAGGTAGGTACTAAAAAGGGTGAAATAAAAAAATAATTAAAAATTTAAAAACCGACTTAAATACGGTAACAATAGGTATTGTTAATTTATTTGGCAGTCGGAAGTAGGTAGGTAGGTACTAAAAAGGGTGAAATAAAAAAATAATTAAAAAATTTAAAAACCGACTTAAATAAAGAACAAAAAATAATTTAAAAACCACCAAAAAAAAAAGATTTGATAAAAAAGACCAAAATAACCTCTACATACAGCGCCACCGACTAATTAATCTGTTTTATCATCTGAAGTCGGGCAGCCAAACTAAGTACAATATGGAACCATACAGCCAGTAAAATTGCCCGACTTCAGATGATAAAACAGATTAATTAGTCGGTGGCGCTGTATGTAGAGGTTATTTTGGTCTTTTTTATCAAATCTTTTTTTTTGGTGGTTTTTAAATTTTTAAATTATTTTTTGTTCTTTTTTTAAGTCGGTTTTTTAATTTTTAAATTATTTTTTTATTAAAAGACTTCCAAATAGATCTTTTTCTTCATTTACCTCCACTGATCCATAGATTATTAACCAAGGGGATAAAGCAGTGTCTTCTGTCGCGGATAACGACTTAAACCGCGAGCGCAACGAAGGACTCGAGGTTTACTTCCGAGCGTAGCGAGAGTAAATCAATATTTGTAGCCCCGTGATACTGGTCATTATGACATAGGTACTTATAGATTACTTATTAGCTAATCAGTTCCTTAGTTATGGCCGTTCGCCTAGCAATTTAGGTCAGTTTCACGTGTTTAATAGACAAATCAAATCAGAATGAATAAATGATAGAATGAATAAATTCTTTTTTTACACACTAAATATCGATAAGTACGTACAAAGAAAACAAACACAACACGGCAACAAGCAGTGGAACGAAGTCTCCCAAGAAACAGCTGTCCCCAAGGGAAGATTTATAATTATTAAACCGTCACGGGTCCGAGCTTCGTTGCCCGTTGCTCGGCGAGCAGTCGACCGGTCTGTTGCAACCGAGTGGCGGCCGAGCAATGGACAACGAAGCTCGGACCCCGCACGGCCGGGTCTAATATAAATCATCCCTAACATCGCTACAGGCACTCCCGTTGTGCCACCTTCCGTTTTCATCCCCTGTCGTCACTCCATCTCGGTTTGCGGTGTCGTTAACATCTCTTTAGCAGCCCGGATAAATAATAATTTGCTGGTTTGCAAGGTAAGTGGAAAAGTTTCATTTTGAAACGCAATCCGCGCTACTAGATCGTATCTCGTTGCTTTGTCGTCCTTATGTCGCTAAAAAAAAATAAAGATTTTTTTTTAATAAAAAATACTCCGACTACTTCTAAAAACCACAGACAATTTAAAAAAATCTCTTTTTTTTGGAGTTTGTCTTTTTTTGATTGTTTGATGTGTTTTTAATTTTATTTTATTTTAGCTGAACGGCAACGCGAGGACTTTGCGAAAGAAAATTTTGAATAAAAAATACCCCGACTACATTTAAAAACCCCGGATAGTATTTAATTTTTTTGGTTTTTTTTTGTTACGCGGTTTCACCTGCGTAAGTCCCGTTCCCGCGGGAATATCGGGATAAAATATCTTGTCTAGCCTACGTGTTATTCCCGGTATCCAACTACTCAAATTCCAAGTTTCATTGCAATCGGTGCAGTGGTTTTTTCGTGATTGAGTAACAAACATCCAAACATTCAAATATCACCACTTACCACACCACTCACGTGTAACCCATGCTTAGAGTATACATAAGCAAGCTATAGAGCGCTGGTGTGCGAGTATGAACTGTAAGCACCGGTATGAACTGCGAAAAATGACAAAAACGATGTCATCAGTCACCTAGGGTTATGGGAACTGACTGTTTCTCTCGTTAGAGTTTATTCTAGTAATAATTATGGTGAAATTTTCAGTCCCGCGGTGTAAAAATGATTCGCGAATCACTATTCAACCTCAACATTTGAATATCTATGTGTAGAGCATCTGCTTACACTTTGCGCAGTAGGCAAATACCCATAGGCGCGCTCTATAGCTTGCTTATGTATATTTACCCATGGTTCGATCGCCAGAGCAAACAAACCTTTTTGCGGCAAATTTTTTTCCAGATGTACCGTCGCCCGTCCACCGTGCCCTACCCGTCAGTCTACCGTCAGTTTTCCGTCAGTCGATCAGGCAAGACCGTCAACCTGCGTATCCAGGACTTGACTGAAGACATGAGAGGTCCAGCCCTTGAGATGTTGACCCAGTATTTCACTAGGGATGAGCCGCCTTGTAAATGTATTGGTAAGTGTTCAACCAGTAACAGTACTAGGAGTTCGCCCCGAACTGAGACCTCACGACCCCCTATCTTCCCAACCCCCCTACCGATTCGGCTCATCTTCGAACTCATAAATTCTATTGATCTAAACTACGCGCATACCAAAATTCATGAAGATCGGAGCTACGATACTCAAGTTATCGTCGAACAAACATACGAACATACAGAGATACAAGCGCCAGACTAGTCTACACTGGACCTCACTCACTTCGCTCGTTCGGTCAATTATGTTTCATGAAAATTAAAATTTAGTAGGTACCACATTCCACTAACGAGGCGTTACAAAATCGTCTACAATCTTCCGTTATCAGTCTTCGGAATGCAACCTCCAAAGAGAATAAGCCACAAGAAACCCATGGGGTTTTTCTTTACAATTATCATATTTTATACACATTTAGAACTGGAGCAATAATCAATACTGTAATCAAACTATAATTCTTACTTACATTACAAATGCAAAAGTAACTCTGCCTGTAAGTTTGTAAACGTAAAAGAAAAACTCAATCACATCCACAAACACACAACCCGCCCAACAACATCCGACCCGGCTATTTTACAGCAGGGGGCTGAAATTTCAATCTTCTTCTCAGGGTGCCTCTCCAACTAATGAAGGTTGGCAGTCAGTTCAGCATATTTATTCCAATCTCTCGCGAGGCTGAATAGTTCGGCTTCACTCGCTATTTCTGTCCACTCTTTGATGTTTCGTAGCCACGACTTCTTCCTACGACCAACCTTTCTTTTCCCCGCAACTTTTCCCGTCATAATTAGTTGCAGTAATCCATATCTCGGATTCCTCAACAGGTGTCCAAGATATGCAACTTTCCTTTGCTTGAAGGTCTGCATAAGCTTGCGTTTTTGATGGACACGTCGCAGAGCCTCCTCGTTCGTAACTTTTTACTTCCAATATTTCAATTTTCAATAGTGTGTGATTTATTATTATGTAGGCATCATAATAGAAAGAAGGATACTAACAAACTTTATAATAATAATTAAGAACAAATATTTTACTTACCTGCATTATCCTAATATCTTTTGGTATATAATACTTATTCTTTTAGAAATCAACAAACACCCATCAGCTCTAGCCGAACTCCGTAATCTATGGTCGACAGCGCTGAAGGAAAACTTGTCTCTGGTGTGTTTGACTGATGATAAAGAAGCCACTATGGTCGGAGTGAATGTACTTACTGTGCATTGTAAGGATGATATCGAGGAGGAATTTAAGGTGAGTGGAGTTTTTAATGAATTTTAATGAGTGAATGACTGATGATGAAGAAGCCACTATGGTCGGAGTGAATGTACTTACTATGCATTGTAAGGATGATCTCGAGGGGGAATTTAAGGTGAGTGGAGTTTTTAATGAATTTTAATGAGCGAATGACTGTGATGAAGAAGCCAGTATGGTCGGAGTGAATGTACTTATTGTGTATTGTAAGGATGACATCGAGGGGGAATTTACGGTGAGTGGAGATTTTAATGAATTTTAATGAGTGAATGACTGATGATGAAGCGATTGTACTTACTGTGCATTGTAAGGATGATATCGAGGGGGAATTTAAGGCGAGTGGAGTTTTTAATAATTTCTAATGAGTGAATGACTGATGATGAAGAAGCCACTATGGTCGGAGTGAATGTACTTACTGTGCATTGTAAGGATGATATCGAAAGGAAATTTAAGGTCAGTGGAGTTTTCATTGAATTTTTAATGAGTGAGTGAATGCTTACGACGATGCTTATAATGTGCATAGGGGAATTCATAGTACCTGGAATTTTTTAATGAATTTTAATGTGTTAGTGAATTTAGCTGTGTAAATTTTTTCCGTTTGATTTGATTTTAATAATGGACCTGCTACTTATACGACTTTTTCGTTCGAGCGCCAATAGTTCGAGAGTGAAATGGGTGACATTACATTTCGACTGTGGTAAAATTAAAATACTACACGCATATAAAATATTATTTATTTATTTTACTGAATAAAAAAACTACTATAATTACTTATTAACGGGATGTTTACCGTGTTACCATAAATTATTAAACATGGTAAACACCCCGTTAATAAATGATTTCAGTAGTGAAAATAACCATGTCAGTTTAATTAAAATCGTATTTTGAATAAAAAAGTAAAATATCACCTACTGCAAACATTAGAACAAAAATCGAAATACGTATCTATTGGCTACTCTGATTGGCTAGGATATAATCGCGGTGGTCACGACGTGCATCTAGTTGGCCATACCGACACGTAAAAAAATATGGCAATCAATCACGACATTATAGCGAGTGGCAAAATAAAAGAGTTACAAAGTTACAATTATCATGACCAGACATAAAATTAAATACTTTTACCCTAGGGATGAAATGAGCAACTTTCCACCCACCCATGAAAATTAAACTTTTCGAACAAGAAGACGAAAAATATTTTAATATTTTGTAGACGGACGACAAAATCTGGGCGAAGTTGTTCGGCGCAGTGGACTTCGTATCTAAGAGCGTGGATATCTTCGCCCACTACGGCGTTGATAAGTATCTTAACGCATATGGCCTGGTGGTGCATCCTGAATGGAGGGGACAGAATATCGGAAGAATTATACTGGAGAGTAGGTAAGATGTATTTATTATTATTAATTTATTACTTTAAACTAAGTATACATTTTTAAAGAAATGCTTTCCAAAAATTTGCATCCGACAGGACTTGAACCTGCATCACGTCTGCTACTTTAGACTAAGTACTTTAAAAAAATACTTTAAAAAACAATTGTTTTTTTTACTATTAAAAAAGTTTAGTAATATTAAAAAAAAAAACCAAAACAACAATCAATTTGAATTTTACTTTTTTAAAAATATTTTTTTTACTTGATTTGTTTTTTATTATTATATTTGAAGATTTTTAATTTTGTTTCTTTATTTTTTTATTAGCAGGATTTGCAGGTTCTGCAATAAGAAGATCATGGTAAGGCCCTATATCTTAACGTTTTAACTGGCTTGAAAATTAGCACCGCTTATACAGGTTGTCTCAAAAAGTAGTGTCAAGCGAAAGTTCAGAAATAGATGACCTTAAGGGGCACCCGAATCACCCTATTGATCCTATTATTCAACTTCTCATTAAAAAAAACCACTCGTATAGTCGGTCCACTTCAATTTTTCTCGTTAAAACAATATGGCGCCTGGTGGTTGTCATTTGTTTTTATTTTATGTCACCTATCTAAGAAACATCTAAGAAATGAGACGAATCTAACGAGACCTCAATTAAAAAAATACATCGAGTGGATTGGAAGATACGAGCCGAGGATGAATATAAAAACATATACATTTGTATACAAGATAACATAACCCTTTCCTTGCAGCCGGGTAAAAAATAAGCCTATCATCTCAATTATTGCAGTCAGTAGGTATTCAATGAATAAAGAAAAAAAAAGGCCTTAACTCCTAAACTACGAAAAATCCTTTTCAACATTTATTGGGGAAGAAATATGGGGGTGATTTGGGTGCCCCTCAAAGTCATATACTTCTGGACTTTGGAGTGACACTACTTTCTGGGACATGCTGTATTTTAAATAAGCCATAATTATTCTGAAGTAAGTAAAAAATATTTTCAAGGTGTAACGGGTACGCCCTTTTAAGCCGAAAGGGGGTTGTTCTAGACGTCTATGCGAACAACTTTTGTTCTACGACTTTTGAAAATTCGAACTCTTTTTTTTTAATTTTGAGGTTGTTTCACTGGAAAAACAGTTGCTTTTGAAAAAAAGGTAATTGAAGTTTTGATTGTAGTAGACCAAACTAAATGAAAGGACAAAATAAGGTCAATGACCTCGAACTTTAAGAAACATCCTATTATATCAAGTAATCTTTACACTTCAAATTTTCGAAAAGTCTTAGAACAAAAGCTGTTCGCCTAGACTTCTAGAACAACCCCGTTTCAGCTTAAAAAGGCATACTCCTATTCACCTTGTATAAATAATATGTACGTTTCTTTTTTAATTACTTAAATACCAACCTACACTTTTCTACGCCTCGGTGTATTTCCCACCATCTTCATGGAATTCAAGATGGCGGTGGCGGGCGACCGCATTGTTTTACCTCAATATCGTCATTTTTGTCTCGGAAATTATTTGGATTCCATTCGTAGGTACTTACATTGGATATCTCGAGTATTGTATGAAACACTATAAATATTCCGAGTCTACCAAACTCGAACCAAAGCCTCGAACCTACAATCCATGATCCATGTTGGTTTGTCGTTGCTTTGTCGTCTCTTTGTCGCTCAATTTTTTTAAAGTAAATCCTACTATACTACTAATAATAGGGGTTAAAGCAATGAGTCTATTAAAGTTATAGAGACGCCATTGCAGAACAAATCATTATTGAAAAGCGGCGCAAATTGTATGCTATACAACCTCATTATTTATATTCATTCACATAATTTAAAGAAGAAATAGACGAAACTATTGTTATCTCTTTCTAAAACATAAAGACTCAATGCTACTTGCATGACGTAAGAAAGAGATGTCATAATATTATTATGACATCTTATAGCGGTTAGGAGGGAATGATAAAACGTCAAAGTCAAAAACTTCGTTGAGTTTTTGAAAAAAAAAAACTTTTTCAAAAAATAAACTAAAATAAATAAATACAGCTTTACTTACGTATGAAATTAAATATTTTTGCCAGTTTTTGGTGTATAATTCGTGCATCGCCTAAATACGCACGAAGGCATTGTTGTCTGTGAATAATGTTGTGAAAGTGAACTGAATGTACTGTATGTCAACAAGCGGGTGATCGTGACGTGAGCTGGGATGGAACTAAGACTTCTCTGGCTAGATAGCTTGCATTTGTGTAGCCAAGAAATTTGCCCTATTACGTATCTAGAAGTTTTTACATATCTCTGGGTTAAAGTATGAAATTGCCGTTTTATTGCAATAGGTTCTTTGAATTGACATAGAATCTTCATGGTTTGAGGTTTTCGAATGAAACTTTTTTCAAATGGTTTCTGTGATGTTCTTTTTTTAAAAAATGTGCAACATTTGAATATCGACTTTCAATTGTTTTTGTTATTCAATTTAGACAAGAAAGATGGATACTGCGAAAATTCGAGTGATTTTTGAATACGAGTTCCGACGCGGAACTAACGCGGCAGAAACAGCCCGCAATATCAATGCTGCGTTTGGAGAGGGGTCTACTAATGAACGCACCGTGCGATTTTGGTTTAAACGCTTTCGTGATGGAAATTTCGACTTAAAGAACGAGCCACGAGGAAGACCGCCCACACAGGTGAATAACGATGAATTAAGAGAGATAGTGGAAGCCGATCCTAGTCAAACTACCCAGGAATTAGCGGCATGGTTTAACGTTACCTTACCCACTTTATTGACTCACTTGCGTCAAATCAATAAAATAAAAAAATACGAAAAATGGGTGCCTCATGATTTGACTGATCTGCAGAAAGAAACGCGTGTTGAAACTTGTGTTGCCTTGTTGAACCGGTACAGAAATGAAGGAATATTGGATCGAATTGTAACATGTGATGAAAAGTGGATTCTTTATGATAACCGGAAAAGAAAAATGCAATGGCGAACTCCAGGTCAAATGCCACAACAGTGTCCTAAAGCAAAACTTACCAATAAAAAGGTAATGGTAACTGTTTGGTGGTCTCAGCATGGTGTTATTCACTATAGTTTTCTTCGATCTGGTCAAGCAATTACGGCAGATGTCTATTGTGCCGAACTCCGAACCATGTTGACAAACCTAGCAGTAAAACAGCCCCGACTCATGAATCGATCTTCACCATTATTGCTCCACGACAACGCGAGACCTCACACAGCACGAGAAACCATTTTGACCCTTCAGGAACTGCACTTAGAAACCATTCGTCATCCTCCGTATTCACCAGACCTTGCTCCAACGGACTACCATTTTTTTCGTGATTTGGACAATTATCTACGTGACAAGAAGTTTTCTTCCCAGGAGGCAGTACAAAATGCTTTCACACAGTTTGTGCAGTCTAGATCGTCGGAGTTCTATCGCAAAGGCATTAATAACCTTCCCATTAGATGGCAGCAATGTATAGATAATAATGGCAACTATTTTGATTAAATAAATTTGTTAAAAATTTAAAAAATAAACAATTAAGATTTTCAGTACAAATCGGCAATTTCATACTTTAACCCATAATATTATAAATGTGAAAGTGTGTGTGTTTGGATGTTTAGATGTTTGTTACTCAATTACGCAAAAACGGCTGGACGGATTTGGATGAAATTTGGAATGTAGGTAATTGGGGACCTGGAATAACACATAGGCTACTTTTTATCCCGAAAATCTCGCGGGAACGGGAATTACGTGGGTGGAACCGCGGGGCGCAGCTAGTTTTAAATAAAAACTAATATTATAAATGTCAAAGTGTGTGTGTTTGGATGTTTAGATGTTTGTTACTCAATCACGCAAAAAACGGCTGAACGGATTTGGATGAAATTTGGAATGTAGGTAATTGTTGACCTGAAATAACACATAGCCTACTTTTTATCCCGAAACTCCCGCGGGAACGGGAATTACGTGGGTGGAACCGCGGGGCGCAGCTGGTTTAAAATAAAAATTACCCCGACTTCTTTTAAAAACCGCGGACTAGTCGGGTAAGTAGACTAGATTGAATAATAAATGATCCTGGAGCCGTATTATTGACGCGCTCATGCCATATCGAACTTCTTCTGATTTTCAGTCAATCCGCGCTACCATGATTGTTTGGCGTAGCTATGTCGTCCATTTGTCGTTCAAAAAATTACTTAAATTTTAAATAAAAAATACCCCAACTACTTTTAAAATCCACAGACAATTTAAAAACATTTTTTTAGAGTTTGTTTTTCTTTTTTTTTTATTGTTGGATGTGTTTTTAAAAAATTTTTAGCTGAACGACAACGCGACGACTTATAAGACATCATGGTAGGGCCCAATGTCGGACTCCTGCCGCCGGCAAGTATTCCCACAGACTAAATTATAGATATCGAACGAAATTTAAAAGAAATAAAGCTATTTTAATCGTTCCAAGTTGCAAAAATGATTAAGAAATAGAACCCCTGAAAACGTGCGAAATCTAGTAAATGTAAAAAAACCTCTTGCTTGCCCAACAAAGAGAATTCTTCCAATAAATTAGAAACTTCACAGTCACTTACAAAAGTCACCTAAAATAATCCTGTCAAATCATTCAAACTAGATATACAATTTATTTACATATCCACCCGTATTTTCGTTTAGTATTTTTATCAAAAATGGTTCATAAATCACCGAGAAATAAGAAAAAAAAATGCATCTGCGACACCGAAGCTGTGCTGAAAAAGATGACAGGAAGTCCTTTGCCTATCTTGATAACAGATTTTAACAAAATAAGACTGAGCTTGTTCACTGAAAGGAATTCAGATGGCAGCGGCCATTTAATTTTGCGTGGAAACGATCTTTATGACCGATACAAAAGGAGACTCTCAGATATTGACATCAGAGCCATCTGTCTTTACGTTCGCGAACTACCACGCAGAATAACCAAACTTGATTTAAGTTACAATAAAATCACAGATGTCGGTTTCTACAAGTTATTGAAAAAGCTTCTGATAAAAGGAAGATCGAGTATTATCAATTTGAATATTATGAACAATAATTTAACTGAAGTTTCGATATCATATTTAACAATATACGCGAAGTTATTAAAACTAAAGTACTTGAGACTGAATGGAAATGACATCGGAACGAAGGGCGGTGAAAATTTTGCAAAGTTTTTGATTAATAATGAAACGTTAGAATTCTGCGATATTGGTGAAACGGGGCAAACTTTGTCTAGTGTAGCACAAATAATTACAGCATTGAGAACAGATCATGGTGCGAATAAATGCCTAAAAGTATTAGATTTTAGCCGAATCATACCACTGTGTAATCGATATTCTTACGAATCTAAATGGCTAGCATATCATATGGAATATCTTCTTGAAAGAAACGCTACAATAATTGAACTACACTTACAAAAAAATCAATTCATAGGACATGATATAGAATATTTTGCAAGAGGATTGAGAAGAAATAACACTTTATTATACCTCGATCTAGGCTACAACAAGATAGGTGAATATGGTGCCGAAATACTCGGGAAATACCTTGCCGAAGGACCTCAACTGCTACTCCTAAATATAGCAGGAAATGATATTAAAAACACGGGAGCAAGAGCTATAAGTTTCGGCATGCCGTATTCCAAAATTCGTGCTCTAGACATTTCTCACAACAAAATCCTAGACCGCGGTATATTGGATATATTAAACACTATCAAGAAACCATACTTTATTAGGTTTTTGAATATATATGGGAATGAAATAAGTGATATTACATGTAAGGTAATTGAAAGAATGATTCTTAGTGGGACGCTATTTCAACATACGATTGATGTTAAAATTTATGAAGTGGATGAGGTTTTATACGCAGCGTATTACCCAAACCCAGCTGATAGAAATAAGCACTTGTACTATTGTGAACAGGAATTTGGTGTTGCGCAGCCGATTTATCATATTACGAGAAATTATGTTGATAAAAAGAAGTCTGTCAAAGTTGATTGCAAGCAGAGGAAGAAATTGGATAAAACTGACAGGTCGAACTTTTAAATACCTTCAGCAAAATGGTTGGTGTTCTATTATGCTGGGATTTAAAGCGTCGATTACAGAAAATAATTTATTCAATAAAGCATAGACTGTTTTTTCCATATCATAATTGACCGAACGAGCGAAGCGAGTGAGGTCCAGTGTAGACGGGCCTGGCGCTTGTATCTTTGTATGTTTGTTCGACGATAACTTGAGTATTGTAGCTCCGATCTTCATGAATTTTGGTATGCGCGTAGTTTAGGTCAATAGAATTTATGAGTTCGAAGATGAGCCGGATCGGGAGCAGCCCCCTATCTCCCCAACCCCCCTAGGGTTGGGGAGATAGGGGGTCGTGAGGTCTTAGTCCGGGCCAAATCCTAGTATTACTAGTAGTTCGCCCCGAACTGAGACCTCACGAGAATCCATTTACAGAGATTTTGTTTTTTGTAGGATTTTAACACCAACAGCTTTATTTTTTAACCGACTTCAAAAAAGGAGGAGGTTCTCAATTAGTCGCGTATATTTTTTTTTTTTTTTTTTTTTTTATGTTTGTTCACCGATTACTCGAAGGTGGCTTGACCGATTAAGATGGTTGTTTTTTTAATGGAAAGGTGGAAGCCCCAAGGTGGTCCCATAAAAATTTGGTGAGGATCTGATGAGGATCTTTGAAGTGAGGACCGGGAATGCTTCTCAAAAACCTGGATTCAATTCACTTGTTCACCGATTACTCGAAGGTGGCTTGACCGATTAAGATGGTTCTTTTTGTAATAGAAAGGTGGAAGCCCCGAAGTGGTCCCATAAAAATTTGGTGAGGATCTGATGAGGATCTTCGAAGTGAGGACCGGGAATGCTTCTTAAAAACCTGTATTCAATTCACTTGTTCACCGATTACTCGAAGGTGGCTTGACCGATTAAGATGGTTCTTTTTGTAATAGAAAGGTGGAAGCCCCGAGGTGGTCCCATAAAAATTTGGTCAGGATCTGATGAGTATCTTCGGAATGATGGATAGGATAGCTTCCCAGAATGTAATAAATTACACGTTTTTGGACTTCTACCAAAAAGAATAGATCCCTAAAGAACTAAGTACAGATTGATGGGCCACCTAAAACCACCTTCTCATCAGCAAACTCCTCAATAATTAAAATTACGGTAACAATAGGTTATTGTTAATTTATTTGGCAGTCGAAAGTAGGTAGGTAGGTACTAAAAAGGGTGAAATAAAAAAATAATTTAAAAATTAAAAAACCGACTTAAAAAAGGAACAAAAAATAATTTAAAAATTAAAAAACCACAAAAAAAAAAGAATTGATAAAAAAGACCAAAATAACCTCTACATACAGCGCCACCGACTAATTAATCTGTTTTATCATCTGAAGTCGGGCAGTTTTACTGGCTGTATGGTTCCATATTGTACTTAGTTTGGCTGCCCGACGTCAGATGATAAAACAGATTAATTAGTCGGTGGCGCTGTATGTAGAGGTTATTTTGGTCTTTTTTATCAATTCTTTTTTTTTTGTGGTTTTTTAATTTTTAAATTATTTTTTGTTCCTTTTTTAAGTCGGTTTTTTAATTTTTAATTTACAAAATAAGAATTATTATTAAACGAATAATATAACGAAAGACATGTAAAAAAATATTTAAATATAAATAAAAAACCCGACTGCAGTTTTAACAGAAAAGTGAAAAACAAGATGCTTATAGTAGCTTTAGGAATGGTGGATGCAGTCGGGCGGGACACGATAATTTTATAATTAATAAATTTTAAAACTTAATTGTAAAACTTTACAAGCAATACTTTTCAAATGTAAATTTAGGAAAGAATAAAACATATTGTTTGAGTGAACAATGTTAAGCGTTTTCTGTTTTTTATGGTCTTTACAAATATTGGTTAATAGCGTTTTACATCATTATTTTTATTTATTTATTATTTTAATGTACCCTATGTCACTCACGCGGTCATGACGAATCTAACCACGTATCGTTTATCTAAATCGGCCTAGCCGTTTAGGCCCTACGACGGCACAAAAATAGGTCACATACATACATACATACATACACTTACGGCAAAAACATAACACTTCCTTTGGCAGTCGTGTAAAAACGATAACACAAAAAGAATTATTCCTTACTAGCTGCGCCCCGCGGTTTCACCCGCGTAACTTCCTATCACGAAACGTTAATGATCCCTCACGTATGTCATACCAGGTGTTGCTTAACGATCATTCAAAGTACTATATAATATTTCTACCTCTAAACCAACCCTGTACCAAGTTTATGAATATCGGGTCACCTGCTCTTTTTCACCCATCACGTATGTTGTACCAAGTGTTGCTTAACCCGTACGATCATTCAAAGTACCCTATATATTATTTCTACCCTGTACCAAATTTCATTTATATCGGTTTACGGGTTGTTGAGTTAGAAATAGAAATACACGACTTTATTTTTCAGAGCTGCCGTCCCGCGGTTTCACTTGCGTAAGTCCCGATCTCGAGGGAATATTGGGATCAAAAGTAGCCTATGTCACATCTGGATAATGTAGTTTTCTATTAGTGAAAGAATTTTTGAAATAGGTCTAGAAGTTTCTGAGATGACCCCCAAAATACATACATACATACATGTTACCAACGTAACCTCTTTAAAATATTAATTACCAACATAAAACAAAATATTAAAAATCAAAAGTACAATGAGATATTGCAAAATAATTATTAAAAAGCACTGCAGTTTGGTGACACTACCGTCTCGCATGGAGCCGACCGATTGAGCCGCGCGGCATGATCACAGAGCTGGCTGGCCACCCTCATCATCGTCGCCCGCTACGTGTATATGTATATGCACGCTTGGTACTTATTAATTATTTATTGTGGAGTTATTTTAAAACTGTAATATCTCGTGAGATATTCATTGAAATCAAGTGATGTTAAGGACAATTATGTTTAAAATTAAATACTTTTAATGAATAACGTATTTATTTGGATAAGGATTAATATCATATTTACAAAATTACCTTCGGAAACAATGCATTGTTCTACAATAAATTTCATTACTATAAAAGATGTTATATTGAGTCAACCTTAAGAGTTACACATATGCTGTCGCGGACTATTTATTAGATCCTATTTAGAGGAAGAATTCTCTCATAAATGGTTTTTATGTAACTTTGACCTTTTACTCAGCGCACGCGACAGAATCTCGGAAAAGGGGGATTTTTTTCCCGTTTTTGCAACATATTTCAGGGATGCTCCGCTCCTATCAGTCGTAGCGTGATGTAATATAGCCTATAACCTTCCTCGATAAATGGACTATCAAACATAAAAAGAATTTTTCAAATCTGACCAGCAGTTCCTGAGATTAGCGCGTTCAAACAAACAAACAATCAAACAAACTCTTCAGCTTTATAATATTAGTATAGATTTACGACAATCGACCACAATTTGTAACATAAACATGAATTATTTACTTTGATCACTAATAGACGTTAACATTCCCTACAAAAATGTCAGATCTTGGAGTATTTATCGCAAGCAAACGCAACGATACCGCGATCTAGGAGGTATGTTGAGCGCCATCTATTGACACATTTTTAGAACTTGATTATTTTCTCTTTTTGCACCCCCTATCTCCCCAACCCCCCCTACCGATCCGGCTCATCTTCGAACTCATAAATTCTATGGACCTAAACTACGCGCATACCAAAATTCATGAAGATCGAAGCAACGATACTCAAGTTATCGTCGAACAAACATACAAAGATACAAAGATACAAAGATACAAGCGCCAGGCCCGTCTACACTGGACCTCACTCGCTTCGCTCGTTCGGTCAATTATGATTTTACCTAAGTATCCACTACCCGCAACGAACTCGCATCGCAACTTTAGTTCGCCAGGGCTAACTAAATAACTAACCCGCTAAAAGAGTTAGCTTAGTAATTGTTCTGAGGTTAGCACGTTATTTATTGACCGAGCGAGCGAGCGAGCGACGCGTCTCTATGCTTCAGGTTGGCCAAATTTTCTATTTTCTGTACGTTGCTTCTCCTCTACAGGTCGTATTTCTCAACCGATTTTGATGAAACTTGGTGTACAAGCTCTATGAGCACATGGGGGATTGTTGATTGGTGGAGTATTTCTCCTGATTTCTCCCATACTCCATAAAATAAACCCAAATTTTCTTTGTTCTGTATGTTGGTTCTCCTCTACAGGTCGTATTTCTTAACCGATTTTGATGAAACTTGGTATACAAGATCTATGAACATGTTTTTTTGTTTTGGGGATTTTTTATTGGTGGGGTATTTCTCCCACAAAGAGGGGTACCTACTAGATAATAATATCTCCGCACTTTGAGATCCGAATTTGATAAAACTTTGGATGCAAGTTCTTTGAGCTTATAGTTTTTTGTCGTGGGGGATTTTTGATTGGTGGGATAATATTACTCCCTCAAAATGGGAATATTTGAATTCTTGTGTTTTAAATACATAGGTACCTACTAATTGTTTCAAAAAGTCTGTGTTCGCATGGTGCTCGCGAGTTCTACTGTTCGCAGAACTACTAGTTTAGTTAGGTTAGCCCTAGCCAAAGACAATTAACCCCTAATAATTTATCTTTAACTCTTGTGATTGGTTGTAAAAGCTAATTAGTTTTTTTTAATTTCCTATCGGTTGTAACCGATTATGGCTAATGGGCTTTTTCCAAAAACTCAACGAATTTTTTGACTTTGACGTTTTATCATTCTCTCCTTACCTCGTATGTCATGATAATATTATGACATCTCTTTCTTACGTCATGCAAGTAGCTTTGTGTCTTATGTTTTAGAAAGAGATAACAATAGTTTCGTCTATTTCTTCTTTAAATTATGTGAATGAATGTAAATAATGAGGTTGTATAGCATACAATTGTGCCGCTTTTCAATAATGATTTGTTCTGCAATGGCGTCTCTATAACTTTAATAGACTCATTGGTGTCAAGTATGTTCTTATTATTATGCAAGTTATTTGCATCGAAACACTACTAAAAAAGCAGGTAGTCCGATATGGACGCCTCTAACTGTCATCACCTACCCGCATTCTCCAGTCTCGTGAACAAGCTGGTTGAAATTGCTAGCGAAATATCGAGCTCCGCGAATAAATTATTAAACATGGTAAACACTAAACACCCCGTTAATAAGTAATTTTAGTAGTGAAAATAACCATGTTAGTTTAAAATCGTGCATCGAAACAGTCAAATCGTCATAGTTAAAGTCAAGTCTAGGGAATCATTTGTAAGCACGGCGGCCATTTACAAAGATTGTTCACGGAGCTTTGAAGACAACACTAAGTACATGTTTTGCACTGATTTTCACTTTCATTCCACTTGTACACCTTCACGAAACTAAATTGCTTAACATGCGCCGAAATTAAACAATTTGCACGCATTTGAACTAGGTTTCACAAAAATAAAAATTTTGCAACATAACAACGCGTTCCCGCCAAAACTCCAGATATTTAGTTATTATCTTTCTATCTATACTTATAATAAAGGAAGAGAGGACAAAAAGTCTGTACTTGAAAGTAAATAAAAAAAGTGGTCTAGGGGACTTGGGATAAGTATAAAACAAAATTATAAAATTTTTAAAATTCATGTCCGTCTGTTTTTTGTCTGTTCCTTATACAATTAAAAACTACTAATCCGATTGAAGCTAGTTTTCAATATTGGATAGTTCTAGTGTCGAGGTTCGTCGTGGTATACTTTGCATCGAAATCCAATAAGTAGAACTCGAGTAATGAACGAAAAAGTGCAACCGCTCGACCGCGCCCGCGCCCGTGGTAACGCGTGTTTCGTTACCGCGAGTGAAACCGCGGGGCGCAGCTTGTTACTTATAAAATTTCTTGGCCGGATGCGACTTCCTTGTCTTTGGTCTATCTATAGTTCAAAACTCCCCGAATAATAACCATAGGAAAGAATGATTGTGCGCAGTGTTGCCAAGTTGGCTACTTTATAGCTAGATTTGGCAACTTTTTGATGGCAGGGAGCTCCAATTTTTTTTTAAAACTTGTAGTTACTTTTTCTAGCTACTTTTCGCTTTGAGATGTTTTTGTAAGTTTGTACAGCAGTAAAAAAGTGGGTTTTAGGCAGAGATATGTAAAAACTTCTAGATACGTAATAGGGCGAATTTCTTGGCGACACAAATCTAAGCCAGCTAGCCAAAGAAGTCTTAGTTCCATCCCAGCTCACGTCACGATCACCCACTTGTTAACACACAGTACATGTAGTTCACTTTCACAACATTATTCACAGACAACAATGCCTTCGTGCGTATTTAGGCGATGCACGAATTATACTCCAAAAACTGGCAAAACGATTTCATTTTATACGTAAGTAAAGCTGTATTTATTTATTTTATTTTATTTTTTAAAAAAGTTTTTTTCCAAAAACTCAACGTAGTTTTTATTATTATTATTTCTTATCGGTTGTGAACCGATTATGGCCATTAGGAAATTAGCCAGTGTCATGTATTTTAATATATTATGCAAGTTATTTGCATCGAAACAGTCAAGTCGTCATAGTCAAAGTCAAGTCTAGGGAATCATTTGTAAATACGGCGGCCATTTACAAACAATCTTCACGGAGCCTTGGAGACAACACTAAGTCAATGTTTTGCACCGATTTTCACTTTCATTCCACTTGTACACCTTCACGAAACTAAATTGATTAATATGCCCCCGAAATTAAACAATTTGCACGTATATGAACTAGGTTTCACAAAAATGAAAATTTAGCACCACATCTCCTCAACGAGTTCCCGCCAAGACTCCAAACGTAGTTTTTGACTTTGACGTTTTATCATTCTCTCCTAACCGCTTTAATAATAATATTATGACATCTCTATCTTACGTCATGCAAGTAGCATTGAGTCTTATGTTTTAGAAAGAGATAACAATACTTTCGTCTATTTCTTCTTTAAATTATGTGAATGAATATATATAATAAGGTGGTATAGCATAGTTTGTGTCGCTTTTCAATAATGTGTGTTCTGCAATGGCGTCTCTATAACTTTAATAGACTCATTGGTTTTAGGGAAAAATATTCAAAATTAAGTGTAGCTGAACAAGATTCGTCTTTCCTTCGTTCCCAACCTTCTACATAAGACTTCTCATCCTTTCGTACTTAACCGTCATATTTAATTTGTTAACAAATAATAGTTATATTATAAATAGGATAATTTTAGTAAGACGATAAAAACTTCTTTCAGTAATGGGAAACATAACTTTATTGAAGTTTATATTGTTTTATTTTGTAAATACTTATTATAAATTTATACATTTTAAATGCAATATTTTTCATCGGGAAATTTAGCTACTTCTATTCTAGGTACTTTTCAGTGAGAAAAAAACACTAAATCTAGCAACTTTCTGTTAAATCCTAGCTAGCAACACTGGCGCCGACGACGACAGTAGTTGTGTGTGAAATTGTGACTTCATTCAACTAACTTTTTCCACTAGGTAGGTAGGTTTTATTTTGTGATTTTCAATTCAAGTAGTAACTTATAAATCTCAAAGTTGGTTTAGGCACCTAAAAAGTGAGTGATTTTGCGTTTGTGCAAAGTTAGATAGTTCGATTCGTAAAATTAAACGAAGATATTGTACTTAAGTTAGGTACTTACCTACCTACCTACCTACTGAAAAATGTCCAATAACACAAATTCACAAGATACATACGGAAGTCTGGACCAGACTATAGAAACTGTGGGTTGTTTAAAAAGATACTCGTTAGCATGGACAATTCATGATTTTAATAAAAAACTCAGGGATCAAAGTGTCCTAGAACTTCGAGCTACTACTACAGCGTCTACTACAGCAGAGACGGAGTTTCACCTGAAAATGGTGTTTGTGGGGGTCGAGAGGAAAATTGTCGAAATTTACTATTACACATCGATTTCGGAACTTTTGTATTCTGTTCACATAAAAAAAATTTTCTCCGGAAACTGTCAAAATATAATTGAAAACCAAAGTGCATTCATTGTAGCTAACAAGTGGCATTACTTGACCTGTACAGATTCATGTAATTTGCCGAGAAATAATGATGGACATATAGAACTTAGCTTTATGTTTGAAGTCACAGATGTAACAGTCCCGATTGCCATGGCAATGATTGATAAATTGCCGACTTCACCAAGCCATACTACTCATAATTTGAATACAACCATTTGTCATATAAATGGGCTAAGTGAAGATTTCGAAAAGCTATATATAAGCAGCGAGTATTCTAATGTAGTGTTGAAAAGTGCTGACGGTGTGGAGTTTAAAGTTCACAAGGCAGTACTGGCCAGCAGGAGCCCTGTTCTGAAAGCCCACTTTGAGCACAACTTCACTGAAGGTAGTACAAACATTGTGGAATCGTATTTGGAGGCAACTGTTCTTCAAGAAGTGCTGTCTTTTATATATACAAATAGAGTTTCTACATTAGATGAGTTTCCTGAGAAGTTACTTGCTGCAGGCGACTTTTATCAGCTGGAGCAATTAAAGAATATTTGCACAATTGCTTTAAAGAAGAAATTGAATGTTGAGAATGCTGTTGAATTACTTCAACTTGCAGACTTACACTCAGTGAAGAAACTAAAGCAATACATATTGGAGTTCATAAAAAATGATACAAAGCCATTTATCAGAAGTGAGGCCTTCAGAAAACTTCTTTCTAATGATCTTGTCGATGAAATATTAAATTATTTAATATGATGACTGTGCTGTACTGAATGCAGTCAAGAGCCCATTTACAACCTTATTGAATTAACAAAAATTTCATTTTTCAGCATCATTTTAATATCATCGCTGTCATCTCAAAGTTGACGTTTGACGGACATTTTGACTTCATTATACTAATACGGCCCATGAACCCATATTCCCGTATTTTATTAACAAAAATGTTTATTTCAATATCATCACAGTTAATTTTCAATCTCAAAGTTTCTCAGAGCTCAGACCTAGGGGGTAACGGTACATTAATAAAATTTTAAAGGCATTCCTAAAACACAAGATATTAGTGATCTAAAGCAACAGTAATATTTTAACCAGGTAATACTCGCGTATTGTTACTTTTAAATTCTCTTACAGTTAAAATAAATAAAAAATATTACTATGAGTACAAATCGTGTGACTTTAAAAAGTTTATAAAGCAACTGTGTTAGTATTTTAGTTTATTTTCCGCTAAATCAATAGATATTGTTTATTAAAGTTTCACGGTCAAGCCGGTTCATACCTAAAAATGGCGGCTCAATCTCTCCTGACTTAGGGGAATAGTGTAGTGCTCCTAACTGGTAAACTTTAACATACAAAATCTTTTAATTTAGCAGAAATAAGACGAAAATACTACAGTGGTTTTAGATCACGTAAATCTATTGTATAATCCATTTTTCTTCTTTTTAGGAATGAAACAATTTGGTATTAAAAGTTGTTTGCAGTGCCAAATTTGGTATCTGTGGAACTTAGCTAGTCCATTTTGAACTGCATATTATTGTTCCGAGTTTTGAACGGTCTTTGACGGTTGTCAAGTAACTTAACTCCTATGAAAAGTTTATCGTAAAATGTCAACCTTCAACATTGAGATTAAAATTGACTGCAATGATAGACTTTAGTTTTTGACGCGTTAGTCGAACGTCGTCCTGAATTTTTATTTTTGCAAAACCTAGTTTTATTTGCGATTAAATTGTTTAATTTCGGCGGCATGTTATCAATTTAGTGACGCGAAGTTCAAGGAGTTAGGTGAAAATAAAAATACCAGTGCCAAACACGAAATTAGCACGTTACAAACAAACGTTCACTGGGGTTGGAGAAAAATCGTCGCCTTTTTTTTCGCAGCCTTCACTCATTGAAAATTATTTCAAACAATTACATAATAGTGGTAGTTCACTTTGAGTAAGAGTAACTGGCTAAATTGTCCTATATTGCTGACAGAAGCCATAACTAAGAAAAGAATAAGAAAAAGATTGCAATGATATTGAAATGATGTTGAATAATGATGAATATTTTGTTATTTCAATACGGTAATATGGGCAAGTATGGGCTCTGTTTATTTTACAATTTTTTATGAGAAATATGTTTATTACTAGTAATTCTCCTGCGGCATGAATGGTCAGAGGTCATGAAAGCCAATGGTTCAAAGCACACTTGCCTGACAAGCCAAAGGCACAAGTTCAATTCCTGTCACAGGCGAACTTTTGATGATGCTTTTCTCCTTGTAAAATATTTTTAGTAGAATGGCTTAGTGCCATATTGTCAAAAGAAATATTAAGTTGATTTTCTTGCTTAGGTATAGAAATAAGTGACAAGGAGATCGGGTTTTAGATATTTGTTAATTTCAAAATCAAAAGTAGTCTCAAACAAAACAGTTGTAACTTGTAATTTTAATTGTTAATTTTATCGTTATTGTTTTTATTCGAAGTTTAAAAGTAGTCTTAAAAAGTTGTACCTTGTAATTTTAATTGTTGATTTTATCTTTATTCGGAGACCAAAAGTATAGTCTTAACAATAGTTGTTAAATTGTAATGTTAATTATTAATTTTATCGTTATTCAGAGACTAAAATAAGTCTTAAATAAGTCAATAAATAAGTAATAATTAGTCTTAAATAGTTGTACCTTGTAATTTTAATTGTTGATTTTATCTTTATTCGGAGACCAAAAGTATAGTCTTAACAATAGTTGTTAAATTGTAATGTTAATTATTAATTTTATCGTTATTCAGAGACTAAAATAAGTCTTAAATAAGTCAATAAATAAGTAATAATTAGTCTTAAATAGTTGTACCTTGTAATTTTAATTGTTGATTTTATCTTTATTCGGAGACCAAAAGTATAGTCTTAACAATAGTTGTTAAATTGTAATGTTAATTATTAATTTTATCGTTATTCAGAGACTAAAATAAGTCTTAAATAAGTCAATAAATAAGTAATAATTAGTCTTAAATAGTTGTACCTTGTAATTTTAATTGTTGATTTTATCTTTATTCGGAGACCAAAAGTATAGTCTTAACAATAGTTGTTAAATTGTAATGTTAATTATTAATTTTATCGTTATTCAGAGACTAAAATAAGTCTTAAATAAGTCAATAAATAAGTAATAATTAGTCTTAAATAGTTGTACCTTGTAATTTTAATTGTTGATTTTATCTTTATTCGGAGACCAAAAGTATAGTCTTAACAATAGTTGTTAAATTGTAATGTTAATTATTAATTTTATCGTTATTCAGAGACTAAAATAAGTCTTAAATAAGTCAATAAATAAGTAATAATTAGTCTTAAATAGTTGTACCTTGTAATTTTAATTGTTGATTTTATCTTTATTCGGAGACCAAAAGTATAGTCTTAACAATAGTTGTTAAATTGTAATGTTAATTATTAATTTTATCGTTATTCAGAGACTAAAATAAGTCTTAAATAAGTCAATAAATAAGTAATAATTAGTCTTAAATAGTTGTACCTTGTAATTTTAATTGTTGATTTTATCTTTATTCGGAGACCAAAAGTATAGTCTTAACAATAGTTGTTAAATTGTAATGTTAATTATTAATTTTATCGTTATTCAGAGACTAAAATAAGTCTTAAATAGTTGTACCTTGTAATTTTAATTGTTGATTTTATCTTTATTCGGAGACCAAAAGTATAGTCTTAACCAATGAGTCTATTAAAGTTATAGAGACGCCATTGCAGAACAAATCAACATTGAAAAGCGCCACAAACTATGCTATACAAACTCATTATTTATATTCATTCACATAATTTAAAGAAGAAATAGACGAAACTATTGTTATCTCTTTCTAAAACATAAGACACAATGCTACTTGCATGACGTAAGAAAGAGATGTCATAATATTATTATGACATCTCATAGAGGTTAGGAGAGAATGATAAAACGTCAAAGTCAAAAACTTCGTTGAGTTTTTCGAAAAAAAAACTTTTTCACAAAATAAACTAAAATAATTAAATACAGCTTTATTTACGTATAAAATGAAATATTTTTGCCAGTTTTTGAAGTACAATTCGTGCATCGCCTAAATACGCCCGAAGGCATTGTTGTCTGTGAATAATGTTGTGAAAGTGAACTAAATGTACTGTGTGATAACAAGCGGGTGATCGTGACGTGAGCTGGAATGGAACTAAGACTTCTCTGGCTAGCTAGCTTGCATGTGTGTTGCCAAGAAATTTGCCCTATTACGTATCTAGAAGTTTTTACATATCTCTGGTCTTAACAATAGTTGTTAAATTGTAATGTTAATTATTAATTTTATCGTTATTCAGAGACTAAAATAAGTCTTAAATAGTTGTACCTTGTAATTTTAATTGTTGATTTTATCTTTATTCGGAGACCAAAAGTATAGTCTTAAAAATAGTAGCAACTTGTAATTTTAATTGTTAATTAGTTCTGTCAAACAAAACAGTTGTAACTTATTATTTTAATTTTTAAATTTATCATTATTTTTTTATTCGGAGTTTAAAATTAGTCTTAAATAGTTGTAACTTGCAATTTTAATTTTATCTTTATTTGGAGACCAAAAGTAGTCTCAAACAAAATAGTTGTAACTTGCAGTTTGTTTGTTATTTAAGATTTGACAAATAAATATTATATACCCTTTAACCTATGTTATGTTTTAGGATTCCATACCCAAAGGGTAAAAACGGCACCCCCTATTACCAAGCTTCACTGTCCGTCTGTCTGTCACCAGGCAGTAGCTCATGAACCGTGATAGCAACAGAGATATGTTAATATTTGTTTTAAAACTTATTTATCTTCACCTGTCCAGTGGCCCGATTCTGTAAAAACATAGCATGCGACAAGCAGGCGGGATGCAAGAGCATTGCAGAAGTCGATTTGTTGCATGAGTAAAAAAAATAGCTATTCTATTAATACTGATTGGCTGAGGAACAAGGGAAGCTTTTAAATAATTAGGTAGTAGAAGTAATTAAGTAAAATAACACTTACAGAATAGATAGATAGATTAACACTTTATTTGCGCAACCAACAACAATTAAAATTAGTTTACAAAATACGAATTAACGTACATCTCCTGCACGTCGTCTGCAATCCGCCGGCATTTCGCATGCTATGTTCTTACCGAATCGAGCCCCTGAACTTCGACTTAGTGAAAACTTTTGCTTTAATCTTCTGTTACAACCTTATCTATACCCACTCTTTACCTACGACTTCTGATAATGGATGAGAGAAATAAAAGTCTAAATCTAGATTCCAATTCATTTTATTAACAGTCTGGCACGCACAAAGACAACATTAATGCCGCATTAAGTAGAACAGTAATAATTTATTTCATTTAATGATGTTGCAAAAACAACAGATCATTGTCTGATAATTGCCCGGTTTCTGGAGACTGTTTGTCAGTCAGTGGTTTATCTATTCGATATCGCTATTGGTTCGATAACTAGCGTCAATACGTTTCCGAACAGCGGAGTGACAGTGACGACTTGTCACATGCATAGAAAAACGGAGACAGATAACTGGAGTTTATGTCAAGAATATCTTTATTGAATCAATAGCATAAATCAATAGGTAGTGAAAGTTTATGTCAGATGTTCAGAAACCGGGCATAGTCCAACTAAAAATGTGACATAAATGCCTTGTTTGACACTATCACCATTAAACACTATTATGCTGCAACAAGTTGATGGTAGATTAGGCACCTTTTAATCACTTTCATGCAACTGGGTGATAGTATAAAACAGTGGTTCTCAAACTTTTTCGGTTAATTTACCCCTTTTTGAAAGCAAAGAAGATCGGCGTTTTTCTTTAGAGCTTGGGGTAGAGGTACCTACATTAATGACGGCATTTTATATTTTAGGTACGTTTTTAAATTTCTGTTAAAATATCCGAACAACCATTTGTAATGTGACATTGACGTCTCTATAGGAGTTTTGGCGGGAATGCGTTAAGAAGATGTGTTGCTAAATTTTCATTTTTGTGAAACTTAGTTCAAATGCGTGTAAAATGTTTAATTTCGGGGGCATATTAATCAATTTAGTTTCGTGAAGGTGTACAAGTGTAAATAAAAGTGAAAACCGGTGCAAAACATGTACTTTAGCTTAGTGTTTTCTCCAAAGCTCCGTGAACAAACATTGTAAAAAATGGCCCCCTTTTTTACAATAATTCCCTCGACTTGACTTTAACTATGACGACTTGACTGTTTTGTTCAATGCAAATAACTTGCAAATATTGATAATACTTAACACTGGCAAATGTCCGAAAGGAAAAGCCATTTTTAAAGAAGAAGAGGACGTCTCTATAATTAATCACTTTTTAATTATTGTCAATGTCAAAAATAGAAAAAATACTTGTGAGAAAAAATAAATGAACGAAATACAAGAAAAGAAACGCTGCCGATTTTATTTCATTTCCATCATTATGGAAACCAAGAATTCCCAAGAAAATAGGCTCGAATTAGCTGAGGCGAAAGTCGCACAATTTCAGACTATAATCTGACGTTTTGGTTCCTAGTATTTGTTATTTTTTCTAAAGAATTAAGTGTCAAATCGTAGTCTATAATTAAAAAAAACGATGTATTCGTAAACGATTAAGTAGGTATACTCCGTTTACTAATTCCAGGCTATAATTTGACGTTTTTGTTCCTTGTATTTGACAATTTTTCAATAAAAAGATGTGTCAAATGGTTGCATTCAATTAAAAAAAATGAAATGAAGGGAAATAATAATTCGATCAACATATTAAATGATTTCAACGTCCACAGGATCCCGTTCTGCGCTGCGCTGGGCATCAAGGTGACTGCTACAGTGTTCACAGCCGGAGCATCGCAAGCCGTGGCCAAGAAGGCTGGATTTCAGCTGCTGTACGAGATCGCGTACGAGGACTTAGCTAAGAGGGGCTTCGTTTTCCCAGGCGTAGAGAAGGAAACTAAGTCTTCTAAACTGATGGCTTTGGTCGTTGATTAAATGTGGATTTTGGTCAGTTCACCGGCAAAAATCGTCAAAATAAATAATAAGTGCTGCCATTTCCTAAATTTAGTTCAAACATTATTTTTGTCTATTTGTTTCAAGCATCTAGGCTGCGTTCCATTAACTAAAGGACTTTATCGAACCCAGCCGGGCTTGTTATATTTTATTTTCAGTTTTAATTATCTTTTAAGCTAATACTTATTTAGTTTTTTTCAGCGGGAGGGTTTTTTTAATTTTTATTTTTTCCCTTTTCTTATAATTAATAGGTAGGTAAGCGTTTGACCACTATCAAACCTGCTGGGAAGCGACCATTGTGGTCTAAGATGTTACACGCATACTTAGGAGATACCTGTGCCCGATTCTGTAAGGACATAGCATGCGAAATGCCGGCAGAATGCAGGCGACGCGACGTGCAGGAGATGTGCGTTAATTCGTATTCTGTAAATGTTATTTTACTGAATTACAACTTCATTAGTTAAGTAGCCTTCAAAATTAAGGGCTACTTAATTATTTAAATAGCTCCCCTTGTTCCTCAGCCAATCAGTATTCAAAGAAGTTATAGAATAGCTATTATTTGTACTTAGGCAACAAATCGACTTCTGCAATGTTCATCCATCCCGCCTGCTTGTCGCATGCTATGTCCTTACCGAATTGAGCCCCTGTTCACTGGTGACTTGAAGACCCCCAAACCCCTTAAATTTTTTTCATTTTTTTATTTTACTTTAAGTTATAGCATTAAGTACCTATATGACGATTGATTAAATCAATTTACTTAATCGAAACATTTCATTGATAGGTACATAAATCATTTCATTATTAAGGCCGGCTTGCATAACGGTTCCTAAACATGTGCTGTTTAAAACCTGTCAGAATTTCAAGAACTGTCAATGTGTGGCAACATATTATCAATCGTCCACTTAATGAAATAGAGTCAAATGTTCGATTTCCCATAAATTATTTTAAAATTGGTTTATAATATGGTTTAAAATAGTGTTATGCAAGTCGCCCTAAGTCGAAGAGTTAGTGTCTATTTCATTGTTTGCGAATAAAATTGTTATTGAAAAGGAGGGCCGTGTCCGTTACGCCCATTGAAGTACCTACTGGAAGTACTTTCCTGGTCGTTCGTTTAAGTATGGATTTTTGCATTGCGGTAGGTAGGTGAAGTAAGGCAAAATTTGTCAGTGTCAGTGAGTGATGATTACTATGGATGACGATCGATGACGACGAATGACGATGGTTAAAAAACAACGAAATTACGCAATTGAAATTTTATCCAGATATGCGGTTACAAAGTAGCCTATATGTTAATAAGCTATCTGCATACCAAATTTCATTGAAATCAGTCCAGCCGTTTTCGAAATTAGCGCGCACAAACGCACAGACAAACAGAGAAACAGACAAAAAGTTAAACACGGAAATGGATTTTATGATTGGAACACGGATTGTATGTCAAAGTTTCAAGTTTCAAATTAACACATGTGAAAATAATATCATATCATAGGTAAATAAATACCTATACACATATACCTAAATACGTAGGTAGGTACGTGGAAAAATAGCTAAAATGTAGGTAGACAGACAACAAAGGCTAAATAGAAGACAATGGCGGCTGTTCCAGATCCTCGCGACCAAGACTGGATTGAAACGTCGAGGTAAGAAGATAAGTAATTGACCTAACGAGCGAAGCGAGTGAGGTCCAGTGTTGACGGGCCTGGCGCTTGTATCTCTGTACCTTTGTATCTTTGTTTGTTTGTTCGACGATTACTTAAGTATCGTAGCTCCGATCTTCATGAATTTTGGTATGCGCGTAGTTTAGGTCAGTAGAATTTATGAGTTCGAAGATGAGCCGGATGGTAGGGGGGTTGGGGAGATAGGGGGTCGTGAGGTCTCAGTTCGGGGCGAACTACTAGTAATACGCGATTAAGACCCGGTAAAATGTAACCTGCGTATGTGTTAGTTTTTTTTACAAAGGAATGAACCCCGTTTGTCACAGCTGTCTAAAAGAAGAGGAAACTAGGTATCACCTGGTAGAGTGAACTGCATACGCTAAATCCATGAGAGCAATAATGAAGTCAGAGATACCCTATCTGACAGTGAGAGTGACATTACAATAGGGCAGTTATTAAAATTCTGCACAGTAACAGGTAGGTTTAGTGGGTCGCCATCACCGTGAATTACCAGTTAACTCAAACCCTTAAAGGGTGTTGGGAAACTGGGTAAAATGGTCTAAATATGAGAGGAGCGATCACCCGTCTGGTGCTTACGCTGGCGTCCCCTACTAGAAAAAACAATAATAACTAGGAGTTCGCCCCGAAGTGAGACCTCACGACCCCCTATCTCCCAACCCCCCTACCAATCCGGCTCATCTTCGAACTCATAAATTCTACTGACCTAAACTACGCGCATACCAAAATTAATGAAGATTGGATACGATACTCAAGTTATCGTCGAACAAACATACAAAGTTACAAAGATACAAGCGCCAGGCCCGTCTACACTGGACCTCACTCGCTTCGCTCGTTCGGTCAACTAGGAGTTCGCCCCGAACTGATTCCTCAGGCCCCCCATATCCCCAACCCCCCTACCGATCCGGCTCATCTTCGAACTCATAAATTCTATTGACCTAAATTATTATTAAACGAATAAAACGAAAGACAAGTAAAAACGATAACAAAACAAGAATTATTCCTTAATTACGACAATCGACCACAATTTGTAACATAAAACATGAATTATTTACATTGAACACTAATAGACGTTTACATTCCATACAAAAATGTCAGATCTTAGCGTATATATCGCAAGCAAACGCAACGATACCGCGATCTAAGATTGATGTCGAGCGCCATTTATTGACAAATTTTTAGAACTTGATTTTTTTCTCTTTTGCACCCCCTATCTCCCCAACCCCACTACCGATCCAGCTCATCTTCGAACTCATAAATTCTATTGACCTAAACTACGCGCATACCAAAATTCATGAAGATCGGAGCTACGATACTCAAGTTATCGTCGAACAAACATACAAACATACAAAGTTACAAAGATACAAGCGCCAGGCCCGTCTACACTGGACCTCACTCGCTTCGCTTGTTCGGTCAAATAAGTTTGTGTTTCTATTCTGTCTGCTACGCATAACTAGTAGTTCGCCCCGAACTGAGACCTCACGAGAATCCATTTACAGAGATTTTGTTTTTTGTAGGATTTTAACACCAACAGCTTTATTTTTTTATAAAATAAGAATTATTATTAAACGAATACATATAACGAAAGACATGAAAAACGATAAAATAACAAGAATTATTCCTTAATTACGACAATCGACCACAATTTGTAACATTCCCTACAAAAATATCAGATCTTGGAGTATATATCGCAAGCAAACGCAACGATACCGCGATCTAGGAGGAATGTTGAGCGCCATCTATTGACAAATTTGTAGAACTTGATTATTTTCTCTTTTTGCACCCCCTATCTCCCCAACCCTCCTACCGATCCGGCTCATCTTCGAACTCATAAATTCTATGGACCTAAACTACGCGCATACCAAAATTCATGAAGATCGAAGCAACGATACTCAAGTTATCGTCGAACAAACATACAAAGATACAAAGTTACAAAGATACAAGCGCCAGGCCCGTCTACACTGGACCTCACTCGCTTCGCTCGTTCGGTCAAATAGGTTTGTGTTTCTATTCAGACAGAATAGAAACACAACACGCATAAATATCATAGAATCGAAAGCGTCCACGTTTTTTTCCCAAACACAAAGATCATAATAACATCTACGCCTTTCTTCGTAACAAATAAACAAAAGCACGCGGGTAATGACCGTGCCTCTCGTCGAGCGCGGTTCAAAGTTCGACATCCATCTTTGTTTCTGTTCACCTGCGTTTCGTACTTGGCAAGCCGCCATCTTGGCTGAAATCCAAGCTCCAAATCCTTACACCTCACAGTTTAGCAGTAACCGTACAACTGAATAGACGTGGAAATTTACCTCTAATTTAATACCTAAATAAAAACGATTTAGTTAGAGAGAAAGAAACAAAGCAATTTTTGTTCGGAAAAGTTTCCTCGTAGTTTGTTTTTGACGAATTTAGAGTTGTTGCCGTTTTGCGTTTGGAGACCGAATTTGAAACAAAGGAGTTTGTGCTCTGTGTCTGGAGATTTGGAGTTTTTTTTGGAATAAAGTAAGTGTTTTTTTTTATTATTGATCAACATTTGCCTGTATTTTTGTTTAAATTAATGTTAAAAATTAAGTTTCCCCACAAAAAGTCATAAATAACATAATAGATTAAAAATATATTTTTTAAAGGAAAAAATTATCTTCAAAAATTCACTTGCGGCGAGATGTATTTTTCCTTTAAAAATATTTCTAGTAAATATGCCTTGAACAATAAAAACAAATTTACGAAATAATAGATTAAGTTAATTCTTCTTTTTTTAATGCCGGTTAAAGTACCTACTTACATATAATGAAAAAAAGCCATTAAGTTAAAGAGAGACAAAGAAGCTTTGTTCTTTTTATT